>CM048650.1:37662500-38912500 GCA_026413185.1 Pueraria montana var. lobata | reverse complement strand
TTTCATAAATGAAAATTTAAAGAAAAATTATAGAAAAAAAGGAAAAAGCGGATTAAGGCAAGAAATGGAAAGAACAACACCACAATACCTAAGGATTGATAAGTTGAGTGAAGATTTGTCACTTTGAATGAGAAAATTCAAAGATAAAAATCAAGAATGTTCCTAAGAACTAAAAGAAAGTCTGTATCACAAACAAAGCTTCAAAGCTTCATGACAAATGAGTTGAAACTAATTACGAAGTCAACATTTGTCCTATTTATACTATGGACTTAATGGCTACCAAGGCCCATTACTTAAGGCCCAAACATAAGATAAGAATATTAAAGGGGGTTGCTATTCTCACCTCAAAATTTGCTATTCTCACCACCCAGGTCGATGCTTTTTTGTTATTCCAAAATTACCCTTCCCATGGAATAACGATTTCGCTATACAATGTATACAGCGGAATCATGATTCCATTGCATATTATTTTTTCATCTCCACACTACACAACGAAATCAATTCCGTTGTGTAGTGTGGAGGTGAAAAGAATAATATCCAACGGAATCACGATTCCGCTATATATGTTTTTTTAAATTTTTTTAATTTTTTAAGATTTTTGTAAAAAAAATTATGAGTAATTTTATTTTGTATAATTTTTAGATTTTAAATTTTTGACAGAAACAAACGTACCAAATTAATGCACATTGATCGATGTATCTTTTAGGGCGAATATAGACCATTGCTTTTTCTGCAACAAAAAATAAAGTTGTTAATGTCCATCTGACAGGCAAACAGTAATCTCGTAAGTATAGATGCAATCTAAACCCTATATTTTGTCGGTGGAATCTTGACTGTTGCTTTTTGTTAAACAAAGTACAGAGTGTGTGATAATTGAATCATGGAGTGAGTCACGAATGAATAGTAAATCTTGTAGTATAAAACATCAGTGGTGTAGGCATAAGGTAGCTCATTCCAGTGTGTTTATATTGAGTATATTGGTTGAAAGATGGAGGGATCTCTTGTTGTTGTGTATTACGATGGTGACATGATTTCAACTTCTGAGGGGGTAAAGTGTAACGTTGTGGTTTTCCTAATTGTATGATTAAGTATTTGATTAATAATGCAAGAACAAATTAAATTTAAATTATGTTATTTGATATAAAAATTAACTTAAGTTTTATGTTTTGTTTTGTGTTGAAGTGTTATTGTTGGATTTTCATGTATGGTTGGACTTAGAGTATGTGTTATGAGATTTTTGGAACTTTTATGTGAGTTCCGTGAGTTGTAGAAAAAATATATAAATAAGAGAAGGGGGTGTCCTTAGAGGAAGTGTAGGGGAAAATAGTAAAATTTTAAATACTCCCAAAGCTTTACACGTTCAAAGCTTCATGTTTCTTCCATTTCCTTCATTCTTATCTTCCTTTCTCTCTAAGTCTCTCTTTCTCTTGAGTTGAAGTGAAATTCTACACCATCTTGAGGCTTGAATTCTTCTTCTCTAGAGCCTCCTTAGTTAATTTCAAGTTGGTAAGTTCAATTCCTCCCTATTCTTGATCTCTTAGTATCTTTCTCATCTCCTCCCAAGAACATGAGAAATGGGTTTTGGTTAGATTTTAGTAGATGAGAGAAATCTTGATTTGGAGCTTACTTTGATGTTGGTTTAGGTTCCTCCTAGTAGATTCTATAGCACAAATTGGGGAAGGATCACTCAAGAACCCCAAAGTTCTCCTCCTAGTTTCTCTTTCAAGAAATTTCAAGAATTTTGGTAAGGCAAGCTTTTAAATTTGTTTGAATGATTTGGTGGTGTTTTATGTTTGAATTGATGATGTCTATGAGCTTGGGTGAGTCTTTGCATAAGGTTAGGATGAGTGGGTATGTCATTGATGGCCATGAATCTCGTAGGTTGCAGCCATTTTCGCTCGGACCCAGAACGAATTTTGGTGTTGTTGAGCCAAAGGGCATCAGAATGGAACATTCAGTTCCAGGGTTTTTCTGGCCCAGCAGGACAAAGCTTGCGCTACCTGGTCAGAGAGAAGACAGTAGCGAATATTCATTTCCAGGGGAGCTCTGGCTTAGCACGAAAGTTTGTGCGGCCGAGCTAGAGATGTCTAGCTCAGCACGAAAGTTTGTGCGGCCAGGCTAGAATTTGGTTAATTGAAATTTTCTTGAAACTTTTTCCCTTTTGATTTATATGATTTTAAAATGTTTATATAAAGGTAGTATGTTTAATTATGAGATGATGATATGTTTTTCTTCTTCTCCACATGAGTCACTTAGACTTATGCTATTCTTATGTAAATATAGTGATGTGCATTAGATTTATAAATGTTGAATGAGGATGTTGGATAGACCACAACTTTGGTTCTAGATCTATGTTAGGAAATTCACATTTTCTGAGCTTATAGGACTGCTAGATGGGACCTTAAGCGTGTTGATTTTAAATGGTGAATTAATAACATTGAGAGAACTTGAGATGTTGGATTTGATGAATGATGTGGATATGTATAAGCTTACATGACATTGCATATAGGTAGGCACGTAAGTTGAGGGTGTTAGGTGGCCTCTCAACCTAGTGCCGGAGGTTTTTGTGGTGGCTAATAGTGGGCCTATAGAATAGACAGGTGGGTGAATTCCTATAGATGTAAGGTTTTGCAAACCTTACAGAGGTAAGTCAATACATAAACTTGTCTATATTCGATAAAATCACACTTCCTCCACAGGGTTACCTCAAGGGACTCCCTGAATGGTCAGAGAGTGGGACCATGGTAGGGGATGAGGCCTATAGGGACCGTCCAAAAGTTGTAGAAATCTCTATGGAGTCGAGTCAGCATAACATTACATGATATACTGACATATGAGATTGAAGTATGAATTGAGATTGTTTTATTGTATGATGTTGTTGATTTATTCAAATTCTCTTTTAAGCTAAATCTATCCTTCTTTTACACCTTTATTATATTATGTTCCTTTTATATATATAAGTTTACCCTTGTGTTTTGTGTTTGTGTTTGTATTGTATGACTGCAATGATCGTGTGGTTGGCACGGGAGCAGATAGTGGTGATGTTACAAGTTCTCAAGCCGCTCGTGACTAAAGCGGATGTAGATGTTGAAGATGGGATAAGATCCCTCCTTTTGGATATGTTCTCATATATATGTATATAGTATGGGGACCAGCTTAGGACATATGTATAAATATTTAGGTTGTTGTAAATGTCCTTTGTAAGAGGATTATTTTTGGTATTGTATGCACATACATAATTAAGTTTTGTAAATCCATACCTAATACTTTCATGATATGATGATGTACATTATATGTAGGAAAGTAAGTATATATATATGTGTGTTAAATGTGAAAAATTTTCTTGGTAGTTTCATATGATAATATTTAACAAGATGATTTAGTATAACAAATCTGTAACGAAGATGAGTCGTTACATAAAGTTTGAATGTCCCCATGATCCTAAATTCATTAGAATGAGTGAGGACATGTCGCTTGCTGCTTTGAAAAAAATAGTAAAGGATGCCATCGGAGGTAGCAAAATATTACTTGACATTTATTATCGTCAACCTGTATATGTAGGTGATGGTTGTGTTGAGTACGACTGTATGGAGCTTAAAGATGACAATGATATGGGTAAGATGTTTTTCATCTTTTACGAATTTCGTTCGAAAGGACCGATTGAATTATATACAACATTTGGCTGATCTCCTAAAGAAATCCTTGCCCTAATGCATAAACCCAAATTTACCAAACTGATTATTGCCCTTATGCGTGAGACAATGGCGACAAGTAGCTCTAATGAAAAAAAGTCTATGTAGTAAACCAACATCTACGTTTAAGTTTTATTATGTTGGTTGTTGTTGCTGTTGTTATTTTCTATGAAATATCTGTAAAAGTGCTATTATGTTGCACATTGTTGTTGTTGTTGTTGTTGTTATTTGTTCTATGATTTTAACGGAGAAAGTGTTCCTTATTTCATTATACTACTAGGCGCGCACTTGTTGTTTATAGAGTTTATAAAGAAAAAATGTAATCAACTCAAAACATCAACTGTAAAATATAATAAAATGTACATACAAAATTAAAGTTTAGATACAAAATATCAATAAATACATCATAAATCAACCGCCTCCGCGGCCACCACCCCACGTCCTCCTCCTCTGCCTGCGTCCTTGCTAGCTGCACCTAAGTTGCCCTGTGCTATGCGTAATAGCTGCTGCATCAGCTCATGGTCATGTGTGCCCTTCAGGATCGCTCTAGTCTGCAACAACCTTTCTACAATCACAGACATCATCCGGTACCAATCCTACATAAATGAAAATTATAATTAGCAATTATTTATCGAAAAAATTTAAACAATTATAGAATAGAAAAAGTGTTTGCATTGCATCACCTCGCACGGGTAATCTGCACCATCTACAAACTTTGGCAAAGGCTCACCAGGCTGAGGCTAAGGCTGAGGTATGGGGTGGGGCATACGTACTGGCTCCGTGGTGCCTCTCCTTCCCCTGGTGGAAACATATATGGATGTGAATGCTCATAATACCATGCCAAGTAGTCAGAGGTATAGGCCCATGGAGCATCCACTGGCATATGCTCGCCCAGCTCCACTTTATGCTGCTCCCACTCGCCCCACGTCCGAATAGATGTCTCAAATGGAGGACGAGGTGGTGGTGGTGGAGGAATCCCCTATATTTGCCCGAACTGCCTCAAAACCCTCTCTAGAAGATAGGGTCGCATGTCTGTGCCACACCTAATGTGGCCAAAATAATATGTCTAGTCCAAGAAGGGTCTACCAGCGCCTGCCCTATATGTATCATCATATGGGGACCAGACGACATTCTCCATTTGCAACTGATCCAGAAACAGCCTAGTCCCCCAAGCCTTGTCGGTACCCCTCGTCGTCTTCCATCTGGTAGCAAATGGAAGCTTGGGTCATAAGCATGCCCCTCCTATCCGCCAACTGATGGCAGATGCGCAAACACTCATGCCTGTAAAATAAAGAAAGTAAATTATGTGAACATTTGTATTAAGAAACATACAAACAAATATGTAAACAACAAATAAATAATTCCTTACCATCAGTAGCGTCATAGAACCTCCACACTGCTTATTGTCACGCAAGCTCGCATAGGAGAGATGGTTGTAAAGATACGTCGATGTAGATACTCCCCAAGCGTACTAGGCGCAAGTGGATAGATCGTTGGCAGAGGTAGAAAATGTTCACATGTGTGGAGCTCTTGTCAGCGAATATGGTACAGGCAAGCAAGTGCAATAAGTACGCTCATGTGGCCCACACATGTGAACCAGATTGCATGTATCTCTCATATAGCTCCTCCAGCCATGCGAGATGTACCTTGGCTCCTGCCGTCATGGTAGCATCTGCCTCATCGTTAGGGATGGAAATAGGCCAGGCGGCTCGTCGGGGGCCTACGGCCTGGCCCACTAAAGGCCTGGCCTGGCCTAGCTTGTTTATTAAGAAGGTCAGGCTTAGGCTTTTTAAAAAGCCTTTTTAATTAAAAAGGCCAGGCTTCAGGCTTTAAAAAAAGCCTATGAAGCCTAACAGGCTGGCCTATTTATATAATTATATATAATAATATATATAATGTTATATATTTATATATATTACATTAATATAATATATTTATATTTAATATTAGTCTTTAGAAAATATTGAATATTTTACGTGATGAACAAGGCCCGTTGGCCTATTTAGACTCGTTGGCCTAGCTAGGCCTATAGGCTTATTAGCCTATTTATAGGCCCTTTTATAGAACAGGCCACGTAAACAGACTTTCAGGCCAGGCAGGTTTTTAAACAGGCCAGGCTAAGGCCTAAAAAAATGTCTATAATAGGTAAATAGGCCAGGCTCAGGCTTAGTAATTATGATGTAGGCTAGGCTTAGGCCGCCAAAGCCTGGCCTGGCCTGGCCTGTTTCCACCCCTACTCATCGTTAGACACTAGGCCTAGCATGGTCCTTAGTAACATCCTAATGACAGACTTGGTAAACGGGGTCGTCGAGCTGATAATTTGCTCACCTATGATAGGCAAGTGCAGCAGACAAGACACATCATCCAGAGTGATGGTCATCTCTCTGACGGGCAGGTGGAAGGTGCATGTCTTCTGATGCCACCTCTTAATAAAGGCATTGATGAAGCCTTTATTCACGGTATACCGCTCCTGATAAAGGCCTTTCAAGCCCGACTGATCAACGTATGCCCGGACCTGCGGCTAGGTAAGGTAGGGAATCAACTTCCCAGTGTGGCTGACCACCTTTAGCTTCTGCCGAGGCTCGTCTATCCATATATGTCCAGCGACGTGGCCCTTATAGGACCTCAGTAGTCTATCAACTACAGGACCACCAAGAAATGGCGGTCCAATGATTCGGTCTGCAAATGGGATCTCTAGGGCTGGTTGTGGTACCTCTGCTACCTCTGGGTCAAGCTGAGGAACCTCTGGCTCAGGTAGCGGCACGTCTGGATCAGGTTGTGGAACGTCTACCTCAGCATGTACAGCCTCTACATCCTCTACCGCCTCTGGCTCATGTTGCTGTAGTCATCCAAGAGCACGAGTATCATCTGCCCAATGACGAGCAGATGCTGTCACACATCGTTGGTCAGCCCTGGATGGCTGGGCAAGCTTATCAGCGTCTGCAACAGCATCTTCCTCCAATGTGGAGGGATCATGTCGGCGATCGTATGAAACATACTTCGTCCGAGCCATAATAAATATGCAAAAAATAAACTAAAATAATTATAACATAATAAACAAAAAATAAACTAAAATAATTATAACTAAATAAACAAGAAGACAGACTAAAATAATTATAACAAAATAAACATTAACAACAAACAAACATTAACAAAAAATATAAATAATACATACATTTAAAAATATAAATTTTTTAATTAAATAAAAAAATAATTAAATAAAAAATTATTGAATTAAATGTTAAATTTTATTTAAAAATTAAATATTAAAAATAATACTGTAAATATAATACAAATATAATTGAATATTTTTCTTTTAAAAATTAAAATTTTACTTTAAAAAAGAAAAATAAAAAATAAGTTTTAAAAAACTAAATTATCTATTACACAATGGAATCGCAATTCTGTTGTACTGTTTGAAAAACTCAAACAATACAACGAAATCGAGATTTCGTTGCACTGTTTTTCAAATAGTACAACGAAATCACGATTCCATTGCACTGCGCGAAAATGAAAAAAAAATAGGAAAGGGAAGAAGACGAACCTGCGACAATGACGGTAACGGCGGGGAGGACAGAACAGGTAGAAGTAAGAATGTGAAGGGTAGAAGCAAGAAGGATGAAGGTAGAGGGGAGTAGAATAGGGTGGGAAGGAAAAGAGAGGGGGTGGAAAGAAGGAGAGGGAAGGGGTGCAGGAAGGTGAAGGGGTGGGGGAAGAGGGAGACATGGGGGTTGGAAAAGGGCAAGAGGATAAATTCCTAACTTTTTTTAAATTATGGGGTGAGAATAGCAAAAGGATGGGGTGAGATTAGCAATCCCCAATATTAAAAGTGGCACCTTACACACCAACAAGCCCACTAATGATATGCCTACCAATAATAAGCCTAATAAGGGTCCAACAAACAAACTAATGAAAGAGATTTAAACCCAATACAAATGACAAGGCCAACACAAAAGCCTAAATGCAAAATATGTCTAATTTATTAATTCTCCTTAAGCTCTTCCAAGTGAAGCTCCTTAGGTAGGTCTCCATTACTTGGAGAGGCTAGGGTGGAGGATCCTTATTTTTTAGAGGGGAAAGGTTTTCCATATTGGAGTCATTATGAATGTGAACATGAACATTCTCAGGAATGGAGGAGCTTGCTCTTAGGATTAGCCATAGGTGAATGAGTTTAAAAATTGCATTAAGGACAAGTATAGAATGTGAATGATCTCAAAAGAATTGTTCCAATAGACAACACCAAATGTTTAACACCAACCTATGACATCATATATTAAAAGTGAAATCTTCAATGTCTACATGAGCCAAACTCTGTTGGTGTATCTACAAAGACTCTGATGCTTAAGTAAGTGTTTGTGGGGAGGGGGAGATGGAGTATGTAAAATATTAGAGAGCTACCTTAGGTGTGTTAACTTGGCTTACTTATAGTCTCCTTAAGTCTATAAGTAAGCCTACATTAGGTATGATACACAAGAGGAAGGTTCTTAAATCATGGGAAGTGTTGGGCTTATAGTTAGATAGTTGAGTTTTAAGCATAGGGCCAACTTATTTACTTTACTAATTTATTTGGGCCCAGGTAACCATAGTGAGTCCAAAACATAAAGTATATGACTACATAGCTTAAATACGTAGAGAACTAAACATGTTAGTTATCTTGATCAATAATGATGTTACATGGAATGAAAATATACAATGTAGTATGTTTAATATTGCAACTAAAGAAGGACAATCATGAAAAGAGAAGGGAAAGACATCAAAAGTGAAGTTGAAGATAATGGTGGTGTGAGATATTGCTAACAATTACTCTATCTGTTCCTAAATTTTTTATGTTTTACATATTTCAAGTCTCATTAATTATTTTCCTCCACATATATCCTTATTTAATATGACCTAGATTTTCACTACTACTTTCATCATAGATATTAAATGAGGGTATTTTAGACTAAATGTATTATTTGTGAGTAATATTAAATGTTTCTTAAGATGTGTGCATTAATCTTAAACATCAAGAGTTTTGGAATGGAGAGAGTAGTGGATAAGCAGATGTTGTTAAATGGGATAAAATTTAATCACCAACAACAATCAAATTTGGTTTAATATCACTAATTATCTATATGATACTTGATGCAAGAAGGCTATTGGAAGTGATAGTGGAGACATTGGCCATTTTACAACAAATAATGTAGAGACAAAAAGTGAATGAGAGAGAGAGGAGGTTGTCCGGCAAACACATATTTTTTTTTTTGTCCTACGACGAGGAGTTTCCCACCGCCTGCACGAGACAGGGACTAGTCTCCCGCGGGAGTTCGTTCGGCATCTCGGTGGGTGGCATCCCTCCCAGCTGAGATTTTTTCTATACCCAAAATTCGAACACAAGACCTTGGTTAAGGGGCGAGAGGCCTTAACACTCATACTTTAGACAAATTAATTGCATATAAGAAAGGACGATTACATCTCAGTTTAGTTTCTAGAGCAAGTGCAGAGAACTCTTTCCCAGTTATTAACACTTAATCACAAGTTCAAGGGTGTGAAATGTTACTATACTTGCAATAAATAATAGCTAGATGAATACATAAGCTTTATTTGTGCTATAAGATCCACAAATATCCAAAAATATAGGGATCAAACTTCACGGTTCAGTTACATCTAGTATCTTACATACAAATACACTTGATTATGACATCAATTAAGGTACGCATATTGTTAAAATAACAAACTCTATACCCGAGGTATTAAATTTTTAAGCTAAAAATCTCCGTATATACCAGCATGAAGAGAATGATTTTATGTCAAAGATTAAAATAAACTACTCCTACTATCAGGACTTCATTCTCAAAATCGTCATATCATATCAATGTAACAATACATATATTATCACATAAATCCCACAAGGTATAATCCTATTAACAATGAAAAGTTCAAAATTAGGCAAAGAGATTTTTCTCAAGAGTCTCATCATCATCATCATCATCATCTTCTTGCAAAACAATAAATGATGGGGAATGTTATAGATGGAGAAGCAATTTAAAAGACAGCAAAGCAAGATTCCCCCTACCTCTAAATCCTAATCGAAAGAAAGCTTAAGCCAATATCTGCAATGATACAATTTAAATTAAAAAATTGACAAAAATATAATACATTCTCAAACCAAACTGCATAACTTACCACAAGAGTTTTTTTTTTTTAATTTATTTATTTTAGTAAGTATATAAGATACTTGAGTTCTAGTTTTCTTCTACACTATGCAATTGCACAGTTCTTTACATTATCAAGAAGCATAAAGTATCTATATATTCTACAGTCTGGAATGGCAATATTTCCATATAGAACACTTCAAAGTCAAAGCTTTTTGTCTCCTTCACTGATGGACGTGAAGAATTAATCTGGATCCATTTGTACAGACATTTTAAACTTCAATTTTGAGGAAAACTCATGTCAAAAGTGATCAAGCGAGAGCCATATATAATAAATCATAAACAAGAGATAGCCATTCAGAAAACGAAGAAGCAAATCTTAAACACATACTTCATTGGCCTTTTTCAGTGGAAAACCTTCTTCCTTTTTCCTTCTTGTTCATTGGCCTGAGCCATACTTGATTCCATGCATTTCAAGAATTCAATCTAAAGAATTCAAGAATTCTTGAAATAAGAAAGACGCAATACAAAATAGAAAAGAAAAATAAAAAATCAAGTTGAGAAGGAGTTTATATAAGTGAAACCAGATTGAGTTCCAGGGTTGGTAATCAGAGATAGAAGTTCTCCGTTTTTCTTTGTTTTTCTCTCAAGATCGAAGTAATTAATGGTAATAGAAGTGAGAGCAAACCCAGGAAATGGAAACAATGAGTATGAGGAAATAATGTATGCATTAACTTTTTTTTTTCACTGGCACCATATCATAAACTGACATGTACATTAAGTTTATTAATTTTAATAATAACCACTAAAAAATTATGTATATATATATATATATATATATATATATATATATATATATATATATATATCATAATTTTTATTGGTTAACAATATAAAAGCTTAACTTATAAAATTAAACTCAAATAAAAACATCGGAGTAAAGTATCATCAGTTTATCCTTTCAGCGAGTTTATTGACTTGTGTTTAATGAATTGGATACAAGTCAATAACTTCTTTAGAATATATTTCAATTACAAAAAAAAAAAAAAAACTATGGATAATTCCTCAATGCATTTTTTAAAGAAAAGTATTAACTTCGGTCTAAGTTGTCCAACTGATGGTTATTTTCTTGGTAAGTAAAAAACTAAAATACAACAATTTTATAACATAATTAGTATTAGCTAGCTATTTATTATACATGATAAATGCTTATTTTTATATAATTAAAATTTATAATAGATAAATTTTTTAGATATATAAATAATATTATAATTAAAATTCATAATAAATAAATATTTTTAAATATATAAATTATATTCTAGATTTGCGACAAATAATTTAAATTGTGATATAGTATTATTTTTAATTGTTGATATTTAAAAAAAAATATTAAAACAATTTAGAAATACAAATAGAATGGTAGATTAACAGAGAACAATTAAAAAGAATCAAGTATATATTCAAATAAAGATAAAAGCAAGGTGATTTGATTTGGTTGACAAATAAATTTTTTGGCTAGTTGTGTCAACAGTGTGTGAAATGCACATCTATGAGAATAGACGGAATATTGAGAATGTGGAGAAAGTAAGAGTTTCACCCTTCAAGTATTTTAGTTTAATTTATAATAAAGGAATAAATTAAGATTGATTAAGACTATAATAATCTTACAATTTACTTTATCTAGTACAAGAAAAAAATTTCAATAGGATACAAATCATTAAAATTTGAAATTCAAATTCAAATTAAAAATATATTTTAAAGAAAAAAATTAAAAATATTAAATATATAGGATAAGGATAAGCTATGTGATGTGATATAATTATAAGAGTAAAAATAATTTTTAAAAATATTTTCATTCAAAAACAAGGATTCAAATTTATAATAGATGGAAATAGTCGTTGTCATCAAAATTTAAGCTAAAATCTCTTATGAAGTGATGGAGTGAATTAACTCAAATAAAATAATATTTTACATCAATTTGAAGTTATTATTATTAATAAATATCCACTACTTATTAGACGTGTAAACTCATAAATAACGTGTATTTATTATTAGAACAATAATTTATAAATTACAAATTTTAAATATTTCCATTTAAGAATCATATTATTTGAAGTTTGAAGTTTGTTTTAGTAATATTTTTTTTTTCATAAACATGGATGAATGAGGGTAAAGATAGACTCAAGCAGTCAAGCATTCTTAGAGATGACAACAGGTAGGTCTGAGTAGGGTGCTATTATAACCTTCAAAGTTACATTGACTCTATTCTCAAAACTTATTAAATTTATTTTTGTTTATATGATTCTATTTAGAAAATACATTTTATTTTATTAAAAATGGAGGACGATTTTATTTGTTTGCCTCTTTATCAAACTTTGTTGCGGTAAAGAGTAAAATTAATTAAATTATTTCAGTATATTAATAACACAAAAAATAACATACATCATATTCCCATTCAAATTCTTAGTGTTAGTAGAAAACATATATCATTATCAATATGATAATAATTTAATAAATATTTAGGGTATATAAATTTTATTTATGATTACATTTGCATAGTGATTATATAAAACTTTCCCTATAAAACACGTTTAGTCCTTAAGTCAAACCAGTAACACTACTAATTACTTATACAATTTTTTTTTTACCTATTATGAATCACAAATACATCTATACTAAGTGTCTTCCTCTATTTCTTTTACGTCCTTAGTATCTTGAATAACGACATCTTTTTCCTCTTATCTATTACCAGATCCAATGTTGTATCATACACATTTATACCAAAAAAAATAAAAATGCATGCATGCATGCATGCATCAAATAAACAATATGGGAAATGACTTAATGTATAGGATTAAGATAAATTATATGGCTTAATGAAAATGACTTCTAAAATTAATCTCGTTCAAAGATAAGAATTTAGATTATAATCTAAGAATGGGTGAAAATAATTGTTATCATCAAATTATAAGTTAAAATCTCTTATAAAGTGATGGAGTGAATTAACATGGATTCAAATAAATTAATATTTTTTTTATAAATTTCAAATTATTATTAATAACAAATATCAACAATTTGTTACTAAATCAATACTCATAAATAACTTGTATTTATTATTAGAACGCTAATTCTAAATTACAAATTTAAATGTTTTCATTTAAAATCACATTATTGAAAGTTTGTCTTAGTAAAAAAAAATCTTTTTGTTAAGCAAAAATTCATTAATAGTAGGAATGGTTAATATAAGCACATCTGGGAAGCTAATTTGCGTTAGTAATAATATATATTTTTTCATAAAAGATTGATGAATGGGGGCAAGGATAGACTTAGGCATCCTCCTTAATTATAATCCAAGAAATTTTATAGAAGGAATGAAATTATATCGGTATAATTTATATTAATTATTAAATCATTAATTAATAAATTTATATAACATCTGAATTTTATTGATCCAATCATCCAACCTTTAAATTTAATTATATATTATTTTGATTATTTGTATCAATTTTTATGAAAATTGAACACTAATAAGAAGGTTTTCAAATTATTTAAATTTTAGTATATTTTAAAAATAAATATTATATCTATTTTAGTGTATATGAATGAAGTATCTAACAACTTTGAATCAATATAAAATTTGGTAAATATAATCTAGAGTTTAATGGTGATGCACTACTAGTGTAAAATAATTTTATACTGTCATCTAATCACAAATCACCGTTGATATGACTTTTAAGATAATTTTATAAAAATCAATAAACTTATCATACATGGTGGATTGTGATTGGATGACAGTGTAAACTATTTTACATTGTCAGTGTATAACCATTTTTCTCTATAATCTATGTAAAAGGAACTTTTAATCTAATAGTAAATTTTGAGATAAAATCATCCAATTATAAATTATTGAATAGTACAATAATTCGTGCAAATTACATCAGTATAATTTGATTCTTCAACATATTTTATATATAAATATATAATTAAAATATACAATTTTGTAACTCGATATTATAAATATAGGTGTTCAAATTTAGTATTCATTTTTATCAAATGTTCAATTTTATTAAATAATTTGGGAGTTTTAACTCTCTATCACATAGTCATAAAAATATAACAATTATGGGATTTTAAGGACCTTTCATCCTCTTTCCCTACTTAATAATATATTTATCAACGTGTTGTTGGTTTTTTTTTTTTTTTTTTGAGTAACGGGTATTTTTTTGATGAGCTATGTGTTGTTGGTTTGAATAACACTGAGCTCATATTTTTTATGCAATCTCAAATTCGAACCTTGTAAATAAAAAAAATGTGATTACGAAAGAGATCCCCAAGAAGAATTTGAGGGCAGTGACAAGGTCAAACTAATATGTTAAGCTTCTCACATTGAGGAGAGAGAATTTGAATTGATGAAGATGAAGGACAATGAATCTGCCAAAGATTATTCTGACATGTTAATGGAAGTTGTGATCAAATGTGCATGGCTTCTTAGTGAGGCATCATTTACATATCAGAAGGTTTTAGAAAAAATCATGATTTCGGTGACCGACAAGTTTGAAGCCAATATCTCAGCAATTGAAGAGTCATGTAATTTGCAAACTCTTACAATTGCAAAATTAACCAGCAAACTTCATGCACAAGAGTAAAGAATCTCAATGAGAAGTGATGAAGTTGTTGAACGTGTCTTTCAAGCAAAGCACAATGGAAGACGTTTTGAAAATTCATTATTGCACAATATCTTAGTGACAAAAAATAAATATATTTACATATTGAGAGAGAAAGAAGAGGAGGAAGATCAAATTACTTTTAATAAAGTGACTCTTAATAAAATTATTCTTTTCAATAACTAGTATTTTAGCCTGTGCAATGCACGGGCTTATTCAAATTTCCATTACCTTATTTATATAGTCAATAGAAAGAAATTTGAAAAGAAAAAATAAAGGATTATATTGCACATCAAAAAAAATTGAAAAAAGAGATAATTCATCTCTAAGAAATTAGAGACTATAATTTTTTTTTTAAAAAAAAAGATAAGGAAATATTAACTTTGAAAATTGAAAAGTAAATTGAATTAAAGATTTGAAATTATTAATGAAAGAGAGAAATCTTCGAAATCAAAAAACAGAGTTAGAAAATACTGATAAAACAAATATAAAAAAAAAAAAAGATAACATCAAATAAAGAAATGAACGGATGTAGTTATAGAAATATTGTGAATCTGGGAAGAGTGGAGCAATGAGAGCACAATTATTCATCTCCTTATATATATATATATATATATATATATATATATATATAAATGAATAAGAGATTCTCTCTTCTCCTTGCTTCACTCTCCTCACTCTCTCTCACATTCACTCTTATTTAAATACTCTCCTCTCATGGAGTTGTGTAGTTCACTCTCCTAACATGTATCTAGTTCTTCTACTTTTCCTAAAATTTCTCTTATCAATTTTTGTAACTATCCCACATTCAAAATATTTCTATAACTAACTTCATTCACTTCTTTATCTGATAATTTATTTTTTAATATTTTTTTATCAGCTTTTTTAATTCTATTTTTTAATTCAGAAGATTTCTCTCTTTCATCAATAATTTTAAATCCTTAATTCAATTTACTTTTCAATTTTCAAAGTTAATTTAAAAAATTAAAGTTACATCATTACATCTTCCCTTATCTTTTTTTTTCTTTTAAAAAAATTATAGTTTCTAATTTCTTTTATAATTATCTCTTTTACAAAATTTCTTTCGATCTGTTATATAATTCTTTTTTTTCAAATTTTATACTCTCTAATCTTTTGGAATTTTTTTTTAATATTTCTTTTATCTAATTTTTTAACTCTATTTTTTAATTTCAAAGATTTATCTCTTTCATCAATAATTCCAAATCTTTAATTCAATTTACTTTCAATTTGATTAATAAAATTTAAATTTTGTTAAATTAAAAGTTTTATTACATAAATCAAATTCATAAATTTTTTTAAATTATTTAATATTTCATTAAATAAATTCATTTTAACGTAAAAAAATAATCCTCACCCAACAATAAACGGGGTTGATCTCAATCTTGCCTTTCAGTCTTTGATACTTGAACATTAAACTGAATAACGGGGGAAGGGTTCTCCTATTTTGTTCACTCCATCGTGTGACGTTTTCAAGTATTCAACAAATTAACTTGATTTTCCATTTTGATTGGAACAATTTTATGTTCCCACGTTTACTAACTACAGGACTAAGTGAAAAGAGGCAAAGAGGCATATAAACACTCAATGACAGCGAAGGTGATGTAAATTATGAACTTGAAATTGAAATCACCAATTTTGAATTATAGGACCTTCTGGTTGTCTTTCCAACTACATTGGGTATAACCAAAGAAACATAAAGTTACCAACCACATGCACACCCTGTTTATTTATCAGGCTTGATCCTATTGAAAAAAGTGATCATAAGAGTTATGATCTGTTCCATCTAACCACTTGGTCCCTCTTCCCTTTATATAATATTCCCACTCCCTAACTTCACACCCCTAACCATCCCAACATTCTTTCTTCTAAGAAACATCTTCTAAGAAACTTCCTAGGTTTTGTCATTCTCTGTTTTCTATCAATTAGGATTTTCGCCTCTACATTGTACACAAGGTAAATGCTTTGTTACATAAATAAAATTTATAATAAATAATTATATAAATTGTACTTTAATTAAAATTCATAATATATAATTTTTTAATATTAAATTAAAATTTCAATTTATAATAAAAAATTAGTATTTTAACCTGCATAATGTATATGCTAAATGTTTATCTTATATATTTAAAAATTTATAATAAATAAATATTTTTAAATAAATAAATTATATTATAATTAAATTTCATAATAACTAAATATTTTTGAACATATAAATTATGTTGTAGATTTTATTATAAATAATTTATATTTTTATACAAGGTTATTTTTAACTATTGATAACTTCTTTTAAAAAAAATATTGAAATTCAATTTAGAAATAAAGATGTAAATGAAATATTGAAATAAATAAGAGGGTAGGAAAAACTTCTAAAAATGTTTTCGTTGAAGGAAAAATTCCTAAAATTGCTATGCTGAAGAATAGCTCCTAAAAACACTTTCATTTAAGATAATTACTCTAATTTATATATAGTGGGGATTTTAAATTATAATATAAGGTTTTTTATTGGCATTTTTTAAAATAAATATTGAAATTAAATCTAGAGAAAGAGATAAAGATGGTAGATTGAAAGAGATAAGCAATGATCAAATATATCTAGATAGAGAAAAAAAGAAAGTAATTTAAGATGATTGAGAAAGAAAAACTTTTGAGTTGTTGCGGGAGTAACATGTGAAATGCACTTGCAAATTAGAGAAAGAAGATAATATTGAGAATATTTAATTAAAAAAAAGGGAAGAGTGAGAGTCTCACTCTCTCTAAGTTGTATATTCTAATTTGTCTATTTTTCTCACACTCTCAATTAGACATTCTCAATATCGTTATGCTTCTCTCATTTGTATATGCATTTCACATATTCTCTTTGCAATTAACTAAAAGATTTTTTTCTCAACTATATCAAATTACTTTCCTTTTATTTCTATTTATATATTTTATCTTCTTAACTATCTATCCCTTTTAATCAACCTCTTTTATCTTTATCTCTAAATTAAATTTCAATTTTTTTAAAAGAAATTATCAATAGTTAAAAATATATAACAATTTAAATTATTTATTATAAATATAAAATATAATTTATATATTAAAAATATTTACTTATTATAAATTTTAATTATATAAAAATAACTATTTATTCTATAAATTACGCATGCTAAAATACTTGGAGTGAAAGCAGAAACTAGAGCCAACCAAGTTATTGAAATTTTATAGCCTAAATAAATTATGAAAGTTTATCATGATATTATTTTTAGGGTTAAATATGTTTTAGTCCCTAAATTTTTGAAGAATTTTATTTTTAGTCCATAAGCAAAATTCTGATTAGTCTTAGTCCTACTTTTCACTGTTAATATTTTTAGTCTTTGCTATCAATTATCATTGTTAAGTGATGACGTGGAAATTACATGTACCACTAGTCTGACATGGGAACCACATGTAAATTTTTTTAGTAAATTATGTTTTTAATTTATCATCTTTTCATGAAATTCACTTTTAGTCTCTTAACAATTTTTTATCCAATCTTAGTCTCTCAACTATTGTCCATCATTATTTATAATCCCTCCCATCAAGTATCACCGATAAGCAATGATGTAGTAGCCACGTGACTTGCCATGTGAACTACTAGTCTGATGTGATAGTCACTTGGTAAAATGTTGCTAGTTAACGACATTTTTTAGCAATTCTAAGTCACTACAAATTTCCTAGTGGTGTACAATTGCCAGAAAAAAGGTTTGAAAATTTAAGAATAAGCAAAATTACAAACCACTGAATCCATGAATCAAAATGCCAAGTACCAAAACCAGATAACCCCAACACTAGAGAACCCATAGTATCATTATCTGGCTCTCTTGTCAACATCGTCATCCCGTGTTCGCCCTTTGTGCATAGTGTTGACCATAAAGAAAAAAAGGGTTTGTAGGAGTGAGATTAAAATGAGAGGCTTTAGCTTTTGTTTGAGGAGAGAGTTTAGGGATTAGGGTTTGGACGGGTTCAAAGATTGGGGGTTTGGAAGGATTCTTAAGTTGAGTTTCTTACTTTTTTCACATTTTTTTTTTTTACTTTTCAATCTTGCTTCCACAAACCATTTTACTAACAGTTTTACATTGCCAAAAAAAATTGTAGCACCTCAAAGAAAAATGTCTTAAATCAACAACATTTTGTCACATGATTGTCACACAAGACTAATAGCCCACGTGGCAAGTCGTGATTTTCACATCATAGTTTAACAATGATACTTGATGAAAGGGACTAAAAACAATGACAGACAATAATTTTGGGATTAAGACAGGTCAAAAAGTGTTGAGAAACTAAAAGTGAATTTCACAAAAAGACAAAAGACTAAAAACATAATTTATCCCAAAAATACATATTTGTCATGTCAAATTAGTAGTTCATGTGGCAAGACACATGGTTGCCACATCATCACTTAACGATGATAATTGACTACACAGACAAAAAACATTAACGAAGAAAAATATAGGTACTAAGACCAGTCAAGATTTTGTTTATGGACTACAAACAAAATTCAGCAAAAATTGAGAAGAAGAAAAAAAAAAAAATATATATATATATATATATATATATATATATATATTTAACCCTAATTTTTATGCTCTTGACTCAACTCTCCACGTATTGGAGAATTATTTGCTACTTTGAATGTCCAATGCAAACATTTTAAGAGATACTCATCAAAAAAATTTAAGAGATTAATTGTAATGACCACCATATGTCCAAAAAAAAATACCAAAAAAATCATATGTCCAAAAACAATTAATGACTACCAAAGTAAAAGGTTTTTATATTTATATTTAATGATAAATATGATATTATTTAAAAGTTTAACATTATATATTTTTAATATGGTTAAACTCAAATAAAGTATTTAACATAAAATTAGATGGTAGTATGTGAAATTATTTTACATTCATAGTACATCCAAATATTTCTAAAAGAGCTTTAAAAAACATGAAATTGGATTTGAGCATCAAAGCAATCAAGGCAATTAAGGTAGACATGACAAAGAACTCTGAATTTGCATGTACCTCCTGTCTTGACTTTGACAAAGAATAACCGCTTTAACCGGGTATGGATACGGATATTACACAATTTTTTTAAATGGGGATGGGGACGGGGGCAGATATATAACTATTTATTTTATACTCGTACCCATCCCTGCCCTATTACATTTTTTTTATATTTTTTGTTACAACATATATAATTTAATGGTTAAATATTTTAAATAATAATAATAAATAAATAACAAACTTAAAATTATACATTCGACTATAAATATAATTTAATTATTAATTTTTTGTTATTTATTAATATTTATATATTATTTGAATTAAAATATAATTAGTAACTTAATATATAATTTATTTACAAATATATAAGTAAATTAAAATTTTAAATTATAATAATAATTAAATAACAAACTTAAAATTATACATTCAACTATAAATATAATTTAATTATTAATTTTTAATTTTTAATTTCTTTGTTATTTATTAATATTTATATATTATTTGAATTAAAATATAATTAGTAACTTGATATATAATTTATTTACAAATATATAAGTAAATTAAAATTGTAAAAAATGGTGTGGTGGGTTTCCCTGATTAAATCCATAAAAAATGAGCATTAAAATTTTAAATCTATCTCTTTTAAATCTGAAATTAGATATGTCCCCGGTCTTTTGCAAGGATGGGAAAAGTCAAACCCATCCCCAATTCTCCCGGTTGCAATGCGTAAGTTAAGAAGCGTTCTAAGCAACAACTTTTTGAGTGCAATATCTTCACAATAACTTCTTTTGAATGTTGAATCTTTTTTTATCATGAACTAAGTTTTTATGTATAACAATATTCTGAGAAGTACTTATGTTTAAGTATTTAATCTTCTAAACAAATATGTTTTTCAATATAAAAGTCTATTAAGAAGCCTTCGGAAGAAAAATAATTGTAAGTTGGAGTTCAACTCAATCGAATAATTGTATGTTGTAAGTTGTAAAACAATTTTAATGATTTATTTTGATTTTGGAGTTCCACTCAATCTAATAATTGTAAGTTGTAAAACAATTTTAATTACATTATTGAATACTAAATGTGAATTGTAAAATAATGAAACAATGAATACCAATTACTACTGGCTTATAAGAATTAAGAAGCAATATTAAATGACCGATTTTGAGGTATTTTTTGTTAAAAATTAAAGAAAAAATAATATTTTTTTAATTACTCAACCCGATGAGCCAATCCAACCCAATTAAGGCTGGGTTAGATTGGATTAGGTTGCTAAAAAATAAAACATAAACTCAACCCAATTAAGTTTAATTGGATTGTGTTGAAAATTAGATTAAATTCAACTCAACTCAGACACTTACACTCCTAATTTTTTTTCCTAATGATTCGAAAAAACTTATGGTTGATGAATTCATTTAAATTGCCCATTTAAATTCCACGTGGGATGAACATGCTAGTTATAGACTAGTTAGAGTTCCTTTTTTTTCTCTTTACCATGACAGGTTAACTACAAACTAATCAAAAAACTATGGGTCCTTGTCATGAATATTCACATCAAAAAGAGCTTGGAGGGAAAAACAGCACATTGCTTCAAATATAAGCACTGTTGACCATTATGACTCCATTCTCACAATCTCACTACACAAACTTTCTATTCATTAGTATATGATACTAAATCGGATCCAAAACTATCAATTCATATGTTTGTGGCACCAAATTAGATCGCAATTCACACTCATTCGTTAAAGCTCACAATTTTGTCACATATTTTTCTTTAACTAGAATGTGACAGTATATGTTTTGGGAGACCAAGAAACAAATCACAAATTAATTTTAACAGGAATCCATTATGCAGGCCCGACATTCTAATTAAAGGAGTGTTGCCATCATATTCTGATATTTTCTAACACATTTATCTTAATACACTATTTATCATTTGTTAAAGTTTATTAAAAAACTATAAATTGTAAATGAGATTTATTAAATCAGAAATAAGACTCATAAAATTTTATTATTTCTAATAAATTTTAGTCAATTATAAAGAATATACTTGAAAGAGTGTGTTAATTATTAAAAAAAAATATTACTGGCATTTTTCTTTTAATTATGCCTAACAGTATCATATTATTAAGAGAAAGAGCAAAGAGGCCCAAATCCAATTGTCATTTTAATCATGCCAGAGAAAATTGATTGAACAACTTATTCAGTGGGCCACATATTAGGAACCCTGGCCTGATTAAATGCACTAAAGACTGTTGAATGAACTTTTATGCCTTTCGACGGCCAACTTGGAATTGAGGTTGTGCATGTCATCATTCTCATCCTCTTCACGAAAACTTTTTGAACAAATTACACTAACATTCTATGAGATTTCAAGTAATTATATAAGTATATTTTACTTTTTTAATTATTACTTTCATCTCTCCTGTAAGAGATGTTAGTGTAAGATTTGAGAGGTGTCAGTATAATGTTTTTAAACATATCAGAATGTGTTAGTATAATATTTTCAAACTTAAAGAAGTATTAGTGTAGGAAAATAAAAAAGATTGAAATTATGTGTAATTTGATAAAAATTCAGGAGTGTTACTGTAATTTGCTCAAACTTTTTTTTGCTTAAATCCCGAGAGCTAAAATAGAATTTTACTTCTTATCTGGATTTTTTTATTTTAGTTTGGTTTCTTACATTTAAATTTTTTTACTTTAGTCTTTTAAAATGTGTCTGTTAGACTAAATTGATTCTTTTTTCAATTTTTGCACCAACAACATTAATCTTGATCATACACCCTAAACAAAGACACTTTGGATCAAAGTAAAATATTTTAAACTTAACAGACTAAATTGAAACAAAAAAATTCATAAAAAAGACCAAAATTTTATTTTAACCTTCCTTTCAATATTTATGCTATTTAAGGAATCGATTAAAAATAAACACATTCATAATATAATTTTATTATATAATTATATATGAGTAGCTAGTTAAGATTAATTTATTTTAATATAATCTTAACCATTAGTTTTAGTTATATAACCAATACTCATTCTTCTTCTTCTTCTCTCACCTGATAAACCTATATGTGTCATAAAAAATTAAACGTGCCTCTAAATAAAAGGTGGCTAATTCTCCTGTTATATTTAGAAATGATTTTTATACATCCTTATTTTGTTAAATTTTTCTTTAACACTTATTTGTTTAGAAAAAGGAAAATGAAAATACATCCAAACATGTTTTACTTATTTTATTACTTTAAAAATAAATGTTGTAAGAATGATGTAAAGGAAATAGATACTGTGTACTCGCACCTTAATATGAATTGTTTGATTGATTTTCTTGTGTTTATAAGAACTTTCCAATGGTTTCTACCATAGAATGATTGAACCAAGTACAAAACCCACCTGTGTCGTGCAAAAGAAGTGATTTAAGTTAATATGAATTAATATAATGTGAAAATTAAGAACCATGTAACACAAATAATCAATTGATGATGCGATAATGACATTGAAGGTGATGACAATTATTTATTTTTAGAAATTAAAAAATTTAATATAAAAAACTTATGGGACCATCTGGCTGTCTTTCCAACTACATTAGGTACAACAGAAGATACACAAAGTTTCTAACCAGAGGCAAACCCTGATTGTTTAGCAATCTGATCCAATTAAAAAATATGTGATTTTATGTTCTGTTCCCTCTAGCAACTTGGCCCTTCTCCCCTATATAAGGTAAATATTCTTATGCTCCCAACCATCTCAACAATTTTCGCCTCTCTTTCTTTACCTTAGTGGTATATTTTTTAATTTTTTTTTTTAATGTGTAGCTATTTCCTGGTCTCTATCATTCTATGTTTTCTATGAAAGCAGATATTTGAAAATCGTTGTAGAAATCGTACGTGATCGGGCTGTTGGATTAAGAAGCTGCAAGTGCATCCAAGCATGTCACCAAAGTAACTAGGATGTTGTGTGTGGTATATATATATATTCAACTATATGATCATTAATTTTATATCTGGCATAAGATCTTTTTTTATTATCATGGATTGGTGAAATACAACCGTTTGATGTTGGCTTGGCTCAATCAAATCAAAGTTCTTAGAGACTTGTTGAGTTCTTTAGTCTGATTGAGCCGTGCCAATATCAGATTCATCCTCTATAAATGTCCTAACTAGTAACTATGATATGCTATCTGTCCTTAATTAATATCTTAAGCATCCCAAGTAAATTTTGTGGCTTTGATGTATATGAATGCCGGAGATAGAAGTTTTTCAGAAAGCAATATTTGTTATACTATTCAAATTAACAATTGTCTTGTGTAAAGGATTTTATAGAGGAGCAATTCTTGGTTATGCTAGCCAGCACTTGAAATAATTATTAGACATATATAATGTTATATGGGTTAGTCGTGTAAAATTATGCTAGTTAGTTTCAGTTATATTGTTATCAAGTTAAGTATATGTTGTTAGTTATTTTTATTTTCAGTTAAAATAGTTCTGCGCAGGGCACGTGTGATGCAAATTCATTAGAACTATCACATTTGCATGATCTCAAACACCTTGCGTTCAATATGGTATGAGAGATTGGAGGAATAATATAGTCCATTAGCAGAAGTTGACCATAAATTTGAGAGAAAGATTTACTAAGCCCCATGAGAAAAGAAAGGCTCAACACCACCACATGTGCATATGCAGTTAGGAATGTTTGTACTCGACCAATTTTTCCCAATTGCCTTTAATTTGGTGAAATTGTTTGTACTCCTTGAATAGTGACTCTATGAGTCATGTTTGTATAGAAGTGTATATGTATATGTATATTCTACGACTATATATGCATAGAGATAACGAAATGTTATTTTCACATTAATTATACTCGTATCAGATGCGGATCGTAAATAAAAAATTCATAATAAACGAATTCAATTAAAATTTAAATGGAAGTACTTCAGATATTAATTCTTATATGTATAGAAGTAGAAATCAAATTTAATATATAATAAACAAATAAGATGCTTCCTGTAAAAAAAAAAACAAATAATTTGTATATTCAAAATAACCTTGTATCACAATATAAATTATTTATCATAAGTTTAAAATATAATTTATATATTCAAAATTATTTATTCATGAAAATTTTTAATTATAATATAATTTATAGGTTCATAAGTATTTATATATATTATAAATTTTAATTATATAAGATAAACATTTATCATATGCATTGCAAATGCTAAAGTATAAGTTGTAAACACATTTTGTGCAAATTTTTATATAGGCTATATTCAACAAGTCATTTCAGCTAGCTTCTAACTTTTTTTACTAGTTAAAAAACTTATTTGACTGTTCGGTAAACAAATTGTTTTTAGTAACTTCCAACGTTTTTTGAAATGCTTTAAGTAACATTTTTTAAAACACTAGCTTCTAACTTTTTATATTTTATTCCTTTTTATCCTTGAAATATTTATTAAATTTCCTTATTACCCCTTTTTAAATAAAACAAGATTTTAAATTTATTTTTTGAATAATTTTATATTAGACGATTTATTTTAACTATTACCCTAATTAAATAATAAAAGTATAATGTCTATTTAAGTGTATGTTTTTTTTTTTACTTTATTTTAAAGTTGATCAAAAATATTTTAAGATATAGTATGAGATTAATAGTAGAATACATAATATGAAAAAAAAATGTAATAATTGAAACTAAAAATGTAATGAAAATAATTTATCTATAAATAAAAAAATTACAAGAGTTTAAAATTAATTAAAAAAACTAAAATTATAACACCTCAAAATATATCCATAAAATAAAATTGAAATTTATATAAAAATATCATATAAATATGTTCATTTCTGTTATTTTACATTTTTCAGCTACTTCAACAGATAATTTTACCAAACACTTATGAAAACACTTATGTACATCTTATGAATTAATAAGCTAGCTTAATAGCTTTCAGCTACTAGCTACCAGCTTTCAGCTACCAGCTAGCTTTTCAGCTAGTTTTGCCGAACATAGCCATAATCAAATGTTTGTTTGCAACTAGTTAAAACAGTGCTTTAGCCTATTTAAAGCAATTAAAAATGCTTCAAAATAACTTGAAAATCAATTTTAAATATAGTATAATGAAGAAAAAGGGAAGGAAATAAGCCTAACCAAAAAGGGACATTTGTTTCAAGGCATCATAATATATTTTCAGGAATATTATGACTAGGAATGTTATTCTTAGGTGTATTTAAAATTGTGTTTGGTTACATTTTAATAATTGATGCGTAAAATGCGTTCGCAAAAGGCAAGCGTACCCTACGCAGTAGTGACAGTGGACTCTAGGAGTCCGGATATCGAACCCAAAGGACCAATCGTGTTCCCAAACAATTAATTTTGCAATGGTTAAACAATTCAATTAAGAATCAAATTTGGGAAAATAGAGTTCAATTGTTCAGTTCTTAAGAGCTAAGGATTAAGACAAGAAGATTAATGTGAGACAGTAAGATTGGAACGCCAAGGATTATGATTTTGCATGCATCCCTTTTTCCCTCATCTTGATCTCATTGAATACTCTAATTAAGTTAATTTCTAGTCCTCTTTAAATTCATTAGTAAACAATTGGTCGTAGCTTACTACTGTTGTTTCCCCTAATTCAATTCCCAATTGGTCATAGGTGAATTAAATTAGGGTAAACGATAATACTCAGAGAGGTTGATTAATAGAATTAATCCACTGGAAATTCACACAATTAGTTTGATCATGCGAATCATATGAATTCAATCACTTTACAGTTCTGTCAATCCCAGACAATTGATCATAGACAAGGGACTGACTAACATTTAGAGTGATCAGTTCTAATAGCAAAAAAAAAATAGTAAAGAGATTCAATAACTGGAAACATCGAGACATTCATTGATAATCAAAGATGGGGTACAAAGGGCACAGCTACATCATAATCCTGGGCTAGGAGGACTAGCCACTCATGTTCATAAACAAACCAATAAACCCCATAGAAAACATAAAGATTACAAAGGGATAAGAGATTTTACAAGTGGTATTCCCAATGACGATATCTATGTCTTACAGCAGTCAGACTCTCTCACACGACCTCTATCTCACTCAGAACCCTCAGTATTCCGAAATAGAACAAAAGATGCCAAAAGAGGGTTTTCAGCATTTATTTAAATTTCAAACTGTTGACGCAACTCACCACGGCCGTGCTGATCAGATGACCACGGCCGTGGTCCTTGCATAATCTGGAGGTCTAATCTGCGCGTATTCCAAGCACGGTCGTGGTAAATAAACCACGGCTGTGCTCAGAAAATTGACGTTGATGCAAAATTTCTAGTGATTCATGCTTGGATGTGATTCTTGCATCACTACTATGGTGACTTAGTGCGGCCGTGCTAAGTCTACCACGGCCGTGGTATTCCAGACAAATGCAACTTTCCTTCAATTCAATTATTTTTAAGCTCTTTTCCTCAAGAAATCCCTGAATTGCCTGTCTTACACAAACTAGTGACAAACCGTGAGTTCTGCCAACAAACTAAGCTCAAATCATATGCAAATGACATCCAAACTGAGATAAAAATACAGTCAAAATCCGGTTTATCAATAATCTTGGAAATATCTTTTAAAATTCAAAATAATTTAAATAATAAATAAATAAAAATAGAAGTTACTGGTTTTTAAAAAAATATATTCCCATGGGAATATCACTTTTCCATCCCTTCTCATAGGAATAAAAGTGTTGGAAAATATGGTAAAAATGGAAGTTAAAACTTTCCCATGAATCAACAATATTGGAGAATAATTTTTCAAAGCTTGTAACAAACATGAAAATGTAATATGCCCATGTTTACATTCCCGATAGTCAACTTTTAATCCCTGAAACAAACACACTCAAAGAATCTTTAGAATGGAGGTTGTTAGGGTTTCTCATGATTTGCGTATGTCTAACGAGAAAGAAGATTTGTTGGATAAAAGTACAAAAAAAGTGAAGACAATAAAGTGTGATAACTCAATTATCAATATGGAGGCTGAAAGTATCTCCACAAATGAAGGAGGACATCCCAAATAAGGATATGCTTGAGAACAAAATCTATGAAAAGGTAGAGGAACCTTTCAATTCATACCCGAAGATAGTTGTTACATATGAGGAATTTAGGTGTTGGAGTTCTCCATGGCGAAATACATTGGTGGTGCATCTCCTAGGTAAAAGAGTTAGTTTTTGGTCGCTAAGGAATAAACTGGAGAAGGATTGGGCTAAGATGGTCACTTTGCAATTTATTAACAAGTCGCAAAACTATTACACTATTATTTTTTTGACAAAAGAGGACTATAAACACACCCTTGTTGAGAGACCTTGGATGATCTCAAACCATTACCTCCTGATTTAGAGATAAAGGCCTTTCTTTTTGTCAAGTGTTAAGGAGGTGATCAAGGTGGCGACTTGGATTCGTATCCATGAACTCCGTCTCAGTAATACAACAATAGTTTCTTATGGTGAATGAGTTCTAAATTAGGAACTATGTTAAAGGTTGATAAAATAATGTCTATTCATTTGAGAGGTCAATTTAATTGCTAGGATTTGCATTGAAATTGCTCTAAGAGGTTAGTGCCTCATATCATGGTGTGAGGTGTTTGTTTGAATCTTAGATAAATTCATCTACATGTTTTGTGCCTTAATTATGAATGTTATGGCCACAAGAAAGGGACGTGTATGGAGTTCAAGCTTACCGAGGTTGATTCAGTGGAATGTGAGGCGAGAGGTGTGATCGCAGTCGACAATTAGGACCAATAGGGTCAACGATCATGGCTAATGTGACACCAACCTCAAAATCTAATGCAAAAATCAAAGAGATCAATTTGCAAGTAAAATAAAATTAGGCGAATAATTTTGGTCGATGGATGCTTGTTAAAAGACCCTAACGAATAAAAAAATAAAGATGTTAACTTGGGGAAGGGAACTAACAACTTGGTGGGGCTTGTTTGCACACAAGCGACCAATAATGTCTCGCATTATGAATTGTTTTCCCTAATTGAGGAGAATAATGATGCAACAAATGATAGTGAAGGCCAACAAGTTGACTAAGATTTTATTGTCAAAAGAATCTTCAAATGAGCATAAAAGAGCACGTGATCCAATGATGGCACAATCTAAGGTGTGAAATGCTATTGGAGGCAAAAACCCTTAAAAGGGTAATATGGGAAGGCAGAAAAGATTGTTAAAGGAATGGGAGCCACGAAATTGAAAAAATATTATCCCTCGTCATTGAAAACAAAGGGTATGCAAAATTCCACTGAGACAAAGAGTGAAACAAAAAAGTTCAGCCTATGGTCCCTAAGCACGAAATGAACGACAATTAGTATTAGGTAAGTCGAAAAGCGAAAGCCCTCGACCTAAGTGTTTACGTTGAAATGAAGCGTTTAGAAAAAGAGACAAGGCTCTTTATCCATGATCCTAACTGTGAAGACATGCCTAGATGAAGTGTTTTGATGATTACCAAGCCTAACTTGATTTTAGTAGGTGCAACTTGTACTGTGTGTTTATGTTTGTGTGTGTGTCTTGGGCTTTGTGGTATTATAGGTTATCATAGTTGATTGATTCCACATTGGCACTTAAATTGATCCTAAAAACTCATATGAAAACTTAATGGATTAAGAAAAGTAAGAAAAGATTTTGAAATTTAAAATTAACCAAAAGCATAATTGTAATTTAAAAGCACATGGTTAATAATGAACTCAATTGTTTTTAACTTTTTCAAATGGTAAAATTGACTCCCCCCTTCTCCCTTTACCCTTAAGTCCCCCATTCCCAACCACCAAACTAACCTTATATCTCCTTCTAATCCCTAATTTATGGTTTAGTGTTTTTTAATATTTTTAGTTAAGCTCACAAGCTACTTGCCAACCTGCAAACCAATACATAGTGGACGTGGACTAGCCATTATAAAGGCCTATTTATTTCTTAGGGACCATCCCGTCTCAACCTATTTATTTACATAACTATAAAGATCAGGATAACCCATATACCTAACTCTAATCACCCCGCTTAGTTAGGTATCTTTTGCCTACAACTCTGGCACCTTGAAAATCCTATTAGCATAATGATAATAATGAAAAAGCACAAATCTGCCTAGAGGCCAACATCCAACAAGAAACCCTTGAAGTCAATCAAGCTCTAAGCCCTGAAAAAATTGTTGATATAATGGGGTATCATTATCCATGAAGCTACTTGTAAGGAACTTGAGTACACCACCATGCCTTTAAGGGCAACATGTTCGAGCCTTCTTTGATTATCCTTTTGTTGACATTTTGCGTAATCCCCAACCTTATTCTTGGGTAAGTATTAGGTTCCACCAGTTGGTGTAAGCCCTAGAGGCCAATACTTCATGGTTTATATTTATATCTTGTTTTATTTATTTGATAATAATATGAGGCATTTCATTTAGACTTAAATATGTTTTTAGTCCCTCAAATTTGGGGATTTGTCTTTTTTAGTCCCCAAATAAAAATTTACATTTTTTAGTCCTTCAAATTCACAAAATGCTTTTTTTTAGTCCCTCTTGCAGTCCAAAACCGTCACAAATTGTACATCCAAACTGCCAAAAATCAACCAAGGGGACTAAAAAAAACATTTCGCAAATTTAAGGGACTAAAAAATACAAATTTTAATTTGGGGGTCTATAAAAAACAGACCCCAAATTGGAGGGACTAAAAACATAATTAAGCCTTTCATTTATTATGTGTATTGAAATATAATAAAGTTCATAGAATCGTTTATTTGATGCTAATCTTAAATTACCTTAGTCAAGTTTTATTGTCAATACGAACAACAATAAAACAATTGAACACGAAACAAAAATATTATATGTCAAATTCGTTTTTCATTCACTATAAATATTAGTCAAATATGAATGGTTAACAAGTTATAGTTATTCATTGGTAAGTAATAAAGTTTCGTTCACTATAAATAAGTTTAAATATGAATTTAGTCCATGTAAGTTCGTGTTTTTAGTTTTGGTCTTTGTAATTTTTTTTATTCATTTTTAGTCCCTAGAAGTTTGAGCTTTTTCAATTTTGGTCCTTATAAGTTTTTTGTTCATTTTTAGTTCTTGTAAATTTGAATTTTTCCAATTTTGGTCCCTAAAGCGCAAACTTACAAATTTACAATGACTAAAAAAAAATTTACATGGACTAAAATTGAAAAAGTGCAAACATATAGAGACTAAAAATTAAAAAAAAAAAAAAAAAACCTTACAAGACATTTGCTTTTAGTCCCTATAATTATTATTATTTTGTTTTTAGTTCTTCTAATGGAGCATCTGTGACATGACATTTGTTGCTAACATGACACGTACCGATGTCATTAATTGATGATGTGACACTTGCTGACATCAACAACTATTGACACATCAACCATTGTTAGTAAGTTTTAATGACAAGGACTAAATGCAAAAAATAAAAAATAAATAACAAATTTTAGAACCTTTTTAAAAAGAAAAATAACTGGAACTAAAATAAATAAAAAAGCAAGTAAATTATAATAACAAAAGTACATTTAAGGGGCTTTTTTTTATAAAAAAAAAAAAAAAAAAAACACTATGCGTTTAAGTTTTGTTGGTGTAGGTTAAATTACTGGTTCTTAAGTTGTGCACCCCAATTCCCCGAAGAAATTAGAAAACCCACGGAACCCTTACCAGCGGATCGTGGTGAAGGCATGGGGTTGACGAATTTCGTGCTGACGGTGGCGGGTGTAAGCGCCGTCATTCTTCTCCTCAGGAGTGACGTCAAGCAATCTGCCTCCGTCTTCCGGCGCAACGTCAAGCACATTCGCAACTGGCTCGAAGAAGAAACCGCCGCTTCTTCCAAGTTAGTCACTCCCCCCTTTACTAACTAATTATCTATCTTTCTTTCTCTCTTCTTGTTTGCGTCAAAGTTTGAGTTTTGGGTACTGGGTTACTTCGCTTTTACTTGTTCACGGCTTGCTTTATCGGTTTTTAGTTATTGTTTTTCTTTTGAGTTTTTTACAAGAGAGAATGGGAAGGTGGATTTTGGAGGATTGAAATTTTAACTGTGAGATTGGGCCTAAACCATTTATTAAATGATTTAACGGATTGGGGTTTTGAAAATTGCGAACATATGGGTTAGTATGGGTGTGCCTTTGTGGTTGAGTAGATTTTCTAGGTTTAGCAGAAAATTTCCTGGGCTTTAAGATCCTTTAAGCTTAGTTCTTTAAGACTTTAGCTTAAAGATGATTGCACGAGTTGCTATTTCTCTATGCTGCGTGTCTTTTAGTTTGCATATGGGACTTGAATATAGAAAATCTAATTGTATGTGCTGTTGCCTTCTTTAGTATAATTGTTTTCTGTTTGGGAGCTTATGCGACGTGGTGCACAGATTTGAGGGAGGGTTTGGAGCTTGATTTGTTTTTATGCTCTGTTATGTATTTTCTTATGAAAATTTTACAAATTTTATGTGAATTTGCCCATTTGACCTCTACTGGACTGGTGTTGATTTGTTTTAGAAATAATTTTTCCTATTGGATTATGTATGTATGGGATTTTGAAGAGGAGCAAGGACCCTAGAGTTGATTGCAGTGTACACATGTTGACTTATTGTTTTAAAGGCTCTATTTTGGTATAAATTTGGGAAGATTTGAGCACATGCTTTTTAGGGAGAGTAAGGAATAATCTTATTCAAAGAACCCCACAGCGTTTCAGTCATATTAGAACAAAAGGATACCCAAACATTTGGAAAGTACAAATTTTTAAATTAAAGAATTATAGTTATGTAATTTGAAAATAGCAACGATAGTTAAACCTTGCATACGTGATCATGGAGGAAGAAATATAAGAAATGATTAGTTATTGAAGATATAAAGCCGGTAATTCAAATGTAGGGTGTGTGTGAAACAATAGTTCAGATTGAAATACTGAAGGACAATAGTTCTCTTAGGCAATATCTGTTTCTTTTAAAAACCCAAATACCATGGAATAGGCTAAAGTGAGAAAACAGAATAGCCATGACCATTGTAAGTGTCCATATCTATTATTTTAAGATGTAGAAGAAATTTCAAATAAGCAAAAATTAGGATGAGTTATAATAGATCCCAAGCTAGCCAAACTGGGTAGTTTTCACTCTATGTTATGCTAATAGGTTGGCCAATAGGGCAGCTCATGGCCTTGCTCATTTAGCCTTTACTGTCAAAGAAGTGTATTGGCTTGAGGATGTTCCTCCCAAAATACACTCCATTGTGTCTGATGATGTACTGGCTTTGGGCGTTTCTGATTAATAAAGCATCATCTTATTCAAAAAAAAAAATAATAATAATAATAATAGATCCCAGGCTAGCATACCTTATGTTAAGTATATACAATAACAGTAGTAGCAGATGATAATAATAATAGTAGTAGTAGTAGTAGATAATAATAATAATAATAATATATACCGTCTTTGACACACTAGAATGTGATGTTTAAATATTAATGAAAGAACCTGTTTGGGATGATTCCCATTTAATCCAAGAAGCATGTGTTTGCTTGAATGAGTTATTAATTTTTGTAAGATGACAACGAAATATGTGGATACTTACATTGCCATGTTTGACAACTTGCTTTTGATGAATTGTGAAACGTCAAGAGGCATTTGATGAGTAATGGAATGAGAATAAGGGTTGAGTCACGTCACACATTGCAAGAATTGGGAAGGGCGGACTTTTTGGTCCTTGGAGATGTAGTCTCAATGCAGTCAAATGATTATTTATGCACATTTTGATTATATACTGGTATTATTTGGGCTAAGGGTCACTATCTGTAACCAGTGACTGATGCGGGCTAGGCAAAGCTATCCCTGACTAATACTGACCAATGTCACTGGGAAGTGATCCTATTCTCCCTCAGAACGATAGTAAACCCTCCATGAAGTGGATATGATCAGAGGATTGATCAATGGATTAGCTAGTGTGCCCATAGGATAGGCCATGTTATCATATCTGTTGGCTTATGATTCAGTTGAAACATGCTGATTTTTTTTTTATAATGAAAATGGAATGCTACACTGACTGAGATGTTTGTGCTGATTGAAATTTATCCCCCACTTGGATTATTGAAATATGTTACGATGAAATTTACTTTGTTATAAACTCCTCCTTGCTGAGAATTGGATATTTGAATGTATTCTCACCCCTATGTGTTTTGTGTGTATTTTGCTATTTATCTTTTTAAGGTTAGAGAAATCTTAGAAAATCCCATGCACTATGTAAGAGTGTCACTATGCTTATCTTTTCAGTAGATAAACTCATAGATTGGAACATGATTTTGTGCCATCTTTTCAGGACAATGGAAAAGTCCACTCCCAAAGAGCTTGAATCAAAGGTTCCTCGGAAAGACATTCCTAAGGAGGACAAGCATTAATGTTTATGCAGGTGATGCGGATGTTAGTGCAGTAATTTTGTGTTTCTCTTATTGTCTTCGAATGGATACATGTTTTTGTGTCTTTACTAAAATGAATTCTTCATCACTGTCTGTTCATATTTCGCTTGAATGACCCTTGTATTAGTACATACATATTTAGCAATAATATGACACATGACAATTTTGGTTATTCCGCATTCCAGTTTTTTTTTGCATATTTGCGTGATTTGACTGCTGAGAACCATTTGGCTGTAACTTTTCTTGGACTATAAAATGTTCACTTTGGGGTGCAACTTTTTTTTGCCACTACTGCAAGGTGATTTATATTTTAACTGAAAGCTAAGATCGTTTTAGGAAAAATCCTTTTTCTCAGGTTTATATCTAAATTTACGCCTTATTTTATCCTCTCTTTTTCTTTTGCTTTGGTGGAGTGGGTTGCGTATGGCAAAGATTTAAGAAATGCTCTTAAGTGATTTGGGTCAACCCGTGGATACGTTGAGTTGCTTTGGTTGTGGACTAGGTTGGGTCTGATCTGATATCACTGGACCATTGTGCTTGGGTCGGTTTTCAGGTTTTGTGCTCTCAATCCAATAGCCACATCCAAGTTTTTATTTTGTTCAGGTTTGGGATTACGGGTGGTGCATATCTAATGAGTGTCATTTTTACCGGCAAGAAGAGTAAATCTAGGTCATAATACTATACATGGATAGTTAAGATTTAATTTTATGTGATTAATACAGAGTTTAATGACTATGCACTATCATTATAAAAAGTTTTACACTATCGATAAATCAAAAGTAACTGCTCATATATATATAACTTATTATTACACTTTTCAATAATTTTTAATTTAATAATAAAAAGAACTCCTTGGATTAAATTTTTATTTACATTGATCATATCTATAAAATTTTATATTAATCTAAAATTATTATTATCATTGTTTAATTTTGACACAATCTATGTGATATAGTTAAAATTCAACGTCAGGTCGATGGGGAAGGAGGAAAAGTCAAACCCATCTTTGTTTTAGTTGCTATTCAACATCAGGTCGATGGGGGAGGAGGGAAAGTCAAACCCATCTTTGTTTTAGTTGTTATTATGTTATGTTATATCTTCGTAGGTTTGTATGTGTGTATTTTTTGAGGAAAAAAAAATCAAATACTAGATTTGTTGTTTGAGGAATGCAGGGAACACTTTCTCACACTCACTTTCTAAAACTTTTTGATGATTGGCAGTAATTTATTATAAATTACTTATTTTAGTGGGTCTCACTATTAAATCAAGATAGAGACAATAAACGAGAAGTGTGATCCATCAAAATTGATGATTTTTAATAAATTTCAGTTAATTATAAAGAAAGTGTTCGAAAGAGTATCATAGAGTGTCGTTAAAATTTCTCTTTTTTAAAATTTTAATTAGGGCCTATTAATTATTTATAAAAAAAATAATTGGGCTCTCGTATAGCTGTAGCAGTAGAGTGGATTGGCCCAATTTACTTTGATACCATAGGGTCACTGTTAAAAATTTATGCCATTTGAATTTTCTCGTAAAGTACAGGGACATAACAGAGTTTAACCTTTATGATTCTTGAGATGTCGTCATTCTATTTATATTGTTTATAAAATAATTTTATTGAAAAATTAAAATTATTTGTGGGCTCAAATGGAAAGTGATCAACCTCACCAAAAAATTCAAGGACTATCTACTGATTTTGGAGAAAAATTAGATGCTGGTGAGACGTGTCTATAGTTGACAATTTGCTTGTGATAAATTGTAATTTGTAAATTGACTTGTTGACTTGTGTAATGGGTTTAGGCCTTATGGTTATTATTTATTGCCTTATGTTATGGGTTAGGCATAGTGTTAGGATTCAGAATTTGATTTATACAAGGAATTATTTATGCAATGCAAGGACCTAGGGAAAGGGAAATAGGCTGAGTTGGAGATCGCAACTCCCACCATTATGCCACGTGAGTTGCCACTCATTGCCATGGATTTGGTTTTTTATATTTAACCTGTGATGTGTTGAAGATTTATAAATTGGAGAATCTGTTTCGACACTAATTTGCAATTATAAACGGTTATATGTTGCGTATGTATGTTTTACCAAAAAAATAATAATAATAATCATTGTCTCCCCCTACCCTCCTCTCCATCGTTTTTCAATGTTGTCCCTTCAACTTGGGTTTGTGTTTTTATTATTTGACATTTGTTTTAAACCTACCCATAATATAATTTTCATAACTTTTTTTAATATCTTTTTGTGGTCGTAATTTCCATAACTTAAACCATTTTTGTGTGCTGTTTTATGAGTGGGTTTAGGTTGTGTCCCAATCTATTGTTAACGTAATCGGGCATGTGGTCTTAATTTTTTCCTTGAGTTGGTTCACGTCTTAAAGAATTGTTCAACCTCTGCGGCATGGAGGTTCTAAATAGTCATAATCTTGATAAAATGTAGTATTATTTAACTAAATAATATAATTTTTCTTTCCGTGAGCGTGATTAGTTAATTGCTACTAGTGGTAATGTGGTATACTACTGGGGAATACAATTATGTAACCGATAGGTTTCCTCCTAGTTCTAGTCTAGAATTAAAATTGGGTTTTTTATATATATAAAAAAAAGAATTAAAAATGGGTTATTTGGTCTCGAACAACAACTACGTGGATATTGTGTCTAACTCAAATTAGATAGGTCTTGATCTTTTGAATATATGCCCAAATGGGAACGCGAAGATACTTTCAATTATTCATATGTTATAATCTAATTGTGACTTCATTGGTGGAACAGGGCTGTTTGTTTAATTTTAATGTTGCACTCATTAGTTAATGGTTTGATTATATCAATAATAATGTGATGTGTTGAATTTATTAAATAATGTGATAAGGAGGGCAAAATATTTTTAAGTAAACATCAAAATTGATCGGTTTTAATTAGATGCTATTTTCAAATGCATAGGATATTTTTTTTCATAAAATTAGTTATTAGAAACACAAAATTTAACAATGTTAAAAACTGTATTAGGTCATTTAAAAAAAATGTGTCGATGGGTCATGGTAATTGACGGGGTCAAAGATTTTAAAATTTTACTGTGCATGTGATTTATATAAAAATGTTAATTTGATTACTTGTTTCTCTGTGGACCTGTGGCTATTGTGAGGTGGTAAACGAAGGACAAGTCCAATACAAAAAAAAAAAAAAAATGAAGGACAAGTCTCTGTCAATCTATATAAAAAGTTGACATAAGTTCTTTTTTTGTGTGTGAATAGTGTTGTATTTTTTTGAGTTTTGGAGAGTATTATAAAAGCAAAGTCTCATATTGTCTATGATAGCTTTACCTCACTAGTTTATATATTCTTTTGTGTTTATAACTTTCAAAGAGGCTAGTAAGAGGTGGAAGCTTTGCATGCATGAGTTTGGGCCTAGTGGGCATTTCGTAGTGTAAATCCGTCGATTTGTCCCCTCTCTCCCCTCCCCCCCCCCCCCCCCCCCCCTTGCGTGTGCGAGAATGGGCTTTGTATTGTTTTTATGCTGTGATTTAATAAAATTATTTATTATTTTTTATTTAAGTTTATTTGAATTTAAAGCTTATCCGAAAATCATGTTTTTATGTTACCGTTTTATTGAGTTGTGTGGTTACGAAAAATAAGAGATTTTATTTTGTGACCGTTTTAAATATATAATCGTATCTGTTTATGCCTGTTTTCAATGTACAATTGTATCTGTTTGTGACCGTTTTAAATGTATGATCGTATTTGTTTATTACCGTTTTTAAAGATATTATTGTATATTTTATTTTAACGTTTATTTTTTTTCATTCTATAAATACTCTTTTTGTGCTACACATTGGAGGTACTCTCGCTCTCTCTTCTTCTTTTCTCTTCTATTTCTGGGTTACAATTCATCATTGCCAGTTTTGTTGCCTCATTGAATTCTGAGAGGTTCCTGTTGTATCCTGGGGGACTTGTGTAGTGATCCGCGGTACTTTTGCACGCCTCAGGAAGTGTGCTTTCTTTAATAGTGGCTACAAATAGTTGACATAAGTTAATAATGAGTGTGTTAATTTGACCTTATTGATTGAAATTTGCAAAAATAAAAATATATAGAACACTTTAATGTTTATTTCCCTTTTTGTGCTCACTCATACCCCCTGAATAGAGAACCTAACTAACATTGTTTCAAAGAAAGGAAAAAACAAACAGATAAAGACAACTAGTCTCTTTCGTATTTTAACCACGACATAATCGAAGACAAATGCCAAAGGTTATTCTCTTCTTTCCTAATAATAATAATGAGATCGTTAGCAATACAATTTTTTAACATATATTTTGTTATTAATTAAAATTTATTAAAAATTACTTAAAGTACAAAATCAGGAGAAATTCATTAAGCAAGAAGTAAGATTCACAAAAACATTATATTTTTCAATAAATTTCAGTCAATAATATATATATATATATATATATATATATATATATATATATATATATATATATATATTTTATCATGATATAGTGTATATTTAAAATAGTGAGTTGCTAGTATTGTTCAATGCAATATTATACATTGAAACTAATATTACACTCTTTTAAACACACTTTATTATTAGTTAACATTTATTGGAAAACATATATTTTGCGAGTCTCGCTTCTTATTTTATGAGTCTCTCTTAATTTTGTAATTTTTAACTAATTTTAACCACTAATAAAGTGTGTGAGAGTGTGTTACTAACACTTTATTAAATTTGTAGGAATCACATTTTCAGAAATATTATGCTTAGAAATATTATTTCCATAAATATATTTGATTGACATCTAATAATTTAAAAAAATATTTAATTAAAAATAAAAAAATGTAAAAGAATATAGTGAAGATATGTAGTTATTTAAGAAAGTAAGTTCTATTTCCATGAATTTAATTAAAAATTAAAAAATAAAAATGAAAAAAGAACTGTGGAAGAATAGAGTGAAGATAAATAATTATTGTAGAAAGTAGTAACTTCTATTTTCATGAACATGTAAGATACCTTTCACTATGAAAATAAGATAATAAATACCAATATTTTATATTCTTGAAAATCAATAATATCTAAGAATATGTTTCAAAACTTATACCTAATCTGAAAATGATATCTCCACATTCACGTTCCTAAAAATATTTTTTTATATCTTGAAACAAACAACCAAAGAGTATAAAATAATCTTAGTGTTACATTTAGACAACTACTAATTAATTACAATCTATATTAATGAAAACTACAATAGCCAATGCAGATCCTGCTCCCGGCAACAATGATTGCTGGCCACATTATATATCAAGCAAAATGAAACACTACAGTCCAGACAGGTATGAGAGTGAAAGATGTCAAATCAACAATTTTCTAGCTGTTGGTTCTTGTCCTAGCTTGCACCATCCCGTTTTTCAGACTCATCAAGAGAAAATAATAAGACATGCTGTGAAAAATATTGGATTAATTAAGTTTTTATTCCTTAAATTTTTTTAAAATTTGATTTTTAGTTCTTAAATTTTAGTTTGATTGGTCAAGGTCTTAAATTTTTTAAAAATTTGATTTTTAGTCCCTGAATAAAATTTTGAACGGTCAAAGTCCTAAAACTTTTTAAAAATTCGGTTTTTAGTCCCTAAACTTTTTAAAAATTCGGTTTTTAGTCCCTAAACCTTTTAAAAATTCAGTTTTTAGTTCCTGGATTAATGAGATTTCAGGGACTAAAAACCAAAATTTTAAAAAATTTAGGGATTAAAAATCAAATTTTTAAAAAGTTTAGGGACCTTAACCAGTCAAACTAAAGTTTAGGGACTAAAAACTGAATTTTTAAAAAGTTCAGAGATATTGACCAGTCAAACTAAAGTTTAGGGACTAAAAATCAAATTTTGAAAAAATTTAGGAACTAAAAACTTAGTTAACCCAAAAATATTTAGAGTGACTTTAAAGAATAATGTGGGATGATTCCAAGGCACTTCAGAGGAGATAAAAAGTGTTGGAATTATAATTTTGTTAATTCAAAACACCACTGTAATTGGATATACAGTGTTACCACTAACTTTTCTTCAAACCCCATCATGTTAAGGAGACAAAGGCTATCTGAATGGCCATTTGGTTCTGATTTCTTTCCAAAAGTGGACACCATTTGCCACCTTTCATCCACCCAACACAAAAAAGGTGTTGACCCTACTACTTCAACTTGATTGATTTTATCGTGCATATTACTTCATTGATCAATAATAATCTCCAAGCGATGCATAACACAAAGGTCTAGATATTTCATTCCCTTGGGGATTTGGCTGCTTCCTCTCTTCTATCTTAAGCATTTGTAACATTTCAATTATCCCCACTCCCAAAATCTCTTGATTGTGTTTTAATATATCAAAAGGTAGCTAATAACCATCTTGCTTAAGTCAAACACTAATTATTAAATCGACTTAATCTAATACACTTCTATCTGCTCAAGTTCAATGTGTTGATTAAAATGATAGGTTCAATCAAGCCTTGTCTTATTAGGTGAGATTATCTATCATGGGCCATTTATCTATCATGAACCAAAATCTCAATAAAATTAAAAAGCTTAATTATGTTTTTAGTCCTTCAAATTAGGAGGTCTAATTTTTTTAGTCCCTCAAATTAAAAAAAATGTTCATTTTAATCTCTTCCCTCAAATAAAAATTTGCATGTTTTAGTCTCTCAAATTCTTGTGGAAAAACTAAAAAGAGCATTTTTCGAATTTGATGAACTAAAAAATGCAAATTTTTATTTGGAGGATTAAAAGAAACAGACCTCCTAATTTGAGATACTAAAAACATAATTAAGCCAAATTAAAAATCTTTCTTCAAAGAAAATAACTTATGAACTGTTCAAACTGATCTCATGACAACTGAAAGAACATAGTTAACGGCATACAATCCATTTCATCCTCCGCAGCAGAATTAATTGTGCTACCACAACTAGATTGACAGCAACAGAGGATCCTTATTCAAAGCTTCAACAAGTTTAAGCTTTAATCATTGGATCACGTACACACAAATAAGGTTTTGAATCCATAAATTTCCCAACAAAGACACGACCACTTAGTTAGCTACCTACTCCCACAAGAAGGGAAGTGTTAGTGGGTCCTCATTTTCAACCAATCCATCAAGCCCCATTTGCAGCATTCCATTGTAATGAAGGTTGGTTGTGTTTGCATCAAAAACCAATACTTGACCACTAGGCTTATCTTTTTCCGTTTCTGAGGATGCATACTCATTCACAGCATCAAAATGCACAGACCCTGATGGAGATTGCATTGGGCAGGTGATGCTAGATTGCACCATACTCAACTCTGGACTTTGTGATTGAAGTGTTGACAGAAGATAGAGAGCACAACCTGAGTCAAAGGATCCAGGTTTTGCATCTGTAGAGAGCTTTCGGCTGTTCTTTCCACCCGTTGATGGGGCAATGGTGCCATGGATAGGCTGACAAATTGGAGTTCCAGGCATTGCTTCATTACCATTGCCTACTTTAGGGTCATTTTCTTGCCAAAGAGGATGTCCCTTATCTTGCTTAGGCTTGTCAATTCTGTATAAGAGTCGGGGAGGATCATAACCAGATTCAGCTCCAGTTTTGGCAGTGGCAGGCCACATGTTCCTCATAATAGGGTTGGCATATGCCTCAGGGCTACCAAAGTGTAGGATTCTAGGTCCTAAGTTGTAGAAAGGCAGAGCATAAGTGCATATTAATTACACTTGTGGAAAACAAGAAATAATGACAAGAAAAAATAGATTTTAGCAGTAACCATTAGCAAAGACAGTGTTAGAATAATTTAACATATTTGTTAATATCAGCTCACATTAGCCCATAGGGTTGATGCTAAAGATACAAAAATAGGCAGTTTTTACTGGGAAAAAAAGGAAATAAATGACTTCTGTATTTCAGATGTAATAAATGTTTTATTTTCCCCTAAAAAAATTTCACTTTTGTATCTTTAACATCAGTCTAAAACCAAAAATTTAAGAATAATTTAAATCCTCCAACAACATCCTCCTACTTCCCTTCAATGGTAAGTATTGAATGCGTTTTATATTTTCAAGACATTAAATGCATTTACTTTTTCATTTAATACTTTCTTTACAAGGGGGATTTGTAGGAAAATGTAACATTACTCATAATTTAATTAAGGGTCTAGTTAACAACTACTCATAGGACATTGATTAAGGAATCAATAAAGAATAATTCTAAAGGACAAAATTTAAATGCAATTCTATAAGTACTTTTGGTAACCCACTAGGGCCGGCCTAGTGGTGTAGTGTTTAGGTAATTTATATAAGGTCTTAGGTTCCAACCTCAGTGCTGTCATTGTAAACAAGACCTCAATGCTATCATTGTAAACAAAAGATCCAGTCAAAATTAGAGTTTCACCTTCGTAATATGCAAATTACCAGAGTAAAACTTCAATTCTAAATGGAGAACAACACCAAAAGCACCTATGAACTGCATCTAAGTTTTGTCCAATTCTAAATCTTCCTACAACATTCTCCAACCAAATCCTCTTATTTGCTTTGTATGGCAAGTATTGAATTTTTTTATGCTTCCAATACATTAAATGCATTCACTTTTTCACTTAATACTTTCTTGGCAAATGCTAACTAGTGCCCTAAGGGCACTGGTTAAGGAACTAAAAGGAGAAAGGTTTTTATTGGGAGGCGGAAAATTGCGCTGTCCATGGTTTTTTTTGCACTCTCCTATAAATTCCACACTAAATACTTTCTCTTTTTACTTCCTTAACCAGTGCCCTAAGGACACTGGTTAGCAAGACCCAAAATCCTACTTTCTTTATATATTAGGAGGATTTGTAAGAAAATTTGTAGGAGAATAAACATTACTCATCAATAAATAAAAGATTTTTATTGGAAGTCATAGTGGGATAGTACATTGTAACATTAAATGTTACACTTTCTCATAGTACATTTCTACTTTTAATTCCTTAATTAATGCCTTTGAGGAACTAGTCATGAATATAGAATTAAGAGTCACTTCTTGTTTTATGATATGTCATGCACTTAGCATTTAATTTTTGAAAGTAGCTCAGAGCATTGAATATTGCAATGGAAGAATTAGATTGATAGCCTAACGGTCACTCTCACTATAGTATAAACAAAGGTCTCTACTCTTGTATAAAAAGTTTCGAGAAATAGAAATCCTCTTCTACATATTTTTTTCCCTTCAACAGACTGAACGTACAATTGAACCAAATGGGAAGCATGTATAAACTAAATGTCATATTCCAACACTAAGTTTCTTGTAAAAGTCAAGATAGATAATCACTCAGCTTTATCATGACATCAATCCAAATAGTTATGGCTAATTCTAATCTTGCTTTAGAATTCAATTTATTATAAAAATTTGAAATAACCTTAAGCAAAGTTCTAATTCTAATTTCACACAGCTTCATATCACTAACAAGCTTAAAACTAAAGGGGGTATTGTACTATTGTTTGGTGACAGGGTTTTCTTGTTTATTTCCCATTGGGGGTTATCTTTCATACTAATTCAATCACACAATTGAGATCCAGTTTAACAACAATAGACAAAAAAAAGTGAAAAACCATCTTGACAAAAACCTACCTTTGTAATTGTACATGAATTTCTCAGCAGCCATGAAAAGAGAGGGTGGCTGAGGTTTCCTCCTGCGCCTGTTATGCCCATCAAGCCGTTTCCTACAACTCCTCTTAACCTCATCAAACTCCCCAAGTGAATGAAACCTACACAACAACAACAACAATTGGCACCACCCCATGTTACAAAAAACACATCTAACCAAACAATAACAACAGAATGGAACAAATTTCCCAAAATCTCCAACACCCCACATAACCAAACTCCCAAACCGTACCTGCTGCATTGCTGGCAGAACCTTTGCTGCTTCCCCCCCACCAACACAACCGGGGTTTTGGAGTGCTTTTCGCAGACCCTATGGCGCCTATGATACTCTCTGCAATCACTGAGGTCAGAGTTGCATCCATCCACAGAACAACACATGTTCTGTGATCCATTCTGAAGGCGGGATCTTTTCGATGACCCAGATGGAGATGACACAGTTTTTGAGTCTTTTGGGTCCTTAGCAGCATCTGGGAGTGATTTTTCCTCACCAAGCCTCAAATCCACTGAAGCTGCTTCTTCATTCTTCTGCACTTCACCTTCACCATTAGCTAGCTCCAACCCACGTGGATCCCAAGCAAACTCTTTCCCGTCCCAATCCATAACCAATAGTTGCTCCCACAAAACTATGTTTGCTCTATGTCCCTTTTAAGATGCCAAAGCCAAACCTGGAAGGCACTCACACACAGGAATCAGAACTTGAATTTGAATCCCCCCCTTTGTGTTGTTATCACCACAAGCTGAAGAAGACTTTGACTTGGGAACCAAAACAGGATAAAGGGGTCAATCAACACACACAAGAGGGAAATCAGAATTGGGTTCTCAGAGGAAGCCAAAAGAATAAATGCATCAATTTAAAAGATTGCATAAAAATTGAAAGAAAAACAAATAAAAAGAGATGGATATTGGAAGATATTCTGAAAGATTATAGACATGAACGTCACCTCAACCCTCAAAGCAACTTGGCCCTCAAAGGGGTTGAAAACAAATTAATGTCAATTCAAGGACTTTTGTTGTTTTCTGTAAGAGAACAAAAAAATTAAATAACACAAGGCTTTCACATTAAAAAAAATAAGAACATAGAGAGAAACTTCACCTAACACACATAGTTATCTAAATCTTAAATCACTTAAATTCTCATAATAGCTGCGGATAAGCCTCCAAGAAAATGGGCATAGAAGGTGCAAAGACCCATGTTTGATGTTTCTCTTTGAGGGGAAGAAAGAACTTGTTGGAGTGAAAAAGTCGCTCACCAACTCTAACTCATTGAGCTCTAGATTTGGAGTAAGAGGCACAAGATGGATCAATAGGAACCAATTACCTTTACTCAACAAAAAAATTATGCAAAACACTGATCTTTTTCTTTTTCCTTTTTTTTCCCTGTTGTTTTCTTGCCGGTAAGTTTCCATCAGCTTTGATTTTGACTTCCTTTTTTTAAGGCATTCTTGGTTAAAGTAATGATAGAAATAGAATTACAAATGGTAATAAAGGATCTCAACTCATATCTTAGTGAGTATAATTTAGTATCCCATTATTTTAAAAGGTATAATTTTTTTTAACAATTATATATTAAAATTAAAACTTTATATTTAATAGATAATATTTTGTTTAATATAATATTATATTTATAATAATATTATTTATTTTAAAATATATTATACAATATAGCTTAATTTAAATTTATACTTCATTTATTTCACGATTTAACTATAAATCATGTTAATATTAATATACTATGTTAAAATATCAAGTTGACCCGATCTTATCCCACATATATTCCGATCTTAAATAGGTCGAGTTCGAGTTTAAATAAATGATTTGGTCAAAATTTCAAGTTGGGTGGGGACAAAGACAAAACTTGTCCTTGTTCATTCGTCTCATAAGGATGTGAGTCCTGTCTCACAAGGATGTGAGTTTGAGTCGTATTGTCAATATGAGAACTTTGTTAGTAAGTAATTTATAAATATTTTTGTAAGCGTTCGTTGAGTTTAAAGACCTACTCTATTTTTAGTGAATTTCCTAAATTTAACTCACCTAGGTTGTTATACATAATTTTTTGTACAATGATAGAAATAGAAATGTTAATAATATATTTCTTTATATATTCTTTTAAGGGTAAAATATGTTTTTAGTCCCTTATTTTATCTTGATTTCTGTTTTTAGTCCCTCATAATTTTTTTACTATTTTTAGTCCCTCATAAATTGTTCTGTTCTGTTTTTAGTCCCTCATAAATTATTTTGTTCTGTTTTTAGTCCCCGACATTAATTTCAACTGTTAAGTGATGACATGACAGACATAAACGGTGTATGTGAAAATTTCCTAATTAAGTTTCTAGTGACTTTTAACCGCTACAAATTTTTTTGCGGTAAAAAATGTTTACTTTTGTAACATTTCTTGTGATTTCAAAAAATCTGGTGTTTGAGGTTTTGATTTTTTTTTTTTTAACATTTCTGACAGTTTTAGTTTGCCAGAAAATTTGTAGTAGTTAAAAACTACTAGAAACTTAAATAGAAATTTTTCAAGCACAAATTATGTTCTTCACAACATCACTTAACAGTTAAAATTAATGTCAGAGACTAAAAACAAAAGAAAATAATTTTTAAGAGACTAAAAACATAGAAAAAATTTATGAGAGACTAAAAATAAAAATTTAAATAAAATAAGGGACCAAAAATATATTTTACCCTTCTTTAAAAATATTTTATTATTTATTAAAATTTATTAAAATAAATTTTTTTATAAATCTTACTTTTTATTTAATAAATTTTTCTTGTAATTTATAATTTTTAATAAATTTTAATCAATAATTTTAGAATGAGTTAACACTCCTCAAAATAATGCATCTAGGATGAATAGTTGTTGTGAGCAAATGGAAATGGTAAAGTGGAGAAAGTGACTGCAACTTTGGACTGTACATGCAACTTTCCAGATAATTAACAATAGTAACAAATGAAAAAAGCATGAACGACAAAAGGAGCCAGAAACAGACACTACGTGGCAGCTAAGGTAGAATTGGACTTGAACGTTTGATAGTCCAAGGGAAGAAGCTTAATTGAACTGAACAACAACAATGTTTCAGTTCATTAGAAATGATTAGTGCATATTCTCCACACTTTAGGGATTGGTTAATTGGTATACCTTTTGGTTTTGGTGCTGGTTTAAGATGACGAATTAATGTTGATTCTCCACTTTCTTCTTATGTAATCTCTTTAAAAGTTTCTTTACCCAAAAAAAATATTGCAAATGAAATTCTATAATACGTTGGACTTTTTTTTTTTTTTTTGAAAAAAAAAAAGTATTTCAAACCATTGTTGGCAGTCTTCTAGTTGTTGGAATAATCATATGATAAATTAATGCTGATTATTTTTACTTTCTAAATAGACAATTGGTATATGCCCCCTCTTAAAATAGAAATAAACAAGTGATAGTTGGAAAGGAAACGACAAAGGCCTGAGTGGGTTGAATACTAAATAAATTGAAATGACCGAATCTGAAAAAAAAAAAAAAAAAGAGTAAATAAATTTCACCAAGCACTATGTTGCGACCTAGTTGACTTCATTCATCTTTTCTTTCTATTTTAAAAATTAACTTGACTTCACCTGTAAAATGTTGTCACCAATTAAATCACTTATTATATATTCTGTTAAGCTCTCGATTTAATTTAAAAATAAAAAATGAGTCACTAAATAATGTTTGTTTCATTTATTAAAAAAAAAAACAGCTTGTTTCGTATATGATTTGGTGTATACAATATTTTTTGTGCTTTTTCATGGATCTTTAAATTGAACTCGTTTACATTTGTAACGATTTTTCATAACTTGAGATAGATTTTAAATAATTGAAAAAAAATATATTTACTATATCTTTTGTTTAGAATCAGTCTAAAGATTGAAGAATATTTGAATGAAATTTCCTTTGGTCTACAAGAGTTGAACTCTATATTTACAAAGATTTCAACACTAAAGTCAATATTTACATGATGAGGTTAAGAGTTTAGAAATCAAAGAGTATACATAAGGTTTTTAATGGCCTATTTAATTATATTGTTCTCTTGTAAGCTACAATAGTGATTCTTACATGTTGAGGTAAGTGAAATATCTTTGAGATGAATCTTGTGATTTGTGCTTAGACGTTATTAACAAATATATGCTAGATCCATGCTTTGCACTTATATGGGAATTGCTATAAGGTCAAAATATTCTCAACCCCTATAATGTGTTGGCTTTACAAACTCTTGTTTGAGCTTAATGGTATTTAACCAATGTATTGTTTTTATTGTTTACTAGTTGATGGACCCATACGATGCATGGATGAAATATGTGTGAGGAGTATAGTTGTATTTTATTTATAAAGGCAATATTTACATATGTTAAATGTAAAAAAAAAAAAATACATGAATAATATAATCAAACTTAGTAAACCATAGACAAAATTGAATTATTACCATGCTAAATGAATTCACAATTAAAAAAAACACAAACAAATGGAAATTAAATATTTGTAATTAACTAAATATGTTAACAATGAAAAAAAAAATGTCTGCAAACTGTTTGCACATAATGCAACTTGTGAAGTGTACTTTTCATGCCATAAAAATTAGGAATTTGACTTAAAACATAAAGTAATAAGCACGTTGTTGATGAACAACACTTGTTTATCAAAATGCAATTAATAGAATATAAATTTAATATTTAATCAAAATGTTTATTTTTTTGTTTGCTCAAGGATATATTTTCCAACTGATAGTCTAAGACTAATTCTTTTTTAAGCATAGAGATCGTCAAAATGAGTTTTGTCTCTTCTACAAAGACTTTTCCATACCCATGGTCAAGAATTGAATATCTAAAAACACGATTAAAGGACTTATCTATCTACCATTTATGTTGAACCTTATTAGTCTATAATCAAAATACATCACTAATTCATATTATAGGAAGTAAATTTAAACCCATCACTGATGTTCATAGGAAAAATGTCAATACATATACAATTTACATTAATACAATTGCAAGGCAATACAAACCATATAAAAAAACTAAACCCTAATGCTCATGGAATTGGTTATTTCTTGATTACAACCGTCTTCAATGTTTTATTGTTTGATGTTTGTGTTTCATTATCTTCAAATACCAAAGATATCTCAATGACAACCATTACCATTTTGACTTGACTTGCTTGACAGTGCGTTTGTGGTCATGAAATAGACACTCCTACAAAAATAGAAATAAAATAATTAAAATTATTTTGGCAGAAAAATGTTGCATAATTTATTAATTTTTATAACAGAATGCAACCTTGATATTGTCAATAACTTGTCTAAAAGAAGAATTTTTCAGACCAGTCTCCTCTCCTTCGTCATAGATATGTGAGTGTTACAATGATGTTACTTTATTAAAAAAATATTTACTTCAGAAAAAGAAATTTGATGATTAAAAATTGAGTTTATCTCTTCCATATAATTTTTAGAAATATTAACCATGGGATCATAAATTATGTCTTCCTTGAAAAGGAACATAGAAGTAGGTTGGCTAGGAATTAACTTACAAAAGCCAAATAGTTGAGCAACCAGTTTTGGTTGGTAGAAAAATATGAGTTTCTTTCCTCACCTACAATGTCACTCAAATGTTCATACGAATGAGCCAATTAAAGCTTGCTCAAGCATATTTCGATCCCTTCACGAAGGAATTGAGTCAAGTTCAAATGCATTTTGGCTACTTGAATAGACTTCATACAAAAGTGTAAAACAAATAACCAAAATAAGAGAAAAATGAAATGTTCCTCGTTAGAAATAGTCGAAGAGTTAGACATGTTATAACCAACAAAAATTACAGTGCCTGAGGGTTTAGCTTTTAGGAAGGCTTATAAATATGTTTTTGGTCCTTATAATATACTGTTTTTTTTTGTTTTGTTTTAGTCCTTATATAATATTCTTTTTTTTTAAATGGTCATTGTAAAATTTCATTTTTTGGTTTTGGTCTTTGTTATTTTGTTTTAATTCTTATAATATATCTATTTTTTTCACTTTAGTCCCTATAATTTTTTTATTTTGAATTTGTCCCTTGAAAAATATTTGATAGGGACTAAAAGCAAATTATCTACATATTACAAGGACTAAAATGAAAAAAAAATCAATATATTACAAGGATTAAATCAAAATAACAAGGACCAAAACAAAAAAAAAATTACAAGGACTATTTTGAAAAAAATAATTTTATAAGGACCAAAACAAAAAAAAAACATATTTAAGCCTTTTATAAATTTTAAAAGGTTAAATAACTTTTGGCTTAAATATGTTTTTGGTCCCTGATATATGACCAAATTTTTATTTTGTTCCCCAATAATTTTTTTAACTTTTTGATTTCTAATAATTTTTTTATTTTGTTTTTGGTCCCTCAAGTGCTATCTAAATCACTTTTCAAAGCTTTATCTAAACAAATTTGGGACCAAAATAAAAAATTCAGCAGGAACCAAAAAGTTTAAAAAAATTTATTGAAAACTAAAACAAAAACTTAATCATTTATTAGGGACCAAAACATATTTAAGTCATAACTTTTTAATCCCTAGATAGTTGTTTTTGTTTAGTCCTCTTATATTTTCCCTATTTTTCTCCTTGTAAAATTTGTTTTCCTATTCTGCTCCATAATGTTTATTTCATTTTAGTTTCAGTCCCTATTTGTTTACATGGAAAAAAAAATTATGTCATTAGATACCACGACATTGAGTTGGACCTCTGTTAGTAACATCAACATTTAACACTTGAGTTGAACCTCTATTATTAACCTCAACATTTAATGCTTACAACATGAGACGTAAATCACCCGCAAAAAAAAAAAAAAAAAATGTTATAAAGATGAAAATCAAAAGAAAAGAAAAAAAACTTATAAAGACTAAATGGTTAATTAATTCATTTTAATTTTATACTTCTATAATTTTATATTTAATTATATATAATATTAATTTATATCAAAAAATTAGATTAATTTGATCTTGTCTCATACATTATTATCAAGTTTATATAAGTCAAATTCAAATCCAAATAAATAACATTAGCAAAATTTTGGGTAAAATAAGAACTAAAATAAACTTATGTCAATCCATTCTACAAATATCTCTACTAAGAATCCAATATTTCGTTTATTTTAATTTACTAAAAAAATTAAATAAATAACTAAGCATATGCTCAAAATCTACCACTATATAATGCACTTAAATATACCCACATAAACTATGTGAAATATAAAAGTACAATATGATCAATCATTAAGAAAAAAGTTAAAATAATATTCAGAAGAATGTGTAAGTACAAATTTATCCTAGTATATCATTTCTTTTTCACTCACCTTCCCTCTAACTATTTTTTATATCCACGTAGTTTGGCCTTTTTCTAATTGTTTTTGTTTCATCAGAGGCTGCACAATAAATTGAGTTGTTGACTTGTTTCTCTAATTAATTTTGCATACCCACTTTCAATGATTATCAATAAACTTTAAACAATATGTGTAAACTTGCCTTATCTAGGTGGATTTTAAACACGGGCAAGTGGGAAATACTGCATCGTGGACCACTCCCGAAAATACCGGCAGTAGAGATTACTGATATTTTTAAGTTGGATAATGATATTTAGACACTTTTTTATTTTAAATATTTTATAAATATTTTATTATTTTTTTTATCACATCATATTATTTATTATATCTATATTTTTATTTCTTTGTTCTCTCTTTTTTACTAAGTATCAACTAGAATTTAGGTGTCCAAATATATTTTTCTTTTTAAATTTTTAATGTTTGATCCCTTTAAACAATAAAATTGCTATTGAGGACGCGTCCCACCCATAAGAGGGAGTTGTCTTCCCAAATAAATATTTATAATTATTTGGATAGGCAACCCCTTCTTATAAAATGATTAAATATTTTTTTTGTCTAGACCAAATTTTTTATTGGAAACGAGTCGGGTAAAACTATTATGAACGGCAAAGTCTCATTCTAAGTATTTAACGCAGCTGGTCAGCTACATATCCAAGACTCAAACTCGACATCTCTGGTTAAGTTAGAACAAATTCACGTTAGTTATTAAAAAAAAATCAACTATTAATATTTAAACTAGTTGCCACCCATTAAGACCACTTTTCTCATTCACTTCATATATGTAGCACCATATTCTGCACCAAAATAATGTTAACAAATAATTTAACTTTTATTGGGAACAAAATTTTGTATTACAATTTACAAAATAGTATAACCTAATTTAAATGTAATTGGTATACTAAACTTTTTCTTAATATACTAATTAGATTTAAATTAAAAAATTTACTAATATCATAAATTAGAGACGACTAAAAAAATGATAAAAGAAGCAAAATATCATAAATTGGTGTAAGTTTGTTAACCAATTAACTGGTAAGTGTAGCAGATAATCCATAGATTTGCGCCAGTTCGATTCTTTTAAAATATCTTCAAAAGCTACAAAATCACAATATGAGAATAAAGCAAAATGCATGAGCCTATCTTTAAAGTCATTTGAATCATATATACATATATGATATATCAATCATCCATCCAAGCAAGTCTCTTCTAACATGAACCTTTGTTTTATTTGTGCTTCAGGTGAAACTGCAGTAGGTGAGTTATGAACATCGATGGGAGCATGATAATTGCATTTTATACTTATCTTTTTGGTATACATAGTGCATTTATTTCATCTATCTCTTATTTAAATCTTTGTTTTTACCTCTTTTTAGTTCAAAAAGATTTAGTTTTTAGATATATGTTTAGTTATGTAAATTTCGAATTTAGTCTCATGTTTTAGTATTTTTTTTATACATAGAATTTGAGATAGGTTTTGGAGTAGCTCAAGATTAAGGTCAAAGTAGAAAGTTCTCATCGGCCCAGTTGAAAACTTGTCTAGTCCAGCTGAACACAAGGCAGAAAGCAATCATTCTCTGGAGAAATTTCGGCCCAGCTGCAATTAGTGCCAGCTGGGCTGAAATCAAGTCAGTAGCACTTCATTTGTTGAAGGCAATTCTAGCTCAGCTGAAACAATAGGCCAACCCAGCTCGAAAACTAACAGAAAGTGACTAATTTTGAGAACGCAAGTTCAGCTCAGACGAACCATTTGGTGAGCCTAGCCGGAATTATTCCAGTGAACATTACTGAAGGTTCGGCCCAGTTGAAACATAATTTCAGCTGGACCAGAAATGTCACGCTGACACTTTTTGGGTAAAAACAAAGCTATTAAAAGGCATTTTTTGCAAGGGAAAAGAGCATTCTTCTTTGATCTAGGTTGGGGGCATAAGTGCAACTGTGGGGAACACTCCCAAGACTCCATTTTTCATCTTCATCTCTTCTCCACCATTTTGATGTTCCTCTCATCCATGAGTAGCTGAGCTCCCCTTCATTGGGATTTGATGTAACTAAATCCAAACTCATGTGTATCTTTTGAGCTATTAATTTATGTTTATTATTCACCGTTACGTGCTTTCTTCTTTGCTTAATGTTTGCTTTGACTTGATCACCATTTGCTTGATTTTTATGGTTTAAATGAGATTAAAAAATGTATTTGAACTATGAACCGGAGAAGAGCTCCTAATGTTTCTTGTTTCTAGGAATAGAGCAAAGCCCATTAGTCACCTTTGACTCCTTTTTTCTTAAAGCAAGTAACTTGGCTAAGCTATGCAAGGGATTGGTAGTTTAGTCAAGGAACTTAGGCTCTTCTTGTAAGGAATTAGGGATTGAGCATTTTTATGAGTTGGTGATAACAAACAGATGATAAACATTGATTAATAGTTTGTGTATGCATGAGGGAGTGATTTAGTGAAGTCAAATCCCAACACTCATCATCATCATTTCTCACAACACCTTTCCGCAATCTAGATCTTTTAGAATCAAAACCCCTTTTATTAGTTTTATTTTCCAAGTTTCTATCTTTATCTTTGCTCTTAACCATTGTCATTTCAAGTTCTCTTTACATTTTGCTTAGTAAGTAAAAAGTGTGTAAATTGTCAAATATTGAACAAGTCCCTGTATATACGATACTTGGACTTCCATTTTATACTACTTGTACAACTTGGTACACTTGCCAATGATGTAACAGAGCATTCACCCTAGGGCCAGAATTTGTCTTCATAAAAAACAACATTGTGCGTGGCTGATTATATAATCTTCTTGCTGATAAGATTTATAGTTTGTAAGCCTTTTAATTGACTCTATGCTAACACCAAGTAAAACACATTTTCTTTCCCTTTATCATTTAGCTTTCTCCTTCTTTCAGAAATATAGGCATAATCGCTTCAGTTGAGGGATATGGTCAGTGAAAAGGAATGGATAGAGAGAAAACTCTCAACCCTATATATTGTTTCAGATAATCCATAGGGTTGGCGCAGTAGTAAGGCCCCACTGTATTCACATGTATGAGAACGATCTATTTATTCCTTCTGTGTGCAAAATTCTCTTGGACCAGCGGCATTCACACACTGCAAGCAGGATTAGTCTATGATCTAGTAGGTTGGAGGACAGGTCTCTGACCTAGGACAAAAAAAAAGTACTACATCCGTCCTTATTTATAAGACGTTTTGAAAATTTCTTGTCCCTTTTTATAAGACATCATTTTGACTATCTTATGCATTAATTATTTTTTATCTAAAATACCCTTATTTATTATAATACATTAATTGAATGTTACTCTGAATGTTTCTTTCTCTCTCTTATGAAGATTAGAGAAGATGAATAGACTTTCATTATTAATCCCAATAATGTCAAAGGTAAATTTGGAAAAATATTACAGTTACACACAAATTTATTATTAATACCTGGATTAACTAACTTTCTTAATAAACGTAATTTAGTCAACAACGTCTTATAAATAAGGAAGGAGGTAGTATATTGTTTCGGAGGGGACAAAACTCACTCAGCCAAAATCTCTGCTTCTCATATAAGGGTGCAAAAAAGGATTGTGGGCCAATCTTCCACGCACGAAGTGAATTGATACATCTTCATATGATGGAGGATCGTTCAAGTAAGGCAGAGTTTTACAAGAGAGCCTATAGGATAAGTCCATATGAAGAAACAACTAGTCTCATGTTATTCATTTTTATCAGCTGAAGCACAAGACCATTTAGAAGTGAATTTTTCAAGTATCGCCCAACATTAAGATTTTAAATTGCAATTTCGACCACTAACATTAAGATTTTTAAATTTTCAATGACTGTATCCTATCTTGACCGTAATTGTAATCTCTTTGGCCGTATTTGTACCAAATTTCCAGCAATGTCAAAGATTTTAAGGAACAAACACCATATATATATGGATTTTCCTCATACAACAACAAATTAATCATAAAAAATTTGAGGATTTATTTACGATATTTAACATTTAGAAATGGCATCACTCACTATGTCATCACTCACTCAACTTATAGGTACGTAGTTTATCCTATCCGCACATTATTTTTAATTAATATATTATATCTATCTAACGCATGCAGCATAACTAGTCCGTCAAGCACAAGTTTTATACTTCACGTTATACGCACCCGTCTGGTACCCAACTATAAAATATGTAATTCATGGATAAACGTTTACTTTAATATGCTACCAGTGTCAAGTATGTGATGTATTTAAGAAAACTGATTAAAATAAATTGTCTACATGAAACCACTGTAATAGTTAAATATTAAACATTTCATTTTAAATTAAGCTCCTATTTATCAAGTGTATGATAAAACTAAAAGACAGTCTTCATCATATAATTTCTTATTCCTTGACTCAAGAGACGCTGTCTTCTCTAATATGAGTATTCGCAGAAAAAGTGGGAACCGACAGTTCTTATCTGATAAGGATCCACTTTCATTTTTAAAGCAAAATCATATACTGAATACTAATATATATATATATATATATATATGTGTGTGTGTGTGTGTGTGTGTGGCGGTAAACAATATGCTTACAAAAAGTTTTTCACTTTAACTTCAATGTCATATTCCCAAATATAGACACTTTTATTATTTTTAATCAAGTTACAAGGCAGCAGGAAAGTTGACTTTTTCCTTAATTTGGCATTGGTCATATTAAATTTATTATCCGACCCACTGTCTTGAGTGTTAGTGGTTTATGAGAGAAACCACAAAGCACAAAGCCTGGCGCTACTTGTATTTCAAGGCGATGTTATACAAACCAAATATGTCATTAAGGTTTCAAAGTGGGAATTTGAATATATCAAATTTGTAGTGTCCCGGTGTCCCACACATCAAATCAAATCAAATTTTTATTTGATATCAAATTATATAAATAAAAATAATGCTTAAATAAGTTTTTGTCTTTGATAAATGATCGAATTTTGCTTTTGGTTCTTAATAAAAAAAAATTAGTGTTTGGTCCCTGATAAAATAAAAAATTTGCTTATAATCCTTGCCGTCAGTTAAGTGATGACAAATCCATTAAAAATTTCAAAAGACGATTTGTGGCGATTTCTAGATGTTGGAGAAGATTGGAGGCCAAGTCAGTCAAACTATGTGTTGTCCCTTTCATACTACTGGTTGTTGGTTGTCTCTGCTGATTTTCCTTATGCTTCTGAACTTTACATGCTGACACATCTGCTTTCTTAGTTCATGTACAACTTGCACAATTTGAATTTCGAAATTGTGACAGTTGGTGGTTGTTGTTTGTTAATGATTCATGACATTTTCTGCAGCTTGGCATGAATTACTACTATAGAAGATCGATTCTTCTGTAGAGTATTTCTATGTTGTTGCTTCTGGTGACTTTAGTGTTGGTGCAACAATTTTCTTTTCTTTTAGTTGCTTTATTCTAATCAGGACTTGATGATCTCTACTAGTTTTGTGCTTCTAAACACTTGCAGGTCTTCTTCAGAGCTTGCTGATGCTTCTAAGTATTGTTTAATGTCTTCTGATTTTAGAACATTTATAACTTCAATTTATCCAAAGAAAGTATAATATTTATTTTGAATTTTTTATTTAATGTTTATCTTTATTTTCACCCGGACTTACATATATTATTATTTAATGGTGGGATATTATTACAACATGTCCATCTTTTTTCTCATATCATGGAGATGATTTGGAGCCAGGATTAGCACGTGCTATAGATGTGAATGACAATCTTATTGACCTGAAAGTTTTCTACAAGTAAAGATAAACCTCATTTTACAAAAGGTGGATTACAGTTTGGACAGTTCTATTATTTGGAGAATAGACATTTTATGTGCATGCATTATATGGGAGTCAATGTCTTACACCAGATTAATATAGAAATATTTCTAAGAAATATTCCATAAGTGAAACATTTTTATATTATTAATATTTTTCTTAGAATTTTTTCTAAATTTGATAAATATATGTGTTTAATATATTAATTACTATATTAATTTAGTATAATAATTTTAGTATCCTAATTACTGTATTAAATTTAATCTACTAAATTAGGTGAATTAATATTTAATATAAAAAAAATAGTTTAAACCATTTAAATTGTTCTTAACATTAGTTAAAAATATATTAGTTTAAAAATAAAAAAAATTAAATAAGTGTAAATGATACAATAATTAGCATACTAAAATTAATATACTAATTATTATCTGGCACCTAAAATTCCATATGGCTCTAATTAGGATGTATACTTTAAATTCGTGTTTTTATTATATTTTCAAGTTATCAAAATAGATAAAAAAAATATTTTTATAAATAATCACGAATAAAATTAGATATTAACTTAATGATCAATAACGATCATAATATTATTCTTTATGCTACAACATTTTACATTATGCTTCAATTGTGATTTTCATCTGTTTATTAAAAAATTAGGAGTTGAAGTTGTTATTGAATATATTGTGAACTTGAAAATTAGTGCAATATTGTGATATTTCTATACTAATTGGGAAAATGTGCTAAATATAATCGGTTAGAGGTTGCTTGATCATTGAAAAGCTAAAATAATTTTTATAAAAATATATTTATCTTTTATTATTCTATTCAACTTAAATTTAGTTTTTTTTAAATAGTAAAAAAATATTATTCTTCATACATAATTTGTCCCGTGCATCGCACAGGATACATGTACTAGTTTCCACCATAAAAATAATAATACTCTCGCACTAATATTTTATATATAGACACACACACTCTACAACTTTGAACTAAAGAAGGAAATTAGCCTCTCTTCCTCAAAAAAAAAAAAAACAGCAACAACAAAAATGTTGCAATGCTGTAGATGCATGACATTAAGTTCAAAAATTATATCATAATTAGGCAATGCAATTATGGTTTTAGAGATAAGCTTTTCTTCAAGAAAATTCGATACTTCCTCTTATTTCTCTCCCCAATAAACTTGCTTCTTTATAATCTCAATCACTAGTGCAACTATGGTACTAAAATCTTTAACAATTCTCATATAAAAACTTGCTAATATATAAAATCTTCCAACTTTAATGATGTTTTTAAGATGGTTTGTACTTTTTACTATTCCATTTCAAACCCAATTTTAATCATAAATGAACTCGCTGTTAAGGATTTTCAATGAACTAAGACTGGATTTTCCTCTTACAACTCAAGTAAATTAATCATTAATAAACTATTTATTTGTGGATTTATTTACAATATTAAACACTTAGAAATGTCACCACTTACTCAAGTTACGTACTTTATCCTATCCACTCAATGTTTTAATAATATTTCTAACGGATCGATGTAGCATAACCATAGTCCATCATGCACAAGTTTGGCTGAACCACATCATACGCACTCGTTCTAGTATCTACCCATTAAAACGATCGAGTCATTTATGCTTAAATTATTATATGTTTCCAGTGTCAAGTGCGTAATGTATTTAAATTTTTTTTATTAAAATAAATTGTCTGTGACAAACGATAGCATTTCATTTTTAAATTAAGCTCCGCTTTATCAAGTGTATGATAAAAGAGGGTCTTTATCATACAATTAATCATACAAAATACTATATCCTCCCGTCCCTATTTTTTGACATAGAGACAGTCTTCTCTAATGAGTTTTCACAGCAAAGTGGGAACCAATTAACGACAAAGTTTCTTCTTACCTGCCAAGGATCCACTTTCATTTTTAAAACAATATCATATTGAATACTAATATTGAATATAAATATGTCGCTATAAACAATTAATTTTTTTTACTGAAGGTATAAACAAATAATATGCTGACAAGAAGTTTTTTTTACTTTAATTTCACATATTCAACGAAATAGATAGCATTTATTAATTTTAATAAGAGGAGCGTAACAGCATTCTCTAATATATTCTTGTGTAAAAAAAATACATTCTTTACTATTAGTAAAATTTATTAAAAACTAAAAATATATGCAATGAAACTCATTAAAAAAAAAAGTAAGATGTACAATTATTTCCCCTTAATTTGGCATCACTTATATTAAATATATTATCCGACCCACTGCCGGTGTATTAGTGATTTATAAGAGAAACAACAAAGCTTACTTGTATTCCCAGATGACGTTATAGAAACCAAATATGTGATTAAGATTTTAAAGTGGGAATCTGAATATCAAATTTGTAGTGTCCCACATCGAATAAAATAAATTTTTATTTAATATGGATTCTAGTAAATGAGAATAAGACACTCCAAACAAGTTTAATTATACTACATGCAATTGAGTTGAGTTGACTAATTACTTGTTATAGTTTTCTTGTTTTTTGCTTTTTTTCCCCTATGAAGAACAACTTTTTCTTTCAACATGAATTTAATGGAGTATTTAATTTGTTTATTTTCTATTTTTATTTTTAAGGAAAATTAAAAATAATGTTGAAAATATTTTGTATAATTATCATTAACAATTTTAAAAAATTTTGATCCTTGAATTTTTTTTTATTTTGTAGTTTATTTCTGTTATTACGTTGGCTCTATTAAGTGGTTCATGAAATATTTTTGAACTTTTTTTTGTACCTGAATTTTTTTTTATCACAACCATCGATATGTTTTTCATCATATGTGACATCTTAAGTTAGTAGAGCCAATATAACAACATGGATCAAATACAAAATAAAACAAAATTCAAGAATCAAAAGTCAAGAAAAAATTTATTAGGGATCAAATACAAAATTCGTAAATTTTTTAGGAACCAAAAACATATTTAAGCCTAAATACAATTACATTTGAAAAGACTTAGTAGATATAAATGTTGGAAACACTTAGCCATGTTTCGAAGACGGCTTTTTTACCAAAATGATGTAATTTTTCCAAAAAAAATTTCCAAAATGGATAGATTTTAAAAAAATTATTGAAATGGGTAAGTCGTGTTTTAAAACACAACTTCATATAAAAGAAGTCGTGTTTTAAAACACTACTTTAGGTTCAACATTTTTTCTTTAAAAAAAACAGAAGTCGTGCTCTAAAAAAAATAGACTTCCTTAATTTTTTTATTTTATTTTCTTTCATGAAGTCGTGTATTGGGCAACGATTTTTTTTTTTTTTTTAAATTGCTATTTAAATCACCTATTTTATGGATACACCCCCTTTCCTTAAATTTTTTTTTATTTTCATTCATGAAGTACTGGGCAACGATTTTTCATTTTTTTAGAAATTGCTATTTACACCACCTATTTAATCGATACACCCCTTTTTAAATTTTTTTCCTTCTGCCCTCAACTATAAATTAATTAAGAGTTAGGAATTATTTGAGTAATCTTTTATTCTGAATATATTTTTAAGGTTGTTTTTCTTATGTTTAATGGGGAAAAAATTTCAAAAAAGGGGTGTATCGATAAAATAGGAGGTGTAAATAGCAATTTCAAAAAAAATTATTGAAGTTAGAAGTCAAGGCACGACTTCATGAATGAAAATAAAAAAAAATTAAAAAATTTTAGAAAGTCAATTTTTAGAGCACGACTTCTATTTTTTTTTTTGAAAAAAAAAATGCTGAAACTAAAGTCATTTTTTAAAACACGACTTATTTTATATGAAGTTGTATTTTAAAACACGACTTACCGATTTCGGTAATTTTTTTGAAAAATTACACCATTTTGGTAAAAAAAAAAAAAGCCTTCGAAGACCATTTAAAACTTGAGCAAATGTGAAGTGCTTCATTCATAGTAATAAAAGAAAGAACACCCTACATATAAGATATATATTAAACGCTTTGTGAAACCATGTGTTGGACGCTCAGTTCAAAATTGAACGCTTAGTTCAGAAGCGCATTAGAAGCTTCTTGATATAGGCCAATTTTCTTATGTATGTAAAAACACTTATTTCAAGCGCATTTATGGACTATTATATGATAAGATCGCACAACTAATATATTATTAGTTAGCTTCATAAATTCTAATAATTTTTGTTTTCATCAAAACATTTTTAAAGATTAAACACTTCATAAATCTTTGATTCCAACAAATATGACCACTATTTGATTACACAAGAATATGTCTAAGGATCATGAAACAAAAGTGAATGTCAACTACACAAAATGATAACGAGACATATGATTCACATACAGAGCAAAACAAGAGCTTCTGACTATATTTGAAGAACACACTTAAATCCAAGACAAAGTAATTGCTATTTTCAAACACGCAATTTTTTTAAAAAAATAAAATCCTGCAAACACAACATGTAGTAACCACACACTTGAGCAAGAACAATTGGTTGGAGTTCAAACAAGCCAAGTCAAAACACTAATGAAGCTATGGTGGGAATCGAAAAAATGCTTCACTCTGTAATCAACATCAGTAACTCGAAGCATCTTCTTTAGATACTATAGTAAATAAACCTCGTGATTTCGTGGCAAAAGTTGAAGCCTAGTGGTGGCGGCGACAACTCGAAGGTCTTTAAAAAATTTAGTAGCCGAAGTGTTGATTTAACACTTCTAAAACCAAATTTCTGGAACGAAGACATTTTTGAAAAAAATATATAAAAAATATAAAAGGGGGTGTGTTAACAAAAAAGAGGTGTAAATAGCAAATACTTTTCATCTTCTTATTTGATTGTTTGACACGATTATTGCTTGGTCTAAACTCATTTTGATTTGGGCTTAATTCTCATTCTAGTTCTAGTCGGGAGTTGCTATTCTCATCCCAAATTTTGCTATTCTCACCACCCATGTGGGTGGCTATAATGTTATTCCCAAATTACTGTTCCCACATAATCATGATTTCATTGCACATGTTTTTTTTTCCTAAGTTTTTTGTATTTTTTTTATGAATAGTGTCTTTTTAAATGTATAACTTTAGGTTTTAAATTTTGGACAGAAACAAACAAACCAATGTAATGCACATTTATCAACGTATCTTATAGGACTAATATAGACCATTGCTTTTTCTGCAACAAAAAACAAAGTTGTTAATGTCCATCTGACAGGCAAACAGCATGTGATAATTGAAGTATCGATGTTATCTAAACCCTATATTTTGTCGATGCAATCTTGGTCCTTGCCTTTTGTTAAACAAAGTGCAGAGTATGTGATAATTGAATCATAGAGTGAGTCACGGATGAACAGTAAATCTTGTAGTAAAAAATATCAATGGTGTAGGTATAAGGCAGCTCATTCCAGTGTGTTTATATCGGGTATATTGGTTGAAAGATGGAGGGATCTCTTGCTGTTGTGTATTACGATGGTGACATGATTTCAACTTCTGAGGGGGTAAAGTTTGAATGTCCCCATGGTCCTAAATTCATTAGAATAAGTGAGGACATATCGCTTGCTGCTTTGAAAAAAATAGTAAAGGATGTCATCGAAGGTAGCAAAATGCTACTTGACATCTATTACCGTCAACCTGTATATGTAGATGATGGTTGTGTTGAGTACAACTACAAGGAGCTTAAACACGACAATGACGTGGGTAAGATGTTTTTCATCTTTTGTAAATTTCGTTCAAAAGGACCAATTGAATTATATACAACATTTGGCCGATCTCCTGAAGAAATCCTTGCCCTGATATTTAAACCCAGATCTGCTGAACAAATTATTGCTCTTATGCGTGAGACAATGGTGACAAGTAGCTCTAATGAAAAAAAGTCTATGTAGTAAACCAACAATTATGTTTGAGTTTTATTATGTTGGTTGTTGTTGTTGTTGTTGTTATTGTTGTTATTTTCTATGAAATATCTATAGAAGTGCTATCATGTTGCACATTGTTGTTGTTTGTTCTATGATTTTAATGGAGAAATCGTTCCTTCTTTCATTATACTACTAGGCGCACACGTGTTGTTTAAAGAGTTTATAAAGAAAAAATGTAATAAACTCAAAACATCAACTGTAAAATATAATAAAATGTACATACAAAATAAAAGTTTAGATACAAATATCAATAAATACATCATAAATCAACTGCCTCTGCGGCCACCGCCCTCGGTCCTCCTCCTCTGTCTGCGTCCTTGGTTGCTACACCCAGCACCTAAGTCGCCCTGTGTTATACGCAATAGCCGCTGCACCAACTCATGGTCATGTGTGCCCTCAGGAATGGCTCTGGTTTGCAACAACCTCTCTGCAATCGTAGACATCATCCGGTACCGATCCTACATAAACGAAAATTAAAATTAATAATTATTTATCCAAAAAAATGTAAACAATTATGGAAAAAGTGTTTGTATTACATTACCTCGCACAAGTAATCTACACCATCTACAAACTCTGGCAGAGGGTCACCAGGCTGAGGTATGGGGTCGGGCATACATACTGGGCTCTGTGTTGCCTCTCCTTCCTCAGGCGAAATCACATATGGATGTGAAAGCTCATAATACCACGCCAAGTTGTCAGAAGTGCAGGCCCATGGAGCATCCTCTGGCACATGCTCGCCCAGTTGCACTATGTGCTGCTCCTACTCAGCCCACGTCTAAATTGATGTCTCAAATGGAGGACAATGAGGTGGTGATGGAGGGATCCCCTGTACATACCCGAACTGCCTCAAAATCCGCTCTGGCAGATAGGGTCACATGTCTGTGCCACACCTGATGTGGTCAGAATAATATGTCTGTCCCAAGAAGGGTCTACCAACAGCAGCCCTGTATCTATCATCATATGGGGACCAGACGACGTCCTCCATCTGCAACTGATCCAACAACCACCTGGTCCCCCAAGCCTTGCCGGTACCCCTCGTCGTCTTCCATCTGGTAGCAAATGGAAGTCTAGGGTCATAAGCGACATCCTCTCATCCGCCAACTGATGACATATGCGCAAACGCCCATGCCTGTAAAATAAAAAATGTAAATTATGTGAATATTTGTATTAAAAAATACACAAACAAATATGTAAACAACAAATAAATAATTCTTTACCATCAATAGTGTCATAGAACCTCCACACTGCTTGCTCTCACTCAAGCTCACCTAAGAGAGATGGCCGTAAAGATACGCCAGTGCAGATACTCCCCAAGCATACTGGGCACAGGTGGACAGATCGCTGAGGTAGCAGAGGTAGAAAATGTTCACATGTGTGGAGCTCTTGTCGGCGAAGATGGTACTGCCGAGCAAGTGCAACAAGTACACCCGTGCGACCCACACATATGAACCAGACTGCACATACCTCTCATATAGCTCCTTCAGCCATGCGAGATGTACCCTAGTTCCTGCCGTCGTGGCAGCATCTGCCTCATCGTCAAACACTAGGCCTAACATGGTCCTCAGCAACATCCTAATGTCAGTCTTTGTAAGGGGGGTCGTCGAGCCGGCAATCTGCAAGTCTGTAATAGACAAATGTAGCAGACAGGACACATCATCCAGAGTGATCGTCATCTCTCCGACGGGCAGGTGGAAGGTGCATGTCTCCTGATGCCACCTCTCAATAAAGGCATTGACAAAACCTTTATTTGCGGTATACTGTGCCTGATAAAGGCTTGTCAAGCCAGACTGATCCACGTATGCCCGGACTTGTGGCTGGATAGGGTAAGGAATCAACTTCCCAGTGTGGCTGACCACTTTCAACTCCTCCCGAGGCTCGTCGATCCATATATGTCCAGCGACGTGGTCCTTATAGGACCTCAGTAGTATATCAACTACAGGACCACCAGGAAATGGCGGTCCAATGATCCGATCAGCAAACGGGATCTCTGGGGCTGGCTGTGGTACCTCCGCTACCTCTGGATCAAGTTGAGGAACCTCTGGCTCAGGCAATGGCACGTCTGGATCTGACTGTGGCACGTCTGCCTCAGCCTGTACAACCTCTATATCCTCTGGCTCACGCTATTGTACTCCTCCAACAGCACGAGTATCATCTGCCCGACGATGACGAGCAGATGTCACACATCGTTGGTCTACCCTGGATGGCTGGATAAACAATTAAAACTAGATAAACAAAAAATAAATTAAAATACTATATAACTAAATAAACAAAAAACAAACTAATACTGTAAATATAATACTATCATAACAAAATAATATAAATAATAATTACATTTAAAAATATAAATTTTTTAATTGAATAATTTTTTTAATTAAATAAAAAATTATTGAATTAAATAATAAATTTTATTTAAAATTTAAATATTAAAAATAATACTATAAATATAATACAAATATAATTAAATATTTTTCTTTTAAAAAATAAAAATTTACTTTAGAAATGAAAAATTAAATATAAGTTTTTTTTTTTAAAAAAATTATCTATTACACAACGGAATCACGATTCCGTTGTGTAGTTTGAAAAACAACACAACGGAATCACGATTGCATTATATTGTTTTTGAACCAACACAACGGAATCGTGATTCCGTTGTGTATTTTGAAAAATAACACAACAGAAGCACGATTTCATTGTATTATTTGAGTTTTTCAAACAGTACAACGGAATCGCGATTCCGTTGTACTGCGTTAAAATTACAAAAAAAAAAGGGGGAGGGGACTCCCAATCATGATATTTTTATAAACAACAAGGAACTTGATCACTAGGCTTGACCATCATCTTTAAGTATCCAATCAGCAAGTACATATAGAAAAGAAAGAAAGAGGAGTGAGACTTGATTCTAACATATATATGTATTACTAACGGTATAAACTACCGTCATTTAATAATAGCGGGGGAACCTACTATTTATCTAATCATAACGTCCCAACTCCTAACAACTCAAACCTCTAGACACAGTATGGATTCATACTCCCCAATTGGAAGTGATTGGGAGTACATACGCCTCAACCCTATGGCAAAAACCTTCATCTTCCCTAGATGAACTCATATTATCTCAATTTAGGACATCCACAGTCCTACATAACTCAGGCGTACTCTCGCACCAATCAATGGAATGTTGAGCAGTTGTTGGGGTTGCCAAGCTTGGTCAGATGAAGTCCCCGGCACAGGGTGCTCTCCTGGCCTTTAGTTACTTCATCACTCGACACCGTACCCCCTAGACTTCCGTCAGTGAGTCCCTGCCTTTCACTCCTCAGCTTGCCAGGCTGTGTCTTCCACTATAGGCAACATGCCGTTGCATGTTCCTCTTTTAACAGTACTCATACTAGAGTACTCACAAGTCACTTTCATCATTTGACATAACATCTCAGTCCCTCAGACAGATGAACAGTATATAACTAATATATATCACCATTCATTATATCACATCTAATATCACTGGTCTCATTCACTGAGTACCAGTACAGAGTAACAACACAAGTTTTACCGACAGATAAATAACATTGTCAGAGTAAAATCATCATGTCATGTCAATATATCAAAGCATCTTATCACCTATTAAGTATATAAAGATTTATGTAATATCACAAGGTATTTAAGCAAGACAATAGATACTTTTCTAATCATTAATCTAATAATTAACTAATATTTAACTAATCATTATTTGTATTAAAATCTTATTTAAAACTTATCAAGTTAAATTTATTTGCTTTATCTTTTTCTTTGTCTAATCCCTTAATTTAAATTGTAAAGAGAAACAACTTTCTAACTTACTATAAGTATTTCTGGAACAAGCATAAATAGATTTTTAATATTTAGAAATTCCTTTCTGGTGTGGAAGATCAGATTATACCGCAACCACAGAGCATACTTAGAATTTTCATAGATTATGTTCAAAAACTTAGTAGTAAGAAAAAAATCCTTTTTCTGGTGTGGAAGATCAGATGAAACTGCAACCACAGAGCATACTTCGGATCTTACTCTACTAATTTTAAAAAAACTCAGTTTAATACAAAGAAAATAAATTTTCATCATAATCTTCTTTTAAGTATCTCAAATTAATGGTCAAGTAGTTTTGAAAATATTTTATACTTATTCTAATATATATTTAGAATTAAATCATTTTCTAAGCCTATAAACATAATTTGAGTATATTTATAAGTTTTCAAGATAAAAATCAAAATTTTCAAGAAACTTAAAAAAAATTCAAGCTATCCAGAATTTTTTTCATTTTCGGGCTATTTTAAGTTTCAGATTTTTAGTTTGATGCATGTTTATTGAAATCAGTCCGTTCTTATTTCGTTAGAAGCCTAAAACATAATCTTACAACATATATATATTTTTTTCTAAATTTGTTCTATATTCTCATTTCCAGTGAAATCAAAAGTTGAAGAGATAAACCAGAAAACTTTGAACCATCTAGTAGACTTTGTCAATTTTATAAAAATAGTAACCGAACTTATTTTGTTATGAAATTTTTATGGGAGATCTATAAGACATTTATAAACATCATGATATTTTTATTTTTCCATAAAACCGTCCAGATTTGTCCCAGTAATTTCCAACAGAATGGAAATTTTTCAGAAAATTCAGAACAGGTGGTTCAACTTGTAACTGGAATATATAATTCATTTTAGCATATTTTGTAGTGATTCCAAAAGCAAAGTTGTATATTTTTAAGTCTATTTTCATTTAAAACTGGTTTCACATGATTTCGTTAAGTATAACTTGAGATATTCATAAAATAGTGACTAGTGTCCGGGTCAAAACGCTGGAACACAGTTATCTATTACTTTGTTCTGTGTTAGTCTATATTTGTCCCTTTTTATTATAAGAAGAGAAACGTGTACTGGAAAGAATGATAAGAAGGAAATTATAACGAAAATTGGGCATGGTCTTCTTTAAAAGAGGAACACTTGTAATAGCTCCAATAACAACAAAATTCACAAATAATGAAAATATAGCAGAAATAGCAAATAAGAATTTAAAGTGATGCAGAAAATAATCAAAAGTAAAATTTATATAATATAAAGTACGAAAGTAAGAAAGAGCAACAAAAGAATCAAGGTCTCACTCCCCCCTTACCTAGGAAATGAGTTCGGATTTACCGAGGAGAAGAAGAGGAAATCTTGCTTCAAGATTGCTTCTTGATGATGGAAGATAAATTAGGTGGGGGTGTTGAAGGATTGAAAAGTGGTGGTGCAAAAAGAAAAATTGAGAAAGAAGGTTGCTGGCTGCTGTTTTATGGGAAGCAGAAAAACAAAAAGAAAGAAGAAACTGAATGGGAACAGTGGGTCGTGAGAACAGTGAGGGGGAGGTTTATTATAAATAGACGTGGGTGAGAGTGTAGGTGAGGCACGTGATGGAGTGAGGGAGGGTAGCTGAAGAGCACATGGGAGAGGGTAGCTGGAAACATAAGCTACGTGATGAAAATTTTTATGTTTTCTTATATTAGCAGTATAAATTTATACGCTTAATTTTTAACTTTTTGATCAAACAATTTTATTTTTAATTGAAACTTTTTAGTAAACTTAATTTATGTCCATTATTAATTATCATAACTAAAAATTAAATTTTTATAAATATTAAAACATGATCAAGATTTCTTGTTCTACTTAATCGTGAATTTTTAATAATTATTTCGGACCAAAGTCCGGAAAACTATTAAAACAACGATTGAGTATATAATTGTTTGTATTTATGGAATATATGAGGAAAAGTCTCAAATAATTACGAAATAATTATTTGAACTTGAAATCATATTTTATAAGTTTAAATTTGTTTTATAGGTGTGAATACCCAAGAAGTTGAATTTTTATTCAATTGAAACACTGATGCAAAATCAACAAAAATGAAGTAAACAGTAAAAATATAGGTGCGAAAAGTAATTCAATGAATGAACAGTGCCTATGAACAGTAATTCAATTACGGAAAGATGTGAATAGTATCGTAAAATGCTTAAAGTGTACTGTTGATAAGTCAGTTAGTATAGGATTAATATCAAAACTTTATGAAACTGATAAAGTCAGTTCATTTTTAAGTCACACATATAAAAATATAATTTCTAGTAAAGTTTGAAAATTTATAAATCTAAATCAAAATTACTGTAAATTATTTGAAAATAATTATAAAAATTTAATTTTTAGTTATGATAATTAATAATGGACATAAATTAAGTTTACTAAAAAGTTTCAATTAAAAATAAAATTGTTTGATCAAAAAGTTAAAAATTAAGCGTATAAATTTATACTGCTAATATAAGAAAACATAAAAAATTTCATCACGTAGCTTATGTTTCCAGCTACCCTCTCCCATGTGCTCTTCAGCTACCCTCCCTCACTCCATCACGTGCCTCACCTACACTCTCACCCACGTCTATTTATAATAAACCTCCCCCTCACTGTTCTCACGACCCACTGTTCCCATTCAGTTTCTTCTTTCTTTTTGTTTTTCTGCTTCCCATAAAACAGCAGCCAGCAGCCTTCTCTCTCAATTTTTCTTTTTGCACCACCACTTTTTAAACCTTCAACACCCCCACCTAATTTATCTTCCATCATCAAGAAGCAATCTTGAAGCAAGATTTCCTCTTCTTCTCCTCGGTAAATCCGAACTCATTTCCTAGGTAAGGGGGGAGTGAGACCTTGATTCTTTTGTTGCTCTTTCTTACTTTCGTACTTTATATTATATAAATTTTACTTTTGATTATTTTCTGCATCACTTTAAATTCTTATTTGCTATTTCTGCTATATTTCCATTATTTGTGAATTTTGTTGTTATTGGAGCTATTACAAGTGTCCCTCTTTTAAAGGAGACCATGCCCAATTTTCGTTATAATTTCCTTCTTATCATTCTTTCCAGTACACGTTTCTCTTCTTATAATAAAAAGGGACAAATATAGACTGACACAGAACAAAGTAATAGATAACTGTGTTCCAGCGTTTTGACCCGGACACTAGTCGCTATTTTATGAATATCTCAAGTTATACTTAACGAAATCATGTGAAACCAGTTTTAAATGAAAATAGACTTAAAAATATACAACTTTGCTTTTGGAATCACTACCAAATATGCTAAAATGAATTATATATTCCAGTTACAAGTTGAACCACCTGTTCTGAATTTTCTGAAAAATTTCCATTCTGTTGGAAATTACTGGGACAAATATGGACAGTTTTCTGGAAAAATAAAAATATCATGATGTTTATAAATGTCTTATAGATCTCCCATAAAAATTTCATAACAAAATAAGTTCGTTTACTATTTTTATAAAATTGACAAAGTCTACCAGATGGTTCAAAGTTTTCTGGTTTATCTCTTCAACTTTTGATTTCACTGGAAATGAGAATATAGAACAAATTTAGAAAAAATTATATATATGTTGTAAGATTATGTTTTAGGCTTCTAACGAAACAAGAACGGACTGATTTCAATAAACATGCATCAAACTAAAAATCTGAAACTTAAAATAGCCCGAAAATGAAAAAAATTCTGGATAGCTTGAATTTTTTTTAAGTTTCTTGAAAATTTTGATTTTTATCTTGAAAACTTATAAATATACTCAAATTATGTTTATAGGCTTAGAAAATGATTTAATTCTAAATATATATTAGAATAAGTATAAAATATTTTCAAAACTACTTGACCATTAATTTGAGATACTTAAAAGAAGATTATGATGAGAATTTATTTTCTTTGTATTAAAATGAGTTTTTTTAAAATTAGTAGAGTAAGATCCGAAGTATGCTCTGTGGTTGTAGTTTCATCTGATCTTCCACACCAGAAAAAGGATTTTTTTCTTACTACTAAGTTTTTGAACATAATCTATGAAAATTCTAAGTATGCTATGTGGTTGCGGTATAATCTGATCTTCCACACTAGAAAGGAATTTCTAAATATTAAAAATCTATTTATGCTTGTACCATAAATACTTATAATAAGTTAGAAAGTTGTTTCTCTTTACAATTTAAATTAAGGGATTAGACAAAGAAAAAGATAAAGCAAATAAATTTAACTTGATAAGTTTTAAATAAGATTTTAATACAAATAATGATTAGTTAAATATTAGTTAATTATTAGATTAATGATTAGAAAAGTATCTATTGTCTTGCTTAAATACCTTGTGATATTACATAAATCTTTATATACTTAATAGGTGATAAGATGCTTTGATATATTGACATAACATGATGATTTTACTCTGACAATGTTATTTATCTGTCGGTAAGACTTGTGTTGTTACTCTGTACTGGTACTCAGTGAATGAGACCAGTGATATTAGATGTGATATAGTGAATGGTGATGTATATTAGTTATATACTGTTTATCTGTCTGAGGGACAGAGATGTTATGTCAAATGATGAGTAAAGTGACTTGTGAGTACTCTAGTGTGAGTACTGTTAAAAGAGGAACATGCAACGACATGTTGCCTATAGTGGAAGACACAGCCTGGCAAGCTGAGGAGTGAAAGGCAGGGACTCACTGACGGAAGTCTAGGGGGTACGGTGTGAGTGATGAAGTAACTAAAGGCCAGGAGAGCACCCTGTGCCGGGGACTTCATCTGACCAAGCTTGGCAACCCCAACAACTGCTCAGCATTCCATTGATTGGTGCGAGAGTACGCCTGAGTTATATATAAGACTGTGGATGTCCTGAATTGAGATAATTTGAGTTCATCTATGGAAGATGAAAGTTTTGCCATGGGTTGAGGCGTATGTACTCCCAATCACTTCCAATCGGGGAGTATGGATCCATACTGCGTCTAGAGGTTTGAGTTGTTAAGAGTTGGGACGTTATGACTAGATCAATACTAGGTTCCCCTGCTATTATCTAAACGGTAGTTATACCGTTAGTAATATATATATATATATATATATATATATATATATATATATATATATATATATATATATATTAGAATCAAGTCTCACTCCTTTCTCTTTCTTGTTGTGTATATACTTGTTGATTGGATACGTGAAGATGACGGTCATGCCCAACGATCGAGCTCTTCTGCGGACACGGTTATTTCCAGAGATTGCGGAGACTGACGAGAAGATACGAGACTTAAAGGCTAGTTTTATTCATTTATGTTTTTGGGTAGAAATTGTGTACTGCTCTGACTAGGATTATTTGATGTATGGGTTGGGATTAGCTAGTACATAATATCTTTATATTTAATTTGTGATGTGAACTGATGATTATTTAAAAGAAGATCATGGTTCTTTATAAAATATTTTCTGTATGCTAAATATGTTTTATAAAACGGAAGAAATAATTGTTTTAATTAAAAATGCTCTGATACCATTAAATGTAACACCCCGTTACATTAGACACAATTCACACTAGTATTTGTATTTGTTTTAATATTTATAAAAATGAGGGTAATTTTTTATTTTTTTTTACTTGAGTAAGGGTAGATGAAGTAGGTGAAATGGGCACGAGCTCCACCTACACGAGAGGAATAAAGTTTTACATTTTCTTATACTGCCAGTATAAATTTATACGCTTAAATTTTTTAACTTTTTGATCAAACAATTTTATTTTTAATTGAAACTTTTTAGTAAACTTAATTTATGTCCATTATTAATTATCATAACTAAAAATTAAATTTTTACAATAATTTTCAAATAATCTACAGTAATTTTGATTTAGATCTATAAATTTTCAAACTTTACTAGAAATTATATTTTTATATGTGTGACTTAAAAATGAACTGACTTTATCAGTTTCATCAAGTTTTGATATTAATCCTATACTGACTAACTTATCAACAGTACAATTCAAGCATTTTACGATACTGTTCACATCTTTCCACTATTGACGTACTGTTCATAGGCACTGTTCACTCCTCGAATTACTTTTTGCACCTATGTTTTTACTGTTCACATCATTTTTGTTGATTTTGCATCCGTGTTTCAATTGAATAAAAATTCAACTGCTTGGGTATTTTAAACTTTTAAAACATGATTTCAAGTTCAAATAATTATTTTGTAATTATTTGAGACTTTTCCTCGTATATGCTATAAATACAAATAATTATATACTCAATCGTTGTTTTAATAGTTTTTCGGACTTTGGTCCGAAATAATTATTAAAAATTCACGATTAAGTAGAACAGGAAATTTTGATCACAATAGTATGAATCAACATTAAATTATTAATAAAAAGAAAATAAACCAATTAAAAATGAGGATGTTACAATTCACCCTACCTTTTAGGAATTTCGTCCCCGAAATTCACTCATCCTGAAAAAGATGGGGGTATTGTTCTCTAATCTTTCCTTCTAATTCCCAGGTAGCATCTCTACTATCTTGGCTCCAAATAACTTTCACTAAAGGTATCTCCTTTCCACGAAGTTGCTTTATCCTTCGATCATCAATTCGGAGCGGAGATACATCATAAGTAAGGTTATCCCTTATCTGTACTATATCAGGTTCAATGATGTGTGAAGGATCATGGATATATTTACGAAGCTGAGAAACATGAAAAACATTGTGGAGTTTTGAAAGAATAGGAGGAAGGGCTATTTGATATGCCACAGGGCCAATTTTCTTAAGGATTTGATAAGGACCAATGAATTTAGGTGTCAATTTTTGAGATTTCAGTGCCCTGCCAACCCCAGTTACTGGTGTAACTTTCAGGAATACATGCTCTCCTTCTTGAAATTCGAGGGATTTTCTTCTTTTGTCATGGTAACTCTTTTGTCTATCTTGTGACACTTTCATTTTCTCCCGAATCAATTTCACCTTTTCTGTTGTTTCCTGCAACATCTCAGGTCCAATCATAGAGGATTCTCCAGTCTCAAACCAACACAAAGGGGTTCTACACTTTCTCCCATACAAAGCCTCAAAAGGTGCCATTCCAATACTAGAATGGAAACTATTGTTGTAGGTAAACTCAATCAGTGGTAGAAACTGATCCCAGTTACCTTTCCATTCTAAGATACATGCTCTAAGCAAATCTTCTAAAGATTGGATAGTCCTTTCAGACTGTCCATCTGTTTGTGGGTGATATGCTGAGCTAAGCCTAAGCTTTGTTCCTAAGGCTTGTTGCAAACTCTGCCAAAACCTAGAGGTGAAACGAGGATCCCTATCAGAGACTATGCTAGAAGGTACTCCATGTAACCTAACCACTTCTCTGATATACAAACTTGTTAGCTTATCCAAAGAGTATCTAATATTTATGGGTGTAAAATGAGCAGACTTTGTTAGTCTATCTACTATAACCCATATAGCATCACATCCCAAAGTTGTCCGGGGAAAGTTTGTCACAAAATCCATTGATATGCCATCCCACTTCCATTCTGGGATATCTAGAGGTTGCAACTTTCCAAAGGGCTTTCTGTGTTCAACCTTAGCTTTTTGGCATACCAAATAAGAAGCAACAAACTCTGCTACTGCCTTCTTCATTCCAGGCCACCAAAACATTTTCTTCAAATCCTGATACATCTTAGTGGAACCTGGATGAATACTCATCTTGCTTTTGTGTGCTTCATCAAGAATCATTCTCCTTATTTCATCTTCTGCCGGTACACAAATTCTCCCCTTGAATCTGATAACTCCGTACTCATCTTTCTCAAATTTTGGATCCTTGCCTTCATTCACTTCTATTATCTTTTCTTGAAGATATTGATCAGCTCCCTGAGCTTCCTTCACTTGCCTCAGAAACTCACTAGTTATCTGAAGCATTCCAAAACATACACTTTTTGGCTTCACGACTATGGCCAAGTTCAAATCTCTTAGCTTTTCAATCAATTCCAATTCTTTGACCATCATCCATGAAGCATGCAGGGATTTTCGGCTTAACGCATCTGCTACAACATTTGCTTTACCAGGGTGGTAATGCAACTCAAAGTCATAATCCTTTAAGAACTCCATCCATCTGCGTTGCCTCATGTTTAATTCCTTTTGATCAAACAAATACTTCAAACTTTTATGGTCACTAAACACTTCAAATTTGGCACCATACAGATAATGCCTCCAAATTTTCAGAGCAAAAACCACAGCTGCCAATTCCAAATCATGAGTTGGATAATTGACTTCATGTGGTCTAAGCTGTCTAGAAGAGTAAGCTGCTACTCTCCCATCTTGCATCAAAACACAACCTAATCCTTGACCTGATGCATCACAATAAACTTCAAGCTTTCCTGTTGCGTCAGGTAGGATCAACACTGGTGCAGATGTCAACCTTTTCTTCAGCTCCTGAAAACTGACTTCACATTCTTCAGTCCACATGAAGGGTTGTCCTTTCCTAGTTAACCTAGTCAATGGCAAGGCCATCTTCGAAAATCCTTCAATGAACTTTCGATAATAACCTGCCAAGCCTAAGAAACTACGAATCTCTGTTACCGTTGTTGGTTGCTTCCAATGCAAAATAGCTTCAACCTTTGCCTGGTCTACGGATATTCCTTCTTTCGAAATCACGTGTCCTAAAAAACTAACTTCCTCTAACCAAAACTCACACTTGGAGAGTTTGGCGTAAAGTTGCCTTTCTCTTAAGATTTGCAACACTATCCTAAGATGTTCTTCATGCTCTTGATGATTCTTTGAATAAATTAGGATGTCATCTATAAAAACAACAACAAATTTATCCAAACAATCATGAAAAATCCTATTCATGTAATCCATAAAGATTGCTGGAGCATTTGTAACACCAAAGGGCATCACCAAATACTCATAGTGTCCATATCTTGTTCTGAATGCTGTCTTAGGTATATCCTCAGTCTTGACCCTAATCTGATGATAACCAGACTTCAAGTCAATCTTTGAAAACACTGTAGCTCCTCTGAGTTGATCCATCAAGTCATCAATCCTTGGCAACGGGTACTTGTTCTTGATAGTGATCTTGTTAAGTTGACGATAGTCAACACACAACCTCATACTCCCGTCCTTCTTCTTTACCAAAAGCACAGGTGCTCCCCAAGGGGATACACTTGGCCTAATAAATTGCTTTTCCAAGAGTTCCTCTAGCTGCTTTTTAAGTTCTGAAAGCTCTAAAGGTGACATTCTATAAGGTGCTATAGAAACGGGTCCTGATCCTGGTATCAAATCTATGGTAAATTCTATCTCTCTCTCAGGAGGCAACCCAGGAATGTCATCGGGAAAAACATCAGGAAAGTCACACACTACAGGCAATTTTGTTAAGTTCAAATCCACCTCAATCTTCATAGAAGAAATAATCACATACACCTGAGCATCCTTTTCCTTAGGAGCTAATCGATGGTTGGCAGATACCACTTCTAATCCCATTGAATTTTCGGGTTTGGTTTCAAACACTAATAACTTATCATGGCAGTTAAGAAGAACATGGTTGGAAGATAACCAGTCCATTCCTAACACAATGTCTAATTTAGACAAGGGTAAACAGATCAATTTCACAAGGAAAGTTCTACCTTCTATGATGATAGAACAGTTCAAACAAGCTTTAGATGTAACAATAGGTTTATTTGTAGGTGTGGACACAACTAAATCAAATGGCAGGATAGAAACAGGTAATTTTAAATGTCTCACACAATCATCAGAAATAAATGAATGAGATGCACCTGAATCATATAGTACGTTTAGAAGGTTATTACTTATGATGCACTTACCCTGAATGAGATCTTCAGAATTAGCGGCTTCGCTTCCACTCATGGTGAACACTTTTCCATTAGTCTTTGGTCTTCCAACAGGTGGCTTACTATCACCGCCTTGTTCCTTCTTGGGCTCTGGACAAACACTGCTGTAGTGGCCGAGCTTTCCGCAGTTGAAACATGTCACCGTTGGTCGAGGGCAATCATTTTGCAGGTGAGGTCCTCCACATTTGTAGCATCTGATGGGGTTAGGTCTTCCAGAGGAAACAACAGATGGTCTTCTCTGGAAAGAGTTCCCAGTTGGCTTAGATGGTCTTATATACGGCTTCTTCTGCTTGTTGGGAAAATGCCTTGGCTGATGCCTCTGAGGCTTCCCAATCTTCCACTGTGCGTGTCTCGCCTTAGTGTCATCTTCATAAATACGACAACGATTAACCAACGTCGGAAAGTCTCCAATCTGTAGGTACCCAATGGCTTGTTTGATGTCAGGCCTTAGTCCATTCTCGAACTTAGAACAACGAGATCTTTCATCTACTCCATTTTGAAAGTAAGGACAATATTTGGACAATTCCTCAAACTTTGCAGCGTATTCTCCCACAGACATATAGCCTTGCTTCAGATTCAGGAACTCGATCTCCTTCCTTCTTCTAAGGTCTTCTGGAAAATATTTTTCCAAAAACCTCTGACGGAATACAACCCAAGTAACTTGAATCCCTCCGCCTTCCAGTTGTTGACGAGCATATCTCCACCATCCTTCAGCTTCTCCAGTTAGCATAAAAGTAGCAAAAGTGACCTTATGTGCATCAGCGCACATCATTGCGGTGAAAATCTTTTCTATCTCTGCTAACCATTGTTGAGCGCCATCAGGATCATAATCTCCTTTGAAAGTAGGTGGGTCATTCTTCCTAAAAGCTGCCAATCCCCTATATTCAGCAGGTTCAGCGTTTGCTTGAGTCATGTTTTCCAGAACTGCAGTCATCCTTTCTAGGATCTGTTGAGTGTAGTCAGGTATTGGTCCTCGTTCAGCCATTATCTGAAACGTAGAAGAAACTCCATTAATTCCTTGTCTTGAAATAAACCTTCATGTCAGAAGCGAATAAAGTAATTAGCAACTTTAGTACACCGGATAGCTTCCCAGGAAAGAGAGGTGTGTCACAATGGACTGCTTAAATACCAAGTCTTTCCTTAGCCAGAACCTACCCAGACGTGTACTTAGTCACTTCTTACTAACTCAAAACTAACAACAGGCTAATTCTTAAGCAAGGTCTTCAAATGCGTGCGCAGACCATTTCTTTAAATTCTAGCTTCTCAGGTAAGTCTTCCTTTTGTAAGTTTGAAATCTGTATATGCATCGTTCTAACTTATCTTATACTTCTGTTTCTTAACAGAAAGTATAAGAACACACAGAGTATCTTACATCATTGTTTCTCAACAATGAATATAAGAGCACAACAAAAGAATGTCAAGTCCATAACCTAGGCCTTGACAGGACTAACTGCTCTGATACCATTAAATGTAACACCCCGTTACATTAGACACAATCCACACTAGTATTTGTATTTGTTTTAATATTTATAAAAATGAGGGTAATTTTTTTTTTAAATCATATTTATTAAACATATTTAGATAAGATGAATAAATAAAGGCATAAATATTATATAAAGAACTATTTCCTTATGAAATTAAACATCAGTTCATGATACAGTATTATACATAGAGTTTAACGGATACAGGGAAATCAAGTATTAGTTATTCCTAACCCATACATGTAATATCCTAGTCAGAGCAGTGAACAAGTTCTACACTAACCCAAAGCATAAACGTAAATAACACTAGCCTTTAGATTTCGTATCTTCTAGTATCTCTTCTTAGTCTTCGCAATCTCTGAAATGACCACGTCAACAAGGAACTTGATCACTAGGCTTGACCATCATCTTTAAGTATCCAATCAGCAAGTACATACAGAAAAGAAAGAAAGAGGAGTGAGACTTGATTCTAACATATATATGTATTACTAACGGTATAAACTACCGTCATTTAATAATAGCGGGGGAACCTACTATTTATCTAATCATAACGTCCCAACTCCTAACAACTCAAACCTCTAGAAGCAGTATGGATCCATACTCCCCGATTGGAAGTGATTGGGAGTACATACGCCTCAACCCTATGGCAAAAACCTTCATCTTCCCTAGATGAACTCATATTATCTCAATTTAGGACATCCACAGTCCTACATAACTCAGGCGTACTCTCGCACCAATCAATGGAATGCTGAGCAGTTGTTGGGGTTGCCAAGCTTGGTCAAATGAAGTCCCCGGCACAAGGTGCTCTCCTGGCCTTTAGTTACTTCATCACTCGACACCGTACCCCCTAGACTTCCGTCAGTGAGTCCCTGCCTTTCACTCCTCAGCTTGCCAGGTTGTGTCTTCCACTATAGGCAACATGCCGTTGCATGTTCCTCTTTTAACAGTACTCATACTAGAGTATTCACAAGTCACTTTCATCATTTGACATAACATCTCTGTCCCTCAGACAGATAAACAGTATATAACTAATATACATCACCATTCACTATATCACATCCAATATCACTGGTCTCATTCACTGAGTACCAGTACAGAGTAATAACACAAGTCTTACCGACAGATAAATAACATTGTCAGAGTAAAATCATCATGTCATGTCAATATATCAAAGCATCTTATCACCTATTAAGTATATAAAGATTTATGTAATATCACAAGGTATTTAAGCAAGACAATAGATACTTTTCTAATCATTAATCTAATAATTAACTAATATTTAACTAATCATTATTTGTATTAAAATCTTATTTAAAACTTATCAAGTTAAATTTATTTGCTTTATCTTTTTCTTTGTCTAATCCCTTAATTTAAATTGTAAAGAGAAACAACTTTCTAACTTACTATAAGTATTTCTGGTACAAGCATAAATAGATTTTTAATATTTAGAAATTCTTTTCTGGTGTGGAAGATCAGATTATACCGCAACCACAGAGCATACTTAGAATTTTCATAGATTATGTTCAAAAACTTAGTAGTAAGAAAAAAATCATTTTTCTGGTGTGGAAGATCAGATGAAACTGCAACCACAGAGCATACTTCGGATCTTACTCTACTAATTTTAAAAAAACTCAGTTTAATACAAAGAAAATAAATTCTCATCATAATCTTCTTTTAAGTATCTCAAATTAATGGTCAAGTAGTTTTGAAAATATTTTATACTTATTCTAATATATATTTAGAATTAAATCATTTTCTAAGCCTATAAACATAATTTGAGTATATTTATAAGTTTTCAAGATAAAAATCAAAATTTTCAAGAAACTTAAAAAAAATTCAAGCTATCCAGAATTTTTTTCATTTTCGGGCTATTTTAAGTTTCAGATTTTTAGTTTGATGCATGTTTATTGAAATCAGTCCGTTCTTGTTTCGTTAGAAGCCTAAAACATAATCTTACAACATATATATAATTTTTTCTAAATTTGTTCTATATTCTCATTTCCAATGAAATCAAAAGTTGAAGAGATAAACCAGAAAACTTTGAACCATCTAGTAGACTTTGTCAATTTTATAAAAATAGTAAACGAACTTATTTTGTTATGAAATTTTTATGGGAGATCTATAAGACATTTATAAACATCATGATATTTTTATTTTTCCATAAAACCGTCCAGATTTGTCCCAGTAATTTCCAACAGAATGGAAATTTTTCAGAAAATTCAGAACAGGTGGTTCAACTTGTAACTGGAATATATAATTCATTTTAGCATATTTTGTAGTGATTCCAAAAGAAAAGTTGTATATTTTTAAGTCTATTTTCATTTAAAACTGGTTTCACATGATTTCGTTAAGTATAACTTGATATATTCATAAAATAGTGACTGGTGTCCGGGTCAAACCGCTGGAACACAGTTATCTATTACTTTGTTTTGTGTCAGTCTATATTTGTCTCTTTTTATTATAAGAAGAGAAACGTGTACTGGAAAGAATCATAAGAAGGAAATTATAACAAAAATTGGGCATGGTCTCCTCTAAAAGAGGGACACTTGTAACAGTTCCAATAACAAGAAAATTCACAAATAATAGAAATATAGCAGAAAGAGTAAATAAGAATTTAAAGTGGTGCAGAAAAATAATCAAAAGTAAAACTCATAAAATATAAAGTACGAAAATAAGAAAGAGTAACAAGAGAATCAAGGTCTCACTCCCCCCTTACCTAGGAAGTGAGTTTCGTTCACAGCAAAGAGGAGAGGAAGAGGAAACAAGATTGCTTCTTGATGGTGAAAGAAAGTAGTTTTGGGGGTGTGATAATCAAAATTGAATGAGAATTGAAAAACGAGAGAAATCGGCAAAGTGGGATCGTGAGATGCAGTGAACGACCAGCCTCCTTTTATAGACGTTCGTAAGTTTTTTTTTTTTTTACTTGAGTAAGGGTAGATGAAGTAGGTGAAATGGGCACGTGATTGGGTAGCTCCACCTACACGAGAGGAATAAAGTTTTACATTTTCTTATACTGTCAGTATAAATTTATACGCTTAAATTTTTTAACTTTTTGATCAAACAATTTTATTTTTAATTGAAACTTTTTAGTAAACTTAATTTATGTCCATTATTAATTATCATAACTAAAAATTAAATTTTTATAATAATTTTCAAATAATCCACAGTAATTTTGATTTAGATCTTTAAATTTTCAAACTTTACTAGAAATTATATTTTTATATGTATGACTTAAAAATGAACTGACTTTATCAGTTTCATCAAGTTTTGATATTAATCCTATACTGACTAACTTATCAACAGTACAGTTCAAGCATTTTACTACACTGTTCACATCTTTCCGCGATTGACGTACTGTTCATAGTTGACTCCTCGAATTACTTTTTGCACCTATGTTTTTACTGTTCACATCATTTTTGTTGATTTTGCATCCGTGTTTCAATTGAATAAAAATTCAACTGCTTGGGTATTTTAAACTTTTAAAACATGATTTCAAGTTCAAATAATTATTTTGTAATTATTTGAGACTTTTCCTCGTATATGCTATAAATACAAATAATTATATACTCAATCGTTGTTTTAATAGTTTTCCGGACTTTGGTCCGAAATAATTATTAAAAATTCACGATTAAGTAGAATAGGAAATTTTGATCACAATAGTATGAATCAACATTAAATTATTAATAAAAAGAAAATAAACCAATTAAAAATGAGGATGTTACAGACGAAGCCGGGAATGAACCTGTGTGGGAGAGAATGTGAGGGAGAGACGTTGGAGAGGGAGAGGAGAATGGGGAAGGAGGCCGAAGGGGGTGAGAAGAAAGGGTGGGTATGGGGCGGGGAAGGTGAGGGGGTGGGGGGAAGAGGGAGAGTTGGGGTGGGAGGTAGCTAATGGGGGTAAGGGGGTCTTTTTACATTTTTTTTTTCAAAATGTCAGGGTGACAATAGCAAATGAATGGGGTGAGAATAGCAATCCCCGTTATAGTCTCACTTGATGGGCTATCTTTGTGATGCCTACGTTTAATGCCTACGTTTAGTATTGCGATATCTTTTCCCCTTGTGTTTCAATAATTGGTCGTAATCGTACTATAGTTATTTGAATTTTCTAGACACACACGTGTCAAGATCTAATTAAGCCACATCATAATCATCTTATTCTTAGGGTGTATTTGGATTAGTTTATTCAAAAACACTTTTAGAAGAAGAAAATAAAAAGAAAAAAAAGAAATGAATTTCTTAATAAGCTAAAATTAGTTTATATATAAGCTAATTTGTAAAAAGTCTTACATCTTCTAGAAAAATTATATAAGAGAACTTCTAAAAATTAACTTATACATAAACTAATTTTAATTTAAGGAGAAACTTATTTTATATTTTTCTTCTTATTTGCTTCCCGCATAAGTGTTTCTCGATAAGCTTAACATATCCTTAATTTCCCCTCAACTTCTTCTGAATGCTCTTGTCTAACTGATCTCGTCTGTAACCATTCGTCTTTTAATTTTGAAGTTGAGTATATTCTGCCCTAGAGTAGAGATTCCTCCATGTTATCAGATTGCATTTGGATTGTACTCTTCATCATCCAATCCTCTCTATCACTCCGATCTCAATTTTTTATTTTTTATTTTTATTTTTTTTTACCTATTTTGACTCTAATAGTTCTGTCCACGGCTGCTTTGATTGTTATTGATATCAAGCATCTCCATCTCTGTTGGGGACCATTGGTGTATGTCCGCAAACCACCTTAAAAACCACACACTTTCTGCCGCCTTAGTGAGTAATAGGATTTCTTCTTTGTCTTCTGTCCAAAGTTGAATTAAGAAAAAAAAAAATTGTGTTTTTGGTCCTCATTTTTTGTCAAACTTAGTTTTAGTAATTATAATTTAAAATCGATGACATCAATCATCCAACCTCTAAAAATATATTATTTTCATTCTTCTAATAGGTGCTTTTGTTACTAACAAAATTAATGGAGAGAAACAAAAGTCACTACTATACTTTATAAAGATTAAAAAACAAAAATTACTATATTTTAGAAGATGAAAATAAACAATAGTAAATATTATAGAAATTATAAACTCGAAAAGAAGTTTATATAGACTAAAAATAAAATGGCTATATTATAAAAACCTCAAATATATTCAAGACTCTAAAGTCCTTGTGATCTGATTAATTGTTTCTCCATTCAAGATTTTGTTTGACTGCCTGGGCATAATGTTTTCCTTCCTCTGTTAATTATCAAACTCACCACCCTTTGATGTTTTCAGACCGTTTTTCATCTTCCTTCTAGTACCACTGTTTTATCAAACCTTGGAGTATTTACTCAATTTATCATCCTTTGCTTCCCTTTTTATATCAAGCTTCCAAACTATACAAACTTCTACACTATCCCATCTTGCGAAGATTACACATCTCCAGCATTCATATATAGACTATACTTGTATGGAAAAATTGTAAAGGTATATGCCATCGATTCCTTGAGATAATCATTTTGTTTGTGAGAAATCCTTTCCTTTTGGAGTGTCTTTGATCTTAATATGTTCGCTTTCTTGTCTGCACACAATATCTTGACCTCTTGTTCTCACTTGTTTTAATTATCTCTCTCATTTTTTTCCTTTGAAAAAGACTCTGGTATAAGCATTTGCTTATTTTATAGCATGCTTCCATTCGATGTTGATCAGTATGGTATGATTCTTTCATTTCACAACTCCATTTTGTTGTGGATAATGTGGAGTAGAGAGAAAAACAACAAATATAATTGGTTCCACGAAAGTGAAATGTGTTGAACTTCCAAATTCATTAGAATGACCATAATTATAAGATTGAATATTAGATTCTCTTGGGGGGAAAATTCTCTCAAGTTTTCTAGACAAACTTGAGAAACTCTCTCAATTACAAGTTTTTTGGACAAACTTGACAAATCCTCCCCATTACAAACTTGTGAAGAGGTGCATTGTAAGAGGTGATAAACACATCTTGACTCTTGGAGAAACCTATTACCATAATGAGATGTAGGTGAAGAAGTGGGATGATTAAAGCCCACTAGGTCTTTTTTATGAAGGAAGTCATGGACCTTTGCTATATAAAGGAATCTTGTGAAGAGATAAGACACCACCCAGCCTAAAGAGACTAAGAGAGGGGGTCACCACCTGAAGTAAGAGAGTGGTCTTGTAGCAGGGAGAGTTTCTCAAGTTTATCCAAAAAATTTGTAATTGAGAGTGTTTTTCAAAGTTTGTCCAGAAAACTTGAAAGGATTTTTTTCCCCAACAGATTTATCATATTTAATTTATTCGTTATTCTCAATCATGGTTATCACTTACGCCATGACCTGAACCTCTTCAATAACCTTAACTATGACCTCTTCCTTGTATATGTTGGAGTGATTATTGTAGCATTGAATTAAGGGTAAAAATAATCCAGTTGGATGGTTAATTTAGTTGATCAGGAATGAGAAGCAAATTGGTGATGGAAGAAATGTCTTCATTTTGAAAGGATTTTTGGGTTGGAAATTTTAAGCTTATATAGGAGAAAGTTTAATCAATTTTCTGAAGATCATATTGCTTTTGTTGATAACTTTAGACCTTGGGCAGAGATTGATTGGAAGTGGCAACGGGCAGAGGGTGGGGGGATTTGGTTGTTGAACTAAAGAATACTTTGAATTTTGCAAAACTGAAATTTGGTAAGAATGATGATAGGAGATGGAGCTAAGGTCTGTATATAGTTTTATATATATACCTACATATAATTTTCTTCTACATTAGTTTTATTTGATTAAATAGCCAAATAAGATTGTTGGAGATGTATTGTTCAAGGAGATTTGGAATTCAATTCCTCCGACAAATGTTGTGGCTTTTACTTGGGAGCATATAGTTTAAAGAATCTTATAATTCACTATTCGAATTTTATGATTCAATACAATTTGGTTACTTATTTGTGTATTATAAGATGAATCTTAAATTATTTTGTATTTTATGATACATGAATAAATCTATATAATTTTTATCATTGATACATATCACATGATTCATTAGTTTTTCTATTTTTATACTTTTCTTTCACCAAATCTCATGAAAAAATAAAAAGTCATATAAGCTTAAATTGTTAAATGAAAAGGAATTGAAGAAACACTTGTGAACTTGTGCTATTTGATTTTTTCACTATTTTATTTGTCACTCACTTATTCAATACATGTACTCTATTTAGTTATTTAATTGCTTCGATTTCATTCTTATGAAATAAAGACTTCACAAAGTTAGATATAACTAATAATTTTATTTTATAAGACTTCTAGTCATGTTCTTTTATCTATTTCTAGTTCAAATTTTTTAAATTGAATACTATATATTATCTATATAATATATTTGAAATAATTTTTCATTGTCTCTAAATATAATTCAATGCAAATTATGATTCATAATTCAAAAATTAGCTTGATGATTTGCGATTCAAATCTAGATTTGATAACCTTACTCGGGAGCCATTACTTGATAGAGTGCCAACCATAGTTTTAAAACCCGGACCGACCCGGCCGGTCGGACCGGTCGGACCGGGAACCGGTGGTCAGACCGGGTCGAGTCGGTCATCGGACCGGTCATGCTATCGACCCGGTCAAACCCGGTGTGACCCGGTCAAACCCGGGGTTGACCCGGTGACCCGGCGACCCGACCCGGTCATCGACCCGGTCGCCCCCTTTTTTTTTTTTTTTTTTTTTTTAATTTTTTAATTTTTTTTAAAAAAAATTTAAAAAAAATTTTAATTTTTTTTTAAATTTTAATTTTAATTTTAATTTTAATTTTTTTTAAATTTCTTGAAACGACGTTATTTGGATAAAAAATCAAAAGAAAGAAAGGTTTTGTGACTGTGACCGTTTGTCAAAACATTGCTTGTTGTGTCGTGTTTGTGAGTCTGTGAATTTTCTTCTTCAAACTTCAAAGTGCACACACATAAACCCTAATGCCATCATTTCAACCACATCGATCCACACCACATGATTCTATTTAATCCAACTTGAATGTTATTTTTAGTTAATTCTGTTTTTATTATTTATGAGTAGTGATTCTTAGGTAATTGATACTGTGATTCTATCACTGTGATTTTGTTTGAAGAAGTGATGGTACAGTTGATAGTGTGATTCTATTATTTTAAATTCTGTTTAAACTTTAAAAAAGTTTAATAAGTAATTTATAATGTGATTTTATTACTATGAATATCAATAGATTTGAACTTGAAAAATGAGCTTGTGGAATTATATTAATTTGTTATGTGATTTTTTTTTTTACTTTTTTAAGACAGGTATAAAATTTTCAAATTTTTTAATACAGACCGGGTCATGCGGGTCAATTAGTGACCCACCGGTTTGACCACTGACCCAGTGACCCAGTGCCTTGACCGGGTCGGTTTTTAAAACTATGGTGCCAACTAAACAAAATCTATTAAGGAGAAATTTCCATGCTCACTTCTCATGGCCCATCTCTGTGATTTATGTGGAGCTGATAACCAAGAGTTCACTATTCTTTTTTTTTTTACTTGTAACTTTAATTTTTTAGGTTTGGGTTGGAGTGTATACTTGCTGGGAATTCAAACATTGCTGACTTTAGATAACAAGGCACATTTTTTTCAATATGGAGGTTCGGTAGGAAGGGAAAAAATTTAAAACAAGTTTGGATGTTAATATGGTCTTTTGAAATTTGGTCCATTTGATTGTATGTTTCGTACCTTGGACCTCATCAACGTAACGTCTTGGTCTTGATTTTGGTTTTAAATTCGTGTTTTAGTCCTATTACATCGTACGAAACAACTTTGTTAGCTATGATTGATCGGTGTAAACTGTACTTATGCTTCTAATTCGTGAAATAAAGCTAATTTCTTTGCTTATTAAAAAGCAAACAATGGTCCCTTCCTTATGAACTAATAATACGCTAGCTCTTACTCTTAGCCAACTATCAAAGAGCTTGGACTTGGGTTTGTGGCTCTTCTTCAATTTCATCACAAGATTTAGAGATCTTTCAAACTCATCATTGGTCATGATCTCCAAGTTGAGATTATTAAACAAGATAATTAAAATTTTGAATCTAGCAATCAAACACTTCAGTTCATTGATAATTAACAATGCTCTTGTGAAACAGTCAATGTTGGATTTAGATTCAATCATGTGTAAGAATTAAAATTTACAACTCATGATGTGCAGATGAACGTCGTGTTTGGATTCGCATATTAAACGCACATATTTTCCAATTTTTGCATCAAATTAATACAAAAACGTAAAAGCTAATTTGTATACATGTTTCAGATTGGTAGTGGGTCTATTATTCAAAACGTTAAACAAGACACACACGAACATTCTTAATTAATCTTGCCAAGTCCTTTCAAAACATTTTGCAGATGCAAATTTTCTTTGCTTTTGTTGCAGAAGCAACATTCTCAACTTTGTATTTACTTGGTCCCTGGAAATGGTGGGTGGCTAGCTAGGTGATTTTTTGGAGGGTTAGAATGTGTTTTACGCTGCATCATGAGATGGATAGGTGCAACTAACTCAAAGTATAGCTTTTTGGCTTTTTAAGCTTATTGTTGCTTTTTTGTATTGGGCACAACGTGTGGGTTGATGCTTCTTTCTGTAATTTTTCCTGTGACCTTATTTAGGCACATCTTGTGCTTAAATCATTGGCACTTTCATTAATAATATATTTTGTTTATAAAAAAAATGGCATTATGATATTGACAGGAGTAATTAGATACGCGATTTATACATCAATGACTAGAACGATTCATAAACAATCAACTTCTAAAAAGAATACGTTAGTGTATAACTTTCTGAAGACATGATAGTTATTTTTTCAAAATTAGCATGTTTATGAACAAAAATGCAATGATGAGATGTAATCGCATAAACGTAACACACAGTAAACATAAATGAGTCCATGATTCTTAAAATTACATTATTACAAATATAATTTCAATTGCAGACTGAAAATCTGAATCCAGCTTCATTATAGTGTTAGTAAATCTTGGTATACATAAATTATATACTACCATCCTTTTTATAAGAAACAAATTTTAGTATATTTTACACTAAAACTTATTTCTTATAAAAAAGACCGGAAGGAATAATTGAGAAGAAATAACGGTTCATAAAATAACAAAGGAAGTCATGAGCCATTAATTTTTGTATATATAGCATGACTTATAAAGTTATTATCATATTCTAAAATTTCAAACTATTTTTCAAAAGTTCGCTTACATATCTATATATATATTGTAAAACTTACTATTTTTTGTGCATTTGGTTTGCTATACAACTGCTATAATATGGTCAATAATACATATTTGAGAATCACAAAAATTATTATTGCAAAGCACTTTAGTTAGGCTCCTAGGCTACCGTACCATGGCTTTTTTCCTAAGATTAGTATTGTCAATAATTTTGAAAATTACAAATAAATGCAAACACGTGTCCAATATACGTTCAATTTAACAGAATTTTTTTCACTGTTATTGATCAGATCCTGCTCCTTCAGGACTTGTTTTATTAGTAATTAGTAATTAGTAATAGTTGGCTCGTTGGATTTTGATCTCAACCTCAATGCACAAAAATCAGGGTTAATTTTTCTACTAGCTAGCTTGTATTCCAACATTATAATAACCCCCACAATAAAAGGAATAAATTAAAGGATATTCACCAGTATATATTTTCAGCAGTACTGAAACTACTTGACAGCTGAATTTACATAACTTCCAATTTTTATTTTTATTTTTTAAAAAACAAATGGAAAGAAAGAAAGAAAGAAGATTGTCTAAGAAGAGTTTAAGCAAACTAGATGATCTTACTATTCTATTGACACAATTTTATTTTTGTATCAAAGGGGGGAACAAAAGTACTACAAGTTCCCAACTGGCAGAAGATCACATTCATGTGTGCCAGTAGTGTTTGTGGAGGAGAAGAAGCTTCAAAAGGGAGTGTATATTTGCATCTGACTCAAAATGTGTTCAAAGTTATCTGTTGTCTTCTCAATTGGGTGTGTGTGCACTCCCTCATAAGTGGTCACCACTACCCCTTCGTCTTTGGTTAGGCGTTGGACTTGCTTCTTCACATTGCACCCTTGATGCGTGCACCGGTAGTAGCTCCTGCAAATCAACACATTTGTTTAATCAGTTCATGTATTTCACTACAAATTAATATGACTACCTACTTAAGATGAAGAAGAATAAGATTTTTATATGGTAATTAATTCACTTGATTAATTATAAATATAACTAATATCATATGCATAAATACAGTTCAAAACTTGTTTTTGACATTGAACAACCAACAAGGTCTATTTAATTACAGACTATAGCCTTGAAATACATGATGGAATCATTCAGTTACAGTTTTGAAAGTAAGGAAAGCAATGAATGAAAAAATTCACAGTTAACACAAGTTATCCTAATGATAGAGAAAAATCAGATTTGCTGCTATGACATAAGATCGTCGTCTAGATATTCTGCATATGTAGACGAAAGTTTATGGGTTTGTTGATGATTTCATCCACCATGTAGTTTCTTCAAGTTTGGACTGGATTATTATTACAAAAGAAGAATGGTTTAATTTCCAGAAAATCTAAAGGAACGTAGCATATGCATATATCCAGTTATATATCTCGTATGAACCCTTTTAATTAGAATTATATGAATTATGGCATTATTTTCTTTAATATTGTTACTTTTATCTTCTTCATCACATCAATCATCTTCTTCTAGCTTTTTATTTTTCTATCTCTCTTTGTTATACAAAAAATTATACAAGCATAATGTAAAAGTACAATTTCTCTCTCAATTATCGAGTTATATATATATTAGATTATATGAACTATATTGCGTGCACGCAGGGATGCATACACAGTTTAATTTCGTTCTTGTTCTATATCCTTTTCTATTTTGATTTGACCGAAGAAAAGACAGGTAGAGAAAATGGTACAGGAATGAAGAAGAAAACCGCGGCAACAAAGAGCACAGCAGAAAGAAGATCAAGTAATAAATACTTTCATTTCCCCTTTAGAAAATATTGATCCAACAAAAACTATTGAACCAAGACTGCGCAGCTAGAACAGTGTTTTCAATTGATTATTATTGCCTAGTATGAACTCAACAAGAATTAACCTCGTTTTTTTTTCTATTCCTCTTAATTCAAAATTCAAACTGATAAGAACCATGGTGGGGTCTGGTCATATTCTTAGTACAATTACACACGTATTGATTTTCTAAGTCAAACTTAGCAGGCGCCACTGCCAAAAGAAAAAAAATGAAACAAGATGAAGAAGAAGCAGCAACAGCAAAAGAGAAAACTAAACTAAAACAACAACATGAAATCAACCAAAGAAGTCCGATTCAATTAATTAAGCAAGAGAAAACTAAACTAGAACAACAACATGAAATCAACCAAAGAAGTCCGATTCAATTAATTAAGCAGTGTATCTGAGTTATTATAAATTTTCTTATACCTAAATTGGACTCTTCTCTTTGAACAAAAAAAGAAAACAACAAGAATAACATGAAATAAAGTTGAAATAAGAACTAACCTTGGGAATTTGTTGTTTTTAACAGCTTTCTGGCCATACTTCCTCCATCGATAACCATCATCAAGAATATCAACCTGGCTCCTTGTTTGAAAAGCATACCTAGGCTTTCTAACCTTCTTCTCCCCTTTCTTTTTATTACTATTTCCCGAACCACCTAACTCATCACTCACATTAATGCTACTACCACTGATCTGAGACATTAACATGCCATCTCTACCACCACCACCTTCTCCTCTCTTCTCATGATCACTACCACCTTCATTATTATTACTAGGCCTTAGACCAAGAAACGCATTGGAGCTTTGACCACCAAAATTATTATTACCAATTTGAGAGCTTCCAACACCACTCGTTGAAATTGGGTAGCTCGAAGAGTTGGAAATAGGGAACAACATGGAATAATTCTCCATCGAAATCAAACCCAACTCCAATTTTCTTTGTCACTATATAGAGAGAGAGAGAGAGAGAGAGAAAAGGAAAAAGAAGAAGAAGAAGGTGTGTGTGTGTAAGTGAAGGAAGAGGTTTTGGAAAAGAGAAGAAAAGTGGATGTGGTAAAAAGATGAAGCTCAAATATAAATGGTGGGGGCGGCGCTTAATGTTAACGTGGCTAATATAATGGATACATACACCGAATGCGAGGAAAGAGAAAAGAAAGTCCAAAAGGATATATATAGACACATATGATGCATATATACACAGTTTATAGTGGCCATGGTGTCGTAAACGGCACGAAAATTCTCCAAGTGTGTCGTGAAAATTGAGTTTTATTTATTGATTATTATTATTATCAGCAGCGTAGATTAATTGGAATAATAATAAGAGGGGGCGTAAGTTGGAATTGTGGAGGCGGCTCCATCATCAGATTAATTCTTTGTTGTGTATTTCAGATACCATATAGGGCCAATTGGATATCTAGATTATTATCGTTTGAAATTTCAATATATGTGCGTGTATCAAATCAACTATTCTATTTACTGTTTCTCAATTAAATAAAAATTGTGGATAAACAAATCAACAACTAAATTAAAATATTATCTTATCAGCACGCGCGTATAATTTTTTTTTTTTTTGGGTTCCCTTATAATTTTGAAGAAGTATTTTAGAGAAAATTGTGTGTATAAAAAATATAAAAGAAATAAAATTGTTTTTAAATATTTAAAAAACGCTTTGATAAACAAATTAACAAAAAATATTGAATTTAATTTCTATGCACTGATTATATAAAAAGATTTTTTACATTGTCAAATAAATAAATAAAATATAGTAAAATTGACCTTTAAGATAACTTTTACAAAAATTAGTAAACTTACTATGTATAGTAATTTTTTATTGGATGATACTATAAAATTATTTTATTTTCTTACAAATATTTTTTTTCTCCCTTATAATTTTGAAGTATTTTAGATAAACTTGTGTATACAAAGTATATAAATAAAATAAAATAATTATATATATATATATGATGTCAGTAATTTAATTTTCAAATAATAACACCGGAAGAAAACATGTGGTTTCAACTCATGTAAGAGGATGACTGTGTCTGCGTAGTGGGCTGTTATAGTAATTTAGCAAGATAAAATAAATAAAATAATTAAGATTTCAAATATCTGCAGGTGACGGTAATTGGTCACAGTTTGTGAAAGGTGTGGTTTTTGTTTTGTTCGTGGTAGTCATGGCCAAGACTAGAAGCAGTTCTATTCGGACTTAAAAAAATAAATATCTGGGTTATGGTCACAGTTCACACGTGTTCAAGACAAGTAATTTAATGTAATAATTAAAGTTTTTGGTCAGCGAGGGAGAATGGGTGGGTGCAAAGTTTTGAACATCGCAGCTTCCATGAAATAACTACTAGCTGCTCGAGGAAACGATAATTGCGCAAACTCTAGATTTGAGAAGGGTTGGCTCCACTATATTTATAGGAATTCTTCTAGATTTAACTCAAGTGATTTAGGTGGATCAACATTTAATGAAAGATATAGACATTTTACTTGTTTTTAATTTTGTAACGAAAAAATATTATTTATATTTTGAAAATAGTTGTACTTTGAAAATGGTAAATCAAGAGAAGTACGGATAAAAAAATAAAAAAATAAAAAGGAAGAAGAAGGTAATATCGCATACGACAAAGAAAATGGTTAAAAGTTGAATAAAGACAACTATAAACTCGTACATGAAACAACATTCATTTGTTAACTTTTCTTCTGTTGTAATTGTAATATTCTTTTTTGGGTAAAATTGTAATTTTAATAATGTGTTATAGGTGTGAACTTTTTATTTGTGTATGGGTTTGAATGCATTTTAATTTTATTGTTTATTAGTTGGATTAATTTTTAATTTATTTTAATCCATATACTTTTTTGTTTGCAATTAATTAATGTCATGTACTTATAATTGTTAGCAAAAAGATCTCAAACCATCACACTTAATATCATCCGATAAACTAAACAAATATTGAGGTGGCATTATTTTCACCCATGTGATCATTGTGCAAATTAAACAATAATTTAGTGACTTATTTTAAAACAAAAATAATTATTGCGACCAAATGTATAATATGTTTTTATTACCATAATGAAATATTTGTTAATTTGTTGAGAATCTCTTTAATTAGAAGCTTCAATGTGAAGTTTAAGAAGCAAAATCAACGGTGTTCCTATCTAAGGGTAGCAGGGTAATCTTATCCTTGCGAACTTCGTAACTCCAAAGTCTTCTCTTCAAGTATTCAACTCCTCGGATCTTCTCTTCAAGTATTTGGCTCCTCGGATATGCGGAGGGTGGGATACCTGCAAAAGGCACTCCAACGCTCAAGTCAGATCTCGGCGCAGAACAATAAATGAGCATAATAAGATGAGAGTGAATAGTTCCTTTACCTTGAGAATTTAACCCTTATTTATATATACCTTAATGGGCTTCAAGATCTATGGGTCTTGTTCATGATTACCATTTTGGTTAATCTAGATTTAATTATCATTATAACGACAATAATACAGATAATCCTTATTATATGTCTTTATGATCTATCATGGGTTGAGGCGTTCTCATGTATTCGGCCATCCGAATACGTGTTCGGTCATTCGGCCATCCGAGTGTTCGGGACCTTGTCCTGATGTATCCTTGGACTAAAGTACCTTCAGGTATTCGGTTATTCGGCAGTTCGAATATCTTTGGACTATGTGTTCGGCCATTCGAGTGTCCGAGGCCTTATTTGATGTATCCTCAGACAAAAGTACCTTCAGGTATTCGACTATTCGGCAGTCCGAATACCCCCAGTATAAATGGTGTGAGTGCAAAAGCTGAGTCCACATATAATTTTACACTGAATTTGAATTCACAAAGTATTGAATATTTGTGGAAGCCATGCATGTGCTTATACATGTAGGGAGCACTTCAAATATTTGTTTGCATGTGTGTTACGTCAGTCAATGAAAAGAAAAATGTTCAAATAAAGATAAGCGTGTAAGATCAAATATTGATAAAAAGAACCCATGACAATAGAGAAACACATTTTTGAATTGGGGGTTCGATGGGATTGACTCCCAAGTGAAGTGTACATGATTCGATAACTCAAGAATTAACTGATAAAAAATAGTTAATTAAGCAGCAATTACCCTTGGTGGTATTAATTATCTCTAGTTACTGGCATAGTTGAATTAGACTATTGCATTGTGCCTGGCTAACATGAGTTAGAGCCTTTGAAAAATTTATTTGACAAGTATCATCATTAGATTCATTACTAGATCTAGCTAGGCGATGTTTGCGAATGTATATATATATATATATATATATATATATATATATATATATATGGTTGGTCATGTATTGTAGAAGTAGCCAATTAATCAAATTTGTTTATTTCAAGTTCATTTGTCGATTTGTGTTTTTCATATCTATTAACCTATCTATTTTCATATATACATTGCATTGCAAGTACATTGAATTTCTTCCCGTTAAATTAATGCAAGTTTAAATTTTTCGTCAATTTCCTTTCACGCAATTTATCTTTCTTGCAAGTTTACAGGATAAAGGTTGTCTTCGAGATGGTTTATAACTAAGTCCAATAAAGGCCCTTGTTTATTAACTGAATGGTGTATGAATTATGCATTGTGTATTTATAGACCTAGTTGAATCTCTTTTGAGTGGTTGTTTTATGATGTACATGGGTTTGTACTCTTTTGAATCAATTAAATCAATTGATTTTGAGTGGTCCATATTCAGGTCATTGAGTTAATTAGTAACTTATATGTACGTTTTAAATTCCTAATTTATAAAATGTGAAAAAATTCATAAATTTATTATTAAAATTTTTAATAATAACCCTTGAATTTAGAATACCAATTAGAACTTCAGCAAAAAAAAAAAAAAAGAATACCAATTAGAATATAATTGCTAAGAGAGGAGGATAATCTCTCAAATCCTAGAAAAAAATATAGAATATTATTGAAATTGATTTGGTTCATATGTTGATTTGATTCCGGCCAAAAATTATAAACTTGACAGCCAAAAGAAGGGAAATTATATTTCGTCAACTTGGTTTGATTAGACTCAATTGTGTATAAATAAAAAGTCAATTTAATTGGTTTGGTTTAATTATTCGGATATTGACCCAATTTAATGAATACCCCAACTTTCTTCATCCCTAATAAATTTAATTTGGGGTTTTAACTTTCTTGAATCTTTTAATTTCTACACTTCACATTTTTTCTTCTTCTAATGAAAGACTTATGATAATCCCCGCAAGAAACAGGACAAAAAGAGTTAAGGAATTGAGAATGGAACGTAACACATTGTACATGATCGAACATATATATTTTTGTTAAGAAATTATTACATTTCTAATCATCATATTCCTCAACTCAAATGAGTTGGTTACTCTTTACATTTCTAATCATTTATATTTTTGTAATTTATAAATATTACATGTATATCCTTAATTTTCAATTATTTATAGGGGTGGGATAAGTTAGAATTAACACTCGACGAGAGCTTACGGTCTAGTCTATGTCAAACCTAAATTCAAGTCAGACTTCTTTATGAAATAAGTTAAGGCAAAATTTTCAATAAAATTTATTAATTTGGTTAAAAATGTCAGGTTTTAGGTTATTTAAAAAGTCTATTAGGTTTAACAAGCAGACTAATTTAAGTATATATCCTCTCTACAAAAAATTAATAATAGTTATTTTGAATGAGAGTATTTTTAAGAATTATTCTTTAACAAGAATATTTTTTAGGAGATTTTCTTTAATGAGAGAGCTTTTAAGAATTTTTCTTGACCTCATATATCTTTCAATCTATCTTTGTTATCTTTATTTTTAAATTGAATTTCAATATTTTTCAATATCATTTAAGAATTTCAATACTTTTAAGAATAACATTGTATTAAAATATAATTTTTTATAATAAATTTAAAATATAATTTATATGTTCAAAAATATTTATTTATTAAAAATATTAGTTATAATATAATTTTTATATTCAAAAGTATTTATTTATTATAAATTTTAGTTATATAAAATAAATATTTATCTTGTGCATTAGACATGCTAAAATACTAGTAAATAATAAGATTTAAATATATTTTTAATCTTTATAAATATGATGAATTTTTATTTTAGTCCTTAAAAAACTTTTTTGTTAGTTTTGGTCCTTATCAATTTTAAAGTTTAGAAAAGGTTTAAATACCTTTTTAGTCATTGCAATTTAGTATTTGTTTGCTTTTTATCCTTGCGAAAAAATATTGATTTTAGTCATTGCAAATTATGTTTGTTTTATTTTTCGTCCTTATAGCAGTTTAGATAGCGTTTTTTTCACTATTCAAAACACTATCTAAACCACTTTATGGACAAAAGACAAAACAAACATAATTTGCAATAACTAAAACCAAAAAAAATAATTTTACAAGAACGAAAAGCAAAAAAACGTTAAATTACAAAGACTAAAAAAATATTTAAACCTTTAAAAAATAGTCCTAATGTGTGACATACATCTAGACATTTCACATTACATGCCATGTGAGAGTGGACATTGATGTGACATGTCTAGATACATGTCACATCATTATTAAATAATAATAATAATAATAAGACCATTTAAATTAATTAAATTTATGAGAATCAAAACTAATAAAAAAATTGAAAGACTAATGTCAAATTTTGTTATATTTATAAGGATTAAAAGTATATTTAATCCTAAATAATATTTTTTGTTAGTATTATTATATATTATATTTATTTTTAATGTATTAAAATCATATATTTATTTATCTTTTTAATTATTAAGCATATGTTGACCTACATAAAAAGTGAAATCTATAAGTTATTAAAAGATAAATTTATACCCTATTTAAAAGTCTCATGGTAAAATATACTTTTAAATAAGTTGTCGTGAAAGTTATATTAGATATTCCTTAAAAATATACTATTATCACATAAACAAATCAGACTTAGCTTTTATAAACTCTAGTCTTCCTATTTTTATCTTTGTCTCATGTCTTAAGTAACACTAGTTTTAGTTTTCATAGTTTATATTTTATTTTACATAGAGTTTTTGCCAATTAATTAGTCTATTAATCTATTTTGAGATAGATACAACATTTTTATAAACAAAATTTTATTGAACGAACAAGTAACTACAGAGTATTTACACAGTTAAAGTAGAGAAATAACTAAATAAAGACAAACGACAAGATAAGAGAACCAATCAAAAAAAGAGCATTGGATGTTGCTTCTCTTATCCTTGTTTTTTTTGGTCAGCAAAATATATGTAAATATATAAATAAGGGTACCAGAAGTACCATGTTTCATTACAACTGTAAGAAACCCAAAAAAGACTGTACCAACCCCGAATCTTGCTATATGGAGGTAAAGATGGTTACTAACTATTTATGACAGTAGATATGCCATAATTAACCTATAACCACCAACTCCAAAGTGAGTAAAACATCCTACAATTACACGATAAAATCCGAGGGACAATAAATCCAACGTTCAGGCAATAAAGTTCCTCCAAATCCAATGAAGGTAAAAGATGACAGCAAACGTAAGAAATTCCACCAACCAGAGATCATCAAATTGTAGGTTCCACAAATCCTGCCACTAGACCTCATAGAAATTCCAAAATAAGGCCATTTTGGTCTCTCAATAATTGGGCTCAACTTGATAATGGTGATACATTCCAAGCTGAACAACCGCACCCTCATAACCAACAAATGAGGACAAACAGAGTTACCCTGCAATACAAGCACTAGATAATCAGAATAACCATCAGACTTCGTGCCAATCCTCCCACTTTGACTATTCCGTTTAAGTGCCATATGCATTCCCCTGACTTCACTGCTTACTAGCTATAAAAACACCATAAATGTTGCAGCAACTCCATATAATACCTGAGAAAAGCACCTGAGCCTCCAAACCACATACATGCAACTTTTGTGATTTAACCCTTTATACATGCTCCCGGATCAAAACTCCATTGTGTGAATGAATAGCTAAAAGTTGAATCGTAATTACTCAACCAAGTCCATGTGTGGAAAAGGATCAATTGAATAACTACTGGTTGCTGAAAAGCTTTACCTCTGAAAATGGCATCATTTCTGGATTTCCAAAGCACCCAAAGTATACCCGACCACAAGCATTTCCATCTTAAATTGGCAGCACTGCTATTGAAAATTAAATGATGTTGCCAGAAATGCGATTCCAAAGATGCTGGCAGCACCGTGGTAATTCCCAACCAAGCATACCAATGCTTCCAAACTCCATCCGCTATAGGGCACCAAAGCAACATATGCGAAGCAGATTCATCCTCACTGATACAGAAAGGGCACTTAAATTCATACCCAGAAAATTGCACATTCCTTCTTCTCATGTTATCTGCTGTTGGTAATCTATTTCTCACTAATCTCCACAAAAAAACATGAATCTTAGGGGGAGCTTTAATATTCCAAATGTGAGCGAAGATTTCTTCTTGTCTGCTGCCATAAGAACGCCTATATAAATCTGCATACGCTGACCTTACAGAATACACCCCTGTTTGGTCTGCTCTCCACCACCATGAATCCGGAACATCTTTTTTTATTGTGACCCCCCTAATCTCACCTTCTAGCCTTTCAACCAGTTGTTTTTCCCACTCAAACCATGCCCTACGCCAAAGTAAATTCCACCTCCACTCATCTCCAACCCACACTCCCATTTTACTAAGGAGTTCCCCTTTTTGTAAAGAATTTTGAAATACCCTTGGATATTTATTTGCTAGAGATACTTCCCCCACCCAAACATCTTCCCAAAACATTATTGTATCACCCTCACCAACTCTCCACTCCACCGTGGAATCGAACCACCTTTTCTCCTCTAATCCCCCACAAGATAAGCTAAGGTCCCTCCACCAAATTGAAGAATTGTTTGATACCTCTTGTTTTAAGAGACCCCTCCACCCTCCATATTTAGAACCCAACACCTCACACCATAAACCACCCCTCTCACAAGAAAGCTCCCATCTCCACTTTGCTATGAGAGAATCATTGAAACAGAAAATATTCTTTATCCCTAGACCACCATGTTTTTTTGGTTGACAAATCTTACTCCAACTCTCCCAATACACCTTCCTAGCCCCCTCTTGACAACCCCACAGGAAATTCCTTTGTAGCTTAATAATGGATTTACCCACCCTTTTAGGAACCTTGAAGAAGGAGAAGTAAAAAAGAGGTAGGGAGGATAACACCGAGTTTATGAGACACACCCTACCCGCAAAAGATAAAGTTTTATGTTTCCACCCCGACAACTTTTTGGAAAATCTTTCGATAATGGGTTGCCAAGTGTCAACTTTCCTAGGGTTTGCACCTATAGGTATACCTAAGTAGACGAAAGGAAAATGCAATAATTTGCAGTTCAAAAAAATTGCATACCTTTCCATAATGTCACCTTCCACCCCTACCATACCAAACCTACTCTTGAAGAAATTAACTTTGAGGCCGGAAACCAATTCAAAGCATCTTAAAATACTCTTAATTGTTACCACATTACTCAGAGAGGCCTCTCCCAAGAATAAGGTATCATCCGCATATTGCAAGAGGTTAACTTGAACCAAATTCTCCCCCACCGTGAAGCTCTTAAAAAGATTTTTATCAATAGCTTCTCTCATCATACCACATAAACCTTCCACCACAATATTGAACAAAAAAGGGGCTAAGGGATCTCCTTGTCTCAGTTCTTTTGACACAAGAAATTCTTTTGTTGGGCTCCCATTGACCAGGACCGACACCCAACTACTCTCTAAGCATCCCTTAATCCACTTAATCCATTTTTCATGAAAGCCCAATCTTTGAAGCATATAGAACAAGAACTCCCAATTCACCGAATCATAAGCCTTCTCATAATCGACTTTGAAAATCAAACACTTCTTTTTCAACCTCTTTGCCTCATCAACAACTTCATTTGCCACCAAAGCACTATGCAACAAGTGCCTCCCTCCTAAAAATGCACTTTGTCTTTGATCAATAACTCCACCCAAAACCCTCTTAAGTCTCTTTGAAAGAATTTTAGCCAAGATTTTGTACATACAACCCACCAAAGAAATTGGCCTAAACTCCCCCAAATTTTGTGGCTCCACGACTTTTGGAATAAGGGAGATAAAAGATGAATTACACCCTCTTGGAAAAATCCCATTTTGATAATACTCATCAAGGAACCTCATGACATCATCCTTGAGTAGCCTCCAAAACTCCTTTATGAATTTGAAATTAAACCCGTCCGGGCCTGGGCTCTTTGAACTTCCACAATCCCAAATGGCATCTTTCACCTCCTTTTCTTCAAATTTAGCTAAGAGCATGGCATTATCATCGCTTGAGATACTCTTAAACTTCACCCCCTCCAATTTCGGCCTTACCAAAATTGATTCTTTAAATCTTAAATCAAAAAACCTCTCCACCTCCAATTTCACTTTACTTGGCTCCTCCACCCACTCTCTACCAACGTACAACCCTCTTAGGGCACTTTTTCTTCTCCTCCAATTGACACAAGCATGAAAGTATTTGGAATTTCTATCTCCTTCCATAACCCATTTTACTCTTGACTTTTGTCTCAACAAAGATTCATTGCACAAGACCACCCTCCAAAACTCTTCTTGTAGTTCTCTCTTCTTTCTAATTTCTCCCTCTTCAAGATCCTCTTGCTCCTCTTTTTTCTCCAAGTTGCTCAACTCCTCTTCTATTTGTTTTTGTCTTCTTTCCATATTGCCAAAATGCTCCAAATTCCATAACTTCAACCCTTTCTTAAGAGCTTTCAACTTCTCTTTAAGTACAAATGCTCCCCACCCTTCAAATTTCAAACCTTCCCAAACATTTTCCACATATTTGATAAACTTCTTATCTAAAAACCAACAGTCAAGGACCTTAAAAGGCTTAGGTCCCCAATCAACCACCTTATTCTTGATCAAAATAGGGCAATGATCGGAAACATTTCTATCAAGAATGTATTGTGTACACCCCGGCCAAGAATTAAACCATTCCATAGACACCAAGACCCTATCAATCCTACTTTTTGCTTTACCATCCATTATCTAATTTTTATCAAGTCCAAAATAATACTTAACATGAAAAAAAAAACATGACAAATAAAATGCAACTTTTTTTCTTTTTGAAAAGAGACCTAAACTAAATAAAATGATCGAAAATATCATTAGACAAAAACCTTGAAAAATCAAGCCATACATAAATTGCATTTCAATCCGGTTTGTCGTTAGGCAAGTATAAAAAGAGGTGATGATAGTCTTCATCAAAGGAGAAACATACATAACACCCAAGAGGTTCCCCTAAACTTGAGATATTATTCCTCTTTTACACATATTGACTTGAGATGGTATCCTATCCAAGATGATTCACCAAGAGAATACAAGGACTTTGAGAGAAACACAACTCTTCCAAAAAAAAAAGTAGAATGAGAAAAGTGTGGGCTTGTTAGTTTGTAAGAAAGTATACGTAAATTTGATTGAAAAAATCCTCCTTCCATATCCATTAATCAGACAAATCTCCATGTATAGAATAAATAAAGCTTAAAGCATTAACCACATCTGCCAATAGTCACTCTTCTCACACAAATAAGTAAGAACATTTAAAAAATTTAATATGAAATAAGTTTTTAAATAGGCTAACAAATTATGTAATAAGATTTTCAAAAATATATGATCATGCTTGAAAAAAAAAAACTTACAACAGATGATAAATCAAAATTAAGTCTTGAATTTTTTAAACAAGCCTCGTGTCTGTTTAAACAAAACCTTATTCTACCAACAAGTCGTTGATCCAAGTGGTATTGGAGCTCAATCCCCTTAAGCATGATCTCGAGTTCGAGTATTGTGGATAAAAAAAATATGATTGGCAGAAAGAACTCACTAAAAGAGGTCAAAAAGTTGTCAAACAAACACATGTTTTAATTATTTCTGGGCATATAAAAAATATTTTCAACCATTTTTAATAGTTAACAAACATTTTTATAAAATACCCAAAAATAATATTTTCATGTTATATTCTCATAAATAAAATTTCTGAGACTAAAAAATTTATACGTAAAACAAATGCCCTTATTCTACCCTCAACCTATTTCCACCTCTCGTTATTTTTTACATTTATGTACTTTAATTTGACGTATTACATATCTTATCAATTGTGTATTTATTTAACACATTTAACTTTCTTAAGACATTGCATTTAAATCAATTTACTATCTATCCCAATTGTCAAATATTGTTTTTAGTTGACATTTATATTGAATTAATGAGAATCTTTTCCAACATTTATATTTGTCGACATGTTTGACAAATTTCTGTGCAAACTACTACAGTAATTTATAATCTTACTTATTATATCAAATTGATATCATTTATAAAAAGTACAGTATGACGTACAAGAGGCGAATGGTTACAATATTAACACCGTAATTTTTTTTTTTTTTTGAAAAGACTACACCGTAATATTAACACTGAAATATGTATAGAATATATATTATGATTTTTTGTATATATTCATGGATTAGTGCTACCTATTGATATAATCCAATAAAGTATGGAGAATTGAGGCACATATGGCTAACATAAAAATATATATATAAAAACTATAGTGATATGATTATTTTTAATCACTGATAGAAACCTTGCTTAAATATGTAAGATTAATTATTATGCAACATCATACAGAAAAATGGATAAGGTGATATGATTTTGTTTCTACAATTTTTTAATATACTGATAGAAACCTTGCTGATATGATTATTTTTAATACAATTTTTTAATATTCTTTACTTTTTTAGTGGTTATATATACTGTGTTAGGGATTATGACATAGACAAAAATTGATTTCTAGATCAACATCCATTTGCCAGGCCAGACTATAAACTAATGAAATCGTAACGAAGTTTATACTACAATAAATAATTACATTTATAAATAAGTTAATTGCCAGCTGTCCCATTTAGTTTGTTCATGGATTAATCAAAATAAAAAGAATAAGTGAGATGCAACGCAGGAGTGAAATTTTTAAGCTTCCAGAGTTATTTTTGTTTTGAAAATTAATACGCACTGATCATGAAGTAATTATTTAAGATCATTAATTGATTTTTACTGTTTATAAAAGGGAAATCCTATCGGGTAAAATTTTATTCCAAATGAAATTTTAAATATACAAATAAAATATTAAAAGAATTAGTAAAGTTACAAATATTTATACTTTGATATTAAATCCACATTTAAGCACTTTTCAACTTCTCACATTGAGTATAATCGTTTTGTTATCCTTTAAATGTTTACTAATTAAAAACATTTAAAATTAATAAGAGGTTAACAACTTTGTACAAAACCATTAACTAGTAGCCGTCATTCAAGTAGCTTTCCATTTGCTTTTTTATAGGCTTGCCTAATATTTAGAATATCGATGGATACAGCTTAACGTGAGTGAGTGAGTGAGTATTTTCTTCAAATTTATTAAACTATGGTGGGACTAGCTTGTTTGACAAGTGGATGTAAGTATACACATTCATACTCAAATTAACAATCATAAATCTAGGGTTTTCACGAGAAAGTATCACTCCAGATCATCAACCTGCACGGACATTGACTTTTTGGGAACTTCATGGCGTCCACAGTTTTCAGTCTTCATCATAGTGAAACACGAGTTCCAGATGTTGCCAGAAGCTAGTCCTTGATCCATGATTGTAAAGCAATTATCTACTGAAAACCCAGTCTTTCTCATTTAAGATAATCTTGTTTATATTAATCTTATCTGACTTAAACAAGATTATATCAAGTAAAAAATACTTGTATTTTCTATTAAAAAAATAACAATAATTTTGGTGGTTGAACCATCAATACATGAGAATATATAAAAACAAAATTTTCTCCACAACTATAAAGTAAAAGTTGTTTGTAAATTATCGACAACCAAATTCGTTAAAAATTTACAAACACCTTAACCATCGATAAATGATAAAGTTGTTATTGACAAGCTAGCCATTAATAAATATGAAGCAGGGTCATGAATTGGGTTGAGTTTAGTTAAATTCATTACTCAATTCAATCAAAATTGTACAGGTTGAAAGGGTTGGATTTGTGTGATTTTGCAGTGAAACCCAATCCAAACCAACTCAATCACAAATAGGTTAATTTGAGTTGGGTCAATCGAGTTTGAACTTTTAAATTTTTAAAAAAATAATTTTTTTCTTACCAAACATTAAACATTATCAACCCGAACATAAATTTGTATCCTCACTCGTGATATCACCTATTGTTAAAGAGAAAAAAAAAAAACATTTTCTAAGCCCATGCTAATTGTATAACAAATATTATATACAAGTAGTAATTGCTATGAATTTTTTGCAAGATGAGAAAACATGTTTTGTATAGCATGCTAGTATATAAAAGCAACAACAATAAAAATCTCATCCAAAAAAATTGTTATATAATATCATATACTATCTCTGGTCCTAATTATAAGTAACAAATTAGATTTTTCTTTGGTCTTAATTAAAAAGAACAATAACTAGTTTTTAAAGTTAAAGTTAAATTTTTTTTATACCATTTAATTTATTGTTAACTATACTTCACATTCACTCATTGGATTATGAATACTGACATTAAATATGACCATCACTTACAACATTTAAACTCAAGATCATTTTTAGAATAAAATTTGAATTAATGGTAGCATTAATTAAAAATAACTAATTGAACCATTTTTCTTGGTCTTGTTGATTTGTCCCATGTTACTTATATATAGGACCAGATGTAGTATATGCCAAACTGATTACATTGCAATAATAAATAAGGGCTTAAATCTCCTCATTTCAATCATAACATGATGTTCTTGTAATGATAGGTTACACAAAAATAAGTAAAAGTAGAAAGTAATTTGAAAGACAGGGTGTTTATGACTTTTTATTATTCAATAATATTTATTTTTTGTAATTTAATATATATATATATATATATATATAATTTTAATAAAATGTCACGTCAACATGTTGGTTTCACGGTTCAAAAATCAAAATCTGTTATTCAATCCGTGCATGAACGGGTTTGAACAGGTTGAGTTGAATTCGACCCAAACATCAAACATTAAAAAAATTCAACCCAAAGTGATTAGGTCAGTTTGGGTTAAGTCAAGTTTTACAAGTTATTCATACTTTTGAACACTTCTGATATGAAGACAACGACTATTAAATATGATTAATATTAGTATTTGAAAATATAATAACAAATTTATAATAACTACTTACATATGAATATAAAAGTATAAGTATCTACAATCCTACCCAAAATTTAGCAATTGGTCATCATTTTTTTTTTTTTTTGATAAGCAAAGTGAATGACCAATTGGTCATCATTGGTCTTGCTCTGTTGTTGCCTAGTTATGTGGAGGCAAGTGAGTGGCAACAACTCGTACGTAGTACTTCTATTGTAACGTTGGCAAATGTTTGTTGCATATGGTCAAGCTTTGTCGACTGATCTCTCTACTAGTGAGAATTGGTTGAAGAGCCCTGAGAGGCTCCTTGGTAGTATCTATAGAACTAAAGACTATTGATGCATCATTTTTCTTCCCACCTGCAGCCTTCACTCACACTAAAGTTTTGCTGATTGCTACTTCGAATTTGTCGTGCTTAAAGCTAGTACTATCATTTAAGGCTAACTGAAATGGACCTAGCCCTCACCTAACAATGTGCCTAAATTCCTTTTTCTTTTCTTTTCTTTTTTTTGTGCTACAATGTGCCTAAATTCATGACAATAATGGATAGAACTTTTAAATGTGGCATAGCGTTAGTCTGTGAGGAACGTGTGAATATACAAACTTGTCGATCCATTTCTTGATACAAGTGGCACAAAAGACAGTCCATGTACACTTCCTGTGGAGCTGCCTCATTTGTAAAATAAGTACGTTGGATAAAAATAGCTATAGGTTAAATTGTAATTTTGTTCTCCTTTTCAATTGATTTTGTGAGATTTTTTAATTTTTGGATTACTCTTGAGATATATTTTTTATACAATTTTCATTTTATTTATGTTTCTTTTCGATCCGAACATTAATTGAGTTTCATAATTTTCATATAGGTTAATCTAATGGAACAAACTTTATGTCTTGAATCAATAAAAAGAAATTCAAAATTGTGTCACAAAATCTAAAACAATCAGTGGTACTTAAGAGATCATTTTATAACTTTTAATAAATAAGTGATTAAATTACAACATAATATAAAGTTAAGTGATCACGTGTGTAATTTAGTCTTTATTTTTTAATTTTTTTATTTTTATAATAATTACTTTAAAAATCATATTTAAGACGATTTCTAATTAATTGACACCGTAAAAATCTTTACCCTAATAATATATCAAAATTAAACTATAATAATGTTGCACATAAACATATGCTTATATGTTCATCATATTATTTTATGAATTTAATTTAAATACACTAATAATATACCTGTCTTCGATTCTTACGGATAAAAAAAAATACACTGATAATATAAAATTTTATTTTATATTATCATCCAATTATAAACTATTATATATGGAAAAATTGTTGGTTTTTATAGTAATTATTTTATAAGTCATACTTAATTAAGATAATTTTTAATTGGTTGACAATATAAAAAAAATTTACACTAACATTCCATGAAAAATAAACTCTTATTTTATTACATAAAATATATTCGTAAGATTGTTTCCAAAGTTATTTTCTTTTTTTTATTTGACTGAAGTTATTTTCTTTTTAAAATGGATTTTGCTCATTTTCCAGTTTACATGCAGGTTTCAAATTGCGTTACACAATCGTCCAAGTATCAAAATTTTAAAAGTTTATGAGACAGCAACTCGGTCGCAGTGGCTGCAACAATTATTAATTTTTGTATTAATTTTTGTATAACTCATAACTTTTAACAACAATTTAAAAGCCCGGTTTGTGACGTGTAAAATAGTGAAAACACAAATGCGTGTTTGAGGTTTCTTCTTCCTTTGGGAGGTCATGTTTGAAGAATACTTTTTAGGACACGCTGACTCGATATTGAGCGTGACTAAAATCTGTCATTATATTAACTCACAAAAGCCAAACATAGTAGACTGGTCAAGAATTGGCGAAAATGGCCCTTAATTGGTAAAATTTTCAATCTTTGTCACTAAATATTAATTTCCTTGCAATGTTTTCTTTGACAGCCACAAACGAATATCATATATTAAAAGACAACTTTGCTCATCAAAAAAAAATATTAAAAGATCAATATCAAAATATATATATATATATATATATATATATATATATATATATATATATTAAAAGACAACTACAATATTGTACATGGAGTTTATCAAATCAGAACATTTCATATTATGACGCATAAAAATTATAAATATAAAACCATATTAAATTTTATTTGAATGATTAAAATTAAAGAAAATACAAATAGGTTTTTAAAGTGATCAAATAATCTTTAAATAACTTTTAATCTTAACCATTCACATAGGGACGGATCCAAAAGTGTATCAAAGGGGAACCGAAATTATTTGTTTACACACAATTATTTAAATATCTAACTTCTAATAAATAACTATTTAATAAATAATACATTCTTCAAATGAGAATTATTCTCACTTTTATATTTGTATAACTTTGTTTATACTCAACAATCTAGATAATTCCTAATATTCAATCTTTTTTCAGATTGATTTTGTCATCTTCATAGGAATGGTAGATGCATTATAAACTATGGCAACATTTGCCCTATGTATGTGACCCACACACTTGTGGATTCACACAGTACGTGGGGGGTTGATAAGGACAAGAGAAGCATGTGGATTTGAAGTTTGAAAAATGGAGAGCAGAGATTAAAATCCAAATAGGAGAGTTAGGTCCGCGCAGCCTCTTATTCTTCCTCTCATATAATACTTTTGAAAAGCAGGCATGCAGATTATTCAAACTCATTTTGAAACGTCAAATGCTGCATGGTCACATGATGGCATTATTCTCTTCTTCTTTGTTTTGTAGGTGCCAAAGGACCCAATTAACCTCTATGCATGATTCATAACATCCCATCAATCTTCTTTTCAATAAACATCACCATCCCATCGAGTTTCTCCGAATTTGTCACCTATCTTACGTAAGAGGAAAGAAAATTCCAAGCATCAAATTAAGCATAATTATAATTTCCTTGCATGGTCCACCTTCTCCCCCGCGTTCTGTGTGCCACTATTCAGAGTGGAATTTGTGAGGGAGTGGTAATCTTGCAAGTTATATTAGACGTTTTCCACCACCGAGTGCGTGAATCAACTGGTGTGATATTGTTTTAATTTAACCAGAGGTTATGAATTCGAGTCCTAAATATGTAGTTATGTGAAATATTTGGAGGAAGAGCTTTGTTGTCTATAGTGGTCTTATCCAATTTGAACATGATTGTCTCCGATAAAAGATACTTATAATATAGGGGGAAAAAAAAAAGTAAACGTTTTCCATTTGTTGAACCAAACTATCGTATTATATGCGTTGGTTTGAAAATTAGGCATTGTACGGACGTAGTGGTAAGCTTGGAAAACCAGTTTTTCCCTTGCTGAATACTCTTTGCTTAATTTTGACCATGTGTTGTGTGTTCTAGTCTTCTAGGTCGCTCGGAATATGTAAAAGGAAAATTTATCTATTAATTCACTACAACAAAAATTGTTTTTAGTTGTAGTTATATAGTCACAATAAACTAATGATCAATAAAACCCATATATATTTATAGATAAATATTGACTATTTATATTGCCATTAAAAAGCATAATAATTGTGGGAAAAAGTTAATTTTTGTATATAGTGAATTTTTATGTAAAAAAAATCATTCAATAAAGATAGATAGGGGAAAAAAAGAAATAAAGGTAAAGGTAAATAATGTGATGAAAAGAAATAATTATATATATATATATATATATATATATATATATATATATATATATATATATATATATATATATATATAATGTTCTAAAAATTCATTGTGAAATAATATACTTCATGCATAAATTAACCATTAAGATTAGCCTAATGATAGGAAGATCTGGATAATTTACACAAGGTCCAAATCTTGTCACTCTACAACAAAAATATTTAATGTATAAATTTCAGAAGCAATGTGATCTAACTTGCCTGTGTAGTTCTTATATTTTAAATTTAATTTGCTGTGAATTGAATTCCATCAAAGAAATCCTTGAAAAAAAAAATGTATGCAACTTATTGGAATACTTATTAAAATATTTGTAATCAATACTCATTAATAAATACCTTTTCCTATCGTATAAAAATAACATTTTTTCTTAGAATTAATAGAAATAATTCAAAACTTGTTTACTATTTTTTAACGTAATACAATAAATTAATTTTACGGTAATTAATTTTTTTTAATTTTTAGAAGATAAGTAGTCAATGAAAACATATTAGATTAAATTATTTGTTAAAATAATATATATCACATTATTAATATAAATTTATAATATTTATATTAATAATTTCTTTATTAGATAAAGTCCACATCAATCTGACCTTTAATATATGAAATTCTTTTTATAGTGAATCATTGTTACTGTTATCAGTCTGATTGAAAAAAAAATTTCGTCCATTTGCAAGGCTCTACTTTTCTTCCACACATTAAGTAACATATAAAGTTGTGATGAGTTGTTGAACCCCTAAAACAAAAAAGTAAATAAACAAAGAGATGAGTCGCAATTAAACTCCCCCTGGAATAAACGTCAAAAAGATCCACATGGTAACAAGAATGGCTACTCAGGGGAAGAATTCCTGGAAGGAAAATATCTCTTCATGAAAAAGAAAAATGGTTAAATTTTCATTAACTATTTATTACAAAATTATTAATAAAGTTAATCTGATTTTTTTACATCTAGGTTTATCCCTATACCAAATTAATTAATACTTTGAGATGAATATTCGTAATAGTTGAAGCTGATTCTTTAAAGTTATTAATTATAATAACAATGCTGGTTAATTTAAATACTGAAAATAAATTTTTAAAATAAAGTTTGATTTTGCGTTTTATGAATGAAAAAGATAAGAGTTTAATTTATATATATTATTAGTAAAAATATTTTGACACAGACATTTAATAAGATTAATTTAACTTTTTTTATTATGTTATTTTATTCATTAATATAATGTAGTAATATTTGTGTAAAAATATTTTACACTAATAATGTGTGCATATGTGTATATATATTGGAAGAATTTCGTTTAGATTTACCAATTCAATTAACTTGAATCATTGTCTAAATTAGTTTCTACTTTTTTACATATTTTTAGTTAGGAAGTATAAGACGTATAGGAGCTAGATCTTACATTTAATTTACCTTTGTTCCCAAATCTATTTCAAGCATTTTACGGATCATTAAAATCTTCAACTTATTTACCAAAATGAAAAGAGAAAGAGAGAAATGATGAACAGTACAGAAATGTTAGCACGAATAAAACGAATATGATGTGTAAATATTTTAGTAGAAACAAAACTTTCACTTTAATTGGTTATGCAGTCATATAGTTTTTAACAAATAATTATTTCGTCATTTATTTGCAAATTTTTTTCATAGTACTGAATCCAACTCCGATAAAAAAAAAAAATTATATTCTCTAGAACTATAGACGAGTTATATAAATATAAGCAACACATTCATGGAACATCAGAATCGTGGACATTTTGATGTCTAACTTTGAAAGTCATGAAATTGTCATCGATGATGAGAAATTTGACTATAAATTAATGTTAATTCTAGCTATAACCCCAGTCAAAGTTGGAAAATTACAAGCATGTGAGTTTTAATGCCAAGAAAACAACGATACCAACATAATATGACGTTTATATATTGATTCTATATAACAATACCACAGGCTGTCCATTTGTGTGTATATAAATGTATATATTAATTCTATTCTATATATACGCATTACTTGTCTATTGAAAAGTAAGCTTTTTTTTTCCTCTCTAGAGTTACTGTCCAAAAAACGTAAGTTTTTCATAATAAAATAATCTGAACAAAAATTAGGGTTTGTAAATACTCAAGATATGTAAGGAGATTTCAATTAACAAATCATGAGTAAATCACATAAATGAACATGATATTACATCTAATTTAACTGCAAGACACTAAGTATGTAAATCCATCTTACTCATTTGTTACTCATGCGAAGATTAGAGAAGATGACTAACAAACATTAATAATTCAGGTGAAAAGTAATTGAAATGGAATAAGTGAGATGATGAGTCCAATAATCTTAAGAGTAATCTTAAAAAATAATACAAATTGTTAATAAAGATAACCAACTTTCTTATTTCATGTAAATTAATTAAAAAAAAGTCTTAATACAAAAGGATGGAGGTAGTACTTAATTACATGCAATTTTTCCTTCATAGTTTAGACACCAAAAATATATATAAGGGAGAATATCTCATGTTTAGTTGCGTATTAGATATCTTAGCTTTATACTCTTTTTTTTTTTTTTTTGTCTATGTGTGGAGAAAAGTGGTAAAACGGATAAATACTTTCAATATTTCTAAGGATTTTTGTATAGACCTAAATTATAAGTAATTTATCTGGTCATATCTACTCAAATAACACGTGTGCCAGTAAGCATAATTTTAATAATTTCAAGAGGAAACAAACTCATTCATAGAAAAGTTAAGAGTTAACTTTAAATTCTTAATCACTTACGTTAACTTCCATTTGCTACGTACTAATTTCATATTGTACTAAATCTTTAAATTACTCACTAAATAAACGTTCAATTAATTAACCATATTGACAAAATGTAATTGTATTACTAGTTATTTTGTTCTGCTTTAGTACAAAGCCCATTAGATGATTTTTTGTGACTTTGAGGATTATTTAAAATAATTTATTTAATATAAAAGGGTGCTGAAAACCAAGAAGATTTGGTCAAAACAAATGAGAGAGTGGTGATTAGTGGAAGCCTAAAAAATAGGATCCTTATAAATACTCATTGTATAGCATTGAAAAAGGACCTTCAATCAAATTCAAATCAAGATTATCTCTTTCTTGCATTTTTATCTTACCAAATTTACTGTTTTATTGCCTTTAAGCTTTATTTTATTGCCTATTTTTACACTCTTTCTCTTTCACCTACACCAAATACGTACTTTCTTTAGTGGTTTGGGAATCCATAGTTGAGGAGCATATTTTCCTTCTTAACGTCAATCGCTTGATCCTTATTTTGGAATTGTGTTGAAGCTGTTAGTCAGTTCAATCGACTGATTTTCACATGACAACAGTTATATACTATGTTATGAGGTATGTTATTCCATTAAAAAAAAAAAAAAGAGGAGAGACCACCAAATTTTGCTATAAAATTGTTAATTTAAAATAAATCTTAAAGAATGTGACACGTCAACCACTAAATTAGAATAAGGCTTAAATGTGTTTTTGATCCTTATAAATTAGCAAATTTTGTTTTGGATCCTTAATAAAAATTTTCTTTGAGTTGAGTTCCTAATAAAACAAAAAATTTATTTTGGGCTCTTGTTATTTTCTCTTGGTCCTTCTAATATATCTATTTTTTCGTTTGAGTCCCTAAAATATATGGATAATTTGTTATTAGTTCTTATCAAATATTTTTCAAAGGGACTAATACAAAATTAACAAAATATTATAATGACTCAAATAAAAAAAATAGATATATTAGAAGGACTGAGACAAAATGAAAATGACCTAAAACAATTTTTTTGTTTTATTAGAGACTCAATGCAAAGAAAAAATTTATTAGGGACGCAAAATAAAATTCGCTAATTTATCAGGGACTTAAAAGATATTTAAGCCTTAGAATAATGTGCAGAAGAATTTTTTTTGGAAAAATTAAACATAGATATGAGAAAATATGCACTAAGGTAATAGAAAACACAATCAAATTAACAATTAAGCTAAGTCACTAATATTTGGGATCAAAGACTGGCTTTGCAATTGGAACTAGCTGTACTCCAAGTCCCAATTAATGAACCATTAGCCAGCATAATGGTAAATATCTGAGCAAAGATATTAACTAGTTAACTAAACTTAAGCCTCACACGAGGAATATTCATGAGTATATATCTGTATAATATGGTTAAGCTTTGGTGACCAAATATAAGCCTAAGTAATAAACCAACCAGTACCAGATGTTAGGTGAGGATCCATAAATATACCAGAGGTAGTAGGATTAAGACGTAACATCCCAATCAAATGTTAAATCATGCTTAATCGCCCGGCCTTCGCATAATTTACACTTGCCAAAAGTTAATTTGACTTGTGCAAACCAAACCACACAAAGAAGAAAAAGTTAATTGGCCATCTTAATTATAACAGAAGAAAGACATTGAGTTCGACTTTGAGTAATCATTATCTTTCTCTTGGTGAAAAATTACAGGGTTAATTATAATAACGTATAAGTACTGAAATACACTTCTCAAGTATATCAAATAAAAAGAAAAATTAAATACAATTTAGAAACCAACTATTATTGTTCATATCTATTTCATGTTATATATATGACAGACATTTAAATTCATGTTCAGCTTATTTACTTACGGGCTGTTTTTAATTAAGTTAAAAATAGTACTGTGCCTTGAACTACTCGTATGCTTTTCCATCCTGTAACAGTTTATATATATTTCTGTAAATTTAGTCAAAGAGTAGTTTATTTCAAAATCATTAAATTCAAACTTCAAATCGTAAACATTTGCTAACTACATATATATGTATACATTTATCTTTAGTTAGGTGGCTTGGCTGTATAATGCGATTAATTAATATCACTGTCCATCCAACATGTGGATATATGTTTTACAGAGAAATGTTTGTTTCTCAATATATTTACTTCACAACATATATAATAACCGTAAGTAAGACGAATGAGAAAACATATGGTTGGCTGTGGTGCTACAAATTGCTAGAAAATAAATTGGAACGAATAATTTAATTGATTTTCAATTGACATTTGAGCTTAAAGCTTTTCTTGTGTTTTTCCCTTGTACATCAAATATGGTTTGATTGTTAGCCATGTAGTTATCAATTTTATATTTTATGAATGATTTTAAATTGATGATAATAAAAAATTCATAAAATTAACAAAATGATTCTCTATTTTACATTTTAATATTGATTTTTAACCGTTCATAAAAATAGTATTACCTGATATTGACATCTTTCATTTCTTGCCAGTTAACCCTAATTACGCATACCCTTGTATTACCTAGAACATTTGGTATCGTTTTTAAAATTTCGGTAATCATTTTTGTTTTCAAAAAATAAAAATAAAAAATATTATTTTTTAAAATACACTAAATTAAACACCCATTGCGTATTTACAGATGCGTTTGAAAATAATAATCGAAAAAATTGTATATTTTTTAATTTCTTTCAAAAAGCTGTTATGTTTTGTAATTCTTAAAATAGAATAATAAATTAACTAAACTCACGCCCATACACTTGTATCTTAATTAATTATATTCACAGTCAAAAAACATAGCTGTTTACGCAAGTAGTAAGGACCAAACTCTAGCGGTGATAGGCCTCTTATTATTATTTATATAAACGGTATTTATTTAGTAGTACAACAAGCACTACTTAATTAAAGAAGTGGGTTTAGTAGTACAACGGGATCCCAGTTTGATGTGGTCACGTAATACAAGCATTGAACCACTAGGGTGGTCTAATAGTGGGAGGTAGGGGTAACATACATTAAAGATTTAGATTTGATCCTTCTTATAGGTATTAAAAAAAAAAAAACACTATAATACACGTATTCAGGGGGATGTACATTAGTAGTTTTGGGGGTAATTACTCCCATAAAGTGAAATTTTTTTATTTAAATATATTAAATAATTATTTTTTTCCCAAAAAAATAGGTGTTATCTCATAAAATAATTTTTTTTAAAAAAAGAATGTAAAGAATTATTAAAGATAAAAGAGAAAAATAAATAGATACTAATTTTATCCACTTTATCCTTTTAAATTTGTAAAAGTTTAAGTATTTTGGTTTTTTATCATAAAATTGTGTATTTTATAAAAACTTATAATATTTTTTATCTGTAAAAATATTATAAATTATTTATTTGTCCCTACTAAAAAAAATCTTTTTTTTGTTGTTGAAAAGAAATTTTCTATATCCATCACTACATGCATTCATATATAGTTGATCAATTAGGATGAAGATCAAATATATATATATATATATATATATATATATATATATATATATATATATATATATATTATTTCATTGAATTTAACTTCAAATACATATTTAAAATCCAAATTATCGCTGGCATGATGTTGGTCTGGGTACAACTTGGCTCAAATTCTTTAAATAATAAAGTAAATTACACGGATACTTCCTAGAATTTGTCTTTATTACATTCGGTACTCCTCAATTTTTGAACCCTACAGAAAATCTCATAATTTTTGGATTTTAGTTATACCGACCCCTCCTTATAGGCATAAATCATTACACTATCTCTCAGGTTTTAAAATAGAGGAATATTAAGTGTAATAAGAGTAAATCTCAAGAGGATATGTGTAATTTATTCTAAATAATAATACTATCCGAATCTTGGAGATGAAAAAATTGTTATTAGAAAGCCCTTAATAAAGGTGATCAGGTTTGTGGTAAAGATTGACCATCAATATGAATAGATACTTATGATCATTGATCATTATCAATATCATGATAAAAAATAAAAAAATCAGATCATTAAGTTTTTATCCAACAGTTTTTAGATATATGAATGGAATCCATTTGTTTTGTTTTTAAGCATCAAACTTGTGGAGCATACAAAATTGACCAGTAAAGTAAAACTTAGGCTGCTGCTGCTATGTTGGTAGCCGTTATGGCTAGCAATTAGTACGGTCTCATTCCGCAACTCCATGTCTTTGCAAGGGCTGCACGGCTAGTTATTGATGATCTCATGAGTTTCTTTTATTAATATTATTTAATTTACTTCTCACAATTTTACAAGTCAAGAAAAGCTAACTCGATCATTATCATACCAGATTACCAGGCCGTAAGCAGTGACGACCATAGAGTTATCCATTCAATATAACTAAAGTTTCAGTTTCAACTTAACTTATTCCATACTTTTACCTATATAAAAAAAAAATTGTTATGCATTCACATTGTAAAACAGATTTACATGATCATTTAATCATAAATTATTATATATGTTAAGTTTGTTGATTTTTATAATAATAATTATCTTAAAATTCTTATTGATTGACAGTATAAATTTGTTTTATATTGTTACTGCATAACCATTAAAATCTATAAAAAATATTATTAAAAATTATTTGATCCTAATTAAAAATATTATTAAAAATATACTGCCAATATTTCTTTGACATCTTATATAATAATATGTACATTTGATATTGATTAGTTACATTGTTCTCTAGCTTTCTATTTATTTTCTGTCTCTTTAGTTGTTTCAGCACATTTATAACATGTTATCAACTTGAGTAGTCTTTATCATTTGGACGAATGGAAAAACAAAAAAAACAAAAAAATTATTTGGACGAATGGGTTAATCAGTTTAGAGGATTAATTCATTAAAATCGTAATATATTTTTATGTTTTCCGATATAGAATATCTTTTTATATTCTTTTTTAGTTTTTGAGAATAGACCAATACTCAACCAAGAAAATTATAAGAAAAATGTTAGCTACATACTCTTTTAAATTTAATCTTTATAATTGTCTGAAATTTATTAAAAATAATCATTTTTAATGGATTTTACTTTTTATTTAACTAATCTATCTCTTAATTTTGTAATTTTCAATAAATTTTAAATAATAGTATGATTAAGGCCAATCCTGACATTTTGTGGGATCTGGGCAGAATAATAGACAGGGACCCTTATATACAAGTATTTAAAAATGTAAATATATGTTGCATAAATATAGACACATAATTTCATTAAAAAATAATATTATTTATTACATTAAGTAAATAGTATAATTTTAACAAATATAAAAAAATCACATTTTCATTCAATTTAGTCATATTTTATTGTCTATATTTATGTCCCAAAAGAATTACACACACACACAAATATCTTTATATGAGGTCACTCTCTAAAAGAAAAAAAAACATATATACACAATATGTAAATATAATTGTTTAATAATGATTTTATACAATTTTATTTCTTAAAACTCATTTCTCCATTTTTTCCTAAATGCTACTTAATAAAAAAGAAATTAAAGAAACATTATTTCATTATTTGAAACGGGGAATGTATTATTATTATTATTATTATTATTATTATTATTATTATTATTATAGCAACACCCCCTAAGCTATTATCAAATTACACATAACCCTACCTTTTTTTATTTTCCTACACTAACCCCCCCTTTAAATTTGAAAATATTACACTAACACCCCCTTATATGTTTGGAAAAATTACACTAACACCCCGCAAAACACCCCCTACAAGGGAGGCGAAAATAATGGTTAAAAAAGTAAGGGGTGCTTGTTTAATTACACGAAATCTCAGAAGATGTTACTATAATTTACTCTTATTATTATTATTATTGGGTTAAAAATTATATTTTTCTTTAAAAAAATTTGAGGGTCAATTATGTTTTTAAAACTTTCAACATGATATCTAAATATAATAATGAGTTTCTATTATTTGAATTGCTACAATGAATTTTAAACACTAATATCTGACCTAGTGGGTTGGGGGACACCCGTGGTCTCTAACCCATGACAAAAAAAACACTAAATTTCTTTTGTCACTTTACAACACAATTGAGTCTTGTATTTTTCATTTAACTTATATAATTTTGATTTTTATTATACGTGGTAAATTATTATAGACTTTTTAGTTATTGGTTAAATTTAATATATTAATTTTAAAATTATAATTTAATATTTATATTTTGCCCCCTCAAAGAAAATGATTTAGCTTCATTGTCCCCAGTTGACAAAATATTATCATTTTAGATTAAAGCTTACAAATATTTGCGTTCTTTATTAATATACTAACTTTTAGTTTCAATCTATTTATAATTTGAGTTGTAGTTTGTATTTCTTATCTTCTTAAAAAAAAAACCAAACATTTTTAATTATTATCATAGGTTCATTACATGTTAATATGTCATAATTACTTGAAAATTTATTTAACATGAATTTAAGGGAAAAAACTAACAACCAAAAGAGTGATACTTTCTAATCACATGTAATATTTTAATTTGAATAAAAAGACATAAAACGATACAACAATTTTGATTCATTTATAAAAATAACATAAAACAATAAAAAAGAAATTATTACACAAGTATAAATTTTAGAGTGAGCTTATATATTCAATTGTGTTAATAAAAATTAGAGTCACTTAAGAAGTAAAAATTATGTTTATCCTTATATATGTCAATTGTATTAATAAAAATCTTAGCTATATATCAATGACTAGACATGACATTAAATTGTAGAATTAGAGCTTATATAAAAACTTTTTTTTTTTTGATAGACAAAAGAACATATATTAAGATGTGTCTCTACTAAGCACAAGGAGTGTCTGAGTAAACACTGAAAAAAATTACATAACAAGACAGTTAGCCAAAAGTGTCCAGCAGATTAAGACTAACAGCTAGCTATACATCCAAACACACCACTACGTACACTACTACCTCACTAATATACCAGTAAGTTAATTATAACATCCCACATATTACAGCCAAAAAAAACGAAATTAATATACTAAAATAAAGGACAGTCATAAGATTGACTTAGTGATTGAAGGGAGAAAGGGAGGCAGATGTCGTGAGTTTGAATCTCTTCCACTAACAAAAACTAATATATTAACAACTACCATGTACTATATACGATCTCATTTTATCTATTTTTCTAATCCAAATAGAGATTAAATTATGAGTATTTCATTGAAAAACAAATATTTTCTTCAAAAATATTGTCAGTATATAATTTCAGATGTTTAACCAACCTTTCTTTACATAATCTTTTTGAAGATTTTTCTACACAAAACTATTTCATCCATCAAAATTATTTCTAAATTAAAGTAAATTTAGCTTCTTATAGGTATTTTATATCTGTCTTTTTCCAAAATAACATGGTCAATTGGAGCACACGATATATAATCTTAAATCTTAAATAGTTAAATTTACACATCAGCATTAGTGTAACAGCAGACAAGATGGGGTGAAGCCAGCAAGAGAGATATCGAAACATATACGCAGGAATTCCATCAACAAGCATTCGAAATTTGAAAAGAGAAAAATGTTATTAGCATGGAATACGTTCCACGCCTTAGAGGAAATTAAAGTCTTTTGCGTCAGACCAGCGTGCTACATGATGCATATTAATATGAGAAAAAGGGTTATGTAATAATAGTATAAAATAATTTTACATTGTCATTCAATTATAACTTATTATGTATGATAAGTTTGTTGATTTTTATAAAATTATCTTAAAAGTCATATCAACAGTGATTTGTAATTGGATGACAGTGTAAAATTATTTTACACTGTCAATGCATCATCATTAAACTCTATTAATATAAACTAAAAAAGTCTTCATTAAAAAAGCATAATATCCTTGAAATTTTTTTTCCAGCTTATATTTGTAGATTCAAAGGGGTATACAGTAGCATCTTATCTTCTTGGCACCGACGGAAAATTCACTGAAATTTTCGAATTTTCTTTTCCTTTTATCATTTTTTTATTATGCATTCATAAATAATGTAAACTGATATTTTAGTCTTTATATCGCATGAGACAAATGTTTAATTTTATATGATTAAAATTAATAATAAATAAATTTTTTTAAATGTATAAATTATATTATCATTAAAATTTACAATAAATATTTTAAATATATAAATTATACTTTAGATTTATAATGAATAATTAAAATTGTCATATAATATTATTTTTAGCTGCTGATAATTTCTGTAAAAATAATTGAAATTTAATTTAGAAATAGTTATAAAAGAATGGTATAATTTAAAATGGTTTTGAAAATCTTTTACCATGTCGGAAGATAGTGCGTGAAATGTACATCTAAAAAAAGATTAAGATAAATAATATTGAAAATATCTAATTGAGATAATGAGAAGAGTAAAAGTCTCACTCTCTAAATTATGTATTGTAATTTTTAATACATTCTAATTAAGAGAATGAAAAAAATGAGAGTCTCACTTTGCAAGTTATGTATTTTATTTTATAATATAGGCATAAACTTTTAAAAATTAACATTGCTGAAAACTTGTTAAAACAACTTAAACAATTGTGCAATAGTGACTGAACATGGACAAAGAAAAAAAAAGGATAAAATAAAAAGAATAATAAATATTTTTCAATATTATAAAACAACAAGTAATTAAAAGGAACTATTAAAGCAATAGTAATTTGAAAATCAGAGTACTTAATAATTCTATACATTATTGTGTGGGTGGGTGGGTGTTGCCGGTGTATAAAGATTGAAAAGGCATTATATATTTATTAAATGTGCGAGTTCGTTGTTTAATAGAACTTTTTAAACAAACAGCAATAAAATATATTTTAATTTTTATTAAATTAATGCATATTTTATTGCATATATTAATTTAAATAAAAAATACAATATCTAGGAAATATAAATTTTGATACACACATAATTTTAAATAGAAAAATAAAATGAACATGAATAAAATATCTAAGAAGCATAAATTTTCACACACACACACACACTGCTTCCTAGATATTTTATTCATGATCATTTTATTTTTCTATTTAAAATTATGTGTGTGAAAATTTATACTTCCTAGATATTTTATTCATGTTCATGTTATATTTCCATTTAAAAATAATATATCTAATTGTTGATCGAGAATTTTGGTTAAAGATTCGAAATCAACAAATAAGAGTTTTAAACGGGACTTTACCAAAATACCATTAAGGGTTCTTTAATCGAACTAGCAACAACATTCTTTTTTAGTTTGAGAAAATGTTAATTCAAAATCCGATTTTAACAATTATACAAGTTTTAATCAAAGAATTTCTTAAATAGTATCGAATTCGCAGAATTAGATATAATTTGTTTAAATTTACAAGCATCAGTACTTGCATGACAATCATTTAAAAATAATCTCGATGATATTCAAAATGCAAACGAATTCTAAAGATTCAGAAAGAAGGAGTCACATAAAGATGATTGCAAGAAAGTAAATCTAAACTAATCGAAAATAAAGAGTGGGTCAGAACATACAACTTTCCATAAAATCGAGTTGCCATGAACACGACGTAATTGGTGTACAAGAAGTATATGATGTTCAAAAATCAAATAAAAATTACAAACTTTCGCCTGTTTATAAGAACATAAAAATAACGGAAAAGTAAACTGCTAATAGTAACTGCCTAATCGGGATCTTGACACCTGTCCTTAAGCTTTCAAACCCATAAAACTTGTAAGCTCATTCATAACCGCTACATAATTCTTGATTTTATCGACAAATGTTGCTCGAACCCTTACTTGAACGTCCATCAGTAGACCTTCTCTTTATGATCAAAATTATTTTTGATCATCTTTGAACACCCATCAGTAAATGTCCCTTTCTACTAAAAAACATATTCTCGAACACCCATCAGTAGGTGCTCTTCCTTGCTCGAAAAACATATTCTCGATCTCATATTGTGTACGCTCCATAAGACCATTCTATTGAGTCGAAAATACATTCTCGAGCATCCCCATATCACCTCATGTTTCAAAACATTATTGATTGATCGAGAAACTATTTAATCGACTTTCCATACTAAACAAATTTTCTCGATCACCCATAAAATATGCTTTAATTTATTCAAATTAAAATATATTTGTTTGAAAAGTTTTAAAAAATAACGAAGGATAACAAATAAAATTTGAAAGCTTAAAAGATATATAAAGTTAAAAAATATAAATGATAGAAATAAAAAAAAGACTTAAATACATTTTTAGTCCTTGCAATTTAGTATTTTTTTACTTTTTGTCCTTACAATTTTTTTATTTTTTTAGTCATTGCAAATTATGTTTGTTTTATTTTTTGTCATTAAAGCGATTTAGATAGCGCTTTGAACAATGAAAAAAGCGTTATCTAAACCACTTTAAGGACGAAAAACAAAACAAACATAATTTACAAGAACTAAAACCATTTTTTTTGCAAGGATGAAAAACAAAAAAACACTAAATTGCAATGAGTAAAAAAGTATTTAAACTTAAAAAAAACTGATAAAAGAATAAATAGACTAATAAATTAATTAAGAACTTAATAATAAGTTTAGGAATAAAAATATCATATAACTTTGATAGTGGAAAAACTTTTATAATGCATCAGTTTAGTGGTGTGTTTGTATAGGTTTTGCCCATAAGTCTTTGCCTCCGTTATTTTTTTAAGATTATTTCTTTTTGTCAATTCTGTTTATTCGTTTACGACAAACTGAAAGCTTCATAATCTATTTGGTTAACAAAAGAAGTTGAAAGAATTAATAGAGAATGAAATAAAAAAAATAAAGAAATAGAGCAGAAAAATATATTATTTAAATAAAAATAAATAAGAATAACTAAAGACCAATTATCCCGTATGCATAAGAAAATATAATTTTTGGCCTTATTCTACATCTCAGTCCAGCACTATAATAGCCTATTGGGTTAGCCCAGTGAGCCTGCCTAACCCAACAACGAGCCTTGCTATTGACATTCCCTTATTGCTATTTAAACTCTCCTATGAGTTGGTATTATTTATGTTGACAAAAATGTCCCACATAATGGAAATTGTGATATTTTTTTGCATCTCCTACTACACAATGAAAATATGTTTCTATTGTATAATTGAGAGAAAAAATATAATTTTGTAACTTCATATTTATTTTGTTGTTAAAAGAGTTGAATTAAAACAATTTCGTAAACTATTTTTCAAAAATAACTTGATAAATATAGATGGATGCAAGAATATAGAAGAAATCATACTAAAATCATCATAGATATATAATGCGGTGTTCAATAAAAAAATACAATAATAAAGTGCAAAAATTTCAAATACAAGATATATAACTAAATACAAAACATAAATCATCAATGAATTTTCCTCCTTTACTAAGTGCATGCTTTTGACCTTTTTCTTGTTCTCGCCTCAGTACCTGCTTTATATCCTCATAAGCCTCAGTTCTAGGGGTCACTTTCCTTAGATCCAATATAGTCTGAGGATCTTGAGAGATGCCCAGAAACACTATCTACAAAAATAATATAAGTACAATGCAGTTATGCAATAAAATAAGATAGAGATATACACTAATTTGTTAAATGAGAAAATAAGAAAAAAAAATGAGATGAACTTCTCATGAGTTAAAATTAGCTTTGCATACACTAATTTATAGAAGCTCTCTTATATAACTTCTTTAAAAGATGAGAGAGCTTCTGCAAATTAGCCTTTGCATAAGCTAATTTTAACTTAAGGAAAAACTCATCTCATTTTTTTTCTTCTTATTTTCTTCTCCTAGAAGGACTTCTAGATAAGCTTATCCAAACAAGCATAAAGATATTTATAGAACAATCATGTTGATCGTTTTTCTGGGTGTCTGCTATAGGATGTTGATAAGGCATACGGGAGCGCTCTAGCTAGGGGGCAAGATGTATGGATGAGAGAAAGTGTGAAACCTGTCTAGCACATCCATGACAAAGATTGGACTTGATAAAAGTCTTTTTCTTGGTTAGGCGTATGCAATTTCACTCTCGGTAGAAAAGTCAAACCTCAAGCATCAAGCTTGAAAGATATAGACTATTGTTTGATCAGATAGTTCACAACTCTTTAAATGTTACACTTGAAAGGTGTAAGTGATTATTTGGTCGATGATCTATAATCCATCAAATGCTAAGTTTGAAGGCATAACCTATTCCTCAGTCGGACAATCCAAAAGACCTTTTTAAAATATAATTTATATATTGAATATTTTAGTTAAACTAAGGCACATTTTATAAAATCTTTAACACAACCTTATTTTATTTTATGGTGGCATGCATTCACTAGATTAAACGAAGTTTGAGTAGATGGCCAAATTAAACCTTAAGTTTTGAGAATAAATTCCTACAACATTAATCACTAAATTACACTAATAACTATTATTTGTATTTTACATTTAGATTTATATTAGATTTAAATACGCTATAAATATGGTTAAGTTTAATTTCAGTCATCTAAAGTTTTTTTTATTAGTTTTAGTTCTTTTATATATATATATATATATATATATATATATATATTAAAAAAACTCTGTCATTTAGTGATAATATAATATGTACTTTTTTTTAATAGAATATAATATGTACTTAAACATGTGATGTCGCTAATTATATTAAATTAACATATACATCTACATCATATCATGAATAAATAATGAGAAAGACCATTTATAAAAAGAAAATTGACTAAAAATGAAATTGAAATTAGAGAAATTAAAAAGATATTTTACCTTTGTAGTATTTATTTATTTTTATCAAGTTAAATAAACCAGCCGGTCGTTAATTGAATAGTTTGAGCCGTGGAGTGGTGTTTTCCTTAGCAGTAGCTGAACCCCGAGTACACAGCACAACACAACAGAACTGAACTGAACTTGTACCCGGCTATGACGACCGCTTTAAAGCCGCCACCGATTGGGTTGCGCTTCCTCCAACCACCGCCGCTTTCCTCTTCTCCCATATCGTCTGTTTCTTTCTCACTCTCCTCTCCTCAATTGCATTTTGTTTCGACCCATGCTGAACCATACTCATTTCGATTGCAGGTTCAGGTTCCCAACCAGAATCAACTCTAATCACTCCTCTTTCGAAGTATGCTCTTATCCACTTACTCTACCGCTTTTACAATTAACCATAAACATTGTCTTATCCATTGATTTTGCTTTTGCTTTAACGTGCTGATTGCAGAGGACTCGTTTCACATTTAGCCACTTTCTTGATTGCTTTAACTTATTAGGATATTGTGGTGGAAATTGCTGGAATGTATGTACTAAAAAATTGTAACTTTTTTGCTTAAGGTTAGAGACGTTAGCTATCAACCCCCGGGGACTCAGCTTAGACTTCTCAATTCAGTTAGTTTTTCACTTCCAGAGAAGAGGTACTTAATTAATAACTTCAATGTTGAGATGATTGTCATTTATTCGTCCTGAGTATGAATTTTGTCAATAATGTATCTTTCTAGTTCTTTTTTTGTATATCTGTGTGTGGCAGCTTATTTCTGTCCATTGCAACAGTTTTGGTCTAATTTTTGGACAGAGTGGAAGCGGAAAGACAACTCTCTTGCAGGTCGTACTTTTTTATCCCTTTAGTGAATCTGGTCTTCTTGAACATTCGTGCATGATGCTTTTCTAGTTGGATTGTTGTTATCGCTCACCAAATGGGCTTGCGTTTCTCCATTTAGCTTCTTGCAGGAATAAGCAAACCAACCTCGGGGTCTATTTACATCCAAAAATATGGGAATGATGGAAATCCGAGTCAACCTCCGGAGCCCTTGGTGCCGGAAAGGGTTGGTATTGTCTTCCAGTTTCCTGAGAGGTACGAATATAAACTAATTGGATATAGTAAGAGATTTTGTTACTCTCTGGCTGGCATTTGTTTTAATCTTATGTTGTAAATCTTGACCTACATGTCAACTACGTTGTTTGACTCTTGGGATCCCTGTGAATTTCTTGTGGCTCATCCAAGAAGAATAGACATGGAAACAGAAAGCAATTCAGCTTATTAGACAACGATGTGTTGCTGACCAAATTCCCAAAAATAAGTCTGTACACACATGGAAAGAGACTCACACATAACAATAACAACCAATATCATACATTAGTTAGATACTTAGATATCAATCAATATGTTAAAATGAGTACCAAAATGACTTTTATTGTATTGATGAATGCATATGCCTGTGGAAAATAGCTCTTTTGTGCTTTTGGTGAAATGATTGTGCCCTCAGAGTTTTGTGCAATTGCTGTTGATTATTTTGAGGATCAAAGAGGGACTTGTTTTTGCTTTCAAGACAAGTTTCTGTCTGCCTTTGTTATGAGATAGAGGTGTTTTTCAAGCTTCTTGTTGGTGTTTAGCACATGGACTTTCTCATGAATTTTTTTGTCATATTTGTGGAGGGATTGGAGTACCTTTCGTTTATGTTTTTCTTTAGGAGAAAACTTAGATATAGTTCCTTATGTGCTGTTTGTGTTGTTTTCGAATTAGAATTGGAGTTTCATCTTGGTAATCTGATAATCCTTTAATGCCAACCTTTATTACATGTTTTCCCAAAGTACAACTCCAATTCTAATTAGAGAACAGTACAAATTGCACCTAAAAAACTGTTTCTAAGTTTTGTTTTCTTTATTGTTTTTCTACTGTCAGTGTCCTTCTCTAGTCTGTTGTGGGGAATTTCTTATCGTCCATGTGTCTCCACTTTCTTTCTTGTCTTTCCAAATGGGTTGTCCAATGCATGAGGCTCCAACCATTGTGGGACTTGGGGAGGGTCAGATTTACATAACCTTACCCCTATGAACAGAGAGGCTTTTTCTGTGACTAGAAGAACCATGAATCCATGACCCCAGATCACAAGGCAGCAACATTACCGTCTTACTGTCTCACCATCTTCTTCTAAGCCTGGTGTTCTCTCCCATTAAGCAATTTCGAAATTCTTTGTCTCTCGACATATAATTTTAAGGTTTTTTTTTTTTTTATTGATGAAAATTGATGGGTCCCAAGTGGGAAGGGTGATGTAGCTCTTGGTTGACACTTGCTTCTGAGTCAGCATGAGCCCCAGATCTCCTAGAATTTGGGCTTAGTGCCTAACTCAACCCAATAAACGTGGAACTAAACACCCACCCAAGGCTACAATTAAGGCAACCCCCAAAGAGGCCACAATTTAGACGGCTTTCCAACACACCCTTTCACACCCAGGGCTATGGGCCTTGAGCATGGCTATGCGGTGGCCCAACAATGGATCTTAGATAGACTTTGGGCTTAAGGCCTAACTTAACCTCACAAAATTGGTTTGTAAGGTGAGGATTGCCTAAATTTTATAAGCTCTATTTAACCCATATCTCTAGGCAATGCAGGACTAAATCCACCCCCTTGAGGCTGCATTTAAGGCAGCCCCCAAAGAGGCCGCAATTAAGGTTGGCTAAGGGTAATTACAATTAAGGCAGCTTTCCAACACTTCCTAATAATATATATTTTTTGTTGATACAGAAAAATGTATTATATCACTGTCTGACATGTTAATAAGAGTTTATGCAGATCTGTTTTCCGGGCACTTGTCCAACAATATCTTTTGTAGGATTAGAGATAACTTTCATCTGTCATTAGTTTCTTGTTTCTAATTCTAATTGAAATATTTTGAACTTTGAAGGATAACTCTGTTGATCTTATTATCAAAATATTCATGGCAAATTACACTGTTTAAATACCTTTTATATGACTCATGACACTAAATCGAACCTTTTCTGATCTTTTATTCAGAGTGGTATGTTGTTTAATTGTCTATATGTTTCCATTAGTCATTTGTAAATCTTGTTTGATCATTTTTCATTTTTATTGGATTGTCATTTCTAAAGTTCTACACATATTGGTGTTGCGACCTAGGTATTTTGTGGCTGATAATGTTCTTGATGAAGTCACTTTTGGGTGGCCAAGGCAAAAGGGTAATCATCACCTGAGGGAGAATCTTGCTCTAGGGCTACAGAGGGCAATTAACTGGGTAGTTTTATGCCTCTGTATACCACCAAGTGTCTTATACTGTATATATAACTTTATCTTATTTTCATTGTCATTTTATGTTTATTTAATATTTCCTTCTCTGTTAATGTATTTATATATTTCATGTGCAATGCTCTTTCTTATTTGTTACTATAGGTTGGATTAAGTGGGATATCATTGGATAAAAATCCTCACTCCCTTAGTGGTGGTTACAAACGTCGTCTTGCCTTGGCAATACAATTAGTAAGATGTTTTCTTTTTTAGATGGCTGCTTGTTATTGGCTTATTGGTTCATGCCTTCACCTGATTGGCTCCTCAGTAGTTGATGGATGCAATCTCATTTATTTATTTTAGCTGTCAATCAACCAACATCAATTGGCATATTGTTAATGGTTTTTCCAAATGTACTTTTCAGGTGCAAACCCCTGATCTATTGATATTGGATGAACCTCTTGCAGGACTTGGTATAAAAATGCAATCCATGACTTCTTGATTCTATTTTGCTCTTTGCTATTGCACTCAATGAACTTGTTGATTTCTTCCCATTGAAGTCTTCAATTAAATCTTATTAAAATCCTGCTTTTGCTACAATTTTACTTACTTTTTCTTTTGTAAAGTAATTGTTAATTTGTTATTAGGGAGGGTGAGCCTTGGCACAATAGTAAAGTTGTTGCCTTGTGACTTGGAGATCACGGGTTCAAATCCTATGAACAATCAACGGGGTAAAACTACATGGAAGCCTCATGCACTAACTGTCCTTTTAATATAATTTTTATTAGGATTCTTATAGTTTTGGGCTTTTGGGAGTCTTCATTATGTTAGTGTTAATGGGTTTGGCTTGTACTAACAGTATACGCTAGTACTTATCATAGATAAATAGTAGATGTTGTTTTTCAGAGTTTTTCTTATTCAAAATTATTAAACTACAGAAGAATATATGTGAGTGAACATGGAAACAGACCTGCCATTCATTCCCCTTAACTCTGGTTCTAAATTTCCTTAATTAAGGAAAATAACAGGCTAGAGGGGTTTTGGGAAACAACCTTCCTAGTCCCTTTATTTAAAAGTTGACTAAACAAACTATGGAATAAAATCAACAGAATTAAACCAGCAAACTACAATTACTCAACAATAGTCTCATCCCACTAGATGAGATTAGCTACAGGGATCCCATGACGTCATTGGGCTTAGTCAAAAACCAAATTCTAAAGGATATTATTTACCATGATATCCTTTTAATAATTGCTTCCAATGTCCTTCTTGGTTTCCCTTTACCCCTTTTTATAGGGCTAACCATGTGATGTACTCTCCTCATTGGTGTCTTTGATGGTCTTCTTTGCATATGTCCAAACCACCTTAAACGATTTTTCTATCATTTTTTCCTTGATAGGTGTCATAGCAATATCTCCTCTTATGCAATCATTTTGTATCTTGTCATTTCTTGTGTGGCTACACATCTATCCTAGAATAAATCAACAAACTACAATTAATAAAATATTGTAAATGTTGTAGATATTTTAGGATATGAAAAAATCTCTATGTCTTGATATTTATCTTTTTTTATATTGTTTCCTTATTTCCCTTTTTTAGTTGTTTACCTTATAAAAGGGAGATTAGAGCTTGTATTAAAATATACTAAATATATCAAAGTTCCTTTTCTTTCAACTTGATATCAGAACTCCTGATCTTAGGGGCACTGTTTCCACTATTCGCTGCCACTTCTACATACAGGACTGGTGGTTGGATCTTATCGAGTCATTACCATTTCTATCTTTACAAGACGTTCATGAAGCCAATCCTAAGGCCACTTTTGAAGAAGTTACCACTAAAGAAGTTAATAATGAAGCAGAAGAGGAAGATTGGTTCTATGGGAATAAATACCAAAAGCAAGAGAAACCCACTTTGGTCCCATAGCAAGTTCAACAGTCCAAGCCGGGTATCCTATTTCTCAGTTTGTTCGTATTGACCATCTCTCTGCATAATATCAGAGTTTTATTGTAGCCATTGATGCAATTAAAACTCCTACTTCAATCCAAGAAGCTCTGAAAGATGAGAACTGTGTTCAAACCATGAATAGAGAGATGAGGGCATTGGAGAGAAACTCAACTTTGGAGATTGTTGACAAACCGAAAGATAAGAAGACAGTGGGATGCAAGTGGATTACACTATGAAGTATAGATCTGATGGAACCCTAGATCAATACAAGGCAAGATTGGTTGCAAAGGAATACACATAGACCTATGGATTGAACTATGAGGAGACAGTTTCCCCAATAACAAAGATAAATACGGTGAAAATTATTCTTTCCCTACTCGCCTATTTTGGCTGAGATTTGTAGTAGTATGATGTTAAAAATGCTTTCTTTCATGGATACTTGGAAGAGAAAGTCTACACAGAGTTTCCTCCAGGATTTGATTCCCATGGTGGAAAGAACAAGGTTTGCAGGCTTAAGAAGAATTTGTATGGTCTTAAACAGTCTCCCCGAGCATGATTTAGAATATTCACCCAGGCTATGACATCCTTGGGATACAAAGTCAAGGTGATCATACTCTTTTTATAAAGTATTCCCCTAATGGCATATTCACTCTTCTCCTAGTCTATGCAAACGATATGATCATTGCAGGTGATGATGAGATTGAAAAACAAACATTGAAAGAGAAGCTGGGCAACTTAGTTTGAAATGAAGGAGTTGGGAAAGCTAAAGTACTTCTTGGGGTAGAGGTTGCCTATTCTAGAAAAGGTATCTTTATCTCCCAAAGGAAGTATGTACTCGATCTTCTAAAAGAAACAAGGAAATTGGGATGTAAGCCATCCAAAGTACCAATTGAACATAACCATAAGATTGAAAGTGAAGAAAGTTCAGTAGTAAAAAAGTCCCAATATCGAAGATTGGTGGGTAAGTTGATTTATTTATCCCTCACTAGACCAAACATTGCTTATGCTATTAGTGTGGTCAACCAGTTTATGCACGATCCCTATGAAAGGCACTTGTAGGCAATGTTATAAAACCTAGCTCGGACCAGCCGATTGGACTGATCTGATCGGAAACCAGACTTGTTACTCAGTCGAGTTATTTATTGGATCAGAAATGTTATTAGCCCGGTAGTAATGTCATCAAATCAGATTAAGATGGTAAAAGTCGGTTCCAAACGGACGAATTTTTTCATTTATGATAACATTTTTGCACGACCCAAGTTGTAAAAGTTGGATGAGCGTGGCCCAAGGCCTAAAGCTGCTATACTCTACTTAATTGGTGTGCCTCTGCTACTGTATTTCCATGCTATTTTTAAGACTATCACACCCCTGTTGCTGTATTTCGTGTGGCATGTAAGCCAAGTTTTAAGAAAATGCAAAAATCTCACCTCTTAAGAATCGAACTAGCAATGTTGTATGCTTCTTGCTGCTTCTTACCATTGGACTACCATTGTTTCTTATTAAATATACGCAAAAGATAATATTTATCCATATCTTTAATCATTATGTCAATTATACTAGTTCATGCGATTCAACCAATGACTCGCTGGTTTGACCAATAACTTGTTAACCTAGTATCTCGACTGAGTCGATGACTAGTCTAGTTCCCATAACACTACTTGCAAGCAGTTGATAGAATCCTCCAATATTTGAAGGCAAGTATGGAAAAATTATTGTTAAATAGAGAGGATACATTGTCCATGGAGGTATAAACAAATACAAACTATGTCGGGTCACTTGTAGATAGAAGGTTCACCTTCAGATACTGTATGTTTCTGGGAGGAAATCTATAACATGGAGAAGCAAGAAGCAAAATGTAGTTGCTTGATCTAGTACAGAAGCAAAAGTTTGAGCTATGACACATGAGATATGTGATGAGTTACGGATGAAGATTCTTGATGACTTCAAAATAAAATATGAAGGACCTATAAGGCAATTTTGTGATAACAATTTAGCTATTAGTATTGCCCATAATCCAGTCTAGCATGACAGGACAAAGCATGTAGAGATTGACTGGCACTTCATTAAAGAAAAATTGGACAACAGTCTTATATTCAGAACACTTTTTCCTACGGGGCTCCCTACAACAAGATTTCAGGAACTTATTTGCAAGCTAGGAATGATTGGCATTCATTCACCAACTTGGGGGAGAGTGTTGTAAATATCTATTAGAGTATATAACAGAACATGTAAATATTCCGTATAGCTTACTGTAGACTTTACTGTATGAGATAATTAGTCTGTACTAACCGAGTTAGTAACAAGCCTGTTAGATAAGTCATAAGTGTGTCAGTGCTGACTCAGCACTTCAATTAGCTTCTTCTAGACTCTTCTCTGAGTCATGTATATATAAGCTTGTACTCTATCATTTCTAATTGAGTAATAATAATCTTTCAGTTACTTTTTCATCAAACACAGTCCTGAACCTCTGTTACCATCCACCACTGCCAGAATTTTACCTTTAGGGATTGTTCCTGCTTCAGTTACGCCTATTAATCCTACTGCAAACAGTTCCACTGATAACAATCCCAATAATAACTCCTTCATCTCACCTGCACAACATGCTACTCATCAGTCACACTCATCAAATTCCTCTCCTTTTACATCTGTTCATTTAGACACTGTCCCTACTGTTGATCAACCAAGTTTTGTTGTTCAGTCTGGTGATTCAGATCATTCAGCATCTTCTTCTGCTGATGTCTGTTCCTCAAACTGTTTTTCCTCTGTCCGGGTCTGTTCACCCTATGCAGACTTGTTCAAAGTCTGGAATTGTTAAACCTCGCCTAAATCCAACTCTGTTACATAGTGTTGCAGAACCAACTACTGTCAAGCAAGCTTTGATCTCTCCTCAATGGAGACAAGCTATGCAAACTGAATATGATGCCTTGATGTCAAACCATACATGGACTTTGACTTCTCTTCCACCTGGAAAAACTGATGTTGGCTGTAAATGGGTATTTCGCATCAAAGAAAATCTTGATGGTACCATTAACTGATACAAGGCTAGGTTAGTTGCTAAAGGTTTTCACCAAAAGTATGGCCGTGATTACTCAGAAACCTTCTCACCTGTGGTAAAACCAGTCACTATTCGTCTTATTTTAACTCTGGCTCTCACAAATAATTGGGCTATTCAGCAAGTTGATGTAAACAATGCATTTTTGCATGGATTACTTAATGAGGACGTCTACATGGTTCAGCCACCTGGGTTTGAATCACAGAATTCTGCTCTTGTCTGCAAGTTCCAGAAAGCTATCTATGGCTTAAAACAGGCCCCTCGGGCCTAGTATGAGAGACTTGCATCCACCCTCATTGGGTTTGGTTTTGTTCAGAGTAAATGTGATCCCTCTCTTATGGTACTTAATTTTGTTGATGGTTGTCTCTACATTCTCATTTATGTAAATGATATCATTTTAACCGGTTCATCTACTAAGCTTCTACAGTCTGTTATTGAGAGGTTACACTTTGTTTTCACTCAAGCAACTTGGTGATCTTGAGTATTTTCTTGGTATTGAGGTTAAACATCTCTCCAAGGGATTGTTGCTATTGTCTCAATCCAAGTACATTCGTGATTTGCTACTAAAGGCTGGGATGGATGAAGCAAAGGGAATTTCTACTCCACTACCTGGTGGACTCAAATTATCCAAACATGGTTCAGAGTACATGGATGGTCCTTCTTTGTACAGATCTATTGTGGGAGCCCTACAGTATATCACTGTTACAAGACCTGAAATTGGCTACAGTGTTAACAAGGTTTGTCAGTTTATGGCACAACCCTTATTGTCACATTGGCAAGCTGTCAAGCGCATTCTAATATGCCTCAAAGGCACTATGTCCTATGGATTACATCTTCAGCCAGCACATCAATCTTCTCCTTTTTCTCTTTCTGCCTTCTGTGATGCAGATTGGGCCTTTGATGTTGATGACAGAAGGTCCACATCTGGGGCTTGTGTGTTCTTTGGACCCAATTTGATCTCCTGGTGGTCTAAGAAGCAGTCTTTAGTTGCTCGCTCAAGTGCAGAAGCTGAGTATCGCAGCCTTGCAATGACTGCTTCTGAACTCCTTTGGATTCAATCACTTCTTCATGAGCTCAAAGTTGAATGCAAAACTCCTGTTATATTCTGTGATAATCAGAGTATAGTTGCCCTCAATCATAATCCTGTTTTGCACTCTCGTACAAAACACATGGAGCTGGATATCTTCTTTGTCCGAGAGAAAGTTCTCAGTCGTTCTCTGATTGTCACTCATGTACCAGCTCACGATCAACTGGCTGACATTCTGACTAAATCCGTATCCAAAACTAGATTTGTTACTCTACGTGACAAACTCAAGGTCATTGATTTCTATCAATAACCCTGTGTTTGTAGGGGGAGTATTAGAGTATATAACAGAATATATAAATATTCCGTATAGCTTACTGTAGACTCTATTGTATGAGATAATTAGTCTGTACTAACTGAGTTAGTACTTAGTAACAAGCCTGTTAGATAAGTGTGTCAGTGCTGACTCAGCACTTTAGTTAGCTTCTTCTAGACTCTTCTCTAAGTCATGTATATATAAGCTTGTACTCTATCATTTCTAATTGAGTAATAATAATCTTTCAGTTACTTTTTCATTTTCTCTCAAATTCTATTAATATCATAGATATTTTAGGACATGAAAAAATATCTCTTTGTATCTTGATATTTATCTTTTTTGATATTGTTTCCTCATTTCCCTTTTTAGGCTTAGTTGTTTACCCTATAAAAGGGAGATTAGGGCTTGTATTAGAATATGCGAAATATATCAAAGTTCCTTTTCTTTTAACTTCAAGTATAAAATTGGAATTCAATAGTAGACAAGTTAGTGTTTTGTATCACATAACATATAATCACATTAATATGTTAGGCACTCCTATGCTAGATCACATGGAAAATATGAATTACTAGCACAATAATGATTTGTTATTGTGCGATGATTTTATTAGGAGCATCACTTGTTTATGCCTTTTCTTTTACTTTTGGCAAATGCTATGGGCACTGGTTAAGGCAACAAAAGTAGAAAAATTTTATTAGAAAATGAAGCATTTGTTGTATTGGAAATGCAAAAGTATTCTAACACTTGCTTTTTTAGGTAAATAAAACCTTTTAATAGGATGTATTTAATGTTTTTTAATCAGTTCCCTTAGGAAACTCGTTAGCAAGACCCTTTGCTTTTATTTTGATTGTAAAAAAGGAGTTTTAAGAGGTAGTGTGAGGGGGGAGGGGAGGGGAGGGGAGAGTAAGGTAGAGTTGGAGCAAAGTGGCATCAATGGAATATAATCACGGGATCAAGCCACTTGAGCTAAGGCTTGGGGGCATGTTTGTAGTTATTTTCATTTGAAGGATGTGAATCTTAATTCCTTCAAAAAATATATAACTTTTTTAAAATGAACTATACTTTATTTTTTTAAGCTGTATCTAATACTCTCCCACTGGTCAGATTGGAAGGCACGTGCAGATGTTGTGAAGCTTCTGAAGCATCTAAAAAAGGAATTGACTGTGCTAGTTGTCAGCCATGATTTGAGGTTGTTTCAATTTACTCTCTTAGTTTTTGTTTATTTGGCTTTTCAATCATTATTGATGCTCATTTCTTATTATATTCTACTTATGTATGGGGTTGTCTTTTGCTTAAGTGATGATTTGTGATTGCCATTTAGAAATTCTAACTTTGATTGTTACAAATACATTGATTTAATGTAGTTTCAAAATGATGTTGATATATTGATGGATAAACACATGATGCTGATACTTGCATGACTTTTGTGTATCAATGTAGACGCTTGGTTTTATGTAGGCAACAGCTTCTAACACGTGGAGGTTATGAGCTTGTGCGCATCATGAACTCAAGAATCACAGTTTTGTGATATTTAAATAGTTTGTTTGATTTGGAAGTCGCTCAAGATCTACAACAGAAGTCATTTATCTTTTATGAGGGAGGGAGGTTAATGGAAAGGTATCAAAGCAAAGAAAAAGACTTACACATGATTTTTATTGATTTGGAAAAGACTTAATGATCGAGTGCTAAAAGAAGTGTTGTGGAAGACTTTGGAAAAGAAAGGGGTTTGTGTGGCTTATATTCTAGATATTCAAGACATGTATGATGGGGTAACAACTAGTGTGAGAACTCCAAGAGGCAAGACTAAAGACTTTCCTATACGGATAGGAACCTTACTTTTTTAATCTAGTCTTGGATGTGCTTATTAGGGACATGCAAAGACTGTCCTTTATTACATGCTTTTTGTGGATGATATAGTTTTGATTAAGGAATCAAGGGAAGCAATTAACTTTCAACTTAAACTTTGGAGACATAATTTGGAAACAAAGGGTTTTCGCTTAACTAGTAGTAAGGATAGAGCATATGCATTGCAATTTTACAAGAGACAAGAGGAATGTGATTTGGAAGTAAAAATGGGAGAAGTTGTCATACTTCATTTTTCTGTGTTTAAATATCTAGGATCAATACTATAAAATGATGGAAAAATTAATGAGGATGTCACACATAGGATATAAGCAAGATGGCAAAAATGTAGAAAGGCATCAGTGGTTATTTGTAATCACAAAGTACCTACCAAACTCAAAGACAAGTTTTATTGTATTACTAAATGTACGGCTATACTCTATGGTAGTAAATGTTGGGCTTTAAAGAAACAACACGAGAAAAAGGTGGGAGTGGTAGAAATGAGAATGTTAAGATGAATGTGTGACAACATGAGAAAAGACAGGATACAAAATGATTGTATATGAGGAGAGATTGGTGTAGCACCGATTGAGGAAAAGATGACAAAATCAGTTAAGATGGTATGGACACATACAAAGAAGGTAATGAGAGGCACCGGTTGGAAGAGTAGATTACATGATTTTTAGTCTTGTGAAAAGAAGGAAAGGGAGACCAAAAAGGACTTTGGAAGTTGTTGTCAAGGGAGATCTCGTGGAATCTTGAAGCTTTGGTTTTTAACCATGTTGAATGGCATCTTGTTGTTGTTATTGTATGATCTGCAGATTGAATTCTAAAACTGGTTTTTGTATGTTTTTTCACTGCTCGGCAGTTTCCCTTCTCTAGAATAACCTGTTTGGTGTTTATGGGGAAGATTGGGTTTTCCCCAAGGATCTTCAGCAGTTCCTAAGTGTTTATTTGAAGGATTTGGCACCAGTAGAAATGCTAAAAGGCTTTGGCATTGTTCTTGATTTGCATTATTTGGTGTATGTGGTAGGAATAAAAAGCTAGAATCTTTGTTGGTTGTCAAACACCTCAAGTTCATTTGGGATCAAGCAGTTCACCTAGAGTCTTTGCGGTTTTCTACCTAATGATCTTTATTTTATTTTTGGGTTGTCCTTGCGTGATTGACATGTTGTGTTGCATGATTCTTGTTCTTAGTTTCTTGGTGTATATAGTTCTTAAGAATTTTGTGTCCTCTTACATTTGTACCTCTCTTTCTATCATAATAAATTCTGTTCATCGAGAGAGAGAGAGAGAGAAGTTTTTGTTTCTCTTTTTCTATCCCAATACTTTGTGACTTACTAATTTTACTTATGGAGATTTGTATGTGCATTTCAGAGAGTTCGCAAGTCTAGTTGATCGATCATGGAGAATGGAAATGGGTGGCAACCTTAGAGAGGAATTTCTACCATTATAATTTATGTTCATTGCCTTGTTAATCAGCATGAGATGCTATGAGGTTTGAACCTTTATCTTCAAGTGCCTGATATATTTTCTACTGTACCTTGGATGCTTAGACTGGAAAATTTTAAAAGAAGAAAGAAAGTAATTGTACTTTAGCAGTTGTTAGAGATATAAACTATTCTTATCATCTAACAACTAAGCTTTCTGGAGATTTGGTCTTTGAAATGGTCTCAAGGCCTCTATGACAAGTAGTCAGGAGTTCAATTCTTGCTACTCCCATTTTTCATAATTAAATTCAAATTTCAGCATGCCTATGGCACGCCTATGCGTTGCCCATGTTTCAAGCCAAAGGCCAACGAGTGAGGTAATTTTAGAGATATAATTGTATAATAAGCATATAAGAATATTTGTAAGATAACTAAAAATTTTAACATTTAAAAAAGTAAATTATGCTTCTTCTGTTTTAACCAGTCGCCTGTACATTCATATCATTAGACCTGTTGGAGGGTCAATTGCATGCTCTCTTAATCCCTAGTGAGGAGAGAGTTTGTATTGACCTGATAACAAATTCTGGAAATCCATTCTAGTGGTTAATGATGCATATCTTTTGTTGTGGGCAATTTGTTCATTTTCATTTGTGCTGACTGCTGAACAAATCCTTAATTAGGGTTGATCTTACTTGAGTTGTGAAGCAAGAAGATTCTCAAGCATTTATAACAGACTAGTAAAAGTAAACCAAACATGTCTATTTATTAAGAAGCTTTCACGAAACACACAGATTTATTGAATGCATGATCACTTCAAGTACAGTCATAACACAATCATAATATCAAATTATCAATACTAGTTTTGACAAGTCTCTCTTATAGAGGCTCAATTCATCACCACATTAGCACAGCTTAACTTAAGTTGCTACAGCTCCAGCACCAAATCTACAATGCCAAAAATTATTAATGAGTACATAAACATAATCTAATTATAATTCAGTTGTGCATATATTATGATACTTCATGATATATTAATTTGTATTGAAATCTAGAAACCTGCTGATGATTAGTTTGAGATTGGTGTTATGATACATCTTATAAAAACATTTTACTCAAAATACTTGTTGATAGGGTGTTTGGGTATAATTTGTAAGATTTTGTAGGGTCAGTGTTAAGGCGGCGGGAAAGAGGAGTGATGCTAGAACCTTTTTATCTATACAAGTATCTAAGCACAATAATTTCTAATGTAATTTGTATTTTGGTTAAGTAAATAATTATAGGATAACAGTAATTGGTAGTAATGCTGAAAATATTCACTTTAGAGGAAATGCAGAAAAATGCTGCAGAAGAGAACACAATCAGAGCTGACACAGACTCTGCCCTCCCTGGCTTAAGCAACCAAATCGCTCTTCAAAATTCTGTTATGCCTCCCCACAATTTCCCACCCCACTTCTTATTTAACAGTTTCCTTTTCTCTCTCTGTTGCACAATAATACTCAACACTCCCTTGGTCCAACACTCTTGCCCTCTCTCTCTCTTTTTTCTTGTCTTACATACATGTGTCAAAGGCCCATCATAGGATTAAAATGGCATTCCTTTATTTTGGCAATTTGTACTGTATATTCTGTGTTGTTGAGATGAGACTTTTTATGAATACTTAAAATGATGCTAATGGAAGATATTTATCAAATTTGTGTGTATGTGTGTAAGGAATTGCATTCTAACTAGATGTATGTAGTACTTACACTCTTCATCAGTTTTGATCCAGTGCTCATTGTTTCCAGTTGAGCTACTGCAAATTAACCCATGCTGTGGTGAGTTCCAATTGGTCATACAGTGTTGGGACCACTTTCTTGATTTGGTATCTGAATGAAATCTTTTGCCTTCGTCTGGGTCTGGGTTTGAGGACTTCCCCTTATCATATTCATGGAAGCATTCATGAGGAACATTTTTTATCTTACCTTTGTGGGATTTAAAGCAATCTTTTTCGTTTATAGGGTTCTCAGGATAGACTTTTCTGTGAAACATACGTAGAACCTGCATATCCAGATGAATGAACCAAATAATTTATTATAACATGATAGTTAATATTCACTATATTTTCGAGACATTCATATTGAAATTGTGAGTTTGTTTTGATAGCTAAACTTGTTCTGGCACTTTACAGACCAGGAGTGACATTTGACACATTACTTTTTTTTAGCATAGTTACATTTAGTTTAAATCCTGACTGGAATTCCTTCAGTTAATGTTCTTTAGATATGCTTTACAAATTTTAGATGTTGATATATTGTTTTTCTTTAGATTCTCCTTTATGTGCTGTGTTTTACTTTATTCTATATGAAAACAAGCAACCGATAAATTTATGTTATTATCTTATTGATAATTTTGTCTAATAAATCTGAGAATCGGATGATTCTCACAATCTGGTTTGTATAGGTTGTGTTTGGCTGCATCCTTTTTTACATTATTTCTAGAGTGACTAAAGAAATCAACACATGTTTCAATTTTCATTGGCTATATGTTGCTAAGTTCATAAGGCAGTAATCAAAGGTAATGGGTGATAGAACAACCAAGGGATTTGTTGTTAAATGAGGTTCAGAAGATCTAGTAATAGAGACAAACCTTGTGGAGTTTTTTATTGGTTGAAGCAGAATCAGCATCATTCCTGGAATTGTTACAGCTTTTTGAAGAACTGTGGACCTTTTTCAATATCTTTCTCATAATATGCTTGGCAGCAGACTTAGGTGTTTGCTTGACTTGTGTTTCCTCTCTTATTCCTGTCTCTATACAATCCTGACTTGTTGCCTTTGTCCTATAAAGTAGCTCAGCAAGTGATGCTCTCTCTTTCCTTACTTGTTTTGTTTCTGGTAGTTCAAATGAGGACCCCAGTAAATATCCTTGCAGTGGACATACAGCTTTGTTTCTGTAATCTTCAGCTTTGGGTCCATCTATTTCCTTTCCACTAAGTGTGATAATGCTAACATAGCTGTTTCTTCCTGATGAATCATAGAAACTTTCTTCTTTTTCAGCCTCAAGAAATTTCTCAAGCTTGTAACTTATGAGCTTCAGATCATTTTCTGTCTCCTCTTCACTTCTCATTGTTATGTTTTCCGAAGGTATAGCAAATGTTGGTGTTCCTGGTTCATTGGTGACTGTTTCTGCACCAAGAGTTCCAATTGTTAGAAAACCTTCAAAGAGCTCAGAGATTATTGCAGGTGTTTCTTCTTGAGACTTATCTTCTCTGCTGTCAACCAACCCAGAATAAGATGTTTGATTTTCCTGATGGTGTGGCTTTGAGAAACTGGGTTGATTTATGGAGCTGAAGCTTGGCTTTGTCTGGGAGTATTGATTGTCAAGTGTTGGCTGCACTGTAAGGCAAGTACAAGGGTTTCCTGAAATTGGAGTCCAAAAGAAATTACTAAACTGGTGAGATTAGCAATTAATGATAGATATACATGCTACATAACTTGGTGAAACATTGATTTCTTGCTATTACTCTCGTAATCTGGAAAGAGGAATACGGAACATGAGAAAAAAACGGATAATAATCAGATGAATTAAATGTGGACAAGGGTCCTCAAGAGTGATATAAGTGCAATTTTTTTATCTGCTGTAGGTTAGTGGTTGCAACAAACCTGATAAAGTGGGATGCAGATGTTTCAAGCACAGTAGTGGTCTTGATCTGTTTAAAAAGCCTAGTGTGCAAAACACCTTATGTTTACTTTAGCCAAAGTCTTTTAATATTTTGGTTAGATTATAATTCAGAATCTAGAGCTCAGAAAAATCAATGTAATACACATATTGTGCTATTGCATTGATGGACAGTAACCAGTCAGTCGCACAATTTAGTTGTGTGTAGGTGTGACTGATGACAGTTTTTAGCCTTCACTGAATGCCTTAAAGACCATTGACATTGCCAACCTTCCGTTCCCCTTTCATTCACTCCCATTAAGAAAAAGAGAGGAAAAATTAGATTCTAAGAGATAAGATAATAAGGACAGCTCAATACCAAGTGTGAAATCCTTGAAAGGATCTATACTATTCTGCCGAAGTTTTCGATGCACCCATTGAAATAACTGCAATAAGGAAAGGCAGGGATGAAGTTGAAGGACTGGAAGAAATTTTTCATTGTCAATGGGCAGTGTTTAGACTCACCTTCATTTTGATCTCTTTTCTTGTTTGATAACCAAATTTTTCTTGGTTAACAGATTATGCTGGTAGATATGTATGTGCAAGGAAAAAGATCTCTTGGATTGGGAGGTTATGATGGATAAAGTGAAAAGGCAGAAGACCTTTTCTTTGTGATTCATTATGAGTTGGAAGTAGATTTATACTAGAAGAGTCTAAGTTAGATGTGTGCATAGAGAAAAACAATTAGATAGATACAACAATGTGGTTGGCTATTGTTTTCAAAATCTAATCATGAGGGTGAATTGTGAATTGGGTGTGGAATAGGTACCAACAAATTGCTATTTGTCTATATTTTTGTCTCTGTATGAACTTAATGGAGTTAGATCACTCTCGGATGTAAATACATAATCTTCAATCCCAGACACTGTCAATTTTGAATGGTGAAGCTAAAGCACTCTAACTGTTGATTAGAAAAATATACTCTATTATGGTTACAAATGTACCTAATAATATACTAGTATTACCCATTAGGGATCACAGAAGCAATCAGTGATAATTTAAATTTGCAGTAGTTGGACGTGCTTTTGGTGACATGCTATTGTTGGAAAGACTGCTGTTCAATTCAAAAGTCCTACTTCTACTAAACGGTTAATACTTTCTGTACTTTATTTGTGCAAAGTGAAAACCATATTTCTTTAAGTATTAGCTGTAAACTCATAAACCTTTCCAAGTTTAACTTATAAAGTCTATAGTCCAAGTATTTTTTAATTGTCTGACAGTGTTATGTGAACCTTGAGAACTTGAATAGACACATCTAATGTTAGTTAGAATTAGAATGGTAGACTTTATTCTTTGCAGGGTTAGGGTGCGAAGCTTCTGGATGTGCTTAAAGCATTAAGAAATCTCTTTTTGTGATGGATGTGCCTGAAAGTTTTCTGCTAATATATTAAAGTGCATATATTATTATCGTCACCATCATCATTGTTGTTCTTGTTGTTCTTGCTGTTGTTGTTATTATTATTATTGTTGTTGTTGTTATTATTATTACTATATAGGAGGTGCGAGTACTTGGGTAAAGGGCGGTAGATGGCCAAGTGGAAGATTAACCTTCTATCATTATCATTTATCACATCAAGACCAATGCCAACTGAGCTAAAAGCTTTTTGACTATAATTACATTAATTTTGGATTGTTATAAACGTTGTTTGTGATGTCTCACTCTGGTAATTGTAGATAAAACTTTTCATACCTTTCTAGTTCCTCCTCATACTTCCACAGAAGCACATTGCAGATTGATTAAAATTAAAAGTGAAGTTAAAGTCTTCTAGAAAAGCAAAAATAATGTTTGTATGGTTTGCCATGTGATTTTAAGGGATCATTGATTTGGTCCCCTTCCCATTGCAATTTTACACTTGGGAACGAGATCATGGAAGGGAAATTAATCCCTCACCCAGCACTTTGTTTGATGTGACTTGACTTCTTGCATCTTTCTAAATCAAGGAGCAATTCCCGTTTGGTGCTATCCGTGGTTCAATCTTTTAGGATTATATTTGAGCCATTTTTCTTTGTAATTATGCCTTCTGAACTGCCTTTATTGTTGTACAGCATGTTGCAGGAGATAATTGCTGTTCCTGAAGGTTCAACATCATGCCTTGAAAGCGATGGGAGTCATATTTTCCCAGGGGAAAACTGTAGTGTAAAAGCTCAGGCGTGAACACAAACTGTAGTAAAGTTCAGGCGTGAACACTATTAAGCAATGTTCATTTACAAGGTATACATGAACGTGCTGCAGTAAGTGAGTACTTTTCTTTGCATAAGGACAAATAATTGTTGCGGCCATTCAAAGCTAAACATGCTTAAGCTAAACATTCAAATAGATGGTAATTTGTAATTGAATTATCTCAATATATTGAACATACTTAATTACTTTTATTTGATCAACTCTTCGAACCCAAAATTAGAACACCCTAGGTTCAAGCTGGACCTTCCTTTCTAGTCAATTTTTGAGGCATAAACCAATAATTTTCGGCAAAATAGTACACTACAGAAGGCTAGATTGCTCCTGTGCAATCCAGAAAAGAGTTGAATTATTGAGTTAAGTACCACAGGCTTACTGTTGATGCGTCATTTCTAATATATTCTCCTTTGGATTGGTTGATATAAAGTGTGCAGTGTCAGCATCACACTAGCAGGATCAACTGCATTTGTTTGTCATATGCCTACCTGCTTCTCAGGAATATCTCAAATCTTGTTTAACTTTTCGTGCTTGATTTTTTCCTTCAAGTGGTTTACATGACCGATATATTCTATTTACTCTGCCATGTGGAACAAGGCGTAATACTTGACTAACATTGAGGACGTTCCCATTTTAGAAACAATTTATTGGCATCACGACATTAATACACTATGTTTCAACAGGGGAATATGTCCCAAGTCCTAGCCCAATAATTGCAAAGTCAGATAGGCTTATAGGTTATTCAAACAAACCCCACTAAAAATAAGCTCAACTTTTTTGTGTTATGGCATCTTCAAGTTTAGCAACAGGCCGGGCAGATTAACATGAAAGTTGCCACTTTTGGAGGATTTACATGATTTGCTAGTAAGGACAAAGCCAAGTCAGCCATTCAAAAAGTAATATCCAAAACAAACACCAAGTCTTCAGAGTTATGGGTCTGTGCAGGGTGCAGGTATGACCCATATAAAGGATAGATGTTGACCATGTGAATTCCACGTGAATAATAGCCTTTTCTTTCAGCTACAAGCTTTTTCCCACTCTTTGGAATGGAAATAATTCTTGTTTAAGATGATAAAGGCTTTGAATGTGGAATTAGTTCTCATGGTAATACGGCTAGTTTTTTGTTTTTTTTTTCCCCTACAAGTGTTTGTAGGTTCATTTATACTTATTTTATGCTACTATAGCAAAAAGGTACAACTATTTCTTTTAAAGTTGAATATTTTTTCACACTAATTGAATTGGTGCTTATCGCTATCAACCCTAGACCATGAGCACGACACATGATATGTGATTTCTATTTGTGACAGACTTTTATGATGTCAATTCCTTATATTAGTTGTAGAAGAGGGAGAATTGAATTGTTCTTCTAAAGTTTTGTAGAACATAACCTTTTCTTGAAAACAATGTTCAAATATCATTTAAAAGGAAGTTTGAAAGACTTGAAGTTTTAAAAAGGGATTGTCTAAAATTTCATATGATATATCCAAGGGTTAACTAAGTTTTTAATCCATAAACTTTTTCAAAATTTGATTTTTAGTCCCTAAACTTTAGTTTGACTGGTCAAAGTTTCTAAACTTTTTAAAAATTCAGTTTTTAGTCCTTGAACAAAATTTTGACCGGTCAAAGTCCCTAAACTTTTAAAAAATTCAGTTTTTAGTCCCTAAATTTTTTAAAAATTTTGTTTTTAGTCTTTGAATTAATGAGATTTCAGGGACTAAAAACCGAATTTTTAAAAAGTTTAGGAACTAAAAATCGAATTTTTAAAAAGTTTAGGGACCTTGACCAGTCAAACTAAAGTTTAGGGACTAAAAATCGAATTTTGAAAAAGTTTAGGGACTAAAAACTTAGTTAGCCCTATATCCAAACACGATTTTTTAAAGAACTTAGTTAAAAATGTTTTGAAAAACAATTTCGCCAACCAATCCCAAGATTAGAAACTCAAAAGGAGATGGAAGGCAAAAGAGCACAGAGAGAAATGGTTTTGATTCATTCTCTAACCAACCATGAGAATTATGTTCAATCCTTAATACACAAGTAAGGATTTTTTACTATGCATAATCTGAGGCATATCCAAGCGGGGATGGATTCAGGGGGCAAGGCAAGTAGGGGCCTTGTCCTACCGTCCCTCAAGACGATATGAAAAAAAATACTAATAAAGAAAAATAAATAAGAAAAATATGATTTTAAGTTGATATTTGCTTAATTTTCTTTCTAGTAGTGGATCTTATCTCCAATTTTACACAAAAAATTAATAATAAATTTATTTGTTAAACTTATTATTTATTAAATAATTATTATTAAAAGTTAGATATTTAAATAATTGTCTAAAAAATAATTTAGGCTCCTCTTGATACATTCTTGGATCCGTTCCTGTATCCAAGTATTCTTCACAAAAATCTCTTTAGACTTATTCCAAATATTCTTTCTTCACGAACCACTTCCAGCTCACTTTCACACTCCAAGTTGTTTAAAAAAAAAACTAAATTTAATGATTTCTAAAAGATACGCAAGATATACATTGATACTATAGGAACAATCTCATGACTACGCAAAGTGTGAAGAAATAAGTACATTAAGAAACAAAAAAAAAGAGTACATTAAGATGAAGTAAAATGATTGATTTTTTTTTTTGTTATCTCTGTAAAGATGTAGCTCTGTATTCTACTATTCATCTTCAATAATTGACTCCTTTATATAATGTTTCAAAGAAGACGAACGTTGTGACTAAAGATTGTAGGACAAAATAAACGTTTAGTTTTCATCTAATGCATGGAGTGCATTAGTTGTCCTATTGTACAATTGCTTACCTACAAGATAGTCTACTTTTCAAAGATTTATTATAGGGCTAACTAAGTTTTTAGTTCCTAAACTTTTTCAAAATTCGGTTTTTAGTCTTTAAACTTTAGTTTGACTGGTAAAGGTCCCTAAACTTTTTAAAAATTCAGTTTTTAGTCCTGAACAAAATTTTGGCCGATCGAAGTCCTAAACTTTTTAAAAATTTGATTTTTAGTTCCTAAACTTTTAAAAAATTCAGTTTTTAGTTCCTGAATTAATGAATTTTCAGGGACTAAAAACTGAATTTTTAAAAAGTTTAGGACTAAAAACTGAATTTTTAAAAAGGTTAGAGACCTTGACTGGTCAAACTAAAGTTTAGAGACCACAAACAGAATTTGTAAAAAGTTTAGGGACCTTGACCAGTCAAACTAAAATTTATGGACTAAAAATCGAATTTTGAAAAAGTTTAGGGACTAAAAACTTAGTTAATCCTTTATTATATTGGTGTCAATAATTTTCTCTTTTTAGGTAACACTGGTACTGCCTCATTTAACTCTTCATTTTGTCATATTTCTTTTTTTAACTAAATTTGTGTGTTGTACTATGATTCTTTCAGAATATATATATATATATATATATATATATATATATATATATATATATATATATATATATATATATGTGTGTGTGTGTGTGTGTGTGTGTGTGTGTGTGTGTGTGTGTGTGTGTGTGTTTGTTGGGAGACATGTAAATATCAAAAGCCTCAACTTGCTATCTTGACCTATCACACTCTTCCTATCAAGGCCCTTATAACCTTTTTTTTTTTTTTAATCTCTTTACATTTTTTTTTGTCAGAAATACTCTTTCTAGAAATTAATTTATGGAACATTATTTTAAGGTAGTATTTGGCCTCACTTATTTTTAATTTTTATTTTCCTTAAAAGAAGAAGTTAGCTAAATAATATTTATGCAAAAGTTCTTAAAATGTAATTATAGTATAAATCTTAAAAAATTGTGGAGCATACCGAGGGGTTTAGCTCAGTTGGTTGAGCAGGATACATGAGTTATTGTAAATCCCTCTGTACCTGTGTTCGATTCCTACTGATAAAAAAAAAATTGTTGAGCATATGGCATTGGAGTAATAATTGGCTTTGGAATCATATTGAAGATAAGCCCGAGGTTGTATTAACTCGAGCAAGATTGATGCTGAATGATTGGTCTTCATCCCAATTTATTGTTTTGTCTACAAATCAAAATATTGGTCAGCATTTTGAAGATTCTTGGCAGAAGTCACAGAGTGGAACGTTGAAGTGCAACACTGATGCAGTACTGTTTAGTGTGGAAGGAGTCATAGGTTATGGTGCATGTGTGCGTGATCATACTGGCCAATTTATAATAGCTACAACAGGTTTCCATTATGCTATTCTTGAAGCTCGGGATGCAGAAGCTAGTGCCATTTTACAGTCACTGTTATGGCTTGTTGGTCTGAATTTATCTTCTGTTATTATTTGTTGGTTAATTTTATTAAATCAAGCAGCAAACTTCTTATTGCACCCCATGCATTGACAGCACTATCTTAAATTTTGTATTACGTGGCTGTAACTTTAGTAAAACACCGTTTGAATATTTTTACTTGTTAAGTTTTTTTGTTATGTGGATGCTGAGTAGTAAATCCACCGTTCCGTTATACTTAGGTGTTTAATTCACTTTTATGTGGCTCCAAGTTAATAATACTCCACAGCTAGTGTTTACGTGGTTAAAATTTAGTTAGTTACCTGCCACTAAGCATGTCTTTTAATTTATAATATTGCTTAGTTTTGCCTATATATAAGGCTTCCTATGTACTGCACTTGAATATGAGTGAAGTTAGTAAATTGAAGTGAGTGAAATCAAGTTTTATGTATTAAGTCCAGTTTCATTTCTCTCTTCCTCTATTACAAGAGTGAACAATTTTATTTTCTCTCTCTTGCGTTTCCGCTGTGTGCGTGGGTTGTGAGGTTTTATTTTTCTTAGTTCACTCATAACATTATTGAATCAGATCAGATTAACAATGAGGTGGAGGATCTAATTGAGTGTGAGCTTATTATTGATCAAATAAAAAATGTCATTAGGGACGACTATCCTTTGTTTTTTGTCAAGTATATTAGAAGAAGACAGGCTAATTTTTTAGCCCATACTTTAACTAGGAAGTCAATTACTTTTCCTCATTCTTTCACTTTTACTTGAAGTTCCTTATTGTATCCATCATGTTATTGAAATGGACTGGATTTGATTTTCTTGCTGTCAAAAAAATAACTTTAAAAAAATTCCTTAAAATAACTTTTTCTCTAGTTTAATAGAGTTTTTTCTTGGAAGACTCCACCTCGATACTCATCTCTCTCTCTTTTTAATTTCTTCTTCCATAAAAAAAAAACCTAAACAGCTTGTATAAGACTTTTAGCCTTGTGGCATTGTTTGGTAATCTATAGGATTGATACAATGGTGTAAGACTCTGTTGTGTTCACATTTGAAGAACGATTCAGGATTAAAACAAATAATATTATTATTTGTGAATTATCATTAAAATAAATTTTTATTAATTAAATCAATTTTTGACATTTTAAAAAATTAAATATTTATGCCTAATATTTTATTTATTTTTATATTATTCAAATAATTTTATGTAAGTTAATTTTACACTTTTGTTTTATAAATATATTTATTCATTGGATGAGATACGCAAATTTAAATAAAGCTAAAGTCTTAAATTTTTTTTTTATCAAACTACTTTTAGTTTAAAAAAGAGCTTTTAAACTTAAAAAAAATGAAATTTGTTGAACAACTTTATTTATTTTTTTGTTTTTTTTTTTAGCTTTAAACTTTTAAGTAAAAAAAAATGGGTCAAATATACCCTAAGAATTAGTAGATGTGTCGGATTTTAATTTTTAAAATATGTGTAATATATTTCAAAAATTAATTTTCAAAAAGTAAAAATTTAAGTCTTTTGTTCAAAGTCTTTCGTTCACATAAAATTTTCATTCAAATCTTTTGGATGGGTTTCGTTTTCTACTTGTACGAGAACGGAAGCTAAAGCCATAATTAGAGTTAAAATTGTCAAAAAGGCCTAACCCAACCCATTTAACTTTGGCCAACATGGGCCAAGCCAAAAAAAAGCTCATGGGACCAAAAAGTTTATGCATGTAAAGAAAGACTCACAGAGCCCAAAAAAAAAAGCTCATGGGACCAAAAGGCTCACGCATGTGGGCTAAGGCCAGCCCATTTGCCTGGAACTTTAAAAAAGTTATTTATTGTTAAAAAGTTGACCAACTCATTCAACAGGCCAGCCTATTCAATGAAATTTGTTGAACAACTTTATTTATTTTTTAAGTTCTTATTTTTAGCTTTAAATTTTTAAGTAAAAAAAAAATTGGGTCAAATATATCCTAAGAATGAGTAGATGTGTCGAATTTTAGTTTTTAAAATATGTGTAATATATTTCAAAAATTAATTTTCAAAAGGTAAAAATTTCAGTCTTTTGTTCAAAGTCATTCGTTCACATAAAATATTCATTCAAATCTTTTGGATGGGTTTTGTTTTCTACTTGCACAGGAACAAAGTTAAAGCCATAATTACAATTAAAGTTGTCAAAATGGCCTAACCCAACCCACTTAACTTTGGCCAATGTGGGCCAAGCCAAAAAAAAGCTCACGGGCCAAAAAGCTCATGTAAAGAAAGACTCACATAGCCAAAAAAAAAAAAAAAAACCACAAAGCCATGTGGGCTAAGGTCAACCCATTGACCTTAAATTTTAAAAAAGTTATTTATTGTTAAAAAGTTAACCAACTCATTCAACAGGCCAACCTATTCAATGGGGTGACCAACCCACTCTATTGGTTAACTAGTCCACTTCTATTTTTTAAATAAATCATTAAATAAAGATAAATTTATTTTAAAATAAAATAAATATTTTATCCAACATTCCAAATATTTAAATTCAAATGCTTGTCACCAAATACAAATAGTCAAAAATCAAATGAAAAGGGTAGTACCAATGAAATCATTATTCCTTCTCAAACAAGTCTCAATGTTCATGGGTTGAATCTTTAATTATAAAAGGTTCATCCTTAAGCATGTTATTTATTTATTACTTTAATTTATATGTACTATCAGTATAACAATTTTTTACACTATCATCTAATAAAAAATCATGTTAAGTATGACTTTTAAGATAGTTAATATTAAAGTCAACAAACATACTATACATGTTAATTATAGTGCAAAATTTATTTTAAAAGTTATGTTCGAGATAATTTTTAATTAGTTGATCATGCAATTTTTTTTTACAGTATTAATGCATAAAAATTAAACTCTAACAAGTAACATGAGTTAACATAAAAGGATAAAAATACATCTAAAAATCTAATTAATGCTTATTTTTTAAATATTTTTTTTATTTTAAATTACTTAGAATTAATCTTAAATCTAATATTAATTAAACCTAAAAGTTTTAAAAAATATTAAAGTTGCAATCATTTTTAGTAAATAGGTCTGTTTATAACCTTAATTATTAATATTTTACTCTAATTTCATAAATTACTCTCAATTATAAAGTTAATATAAAATTCTTTATATTAATAAATTAATTTTTTTATTCATCTAAATTTTATATATTTTTATTTATTTTCTCACATTTAATTAATTAATGCTATATATATATATATATATATAATCAATCAATCAATCTTGGAATCGTTTTCCTGTGTCAGAATGTCATTGTAGCTACACTCCCTTGAAACTTGTTACATTTTTGTCGATAGCACCATGAGAAAGAAGATCCAAGGATGTCAGTTTTCTAATATAAGATACCCACCAACAACTTACCTCAAATTGAGACACATAACACTATTTTACTTTTCTTTGATCCTCATGCAGTGGCCCCCTATGTAACATTCCATGTATCATGAAAATTTTCCTTAGCAAATCAAACCACCAGGTTTTACCGTTTTAGAGTGTGTATGTTTAAGATTTTAATAGAATTGATATGAAAAAATTGATGTGTGTGGAAATAATAAGTTAAGTGAGTTGAAAAGAATTGATTTTTAACTAGTAAAGTAAAATTGTTTTGAAGTGTAAATAAGATATAATATGTAAATCTCATACACAATATTGAGTTTTTTTTTTAAAGGAATTTTTCTTTTTTAAAAAAATCATCTTTCTTAAAATCATTTCTACTTGCCACAAAATTGATTTTCATGTTTAACAATGGTTCCTGAGCATTTTTATTTACTGTACAAACATACATTTCCCTTGAAAAAATAATTCTTAAACAAACCAAACAAATTCTCAAATTTTTCCTATCGAATACATAATTCTTAAACAAATCAAACAAATTCTTAAATTTTGACAAATACTTCATTCGTCTTGCTCATCCAAACTATTGTTGTCAAAACGCCCATGTAAGGCCTAGGCAATTGAGACATGGTTGTTGCTATTTACACTCTCCCTTTATACTAATGTACTCCTCCCCCTTCTCTCTCTCTCCAAACTACCACACTAAACACATTCCCCTCACCTCCTTTTCCAATCTCCTTCCCGTGTATAACTCTCTTTCGAAAAAAAAAAAACATAAGCAAACTCTCCCTCCACCCCTCTTTGAATATAGCAACACTTTTGACAAAATATCCATGACGCCATTAACAATTCTCTCAATCTCTTCCCAACCCAAATAATTGGTCACAAACAAAAACAAGATCAAAGTGAAAACTAGAAGTGCTCCTTATAATCAATTAGCTGGAGGAGCCACGCCAATTCTTAATCCTACTTTGAGGAGACAACCGACTTTAAAAGATAATTACAACAAATGCAAATCTTTTCATTGATATTGGTTCTCAAATATATATTCCTCAAAATCCCCAACCAGTTACCTATCGAAGTGCATGGAGGACACCTACACGCAAGTAAATCTTGAAAACAAGTTCGTTACAAATTTCTAACTTCAGGAACTAAATCAATTATCCATTTTAGTAAATCTAGTATAACCCATATATGGTAGGAGTGTGATTGGTATTTTTTTTCTTCAAAAGAGAATTAAATGGGAGGAGTGTGATTAGCGGGTAGTTTGGGGAAAAAAATGAGAAAGGGAGTGTAGTAGCATAAAGGGGGTGTAAATAGAAGCAGCCTTGAGAAAATAGCCTATGGCTTTGAGATACCCAAAGTCCTAGAAAAATTGCACATTAATATTTCAAAAGTGTTGATTTAAATTATTGACGTGGGCTACAGTGAGTTAGCCTTTCATTTGGTTTATAGTGTACCACAATATTTAACCATTAGATTAATCTCATCTTCACATCCTTACAATGCACATTCCACATCATATACTTTTTTCCTCCTAAATCTGCATAGCCACTCCCTTCTCTAGATCTCCGCTAATGTTTGATGTCACAACTTCATCATTCTCCTTCCCTTTCTTGTTCTTGTTCTTCTTCTTTCCTTCTCCCTTTGTCAGCTCCATTGTTGGTTGTGACCACAGCAAATGACGATGGTGGTTGGTCCAGATATGGTCGCAACCACGATGAATGACGACGTTCAGTCCATATCTGCTTGTGGCCACAACGGATAACCCAATTACTAGGAGACGATGGCGAGGTACAATGATGAGATGAAGGTTCTGGTGTAGAAGTTGTTGGCTTTGATATTAGATTCTTGGCTTGCGTGCCTCGTGAATTGAAGATGTTATTGGGGAATTTTATCATAATATTATTATTAGTTTTTACCCTCCATGTCCTGAACTAGACCTCATGCTTGGGTTGCAATCACATTTTGATATAGAGGCAATTACGTTTTTGATTCAGGATTATATGGGGAGTCTTTAGGTTCTCAAGTGTGGTGACAAGTGAGTCATTGTTCATCCCTTGTCGGATGTTGTTCTTGTTCTCTTGGCTAACCAAATTGAGGTAAACGAAGACATTTATTTGGGGTTGAGAAAGGAAGGTTTCGTTGAATATAGGGTATTTGGCTTTGCATCCCTAGGATGTGGCACAACTTCTTTCTTATTTCTTCCTTATGGTATAACTTTCATACGATTTTTGTCTGAGGGGAGGTCAACACGGATGAGGAGAGATCAAGATCGGAAATAAGGAGGCATTGCACAACATCGACGATGAAGGACACAGATTAGGGGAAGGGGTTGAGGAAGGAGTTGGAGAGAGATAATCTAATGCTGATGTTGTAGGGTATTAATGTGAGGATTAGATGAATCTAATGATGGATAAAGATGGTGCACCATAGACTACCTATAAATGTGATCCACAGTAACATTCATCTAAATTATTAAATGATAATTTTTATTAAAAAAAACTTATAGATATAGATGAAAATTCATATGTTTAATAAATTTATATTTTATTTGTTACATTTAATAAATATTAAATTTAATTACATAGTATGTTTAATAGACGCAATAATTATATTATTCTATTTATTACATTTAATAAATATATTATATTTATAAATATAATGTTTAATAATATTATTAAATTTGATTATAAAGTATATTTAGTAAATGCTATAATTAATATTATATAAGGGAAAATATGCTTATTTGTGTATTTACATAAATATTGCATTAATTGTAATAAAAACTACATTTGTATTTATGTTCAAGTCTATTTTTCTTATGAATATGTATAAAATTTACGAATTCAAAAATAGCTTCGGAAAACACGTGACGAAACAAGAGTGCTTCTCAAGCATTGGATGACACATGTCATCATTTCATGCTTCGGAATTGTTTGGTTCGATTACGAACCAAATTCAAATTCAAATTCAAATACATTATAAATTTAAAATAAATCCTTAACTTCTGTCATAATAAATTTTGGACATTAAAAATTCAATCATGGACATTAGAAATTGAAAGTAAATCAATTTATTAAATAGCTACCTTAATTATAATAATTATGGACAGAATTATATTTGTTTCTATTAAATAGTTACCTTTATAAAAGGGAGAATCAACTTTGTCAATGTTTCATGGGCATTGTAAGGACGATGAAAACCTTTGAAGAAAAACCATATTTAAAGATTCAACAAACAAAACCAATGACAAGAGTAAGGAATCACATCTTAAATTTTTGTGCGTGGCAATTTGGTTTACACATCTTCTGTAGTTACTTATCCCACGTTTCGATTTTTAATTTACTCACTTTTCATGTGTCTTTCAGCACATTTTAAGATACACTTTTCATGTGTCGGTCCTTTTCCTTTTTGTTGAAACATTCCGTAATAGAAGAAAAGGGAAAGCTATGTTAAGAATTTAAGTAACACGTTTTTTCCTCCCAACTTTTTATTTTATAATTTTGTTTTTGTTGATACTGAATAATTATTGTATTACTTTGATACTTATACTGCAGATGGTAAGAGGCCCTAATCTATAAGTAAAAAATGGGTATGACATTAATTGGGTGTGTTTCATCAAATTGCACAATGCTATTATGTTTAAATATGGATCAAAATCCATATTTCTAAACTTTTGGTGAGACTTTATTTCTCCCTTATGTATATTGGCTTGAAACGAGAAAAGTTATTTCTTGAGACATGGATAAAATGATGCCTTGCAATCTTTCTTTGAAAATTCATTTCGGTATATACAAACAAATAATGGATGAAAAACTAATTAAGTTTAGATTCAAAAAAAAAAAAAAGCGATTTAAGACTTTACTTTTTGGTAAAAAAATCCATTTACTTAAGTTTAAAAAATAATCTTAGTTGATGAATGAATTAATTATGATTTGAATATCTTTATATTTGATGTTAATTATAAAATTGAGTATTATTTAAATAATTTTAAAAAATAACTTTCACTGAATTATCAATTAAAAAATTAATATATTAGTTTGCAGTCTAATTGATAGTATGCAACAAATGAAAATATATTATTTAGGAAATCTATTTAAAAATCATAAAAATTATAGATACATATATGTAACTAATTACACAGGCCCTAAATAAAATATGAAAAATATACATTTAAATGTATTTTAAGTTTTAGTTTATTGATAATGAAAATATAAATTAATATATAAAATATGTAGTCATTCAAAACTTTTAATTTGTGAAGTTTAAAAATTAATTTTGATTTATTAAATAATTAGTGTCTTTTATTTGAATAATTAATCAATTCAAAAAATTAAAAATAGATTAAAGATAGTTTGCAATAAACTTTTTTGGCCCATATTAAGGGTAATAGGGTGATTTAACTTTTCAGCAATTGAGTGTAACTAATCAATTTATTTGAACAGAATCATTGCCTAATATGTAATTAAATGATCATTAATTGCTAACTTTGCTATGTAATTTTTTAATTAATTATTTTGAGTATCAATATGAAAAAACTATCTTTAATAAAATATATTAATAAAAATATATATTTACAAGTATTTGTAAATACATATAAAATGGGATAAAATATGTATATTTAAAACATATTCTTTTTATAGCGTAACGAAAATTGTTTAAAAATTTAGTTTATCTATAATGAAAATATAAATTAATATATAAAAATGCAGTCATTCCAAAAGTCTTTGAGTAGATAGTCAATTAAAAAAAATTAGTATATTATTTTGCATTATGATTTATAGACGCAACGAATTAAAATCTATTAAAAAATCTTTAAAAAAAAGAGAGAAATATAGTTTGCAACAAATTATAAGAGTCCAAGTTAACGGAATATAGTGATTTAAATTTTACGTAGTTGAAGCAATTAAGAACAAAAAATCAGTTTTTTTAAATGTAATTAGCCTAATCGGCAATTGAATTGCCATTAATTACTAATTTTGATATGTAATTTCTAATTAATTATTTTGAGTACCAAAACAAATAAACAATGTTTAATATTCTTAAAAAAATATTATATTTATGAATATTTTCAAATACATATAAAGTATGAAATAAAATATATTTATTTTTAAAAAATGTTTTTGATAATAAAATGTAAATTAATATATAAAATATGTGGTCATTAAAATTATTAATTAAAACTGCTATCAAATGAACATTGTATCATCATCATGGCATCATAATTTTTATGACAACAATTAAAAATTAGATAGAGGATCCAATTAAAAAAAAGTTCAGGGACTTAATTAAAAAAAAGTTTAGGAACCTAATTAAAAATTTGATAAAAATATGATGACCCACAGAATAATTAAACCTATAATTAGTTGTTCTTCAATACTATTTTCCATCTTTCTCAATAAACACCACAAAATAACTTATAAAATTAAAATTTAAGCACGCTTAAAAATATGAAGTAAACTTTTACTTAAGTATCACGTCCCAGAAAAATAAAGGCAATATAATTCTTATCATTCAACGCAAAGGAGAATTCAAAACATAGGAGATAACATGATCCAACAATGTTCTCATAATTTTAAATAGCGGGATTGGATTTCTTAAAAAATTCTTTGTTTTTGGATAATGGGGTTTATAATTTTTTTTATAAGATATTTATATCTTATTAATATTTCAAAATTTTATTATTTTAAGAGTAAGAAAAAATTTCATACAAGGATTGAATATTATACATGAAGTAAACTTTTTAATAGTAATTATACAATAATATAAATTGTTTAGTATAATTCTTATAATTTAAAATATATATCATGTGTAATATTACTATTTATTTATTTGCATTACTAAACTAAATCACTAACTTTGCCTATTTCACAATGGAATTTAAAATTAAATAGACATTACTGAATAATATATAATATAAATTTATAATATAATTTAAATTTAAAAATATGGACATCATTAATATTTTTAGATAATGAATTTATTTTAAATTTGCTATATGTTGATAATCTTAGACGCAAGATACCAAATAACTTTCTCATTAAATTTTAAAGTTCAATGGAGAAAAAAATAGTCCAATTATGATACTATACAAATATAAATTACAAATATAAATATATTTACAAAGATAATGCTTTCTTAAAAAAACATATTTATATATAAATGAAAATAATATAACATGTTGATGATTATAAATATAAAATTATTTGAATATATTTTAATATTCACAATTACTTTAACACATATATATTTTAAATATTTATATACATATATGTATTTGTAAAATTAAAATGTACATTAAAATTATAGTAATATAAAATTATATTTATTTTCGTACTTATAAACTAACACCTGTGCATGGCACGAGTTATTATACGAGTATATTTAAATATAAACACCATTGAGTACATGGATCAATTGGTTATTTCAACTTAACTAGTGATTTCGAATTCGAGTCTTGAATATATAGTTGCACTAAATACTCAAAAGGAGAGTTTTGTTGCTCATAGTAGTTCTATCTGTCTTGAGCATAATTGCCTCTTGTAAAGATACCTATGTGATCCATACCAAAGAAAAAAAATACACACATATTGATTCTTTAATTAGTTTAGTTTAAAGTATATTTTATGAACAACAATAAATAACATAGGTAATTTTAAATTTAAAATAATCCATAATAATTTATTTAAAGCAAGATTATAAGAATACAAATCAAGTCATAAATTATTATATTATACTATATTATATTATATATATATATATATTTGAATTTTTCTGTTTTAAAATATTTTTATAAAATAATTTTTAGATAATAATAAGATAATGAATTTTAATGTATATTTTAATATGTGTGTATTAAATTTTGTATTAATTACTTTCTATTTAATAATATATTTTTATGAATATAAATTCATATGAAAACGCACACATTTAATAAATTTATATTTTAAATATTAAGTTAATAAATATAATGTTTAATATTATGTAAATAAAAATATTCATTTATATATTTATAAAAATAATACATTTATAACATTAAATGCTACATTAATATATATATATATATATATATATATATATATATATATATATATATATAACAAATGTATAATTACTAATAAGCTTACAGGTTAGATCATATATTTGCAATTAAGGCAAAATTAGTGTTTTAGCCAATGCAATGCACAAACTTATTTAAATTTTCACTACTTTATTTATATAGTCAATAGAAAAAAATTTGAAAAAAATAAAGAATTATATAACACATCGAAAGAAATCTCCTTATATATATATATATATATATATATATATATATATATATATATATATATATATATATATATAAATGAATAAGTCTATTTGTGCTACCATGAAGTTGTGCAGTTCACTATCCTAACATCATCTGGTTCTTCTACTTTTCCTAAAATTTCTCTTATCAATTTTTGTAACTACTCACATTCACAATATTTCTATAACTACCTCCATTCATTTCATTTGATGCTATCTTTTTTTTTAATATTTCTTTTATCAATTTTTTTAACTCTATTTTTCAACTTCGAAGATTTCTCTCTTTCATCAATAATTTCAAATCCTTAATTCAATTTACTTTTCAATTTTCAAAGTTAATATTAAAAAATTAAAGTTACATCGTTACATCTTCCCATATCTTTTTTTTTTTAAATTTTATAGTTTCTAATTTCTTTTGTAATTTTCTCTTTTTTAAAATTTCTTTCGATGTGCTATATAATTCTTTTTTTTTTCCTTCAAATTTTATAGTTTCTAATCTTTCGGGTTTTTTTTTTAAAAAATATTTCTTTTATCAATTTTTCTAATTCTATTGTAATCCTTTGTTCTTTTTTAAATATATTTCTTTCGATGTGCTATGTAATCCTTTGTTCTTTTTTTTTTTCAAATTTCTTTTTATTGACTATATAAATAAGATAATGAAAATTTGAATAAGTCCGTGCAATGCACGAGCTTAAAACACTAGTTTGAAAAAAGAGATAATCTATCCCTAAGAAATTAGACACTATAATTTAAAAAAAAAAGATAAGGGAAGATGGATAAGCTATGCAAAATATAAAGGAGGAAGAAGATAAGAGGAGAGTTGTCATATATATATATATATAGTACAACTCCTGTGAGAGCACTTTCTTACGTGAGAACATGAGAACAACTAATAACAACAATCATATCAAGATTAAAAATAATAAACGGTTGAGATTAAAATATTTAAAATTCAAATATAATATAACCATCAAATCTCTAAAAGATTCACCAAACAAAAATTAAATCTTATCATGTCCTAAAATATCTCAATTATCACGATCACGATCACTGTCACCACCTCCGCCGCTATGAACTTTGTCGTCGTCATCGTTGCTGCCACCACCACCTCTCATGGCGATGGTGGTGGCAGTCACCATCACCATGACCACCACCACTTCTATTGCCATGACCTTCGTCGTTGTCGTTGTTGCCGCCACCACCACTGCTGTGGTCATGGTGGTGGTGGCGTGCAACACCGGTCATGGTTACGATGGTGGCGGTGTGACAATCATGGTGGTTGTTGCAGCGGTGGTCATGGCAATGGTAGCGACAATCATGGTGGTGATGGTGATGGGTTAATTGAGATATTTTAGAAAATAATAATTGAGATATTTTATAGATTTAATTTTTGTTTGGTAGGTCTTTTAGAGATTTGATGGTTATATTAGATTTTAATTTAAATTTTTAAATATTTTAATCTCAACCGTCTATTATTTTTAATCTTGATTTGATGGTTGTTATTGGTTGTTCTCATGTTCTCACATAAGAAAGTGTTCTCACATGAGTCGTACTTTATCTCTCTCTCTCTCTCTCTCTCTCTCTCTCTCTCTATATATATATATATATATATATATATATATATATGAGGGATCCACTTACTCTCGTAAGTCTAAGAGAGTTACTCTTCATCCTCACCATTCATTTTCTTAAAATCTAATGATTAAGATTAGTTATTAGTTACTCATTACAATCATTGCATTTCAAGAGAATGAATGGTGAGGATGAAGAGTAACTCATATCCTTTAATTAAGTATATTATTCTAAAAAGTAAAATGAAGTTTTAAATATCTTTAATATTAACTTTAAAGAGTAAATTGTAATAAAGATGTGAAATTATTGATAAAAGAGAGAAATCTTCGGAGTTAAAAAATAGTTACAAAATTGATAAAAGAAATATTTGAAGGGGAAAAAAATGGCATCAGATAAAGAAGAATGAAGGTAGTTACAAAAATATTAGATGAAGAAGTGAGTATGAGTAGTTACAGAAATCTATAAGAGAAATTTTAGAAAAAGTTGCAAACGAATATGCATATTAGGATAGTGAAGTACATCACTTCATGAGAGGAGAATATTCAAATGAGAGTGAATGTAAGGGAGAGTGGAGAGAGTGGAACAATGAGAGCATAAATAGACTTATATGTTTATATATATAAGGAGATGAGTATAAGGTGTTAGAGTTGCACAACGGTTGGATTCTCACGCTTAACCCCTGATCAAAGTGCGTGTCTTTGCTGTCACTTGCCCATAAGCAAAAATAGAAGCATGATTCTTATTAGAAAGATGTCACATTCTAACATATCAAAATCAATGCTATGATCTTATTTTCATTCCCATAACACAACCTAGTCACTGTTCATATCTCACACATCAGAATCCATCGAATCTTTCTTTATTCCTTAGTCACAATGGCTATAAAGAGCTCATTGGTGGATATTTCAGAACACATGCTTCAAGATCCTTACAATATTGAGAAAAATGATGGGTATTTCAGTGAAAAGGTTCCTAAATGGAAGGAAGAAATCACGATGAGAGCTTTGGTGGTGAGTGTTGTGTTAGGGAGTTTGTTTTGCATCATCACCCACAAATTAAATTTCACTGTTGGGATCATCCCTCCTCTTAGCATTGCTGCTGGTTTATTGGGGTTCTTCTTTCTGAGGACTTGGACTGGTTTCTTGACCAAGATGGGATTTTTCACCAAACATTTTACCAAGCAAGAGATCACTGTTATTCAAACATGTGTTGTTGCTTGTTGTGGCCTTGGCTTTAGTGGTACTCCTCTTATCTCAATCAGGCCTTGCCTTTAGTGGTACTCCTTTTATCTCAATCAATCTCTCTCTTTATATATATATATATATATATATATATATATATATATATATAGATTCTTCACTTGTTTGTTTTGGATTCAATTGCATTGCCTTAGTAACAACCAAGGTTTTAAAAAATTGTCCTCCACAATGTCAAGGACTTTAGAGTCTTTGCTATTAAAGATTGTGATGAAATTGCAACTACATATGCAATTAAAACCTTGATAGCAACATTCTTTTGGATTGTTGTTGTTGAATTCACTTTAGAACTTCAAAGCCTTGGTACAAGTTGCCTTATTTGTTTTCTTCTTTTGGAATATGCTTATGTTTTCTTTATTTGTTATGTGTTGCATGAGCTTGATGATTTATTGAAAGATACACTTTTCACATATCCACACTCAAATAATAATAAGTGTGTGTATGTAACATCTATAAAGAAAAGTATGGATTTACATCGTGACCAAAACATCAAATCATTATCTAATTTGGAAAGTACTAGTACACATTTGAAAAAGAGAAAAATGGAAACACACTCTTTAACACATATTCTAAACACAATTTTTATTATTGGTTGAAATTTATTAAAAACTACAAAATTTTATAGATTTTACTTTTTATTTAATGAGTTTTACTTGTTATTTTGTAATTTTCAATAAATTTTAATTATTTCCAACATGTATGTTAAAAAAGTATAATAAAAAATATTTGTAATACTTTTCTTTGAGAAATAATTATTTGAAATGGTAGCCCAATCAAGTTATTCTCATTTCCAACCTTAGGTCAAACATTTAGGGCCCACTTGGTGGCCAAGACATGATAATATAACTATCATATCCTATTGTAATAAGTTGTTTGGTGCACCAATAGGATGTGATTTGATTATCTTATTGCCTATCATATCCTATTGGTGTAGTGTATTTCTTATCATGGGAAGAGAATTGACTTAGAAAGTATCATGATAGGATAATCGCTTTTTCTACCTTCCTCTCTCTCACCACCACTATCATATCTTGTTGTAATAAGTTGTTTGGTGCACCAATAGGATATGATTAACTTTTCTGTCGGCCTATCATATCCTGTTGGTGTAGTGTAATGTATTTCTTATCATGAAAACATAACTGACTTAGAAAGTATCAGGATAGGATATTTACTCCCTCTCACCACCACCATTACTGTCACCACCATTGTTGTCACCACAATTGCCATTACCACCATTGCCATTGCCATTGCTCCCACCATCACCACCACCACCATTGTCATTGTCATCATTGTCACCATCGTCGCTGCAAACCACCACCACCTTCGCCACAGTTGTTGTTGCCACCATCGTCACCGCTATCACCATTGCCACCATTGTTACCAACGCCACATCACTATCGCAACCACCCTCACCACTGCTATAGAGTTTAAGGAGACTTATAGACTAAGGAAAAATATTTTAGAAACTATTTTAGATACACACAAGGTTGACACAAAGCTAGAGTTTTAAGGCTAAGGAAAACTCTCTAATCAAAAGCAATTTTTTCTCTCCTTAGAAGCACAAATTCTCTCAATTTACTTACATTAGATTGTTTCCCTTCTTTGCAATGATCTACGAATGAAGGTGATTATATAAAGTTTATTTGCTTCAAACTAGTATTTTATGGTTGTCGGAACTTATTCAAACTCAACCAAACAATGTGTAAGCTACCCTTTTCACATAATTGTAGTTTGACTGTCTTCCTTGTCTTTTATTGCCACGTTAGGAATCTTTTCAATGTGATTTCTGCTTCTTTATTTTGAAATTAACAAACACAATTTGAATTTAAAATTGTGACAGTTAGTGTAAGTTGGAATTCTAGCGAGTCATTCATTGACAATTTCTGAAGTCTACAAGGAATGATGCTTCTAAAGATTGGTTTCTACAGAGTTCTTCTTGTAAATGCTTCTGGTTACTACAGTGTTTGTGTAACAATCTTCTTATCTTTTGGCTACTTCGTTTACATCAATACTTTGTCTCAATAATAAATTATTGACTTTTATAATAATTACTTTAAAAGTCATACCTGAAAGTAAAAATAGGTCAAATGGCTTGTTTGGGGGTTTGTGGCTTGATCTGCATTAGGCCTATCCTAACTCATTTATTAGAAAGGCTAAACTTTTTTAAAATCTTATTTAAGCATAAAGGTCATAGGTGCTTTTTATATACATATACATATATATTATATTATATATAATTTTATATAATACATATACAAAATACATATATTACACGTGATAATGTAAAAAATGCATAATTATTAATAAGTTTATTTAGGCCTATAGGCCTACCAACTTTTTTATAAGCCTTATCACAAAATATACTTTTATCACGCTTATAAGTCAGGTCAAACCTTTAAAAAAAAAAAAACTTACAACAAATAAATACATTAGCCTTAAACTTTGATATTTTAACAAGGTCATGCTCAAGTCTACTAAATTTTAGTGCAACTTGATTGTCTTCACTATGCATAAAAATTAAACTAAAATAAAACATATGATAAATTGATATTTTATTCTATGCATTATACAAGATAAATATTTACTTGTATATAATTATAATTACACTTCATAATAAGTAAATGTTTTTAAATTTAAAAATTATATTATATAAAAAATTATAATAAATAAATATTATTAAATATATAAATTATATCTTAGATTTATAATAAGCAATTTTTTTTTGCTGACCATGGTATTGGTACGGATCATTCATCGTCGGAAGTAATGACTAAACTCCGTCGGAGACTGTGAGCGCACACCAAGGTAGGTATTCCCCTCCCAACATGATTTATTCCATACCCAAAGTGGCATCACCAGGATTCGAACCCTGTATATAAAATTTATATTATAATAAGTAATTTATATTATGATATAAAATTATTTTTAAATTAAAATAAATAAACAATTAAGAAAATTAAATATACAAAACTTGAAATACACCTATTAAGCTATGAATAATAAATGAAAGAATATTGAAATTTTTTAATTGAAAGTCAATAGATTTGGAGTTTCATATTATTAAGTTGTGCATTAATTAATACATAATTATTTTAGCTTAATTAATAATCTCATACTTTTGGATTCTGAATATCAAACTACATTGAATATTTGAAAGGAGAGAATTGTCTATACTTAATGTATTATAAGAAGAAAAAAATTCTAGCTCCACCATAAATTTTAGAAAGTTGAATTTATACTAGAACCAGAAATTTTAGTAGACAAGTTGGTTGGTACAATAATCTAAACAACACGATGACAGGTTGTTAGGTTAGACTCCGAAGATTTAATCCGATCTAGTTGCGTGTCCCTGCTGTCACTTGCCCATAAGCAAACAGCAGAACCACGTTGTTCTTGCTTCCTCTGTTTTTTTTTTTTTATCTATCGGTTAAAATTTATTAGTAAAAATTAGTATTAAATTTTCTTAATTCTAATAAAGTAATTATAAATTTTTTTTATTTTATTCTACTTTTATTTTTACTTTATAATAAATATATATATAAATTCATTAAAGATTAAAAATATATATATATAATTAATAAAAAAATAATTAATATAATTTTAAATTTTACAAATAACATATAAATAATTTTTTTTTAAAAAAAAATCCAACATTTAAAAAAAAACAGAAAAATAATAGAAAAGGCCACACCCTGTCAAAATCAATCCCCATAACACAGACCCAATCATTGTTTACATGCCCAACATCCGAATCCGTAACGTAACAAACTGTTATCATTCTTATTCTGATTCAGAGGGTAAGTCTGAATCTCTCTTTGTTCCTCTCGGGTAACAATGGGCACAGAGACCTCATCGGTGGACATTTCGGAACCCTTGCTTGCGGATCCTCACAGCAGGAACGAGGAGGAGTATTTTCGCGAGGAGGTTCCGGAATGGAAGGAGCAGATAACGATAAGAGGGTTGGTGGTGAGTGCTGTGTTGGGGAGCTTGTTCTGCATCATCACCCACAAGCTCAATCTCACTGTTGGGATCATCCCTTCCCTTAATGTTGCTGCTGGCTTGCTGGGGTTCTTCTTTGTCAGGACCTGGACTGGGTTCTTGACCAAGATGGGACTTTTCACCAAACCCTTCACCAGACAGGAGAACACTGTTATTCAGACCTGTGTTGTTGCTTGCTATGGCCTTGCCTTCAGTGGTTGGTACCTCTCTCTCTCTCTCTCTCTCTCTCTCTCTGTATATATATTCCTGATTTGTTTGTTTTAGATTCGATTGCCTTGCCTTGTCTCTCCATAATTTTTTTGCAATATCAAGATTCCGAAGTGAATCCTTGAGGAATATTCCTGTTGTGGATTGTTGCTGTTGAATTCACTTTAGAACTTCACGAATCTTGGAAAAAAGTTGGTTTTGTTTGTTTTCTTCTATTGGGATGTGCTTCTGTTTTCTTTACGTCTTATGTGCTGCATGAGCTTGGTGCTTTTTTGGAAGATCAGCTTGGAGTTAGTTTTGTGAAGATTAGAGGCTTTGAGAGTTTTGTGGAAGAGATAAAGTGAATTGACTATGGAGTAGGAAATGAACATAACTTCCTTCTACACTGTAGAAATTTTAATATATTTTTTCTTTTCATGGAATAATAATTAACTATTAATAATGCATGGATCAACTAACACAAGTTTGTTTCAATTTAACCAGTGGTCTTGAGTTTGACTCCTAGATATACAACTACATTAACTACTCTGAGGAAGAGTTTTGTTGCATGTTGTGGTACTACCCAACTCAAATAGGATTGTCTCTTGTGAAAGATACTTGTGGTCTATACCAAAAAAGAATAATAATAAACTAGCACAACTTCATTTGTGTTCAAATTCATCAAATTTAATTGCCTTGGGAAGGAAATCTGTTGAAAAGCTTTGTAACACTGATAAAATCTTTCTCCGCCAAAGGAAAAAAAAAAAGTAGTGAATGTTGAAATGTGGTTATTTACTTAATTGTACAAGGTAAAAATATTTTGTTACACATGATGTTCTGTTCTATTGCTGACTCAACTCTACTTAAGCAATCTGGTTTATCTTAAAATCTCTTGTTCAAGAGAGTTGCTTCTAATATTGGTGAATTTTTTTCCCCACAAAGTTCTCTAACATGCAAATTGTGTTGTTTCCGACAGGGGGGTTTGGTTCATCCTTGATTGCCATGGATCAGAGAACATATGAACTCATAGGCCCTGATTACCCTGGTAATAGAGCTGAAGACATTAAAAACCCAGGCTTGGGTTGGATGATGGGTTTCATGTTTGTTGTCAGTTTCCTTGGACTTTTTAGCCTTGTGCCACTTCGTAAGGTAATCTATGCGGTTTGTATTATTATTGTGCTATCATAAGGAAATTACATTTTAAGAGGAGAGATCTGATAACACAACCAGGAACATGAAATAATAAATGCAAAAATTTTGTCCCTTGTAATCTGGAAGATCAAATGATAAAACATGGTCAAACTTTGAGCCGTTAATCAATATAGCAATTATTCTTTATGGTTTTGGACTATTTTTTGAACTATTGATATGATGAGTGTTCCTTTCTTCATGAACTTCCATGTTTGTGGTGCAATTGCTGAATATTTGACGTTCTATACGAAAGTTTATTTATTTATCTGTTGTGAAAACTATACAAAAGCTTTTTTTAGAGGATGTATTATTTTCCCATGTACTAAAAATAATGCTTCCATCATCCTGTTCATTCTGTTGCTTTGGCTGAAAGCCCAAACTTTGAAGGAGTCATATAGGTGGTGCAAATTATATAAATTATTTATTTATTTTTGGGGCAAAGATACGAATAATTTCTCTGTTGAGAGGGATATAAAGTTTGTGTAAATATATGACTGTCGATGTTAAAAACTAAATAGAAAAGTTTATTTAAAGAGGAATTATTTAAGTTAATGCCTTTAACTTTTCAAATGGTTTTTATCCCACAAAAATCAAATGGCATCAATTTAGTAGTACATCTATAATGAGAAAAGTGAATATAATAAGAGTGGAATTGGAGGGAGTGCAAATTTTGGTTATGGCTTTTCTACTCTATGGAGGTGTAACCTCTTTACTTCCACCAGTTGCATATTTGATATATCATTTTCTTTGCCAATGTATCCTGATCTCCGTGAATGCAATTTCAGGTTATGGTGTTAGATTATAAGCTTACATATCCCAGTGGAACAGCCACAGCATTGCTAATTAACAGTTTTCATACAAAAACTGGAGCTGAACTTGCAGGGTATACATTACAAATTATGTTAATTTGACCACTCAGAAGCTTTGTATATTTTACATTCTGATACAGGTCATGCACATTGTTGCGGAACCTTTCTGCTTATTAATCAAAGCATTGTGGAAACCCCTTAAGCCTGTTAAAACCTCTTAATTTTTTATGCATAGATTATTTTGTTTCTATTTTCTGTCCTTTTTATATTTGTTAATGTCTATGAGAATCTTACAGGAACCAAGTTCGGCAGCTTGGAAAGTATTTAAGCATAAGTTTCTGCTGGAGTTGCTTCAAGTGGTTCTTCAGTGGTATTGGGGATTCATGTGGATTTGACAACTTCCCTAGCTTTGGTTTGACACTATTTAAGAACACGTAAGGCTCTTGTGATTTTGATTTTCTCTGCACTTAGATGAATTCACTTCTCACTCATCTTAAATTATGCAGCAGCTGTTCATGGGTATCACATATGTATACTCTGTTTAATGAGACCTAATGATTATCATAGCAGTCTGAGAGTTACATTGTACATGGGCCTAAGGCAGTATGTTGCTATTAAGAGAAGATAGTGAATAACCAGTGATAAATATTTTTTGAAAGGCGTATATAAATCTACTTCTGTATTTATATTTGAGATTGTATCATTTCTATGATTTCACTCGTGCCTTAAGGTACACTGCAAGCAGGAACTTTTTGGATTTCATAGAAGTCCATGAGCTAGTGCTAGGCTTTTAACTTGTTATTAACAGAACTTAATGAACTCAATAAATAACAAAAGATGCTTTCCCTCATGATGAATTTCTCCCTGTACTTGGGAAATACCAAAACTCGATTATGATTATGAATATCATTACCTTCTTAAGAAACTAATGGGGTAGTGTCACAAGCTTCCACTAGTTATTTATGATAAACTCAACCCTTAACTACCATGTTACAAACATGTGAGTTGAATATCTCCCTGTACTCGGAAAATACCAAAACTCAATTATGATTATGAATACCAATACCTTCTTAAGAATTAATGGGGTAGTGTCACAAACTTCAAGTCTTCAACTATTATTTTTGATAAACTCAACCCTTAACTGCCATACTACTAGCAAGTGTGTTGAATTTCTGGAACTATGGAAGAGTGGCTGACCCAAAGTTGCGCTCGGGTACACTTTGGACAATGCCTGGGCTTGTCTCAGACTGGTTAATTCCCTGGTTTCCACAGTAACACACTAGGTAGGTAGAATTTAGAGAAGAGAGAGAGAGAAAATGGCCACAAGTTAAGAAGTTAAAAATATTTTTAATATAAACGAGGATAATTATATTAATCTGTGGACTATTTTCTCAAATGGGTAAATAAAAAGAAATGGAGGGAGTATGAAATTGCATTTGAGGTTTGCAATTTAGCCTTTAGTAGTGTTGTGGTCTTGTTGCTATTGGATGGTTGTGGCTCTCCTGATCACTTACAGATTTTTTTTCCGGAACTGGTTAGAGTTTTATTAATCAGCCTCTGGTACAACATAATAGAGAACACAAATATTAAATGATTGACATGCTAGCATCCCTATTGTCTATTTATTGTGATAATACAATTAAACGATGACAGTTGCACCTTTACTGATGGTGCATTATAAGAGGCAACAACTTCCTTGAATAGCCTAATTATTTTTCTTAATTTTGTAACAGTTGCTTTAGGTTTTACTTTGTGGTAGTTTGTATTTCTTAATTGCTCCTCATGATGCTATGCGACTTGGAACAACTATTTTTTCATGAATAATAGCATGCCAAAATTTTGTAATAGTTAACAAATAAGTTCATTATGCATTATTCTTAAGAATCTTAATTGGTAACTGCTTTGATGTGGAATGAATGTGGAGGGTTCTGTGGATACAAGTAATTGTCCAGATACTAACATGGCGGCCTTTCCATGCAGATTCTACTTTGACTTCAGTCCAACCTATGTCGGATGTGGTCTTATTTGTCCTCACCTAGTAAATTGTTCAGTTCTCCTTGGAGCTATTATATCATGGGGCTTTCTGTGGCCCTTCGTCTCTGAGCATGCTGGGGACTGGTATCCAGCTGACCTTGGTAGCAATGATTTCAAAGGTCTTTATGGATACAAGGTATGGCTAAGCAAATATACTTGCAGGACATCACTCATTTATCTTTATGCAAACAGTACTTGTGATCTCTACCTGAAGCTCTATGCCAAGAATAAAAGAAAACAATGTCTTAATGTTTTATCTGAACTGCAAGTATAAATTTGAAATTGACATTGGAAAGTCTATTACTCATAACTTGAGAACCAAGCTTAAGCAACCTACTATTTATTAATTTAAATGATCAAATGTAATACATGATATTTACCTTCTATTTGTCATGACTTTCACATCTGAAAGAAAATAGTCAATAACATATAATGAGGAATATTAGATCATTATCAACATTGAAATTTTAAATTTTACTTTCATCTTGTATTTGCTGAGCACAGTACAATACAAGTTTTTGTTTTCTATGTAATGGTTATTATTTGACTTGATACTGAAATGGTTTTGCTTTATTTGCTCTGAAACATGCTGAGCCAGCCTGAACTTTAATTAGGGTTTTTCCAAGCTTTAATGTCTTAAAAAGGTTTACTTTGTCTGATCAGCTTAGCTTCTTTACATCCTTATCCAAAGGCATTTTTTCTTGTAAAGTACTTATTCTTCTAGTAATTTCTTCTCTTCATTGGTTAGTTGCTTTATTCTGTGATATTTTTGTTGTAAAGCTTTTTTCTTACTTATCATGTTTTGTGCAGGTGTTCATATCTATTGCCCTTATTTTAGGGGATGGTATTTACAATCTGGTAAAGATTATACTGATAACTGTTAGGGAGATGTGGAAGACAAGCTCCAAACGGAACAACCTTCCTGTTGTGGCAGAGATTCAAGGTGAGTACAGTAAAATACTTTCTAATTAAGAAAGTTCTGTTTGGTATCTGCCAAATCATTTCCCATACAGGACATGTATAAATATTGTCAAAAAGTCATGCATGTGTATCTTATACTTTACCAATTAATTACTTTCATAGTGACCTTGAGTCTTGATCTGTACAGCACCTTGGCTCTGGGTAATAAAAAAATTGGTTGCATCGTGTAAAACAGCTTAACTGAATGGTTTTAATTAACTTCTGAGAATCATATCTGATTATCTACTCTCAGAGTCATCAGTTGAAACTAGTGGTGTTAAGGGTATACATTGATGTTAACTTTAAGTACTGCTAATTTTTTTTCCATCCATAGTCAAGAATTACCCATCACAATAATTTATTTCAAAATGACAATAGATTGATCTGTTATTTGATTTCTTTTAGTAGTATAACCCCATTAAAGCATGGCTTCATCAATAGACAATGGCAGATGGCCATAACTCAGATCTGCTTCTCTTGAGATCTGAGTGCAAGTGTATAATTTATAGAAGTTAATTATTTTCATATTCATGTTTTCAGAAGATGAGAGTTCTCAACTGCAATCAGAACAAAAGAGGAGGGATGAAGTATTTTTAAAGGACAGGATACCCACCTGGTTCGCCGCCTCTGGATATGTAGGCTTGGCTGCAATATCCATAGCAACAATACCAATTATTTTCCCTCCTCTCAAATGGTACTTGGTTCTGTGCTCTTACATCCTTGCCCCTGCCCTTGCCTTTTGCAACTCTTATGGCACAGGGCTCACAGATTGGAGCCTGGCATCAACTTATGGCAAGATTGGTCTTTTCATCATTGCGGCTGCAGTTGGCCAAAATGGTGGTGTAATAGCTGGTGCAGCAGCGTGTGCTGTTATGATGTCCATCGTCGCAACTGCTGCTGATCTCATGCAAGATTTCAAGACAGGTTACCTCACCCTCTCATCAGCAAAGTCCATGTTTGTGAGCCAACTGATCGGAACAGCGATGGGTTGCGTAATTGCTCCTCTCACATTCTGGATGTTTTGGACTGCCTTTGATGTTGGCTCACCTGATGGCCCTTACAAAGCACCATACGCCGTTATATTCCGAGAAATGGCCATTCTCGGTGTTCAGGGATTCTCGGAGCTACCAAAGTACTGCCTGGAAATGTGCGGCGGTTTCTTTGCAGCTGCCCTGGCTATCAATCTTCTGAGGGATGTGACTCCTAAGAAATTCTCACAGTACATACCTATCCCAATGGCAATGGCAGTTCCTTTTTACATTGGTGCTTACTTTGCAGTTGATATGTTTGTTGGAACTGTGATATTGTTTGTATGGGAGAGGTTGAATAGAAAGGATGCAGAGGACTATGCTGGAGCAGTTGCTTCTGGATTGATATGTGGTGATGGAATATGGACAATTCCTTCTGCAATCCTTTCTATTTTGAGGATTGATCCCCCTATCTGTATGTACTTTGGCCCTTCTGTAAGTAGCTGAAATCAGCAACTTTAGGTTGTCTTTGAAACTGTAGCAAAAAAAAAGGTTCTCTTCGAAACTGTAATGTTTATATATTGGCCTTGTGTCTGTAAATATGTGGATGTAACATCACAGGCGATATCTGCATTTCATTTCCCCTATGTTTCCCTTTACATTTGTGTCCGTAAATATTTAGGGATATCATTCAGGTCCCAACTGTCTCAGGGGAACCGGAAAACAAAAGAAAGGCACAAAGAGGGAAGGGGGTACCTTGATCCCATTTTCCTTTTGGTGCATTTATGTATTGCACATTCTTTTCTTGATGTTGTTTCAGTTCAAAACCAAAGTAATATGTTTAAGAAGTTAATTAGAATGCATTGTGTAAAAGTTATTTGCATTCATCCAATAATGAGTTTTTTTATTTTTTATTTTTACCAAAATAATGAGTTATGTACGGTAAGATCGTTAATCTTTGTGATAATTACTTTTTATGCACTATAAAAGTTTACACTAATAGTATATTAAATGGGTGCAGTGCAAAGGAGAGGGCTGTGTTTATGTTTTAAAATAGGGGGTATTTTGAAAAAAATTAAATACAAGAAAATAGGGGGCATATGATTGTATGAAGTAAAAAAAGAGGTGCAAATAGAATCACTCAATACTCAATTGAGCCAAGCTTACATAGGTGAAGCCCAATCTACCTCTTCTCGAACATGCTTTCTTTGTTGGACTAACGTGGACACATCCATTCTCGAACAAATGGGTACACTCCTATTTTTGAACTAAAGAATTTTGTGGTATATTTTTTTGGTGTACGATGGTAGCAGCAAGAATCGAACTTAAGTTCTCATAATCTGCCTTAACCTCCCACCATTAGGCTGACCCTAGTGGATAAAGAATCTCATGGTATGTTCACAAGTCCCACAATCAGGGTTTTGTATATTTTTTTTGGTATAGATCACAAATATTTTTTATTGGAGACAATTTTGCTCGAATCGAATAGAACCATTATAAATAACAATTTTTTCTCTGCGTATTTAATGTAACTACATATTTAGGACTCGAACTCAAAACCTTTGATTAAGCTACATGGTAGTCGGATTTTTGTATATCTAGTATGCATATTAAGTCATGGCAATATATCTAGTTTGTAAATTAATCTAAATATTTTTACTCTATTTGTACAAATATTGACTTAAGTATCATATTGTCTTTGTATATACCTCCACCTATGACCTGTAGAACTTCAACATCCTAGATTATTCATGCGAGAGGGAAGCCCCAACCATTTCCTGCGTGTGCTTTATGTTTTCCATTTCATTCACACACACTAAAGCGGATTTTAATTTTAGGGAAATAAAAAATTCAAGCCATATACTTAATTCTAGTTTTGTGACATTAAAGTAGATTGAACACTGACTAATAGTCAAGATGACAAATACACGAAAGTGATTCATTTTCCAATTTCCATTCTGGATGAAACATGTTAGCCTTAGTCAAAGACTTAAAGAAGCAGAAACACTATATATATTTACGGGGCCAAACATGTGTTCGTAGAATGGTTTTTTAATATTAACAAACTGTGTTGGTCTCAGTTTTGAATATACCGTGTGAAACTTAATAAAAGGATATATACGCCGGGGAAACAAAGCCAATGTCATTATAACCATTAAAATCAATTATGTCAGCATTGACAAAGCTATTCTTGTAATTCTTGACATTAAATTAGTTTTTTAAATATTCAAAATGGCATTAAAGTTATTTAAGATAATGTCATGAAACATGACAGAATTTTTTTTTTTAAATGCATAATTTGACATCACAAATAGTGTAAACTATCCAGAATGCTTTCGTTATTCTACATCATTATATAGTGCATTTTAAGTTTCTAACTACTCTCCGTTGTTTCTTTCAACAACAACAAAAAAAAAAAAAACTACTCTCCGTTGTCCATTAATAACACGGATCAATGAATTATTCATTATGTTGCTCCTCGTTTAAATTCGTAAATGCTTTAAAAAATGTTGTTCTAAATAATATTATAGGAATATTCTTTCAAATTATCTTAAGACCATATATTCTATTAGTCTGAAGACTTATTATCCTATACTCCTTCAATGATTGCTCAAAAAATGACAAAGCTCAAGTTCAACTCCTAAAGAGCATACAGTATACGTTGCATCCGAAGTTAGGAAAGTATTCTAATAACATGACCAATTCTTGACTCCATCTATATGATCTAGAGAGTATAAGTTGCATTTGGAGTTAGGAAAGCATTGTAACATAATATATACATCATGAAAAAGTGACTTTTTAAATTGAATTAGAAGGTCACTTTTTTAGATCATTTGTATTTTTAATTGAATTAGATCGATCATTTGCGGTTCATGCAGATTGGTGTCAATGGCAGAGTTCTGGTTGGAATGGAAAACCACACTGACAGGTGCAAAAGTCCAGTATTAAAGCAAAAATCTAAAATGGGTTACATGGGGTTTCAAACATTCGGGTTGGGAGATGCTTTTTCATGGTAAACATATTGTTTGGGAGCTTTAGAGCTTGCTGTACATGGATTTTTATGTTACAAGGATGGGGTGAAATAAATAGACTAATGAGAAGCTGTCTGTCACATGTTAGTATGAAGGAATAATAGTTGGACGTTGCAGTAGCTGGTATATATGCCAATATAAAGATTGTTTGTAGTTGGAATGGTGGACTTTATGATTGGGAAGGGACTGGTTTTTGTGTTATTACTTTTGGGGGTTATATGGCACTAGAACATGACAAGTGTTGTATGCTTGATCTGGTTTTCGTTCAGTTTTGACATGTCTTGTGTCAATTCCCTTTTTCCTCTTAATTTGAACCCTAATGTCTTAAGCAAAACTCAATTAATTGGAAACATTAAGATCAATAATCCATCAAGAGTGCACTCAAACCAAAGTTTATTCTTAGATCTTTACACTCTTAGAATTTGGGTTTGGGTCTATCTTAACCTTAAAAGTTAGCTCATGAGATAAGGTTTGCCCCTACTTATATACATTATTTTGGCCTTATAATTAATTACTCAATATGGATTCTCTAACACCTCCTCACATTGAGGAATGGACAACTCGAGCTTGAAGTTTGCAAAACCAAATATTTTTTAGTAATTCGATAAAAAAAATTGATAATGGGTAACCTGATATCCCTAACAACAATTGTAACATCCCAGGCGCTGACGAGGGCAGGGAATGATCGCCGGTGTAAAAGAGAAAAGACATAGACAAGGAGCAGCTCCTGGCAGGTTTCCAACAGGAGGGATACATGAATGAATCGAATACACACCAAAATGAGAGGGATCCAGAGACTGCAGGTATGAGACTGTACAATTGATGATGATTTAAAGGAATTAATTGGTGTCACCTATACTAACAAGATGCATCTACTTTTCGGTAGCCCACCACTTAAGAACTCCACAGTTAAGTATACTTGGCTTTGAGCAATTATGGCATAGGTGACCTTCTGGGAAGTTTTCTAGAAAGCGTGTAAGGGAAGACAAAGTACGCTGAAAAGTCTCGTGTTGATTTGTGGGGACAATCAGCGATCCTAAAAGTAGTTGAGCGTTACAACAACTACTAGAATATAGGTTCTAATATCAACTTATAATTTGAGTTTTTAACCTAACTTAACTTACAATGTGAGGTTTTCCCCTTTTTTACATACATTATTTTGGCCTTATAATTACTTAATGTGGAATCTCCAACCCCTCATGTAGTGGAATCACTACAAGAAACATGTTGTAGCGCCCAAATTGTAGCGTCGGCCTTAACACCAATGCTGGTCTGACGTAAGGGTTCAAAAGATTTTTTTTTTTTTATAGAAATAAAACTCTAACATTGACTTAAACCAATGTTAATTTCAAATTAGCATCGTTATTGTGTCGATCAGAACCGACACTAGTGATGATATTTGCAATAGCATTTGCATATCCGACTGCTACATGGTAATTAATGATAATGATTGATTTGATCATTTCAAATTAGTTGCAACCTAGTGTTGGCCTTGCCAACACTACAACAAATACTTTGAGTTAGAAGCTAATTTGAAACGGTTTAATTCATTAATTACACTTTAGCATTGACTAAGCCGATGCTAAAGCGCAGTTGAAGAACTAGTGTCGGGTTAGCATCAATCAAGTTGACGCTAAGTCTAAATAAATGGCCCACCTGGACCCATTTCCCTCATTTTTCTTCTTCTATTTTTTTCCCATCATCCATTGCGTTTTACAACCACCACCAACACAATTCGCACCTTCGCTCTCCCGACATTTTTGCCACTCATTTTTCTCTATTATTGTGTTGTTTGAAACATGGATGCTTTGACTTGCTTAAAAATGTGAAAATGAGATGGACCTAATTTCGGTTGAGGTATCGAAATATAAAAATTGAAATGTTAAATTTTAATTGGAATTATTGTTGTAAGTTATATAATTAGACTGGGTTAATTTTTTTTTGTTTTTATTTTAATATAAAATCTTGGATGTCTATTTAGGATTAGAAGAATAATATTTATTTTTTTATAAATGATGAGGCAAAGTAAATGAAGATCTAAAAGTGATTCGGGTGAATATTATGTCAATAACTCATAAGAACTATCATTGATTCTGATTGAAATTGTCTTTGTATGTTAACTTAGATTAATTTCTTTTATAGTTATAAGAACAATGCTTTTTAATTCTTTCCTTTATTTGTTTTTTTTTATATATATCAAATTGTAGTCTTGTATTGTATGCATTGGGGAATTTGATTTAGAAGTTACAACGAAAATTGAGATACTATTTGATATAGAATTTAGGTGTACTTAAAAATAATTTACAAGATGAAGGATGCAATTATTTATTTATTTGAGTTTAAGGTCATATTTGAAATTTTGTTATTTCTTGAATATTGTTTTATTTTCTTAAAAAAAATTGATTTGAATCGTACCAATTAGGAAAAGGGAATTGTTGGAGTGAATAACCAACATTTTTCCTTTCCCAATTTAAGCGTCTATTTTGAGATGTTTCTAAATAAACAAAAGCTCATATTGAAACACTCTTTTTTAGGGAGTGCAAGCTAAGAGAAAACTAGTAAAGTTTGTATCTCTCTCTTTCTCTCTCTCTTTTTTCCAATCATGCCCATTAAGAAGGAGAAAATGTTGAGTAAATAACCAACCTTTTCTACTTTCTAATTTAAGCCTCTCTTTAGGGAGGTTTCTAATTAAGCAAGGGTCATACACATTCGGGAATGGTCAGCAATGGTTGAAAACCAAGTTGGGACAAGGATTTGAGTTAGGTGGGTGGTTTGAGTGGTTATGCATGTAACGTCAGCCTCAAAATTGACGCAACTAACATCGGTCTATAAGCAAACACTACCAGCATTAGTTTGGAAGTTAATGTTAGTTGTGTCAGTTTAGAGGTCACCACATGGACGCTACACATAGCGCCAACCACAATTTTAAAAGGTAGCGTCGGTTTTTAAGCTAACGCAACTTAACGTTGGCTAAGATATATGGACACAACAATTTTGCTTCGAGCTTTGTAGCGCCTATTGCAAAGCTGACACTAAGTGCAAAAATTTGTGACGTGTTTTGTGATTTAGCATTAGCTTTCAATTGATGCTAAAACATGACAAAAATTTCTTGCAGTGAATGAATATCTCTAATGCGAAATTTGCATAATTGAATATCTTTGAGTGGTTCAATAACAAACCAATAATGGGTGGCTTGATAAACCAAACAATAACCACTAGGATATAGGCTCTAGTATTATCTTATAATATGAGTTTTATCCTAACTCAACCCCAAAATCTAGCTCATAGAGTGAGGGTTTCTCATTATATACACTATTTGATAATCTCAATAGTCAATATGGGATCTCCTGAGGATTGAATATCTCAACCTAATATATCCAATAATAATGGCTAGGATAAATTTTGATACAATGTTAGAATCTGGATTTGAACTTAACTTAATCCCAAAAGTTAGGTCATAGGATAATGATAGACTTTTAGTGCTTAACTCAAGGATCCAAGACTTAAACCCTGCCTTCCATAAGTGATTCTTTGTCACACTTATTCCTATTTCTACACAAATTATTCTATTTTATCTAAGAAAACAAACTTCCTAACTAGACACTAGTCACTATCTCATGAAAAGCATTACCCTCTCAATTTTTATCCTTCTCTCCCTCCATTTCTTTTTCTTTTGTTTTTTTTTACTTTACACAGTCTTTTTTATTATAATTATAATTATAACTATCTTTTTATTTATACTATATTTCTCTCTCTCTTTTTTATTTTTTCATTTCTTTTTCTTTTATTTTTTATTTACACATAATTTTTTATTATAAATATCTTTTTTATTTATATTATATTTATCTTTCCCTTTCTCTTTTTTCATTTCTTTTTCCTTTATTTTTTTTACTTACACGTATTTTTTTTATATAACTATCTTTTTATTTATATTATATTTCTCTCTCTTTCATTTGTTTTTATTTTATTTATTTTTATTTACATAGAGTTTTTTTTATTATAACTATCTTTTCATTTATATTTATAATTTTTACTTATAAAAATTTATATTCTATAATTTATATAACCATATATAATCATAAAAATAAAGAATCCTTTTGTTTGTATAAATAATATTTAATATTTCTTGAAACATTTAATATAATAATGTGCTTAATATTATATAAAAATATGTTATTATATATATATATATATATTAAATAAATATAAATTATATAATTACTTATTACTTATTAAACTAATTATAATTTAATTAAATAAATTTATTTTTACTTAGAAATCATCTAAAATTATTTTAAATAATTTCATAAATAAATATTTTGTTGATTAATATTTATGATGTTGAAATTTTTATACTAAAAATAAAGAATCATTGTATTTGTCTTTATGATATTTATTTTTTCTTGAAACATTTAATATAAGAATATTATTATTATTATTATTATTATTATTATAAAATATGCTATTATTTATATTAATCTATCTTATCTAAGAAAAACAAACCCCATAACTAGACACTTGTCAGTCTCTCATGAAAAGCATTTCTCTCCTAATTTTAATAAGATATTTTATTTTTTAAAATTATATGAGTAAATTGATTTTTAATTTCATTTTTTTACAAAATATTTTTAAGTTATTTATTTGCTAACATCATAAATATAATATATTATACATAACAAATTTAGAAGTGATTTCAATAAATTTTAGTCAACCACATAGCGAGTGTTAGATAGAGAGTGTAGCTAGCATTCCTCTTAAATTAGATTAGTTCGAACAATTGGTTCTTCTCACTTCAAATCCAAAGCAAAGTAATTAAATTAAATTGGTTTGGGTAATTGGTTCTTCTCACTTCAAATCCAAACCAAACCAATTATAATCACTTTGGTTCGTGAATTTATCTGTTTTTCAATTCGAACCAATTTGATGACCTGATAAATTTTTTTTAATTTTAGATTAATATATTTTATTTGGTACTTAAAATTTTCCTTTAGTTTTGTCTTTTTTTTTTCTTTCATTTATTTTACATTTCTTTGATCTTATATAGTATTATTAAGTGTCTTAATTTGGTCATATTTATTGTATAATTTTTTATCATATTTTGATTAAAGAAATTAAAGATATATATATATATATATATATATATATATATATATATATATATATATATATTGATAATTATAGAAAGAATTAAATATTAAATAAATAAATATTTAGTCATTAGAGAACAAGAAATATTTTTTTAAAATTTTCATAACTCAAACTAAACCAAATTAATTAAATATGATAGTTCGGATTTAATTTCACCCTAAATCCAAACCAATCCAACTAGCAAACAATCTTAGGATTTAAAAAATATGTTTATTTTATATTAATACTATTTAGTTTTTATATTTAAACTAATTATTTAACCTTAAAAAATATGTCGTTTAAAAACATATACAATAATGTAACAATAAATTATTTTAGTTATATATACATAATTACTTTTAAAATATGAATACAATTTAACGTAATCCGTGCAAATGCACGAATATTATGCTAGTTGATCTAAAAGTTTAATAAAAACACCAAATTTTCTCTTACAAGGTATAAAACATATCCAGCATGCATTTTACAAATTTTACTTCTAGATATGGCATGGATTGAAGATATATAACGAAGGGAATGGGAGATAATTGTAATTTGAAAGTGTTAGAGCATTCTATTAGCACTAGAAAGAGCATTCTTTGTGAGATTGCTGTCATGTACCGTCGGTAGAATTGGTGAATTCCATGATGAGAATTGCCATTGACTGTTTGGGAGGCAGATGCTAAAGCAGATCAATTTGGTAGGTTATCTAGCAATAATCTTAGCCATTCATTATTGCTAGATAATATAGAGAGGGTGTTAGAATTTTCCCATTAATGATTATAAAGAAAACTATATTTCTCCTATGCTAAAAAGATTGTAATAATTAAAGATTTGGTACAATATTTTACTCATTTGAGTTGGGTTAGTAGGTCTATAATTAATTTAAATTAGGTTTATCTTTAGATGATCTTTTTGCAGATATTAATTCCAAAAAGAAACAAGGAATAATGTTAATCCGGCCCTGTCGACCATTGTACGTACTATAAAAATTGCATAGATCTTATCTATGATCATTGTATAAAAAAGATTTATTAAATTCATAAAGTTTGTTTCGAAGAAACAAAAAGGTCAAGCATTAATGGAATTCCTTGTGAGCTATTTATGAAAAATTATTGGCTATTTTTGGTGTAAAGCAACTGTTGTTGTTTGTTTCTGGATTCACACCTTGAAGAAGTCCTCACGTTATGATGTCCTTTCTTTTCCTCCAAGACTCCAACGAGATCATTTCCTATAAATATAATTTGTTGGAATATTCCTTACAAAAGAAATTTTGGAAGTTTTATCATGTGGGTGAAAGGGTTTTGCAGTTTCTCAAAGGAATGAATGGGAAAAATGAAAAATAGAAAGTGGTAGGATGGCTATCTGTCATTCAGCAAAACAATGACATTAATTTTTGTTTTTTAATTTAATTTGAGAATCTAGTTCTTGAGTATTTTCATTGCCATTATAATGTTGGATTCTGTTTGCGAATGGAAAATCCAATACCATTAAGCCAACCCCAAAGAAAATTTTTCAATCAGTCACATGGCAAAGATTGTGACATCTTGGATAGTAAACCCACTAACTTCCATAAGATTCTTTTTCAACACATTTGTGACAGATTGATCAACACAAACCAACCATTTTATAGTGGGTTAATTATCTCAAATTATATTATGGCGATAAATTTGCAAGATGATGGAATGTATACCTGCTTTTTCTATTTTATAAGAGTTTTAGAGTTATTGAATAATTTATACTATTATAATTCTTTGTCCTTCAGTTCTTCAAGTTTTGTTAGCTAATTGAAATTTGTGACTAGTTAGTACTTAGTACCACGTACAATGAAAGTGTACGAGAGAGAAAACCTTTAGATCGCTAAAGTCAATGAAAACCTTAATTTGTATCCGATACATATTATTTTACGAAGAAAATAAGAAGAAGAAAAAATTAAAATTTTCTTTTAATTCATTTTCATTTATATTATTTAAAATATTTTAAAACTAAAGGGACTAAATTCAATAATAATTGAAAAAATAAATTATACCTATGTGTAATCTTTAAATAAATGTCTTATTTATCTTAAAATTATTTTAAATTAAATTAAAAATTAAAAAATATTTTTTTAAAATACCTTTAAAATTTAGAAAATCAAACCTTGGTCTCTGATTCATGACAAAAAATAGACAAAATAAATTAAATAATGTAAATAAAAATATCCACAGAAACATAATTTAACCTAAAAAAAGTTTTCAAAATCGATTTTTTTTTTTTGAAAGGCTCAAAATCGAACATTGAAAGTAAAAGATCTAAAAGATAGAGATGGCGGGATACGAGAATAATGATGAGGTCCCTATTTTCAAAAAGGGCAACTGAGTTAGAGATTCTGACTGTATTGGAGTGCAGATATGGTATTATATTTTTATTTTTAATCCAATGTATGCAATATTACGTAAATATATGAGAATTTGTCTAGCAATTACTGGTTGAAGCTTCTAATATTACGTATTCAATTAAGATTTTGAAAGATTTTAAAAGATTTTTTTTTAAGAAGATAAAAAAGTCTTATAGTATACTTTCAAGATTTTTTTTATGACAACAAAATTAGGTGGTATTCAATCAATATTTTTTACAACTTAAAAAAAGTCATCTGGTATTCAAAATCCTATAGAAATTTTGATGGATTGTTTTCTAAATTGGATTTTGATGGATTTTGTGTGATTTTTTAATTATATGTATAAATACCAGACACATCAAACAATCATGCTCATACCCTTGTGATTTTTCTACTCTTCCATTCCAGACTTTTTCTTTTTTGCATCACCACATATATTTTCTCTCTTCCTTGATGGCGGTAACACTGGTAGAATAATTGGTCATCTCTTTCTTCTAATCCTACACACGTTCTTCATATGATTCTAATAGTGATGTGTTCATACCACCAAATCACTATGAACCACCCTACATCACCTGATAAGTCCACCATCCCATTCCCTTTAGGTTCGAAGGTTCTACTAAAAAATTAAGCCGTCATAAGAGGAGTAGATCTAAGCATGGAGAGAGTTTTAGCTCATCAGGACCAACAATCAAGCCAAAGTATTAGAAGATATTTCTATTGACATTGAGACTATTGAAGTCACTTTTAAAAAAAGAGAAAGAGATAGAGAAAGATTGAAAAAAACTGTATTGGTTTTATTTTTTTATCCAAATCTTATCATTTAGTTGTTATCTTTTTCATCAACTCTGTTAATTTTGAATGTTTTTTAAAAATTCATGGAATCCTTTAAAATCTTGTAAATTCATAAAGTCCTTTCAAATCTTATGAATTCATATTTTATAAATTCATTAAAATCCAAACTACAAAATCTGTCTTTTAAAAAAATCTTAAAAGTTATTACATTCCTATAAAATCTTTTAAAATCTACAGGATTTTTTTATGAAAAAAAAAATCTGTTAAAATCCTAATTGAATATACCCCTATTAGAATGATGGAGTGAAACTAATTTTCTCCTTTTCTATAATTCTTCAAAATTCAGAACACATTACAACAACAGCCAATAAATAGAGAAAGGACCACACAATTGGCACCGGTCAAGTATTGAAACTTTACATCCCACGAAGCCACATTTATCCAGTCTCTTAAGAAGCTAACAATTCCTTTAAAAAAAAAAAAAGATAACAATTGAGATTAGGATGTAAGTGGCTGCAGTTAAGTTGGGTTTTATAAAATTTAAGATTCAATCTAATGAAATATAATTGGATTAAATTAGGTTAAGTTGGGTCTAATGTTTTTTTTTAGGTTTAATTGTATATTTCATCATTTAACTATTATTATTTTATGAATTTTATCATTCAATTTTTTTTTCACGAATTTTATTATCATGTTTTCTAATTTTCACACATTTTACCAATTTGTTAAATTTATAACGAAATGTTGACGAGTCCTAACGAAGTGTTGACAAATCCTAAAAAACGATATTGTTTTGTTAGCAATATGATGGTAAAATACACGAAAATTGAAAAGTATAATGATAAAATGTATGGAAAAAAAGTTAGGTGGTAAAATACATGAAAATTGAAAAACATAATGGTAAAATGCGCAAAAAAAATGGTGATAAAATTCATAAAATAATGATAGTTGAGTGATTAAATATGCAATGAAGCCTTTTTTTAAACAATCTAACCCAAACTAACCTGACCTTAATTGGGTTGGATAGTCGGAATCGGAATGACTAATTAAAATAATAATATATTATAAAATTAAAAAAATATATTAAAAAATTAGAAAAATGAAGTGCCTAATTATTTTGAATATAATTAGGTACTTTATTTTTTTTATACCTTTTTAAAGAAGGATAAAATAACCTCTTGACTCCAATGACGTCTAATATTTTTTTGTTAGTGGATTCTTAACAATTCATACATAATTACATATTAACTAACATTATTTTTGCTTGCTTGTGTGGTGTCAAATGAATATGAATAAATAATTGAACATCAAGCAACTCTTGTTGTTAAAGAGTGATTAATTCAATTGCTATTATTAACATTTTGTCGGTATTAGGCCATATGTCACTTACATTGTAAACATTTCTTTTGGGTGCAGGCATCCAAGAATTAACTAAGGACACAACCACAATTTTGTTTTGCCTATACTCTTTCTTAGGGTTATGACACACATAACATATTGATAGAATTAGAATAATTATTATTTTATTATTAATATTATATGTATAGTGGGTTGGATTATGTTCATCAAGTTTGTAACTCATTATTTCGATTCCTAACCCAATTATAATTGGGTCATCCAGAATGAAACCAACCCGACTTGCTAAAATGTAGTTAGGTTAGATTGGGTTGACCAGGTTTATGAATTGATTGCGACCCACTGACTTACACTCCTAATTGAAGTGATTACCTTAGGATTTTAATTAAATAATTTTATATTTTTTATAAAGGTGATAAATTTATTAAGATATAATATATTATTTCTCATATTATTTTCATTAATAAGTTTATGCAATTTTAAGATGTGTAAATTATTTTAGTTTAGTTTATTTATTTTAAGATGTAGTTAGTTTTATTAAAAAATAAGAAAGATAAATTTTTATTTATTTTAGACTCTATTTCTCCATCTCACTCTCAAAAATGGTTATTAAAATTGGTATGAAACTTAAATTTCATGAATAAATTATTATCTATAAAAGAATATATTTTAGTGAAAATATTAGTGATCACACGTTTAACTCAATATTCTTTTTTTTTATTGATTATTTTGTATACATATTATATCAATTTACTTCTTTTATTGAAAGTCAGTTTGAATAAATTTCAGATTATGAAAGCACGTTTTATTTTTATTTTTTATTTTAATCGTAAAAATTGAAAACTTTAAATAAGAATGAATTGAAAAAATATATATTAATTTTAAACATTTTTTAAGTTCTTTAAATACTATAATATTAGAGATCTTGATTTATTTTTAAAAATGATGGTAAGAGGTGAAAACAAAAGAAATTATCTTTACTAAAAGTGATAAATTATATCCAATGATAATTTTTTTTCCTAAATACATGTATTGTTACTAAAATATTATTGAGAATACTTGTAATTATGTATATATTTTATTGTTAAAAGCAATTTTTTAAAACTAAATTTACTTAAACCTCATTTAATATTAATTATTTAAGTAAAAGTTATATATATTTGAGAAATTTATATTAAATACATAATGACTTACAAATAAAATATTTTAAATTATTATTTATTTAGTATATATTTTACTATTCATTTAATAATTTCTAAATAAAATAAGACTAAAATTTAAAACTAATTTAATTCAAATTATTTTAAATTAGATTGAATTGAATTTAAATTTTAAAGTACATGGATTGAATAAAAAAAAAGAAAAACTTAGGTACAATACTTTAGATACTATTTTTGTTGTTCTTCAATAAGAATTGAAGGGTAATCTGCAAAATCTTTTAATACAGACTTTTATTATGCAATTTACCATGATAAAACTCCAATTAATGTTTTAAAAATCGACTCAGATTGATCGATTGTACTGAGAATCGATGGTATACCTGATTCGAGCTAATTATTGGATCAGATATAGCTTTGACTCGGTTTGAACTGACTTGACACAGTCAGTTCTGCGGTTGAACCGATGAATCGGTCCAGTTGAACCAGTGAATTGATCTGGTTGAACCAATATTTATTTTATTTTTTTAAATGCCAGCTTTAATGAAAATACAACAAAAATGACACACCTAATAATCGAACCCAAAACTTGAAAATTATTTAATAGACCAACTTACAAACTAGACCACCATGATTAATCAGTGAACTTATGACAAAAGTATTATATATACTTATATTTTATGTTACTTACATCAATTCATGCAATTCAACTACTAACTAACTGGTTCGACTAATGACACATCAACTCAGTATCTTGACCGAGTTAACGACCAGTCTAATTTTTAAAACATTGACTCTAATTCTAATTGGAGAACAATACAAACAATACTTAAAGTACTGTATCTAAGTTTTATCCTAAAAAACAATATTTAATTCAAATACTTTTTTTCTTAAAAAATGATCCCATTCAAATTCCAACACACCCTATTTTTATGTTATACTCCATCCATTCCAAAATGTGTGTCGTCCTAGGTTTTTTTACACATACCAAGAAAAGCTATTAAATGGATGAAAGAGAAAAGTAATTTTATAAAACTAACCTTACTATTAATATTGCATTGAAAAGTTAAAGTGACACTTATTAGGGGTATTAGTTTAAAAAAGTAATTAATATTATATTGAAAAGCCAAATCCAACACTCATTTTGGGACAAATTTTTTTCCAAATGCGACACTCATTTTAGGACGAAGGGTGTACTTGGTACTTGCAACCCGTAGCTCAATATACCTTAACAGTGAGTCCACTCTTAAGTGAACAAACAAAAAAATTAAAAGTCTCGTTTTGGTCCTTTATGTTTACAAATTGACCCAAAATGATCCTTCCTTCCATTAAATGATGATGTAGCATTTATTATGTTTTATACCGGTTCATTTTCTGACAGTTCAAAACCGTTTGAAATTGTTTGTGTGAAGTATTTGATAGATATTAAACAATTTTTGACAGTTAAAAAGGGTCAAAAATTGCTATACCTCATATCTAATTAAATTGTTTAATACCTATTAAATGCTTCATACAAGCAATTGCCAGAAAATGAATTGTTAGAAAATATAATAAAATTAACGTCACATCATCATTTAATAGATGAAAAGATCATTTTTGATCCATTCACAAACATAAAAGACTAAAATAATACTATTAAAACATAAAAAACTAAAATAAAAAAATACAAAAACATGCTAAACCAAAAATGATATTTTAACCTTTTATTAATTAAAAGATATGTTACTGAAATTAGATATTTTTTTTATGTATTCCTGAAATTAGATATGCGTAAGTTGCTTTATGAGTATGAATTGTGAAGACGACAAAAGAAAGACTATTTTCCGAGATAAATGTGAAATTATTATTTCCACAGTAAAAAACTAATGATTATCCAGAAAAAGAAAAAAACTAATGATTATCCAGTAAAAAAAATAATGATTATCTGATCCGATTTAAATCATTTACACCATTAATTAAACACACATTTTAGTGAATTTTTTTTAAAATTAATTTGAATATGCCCTTTTAAAAATATTTAATAATTTAAAATAAATATACCTAATTTTAAAACGACGAAATTTTGAATAAACTAGAAATGTCATCCCTCAGATATTACTGTCTCCTAGGTATAGTCCAAAAATAATAAAACTGTATAAATAATTTCTCATGTATTAAATATGTATGGGTTTAATTTCTAAATTGATGTATTTTAATAAAATCTAGAAATTAATTTAAAAAATCTTATAATATTTGAATTAAAAAATAATAATAATAATAGAAAAATACTTTAAGGATGAAATTGACGGTGTATTCCAAAAAATTTCATGGAATTTGCCTTGTTTGTCCCTTGTTAAATTTTCCAATTTCTGTCGATCAAACAAAGAATGGGAAAGCATTTTAAACGTCTTCATATGAACACGGATTCTTTTTCCATGGTTGGTAGCCAATTAAGCGTTAATGTTAATACGCTTTGGTTTTCGGTAGAATATATGGGAAATCATTAAAAGGACCTTGTTCAACGTTCACCTACACAGTGCATATAACATTCCTACAGAAAGATTTTTCCTTCCAATGCTTCAGGTCATGAAACACTTGAATAGAATTGCTACAACCTTAATGAATTAATAATAGTTTATGGCATTTCCATTTCATACCAAAACAAGTTTAATTCTTAAAAAAGACGGAAGATGATAATAAAGCATCAATCATGACTAAACTGAATAAGACAAACTTAGATTCAAGCTTATCCCATATGGAAGTGAGTCTCAAAACTAAAAAGAATAAAATAAAAAAAATGAAAAGCAAGAGATCAAAGCAAAAGAAAGAAAACCCAGCTGATAAAGGAAGATATTTTCCCATTGAAGCTTTGAACTATTGTGATAATGGGTATGAAATTTCAACAGCTAGTTTTGAAAGAGAGGCCTCCCTTGTCTGCATGGTGGGAGACACATGTGACCCGCAAATGCAATCACCAACACACATGTAGCCACACCTACCATTGTTATCATCACACACAAACTGAGGAATTGATCATTCTACATCATATCAAAGCACACAAAAGCTAAAATTTTAGATTCAAATAAGAAGAAGAATACTGATTAATACGTACTATAAAGATATTAATTAAGAAATTAGAAATAAAAAATATACATAGTGTAATATTTAATGTATTTTTATTGTAATTCTTAATAAAGAGCACTTTCTATTTATTAGTATTTTGACCAATGTACTTAGGATTAATAAAATTTTAAAGATAAAAAGGAGTATGTGTTATTCTCCCTTTTGAATCACGTTAAAAAAAAACGTTGAAAAAAAACTTCCATAGACTTTCTATTCATGATTTTTAAAAGTAATCCAAAGCTAGGTAATCTAGGTCATTGAATAATAACAAGACATGTATAAGGAAAGGAAATGGAAATGTATAGGGAACGCTAGCCCCCCACTATGATATAGCTATAGCATGTATGTGATTTATATTTTTCCATCACATTGAGTGGATCATTTGACTACATTGATTGTTTTTTTCCTCAAGAGTCTCATGACCTTTGAGAGAGCTTGGAAATTATTTGTTTTCAACATGAAGAGCATGGTTTTATTTTTTTATTTATATTTGCAAAGAGGTTACCTAATCAACTCATTTTTCTTCTCCTTGATGAATAGTGAAAAGGAAATACAATCATATCAGCTTGTTTTTACTTTTGAAATCTGATGATTAAAGTAACTTAGGACCAATTATTGGACTAACCAATTCTTGTATATAATTAAGAATCAAATGCTTGATAGGCTTCAAAACTTGCACGCTAAGATTAGACAAACATAATTTGTTCAAACTAAAAAAAAGGAATATACCAGATTAAGTAAACATTTAACAAGAAAAGAGGAATTCATTTCCATGATCCCAGTTTGATATGTTAATATGCAATTTCTCCATACTAGCAGTATTATTATTTGAAAAGGAGATAATATATATGGAGAATTTTGTTGTAATGAAATTGATTAGGTTAGTGTCTGACTCTTATTAAGAACTTTATACACATGTACAACACGTTTATTGCATTCAGCGTACTATAAAGGAGAGGAGTCTACTTTACTTCAGATGCTCTAGTCATCGATCTCAAGCTCCTGAAATTTTATTGTAGTAATTTGCAACAACATCATGAATTTCTTACAATTCCAAGTAAGAATTTTAACTACTAATTAAAATTTACTTAATCGATATCTATTTTATGAATACTTATAAGTTATAACACAACTTTATCAAATGGTACAGGTGAATCTCGCTGAATAGCTGCATGCATATAGTTCCTTTGAGGCAAATAAGAAAATTAAAATTAGTAAGGAAATAATTTATATGTAATATTAAAAAAAATTGTTACTAAAATTTTTGTGACCCCAATATTAATGACTAAAAAATTAATTTCATTACTACTTTCTTGAATCCACCAACGACAACAATCTAACCTAGCTCACTGATAGAGATCCAACAAGCCAACCTAAAGACACTTTGTGTGACATTGGAGGTCCCATGACTAGGTCCAAGACAAAGAGGATGAAGCAAGCATTGCAAGGCCTAATAATGGAGATCAAGGAAAGTTCAACTCAAAGTGGATTAGAGGCTATTCCAAATTGGGTCACTTTTCTACAAGTTGATCAAGATTTGAGCCCAACATGAAGACAGTATGAAAAACCCACTTTCACAAGACAAGAAGATAGTGGGAAATTAATACTAAGTGGAAAGTAAAAGCTTGGTGGGGAATAAATGCATCAAATGATACGAATCTACTTAACAAATTGTCTTGAAAACAGGTAAAGGATAGAAAGAGGAACTTGACCCTAACCGCGACCTGTCGGTAGAACCAAAGTTATCAAAGAAAGCATGACCCTAACCGCGACCTGCCGGTAGAACCAACACTATAAAGTTCTTAACCCAAGAACAAAGGGGAAGCTCTCACAATGGAGAAACACTCAGTTTGATTGATTTGCAAATTCTGTCTTGGAAGCTTACAAGAGGTTCCTATTTATAGGTTGCACTAAGCAACCCTTGAAGTACATGTAGTGAGTTCCCACTAGGAATTAATTGCCCACTTACAATTACTTCCCACTAACCATTTATTTCCCACTGAACTTCCCACTAAGCATTTATTCCCCACTAATCTTTTACTTTCCACTTAGTATTAATTTCCCACTATCTTCTTGTCTTGTGAAAGTGGGCTTTTCATACTGTCTTCATGTTGGGCTCAAATCTTAACCAACTTGTAGAAAAGTGACCCAATTTGGAGTAGCCTTTAATCCACTTTGAGTTGAACTTTCCTTGATCTCCATTATTAGGCTTTGCAATGCTTGCTTCATCCTCTTTGTCTTGGACCTAGTCATAGGACCTCCAATGTCACACAAAGTGTCTTTAGGTTGGCTTGTTGGATCTCTATCACTCACTCACAAATATCTTGTCTAAAAAATCTGATGTTTTGATATATGCAAACAAATATTAAGTTTTGAAGATTGCGTATGTCGCCTATCAGATGAAAACAATGTTGTGACTGTGTCTGTCTTTACAGAAAATAGCTCAAATAGATGCTAAGTCTGTGCATTTATGATCGTCTTCAATGCTCTGATGATTTTGATTTGTGCTTTCAGAGAATGCTCTTATTCTTCATAGGATCTGTTGAAGAGCAGTAAAGAAAAAGAAGCCAAATGATAAAGTTACCTACTCCATTAAAAAGTGTGCCTAGAAGCAAGTTGTAGTGTACTTGAGTGCACAAAAGTGACTTGACTTCTGATGCAGAAATGTTGAGTGTGCAAAAAGGAAGATAAATAGTACTTCATCAGGGTTATTTAACAAGTTGGTGATATGCATTTAATGTAGCATTAATGTAGCATTTAATGCTACAACGAACACCTTACCAACGGATGAAGAAATAGACTGAAGAGAAGGTTGTTTAGAGACAACAATTACCTACTGATCAAGTCTATAAATACTTGAAAATTTTCAAATGCTGAAGTTAGAGAACCCAACGTGTGATCTTTTACAAGCATTCAAATTTCATTTAATCTTTTCTAAGCTAGTTTTTGAGCTCTCAAAACACCTTGTAAATCATGAGAGTATTGACTGTGAGCTTTATTTGTATATATGTCTATAAGACAATAACTATAGTCAAGTGGGCACCTGAACCTTAAACAAATCTGTGTGATTTGTTTGAATCCAAAAGTGGATTTATAGCAAAGAATACTCAATGTTTTAGCTTAGGGAGGCTAGTATAAAACTACTTAGGTAGAGCTAGAAGTGGCTTAAGGAAAGAATACTTGTATCTTTGAAGAAGATAGTGGAACTTGGTGGGTTTGTCAAGAAATGGACATAGTCTCAGGGGTTCAGACGAACCTGTAACAAAACTTGTGTTTTTATTTCTTTCCTTATCTATTTATCTAACCTTGAATGGTGATTTCATTTAAAAAATTGTTTTTCAAAAGTTTTTTTGATAATGTAGTGCTTTACAGAAATTATCGTCTGCTTTTCATTAGTTTGTTACATTCATACGCTTTTTATAAGAAGATAAGCTTCTTTGCAAAAAGGTTTAGAAAACTTAATCCCCCTTCTTGTGTTTTCTTGCCTTTACAGTAAAGACTTGGGAAGACTAACATGCAAAAAAGCATACTAGAGGCAAGTGGAAGTGAAAATGGAGAAGGAAGCAAAAAATACAAAATGTGAGAATGGGGAACTCCTCCTCTATTTATAGGAAAAGTTTGAAAAGTCAAACAGTCACACCCCAATAGAGATGACAATTCTACCCAGACCTTATGGATACCCATAAAAAATATCGACAATGAGTAAGGTAAATATAATACCAATAGGGATGGGTCTAGTGTTGGGGATTTACCCACAAAATTTAATAGAAATAGGTGCAAGTATGGGTACTATAGTAACCACCATGCCCTATACTTGCACCTAACATTACATTTAAGAATGGTTATGCTAAATGATTATGTCTTCAATGTTACTTGTATGGTTATGATTGGATGACTTACGAATCATTTTTCAATTGTAGGAATTTTTTAATTAATATTTTTATTGATTTATTAATTTCACACTTAAGTGCGGGTAGTGAGTGCAAGAATAGGTATATGGATACCTAGTGGGTACAAGAATGGGGATTAAAGTTGTTACCTGTGTGTGTGAGGTTGAGTATGGGTATTTTTCTTTCAAATGCAAGTATGGAGACAGATATTATAGTATCCTACCTAGACCCTAATCATTGTCATCCCTAAGCCTCGGGTACCACAATGACCTCAATCACTTCGAATTAAGCTCCTCAACTTACTCGAGCAATTAGCTTGGGGAGAAATTATTCCTGACATGGTCTACACCTAGTGGTACCAACTTTTATCCAACCATGTCCTGACTTTTTGGCTTATTGACCCCCACCCTTGTGTCAATACATTAACCCCAGATTATCGAATTAGCCAGTTCTTGACCGTGTACCTTGATCTTGAACCACTCGAGTACTTTTGATAATAAGCATAAGTCTTATGGAGCAACACCAAACATAGCATGAACCACTCTCTTCCAACATGACATATCTAGCTACAGATGCATTATTGATGCTTTTTTCCCTCTAAACACGCCATCTCTTGAACTCTTATATATACATCACCACTCCTTTTTAGGTACGCTATCTCCATACTAACTAGTTGCTACTCTATTGGTTTCTGACTTGTGCTTTAGAGTCTTTGCAAATGGTCACCCACTAATGATGGCAATGAGTAATGGACATGATAAGCACTCACAAAAATTACACATGATGGATAGAGTAATTATCCCTTTAGTGGGTAAAGGTAAGGGAATAGGTAATTACACACACACACACACACGCATACATACATATATACATACATACATACATACATACATACATACATACATACATACATACATAATAAATTTTAAAAAATGAAATTTATGAAAATCTAGTAAATACTTGTCCTTTTATTTTATTTTTCTATTGCACCTAAGGCCCACCTCTTTGCGTGATTACATAAGATGTGAGTGATTGAGTTTGGAACGAATTAGCACAATAAGCTTCACAGATTGTCACATTGAAGGTGCACTATTGTAGCATCATGTGGAAGTTCATAAATTAATTATTAAGAAAGTTTATTGTAATATTTGTAATATTGTCTAATTATGTTCTTAATGTTTTATAAAATATATTTGAATAGTGCTTTAATTGATTTATTGTTTTATTTTAATCAATGTTTTTTTTATTCATTGATTGTTCATAGTTAATTAAAGTGTGGGTATGATGCATAAAAATTGCGCTTAAGGGTAAGTGTATCTTACGTAGCAGTAACTGTGGACCTAAAGTCTAGATATCGTACCCTAGAGACTAGTAATGGTTCTCGAATAAGTAAATTTTACAAGTAGTACAAGTGAATCCTATTGGAAGTGGTTTTGGCATATTTAACAAGTAAAGAGAGCTAGGGTTGTGATTATGAATGCACCTTTAAGTTTGCCCTAATTTCTATTTCAATTGAATCATGAGTATCCTGTCAATTGCTAATCATTCCTCTTAAAGTGAATAACAAACTTTGGTCATGTTCTGTTAGTCATCTTTCTTCTACTTTATTCCTTAGTTGTTCATTTAGGGTCTAAATTAGGTGAAAGGTTAAGCATAGAGAGGTTAATCAAGTTTCGTTAATCTGATCAGGAATCCGTGCAACAAATTTGTTCATATGATGTTTTGTGAATTCAATTACTTTGTAGGTCAATTAATTAAAAGCAGTGGTTTACCAACAACTAACTAATTTGTTGGAGTGATCAATCCCAAATAGAGTGAAATGCAACAAAGTAATTCAATTGACCGAATAAATTGGAATTCAATTAAAATAGAGAGAAATAGGGTTCACGAGTACATTCTACGTCACAACCCTAACTTGGGGATTTAGCTAGCCATAGGCATTGGGAAGCAGAAAATCACATAAGAAAGCATAATAAATAAAAAGGGAGAAAAATCTTTACAAGTTTCAGCCCCCATTAGGTTCTTTACACTTTTCCCAATTTGAAGACCTCTCACTTGCTCTTGCTCACTTAGAAAAATAAAATTCAAAATTAAAACAAAAGGTAAAAATTCCAAAATTCCCCTTCTTCTATTTGTAGGCTTAATGGGCATTCAACTGTGTAGGGTGTGCACCATCGAGTATAATTATGCACGGTTGTGCTTCAAAACACTATTCTGCCTTCTGAAGCTAGGCCTTAATTTATGCATGATTGTGCTTCGTTCCTGTAGCAAAGTCATGATCCTCTTGCACGATCATGCTTAGGTAAGTACGATCGTGCTTCTTTTCCAAAGAAGAGGCATGAAGTTGATGCACAGTCGTGCTTAATTAAGCACGACCTTACTTCATGCTCTGAAGTAAGTTTCTGGCCCTTTTTGGCTTCTTTTTCTTCTCTTTTGGGGCCTTAACAATCTTGCACCAAAAATGACACTTTTGAGTAAAAATTAATTAATTAAACAGGGCGATAAAGCCTATATAAAAATCACTCAAAATGGGGTTTATCAGGGTAACAAGTACAAGTATGGGTAATTAGGTACCTAATAGAGAAAGGTACAAATATCAAAGTTACTACCACGTGGATATGGGTTCAAATACGAGTAATTTTAAAATGTAGGTATGGGAACGATACTATAATACCCTACTTAGACCTTGCTCATTATCATGCTTTATGCCTACCACCCACCACATGCATCGCCTCGACAAAGCAATGATGATCAACTTCTAACCCTTTTTTTTCGGCCTCAATAAGGGTCATGTGGACACTAGAGCATAATAATAAATATTTTGTGTTATAAAAATGTTTTTAATTTAAGTAAAATTTTAAAAAAAATACAAATCAAAAAATTATTTAAATTATTAAGAGGTATTATAAATTATTTAAATAAATAGAAAATTGAGTAACGAGAAGTTTAGAGAAGAATAATAAGTTTTAAAAAAAAATTGAGAGTATACTAGTTTGTTATAATCTGAGATGAAAAAATAATATAAAAAGAAAATTTTCAAAATACTTAAATCTAATATTTAAAAAGTTAGAAACAATTAATAATTTGATATATAATTATTATTATAAAGACAAATTAAGAGAATAAGATAAAATGTCCTCTGGTCTAAGAAATATAAACTTAAATTTATTATGTAAAAAAAAAACAAATTTATAAATAAGAAAAAAATTATAGTTTTTTTGGTCAAAGAAAGTTTTAACCTCTTCTAAACTTTTAAGCGTGACATAGTCACATAAGTCACGACTCAATCATATTATTTCTTGTAGGATCAAACGAAACATATTATGTTATTACCGTAAAAAATACCTTTTATACAAAAAAAGAAAGAAAGAAAAAACCGTCGGGCCTCAAGCCCATAGCGACAAAAACATTGATAAATGGATCAATTATTGGATTATAAACGTACAAATCATGGACGAGCACGAACCTGCCACACGTACGTACGTTGTCAAGTTTCTCAGGATTCCATGATCATCATGAATCAATTATATTATATTCATTACTACTATTTAAGACTATATAATATGGGAATGAGGACATGGAATATCGTTTTCGAGGCTCAATTAAAAAATGGTGCAACTTTTTCATAGGAGAAATTTGAGGCTTTTGCTGTCACTATTTGAAGCAGTTACTGTCATGCCTTCCACTCAAACTGGTGATGTAATTTCGTATATATGACAATCGACAAATGTGCACCCCTCGTAGCTTCCTTGCATTACCTTCTCTATCTCCTTATCCAACATATCGTGTTTTATGTCATAGTTTACTCCTATGTCCTGTTTATTTTTCATAGTAACATGCAGAACGTTCTAGAAGAACTATTTTCTAAAAAATAAAAAAATTGGAAATAACTGTTGTACTGTGTGACTGTCTTTGTAATTTAATCCTTTTTGTGCATGTCTTTAATAATGGTTTTTGTTCCTTGGTTAACGTTGATACCATTTAACAAGAAACGTTTTATAAGAATTTGGGTAAGAGCCCATTTTTTTGTCTTTTACAGAACAAAAATATTTTCAATTAAAAAATATGTTTAAGAGGTTTTATAATAATTAATTAAATTTATTATAAAATGTTAATATTTTTTAAAACTAAAAATAACAACTTAAAGAAAAAAAAGTATAAAAGGTATTATACCATAAAATTATTTGCATATACGTGTGAGTAGGGACAGATCTAGAGGGGGCCAGGCCCTCCCCCTTCCTTGGGACTTTTTATGTATATAATATATATTTTTAAGTTGGTTAGTGTAAATAATTGTGTACATTGTTATTATAATAATGATTAAGGTTAGTTAGTATAAAATTATGTAAAACTAATTGTGTTTATTGTTATTACCGCAATGGTTAAGGTGATAACTAGTTTAAAATTGTGTAAAACTAGTTGTGTGTTTGTTGTCATTATAGAGTTATAAGGTTGGGTTGATGGTGATGGGAGAAGGGAGGGGGGACAAATTCTTCCCACTAATAAAAATTAACTAACAATTTAACATTGGCCAATAAAAAAAGGTTATTATCATTTAAAATAAAAATTAGTTTTAATTTTATGTATAAAAATAGTAATTTTTTTTAAAAATTATTATTTATTTAAAGTTAGACATTTAAACAACTACAAAGGAAGGAAAAAAAAAACCATTCCGCCAATTTCTAGATTCATTCTTATGTGTGAAGGAGAAGAAAGTCTTTTTGAAAAAAAAGTTAAGCTTAATCAACATTTTAGTTCTATATACATTTTTTTTTCTTTTAGTCTTTATAAATATTTTGTTCAAATTAATTCCTTTAATATCATAATTTTTTCCTTTAGTCTCTATCATTAGTTAGCTTTTGTTAAGTATTAGTATGACTCACATAATTAATGTAACGACCAGACCGTTATAAGACACTACCTCAAGTTATAAGCGAAAGACTTTATTTTAGTTTATTTAAAAAAAACTTCAATTAAATTTATTTTATGAAAATATTTATGATTCAATTTCAAAAACTAATAGTTTAATAGATCATAACTCTAAGAAAATGCATTCATGCATTGTATAATCAACTAAATAAACCATGTGCCTCAAGACACTACGACTCAATATCACAATATACAACATCAGAGCAACTCAACATACAACTATGTGTCAAAAAGGATATCATTCACTTTAAGGTAATTCAATCAACATCATCTTTCAGCTTACCAACACCTCATAAGATACACATCTACCCATGAGGATCGTCAATCAAACATCTCATCAAGAATATAGTTATCTCAACAACAATATAATTATTTCAACAATAAGGTAGTCATTTTACATTATTTCTATATTAGGTGATCCCTATATAATATGTGGAAATCAATTTTACATTCCTTTAAATAATTTATTTTAGTACCTATTTCATAATCATGCATCCACTAGGTTAAGGCCAAGAACTCACAATTTATAAAGGAATAAATTCAATTTAAAACCAAACAACATCTCCCATATTTTTGGCCTAACTCTTAGGACAGATTTATATTACCAAACTATTTTTAAATGAAATGAAATTTATATCATTAGAAAGCTCTGTGAATCTATTATACGTAATGGTATCCCAATACTTAAGTAAAAATCTACAAAATTCACAAAAATCCAAAAGGCAGCAGTTGTTCTATTTCGTCCTTGTGCAGTACCTTGTTTTTAAAACGCACATACCTAACTCAATTCTTAACGAAATTTTATAAATTTTACCAATATAGAAATTGTTGTGTGTCTAGTTTCGGGAAAGGTATCACCCATAATCAAAAGTTAACCACATAAAGAGATATATCTGTCTTACTATAGCACATTTAGACATGACAACAAACAAAGATCACTACACATATATACCCCCTATTTACCCACTAGTTTCTTAGGCAAATTAATGAGTTAAATTATGAATGACCCCAACTTTTAAAGCTGATGAAGTCTATTTTATAGAGGCGAAACCCAAATTTAAATAGCATTACTACAAAAGTCCCAGTAATTAAAACAGTGCACAAAGGTCAAAACGCAACACCCAATAGAAAGGTCAAATTCAATTCCCATCCAATCACATCGTATTTTATATGCATTCATATGCCCCAAGAGTCTAATTTTCAAATATAAAGTCACTTTCACCATACAATATGCTAAATAAATGCAGCAATGAATTTCGTGCGACATGTCAGTGTTGAAATTTATCAAACAACTTGTGTGCATAAATTTTTCAACACCAAATCACCACTCCAATATGTAATTCATCGAATCCCATCAAGGGCAACCCACAAACCAACATACATATAAATTCATTAAAGAGTTTTGAAGTTTCCCTTACCTTGGGATTTTGCAAAGCAACCAACAAGAAGATGTGATAACAACTCTAGCTCAAACTCCTAGCCCCCTTTTCCACCACTGATGCAATTCACAAGCCAAAAAGAGATGACCCACCATGAAAACCCCAAAAGAAAGGTTATTAGAAAAGAGATAGAATAGGAAAAAGTGTTGGGTCTTTTATGACAAAGGTGTTGAGTCTTGGTTCATGGGTCTAACCCAATCTTTTAACTAATCCTTCTACTAATGGCCCTTTAAACTAATAATCCTTTTAATCCTTTCACTCACCTTTAAATCTTTATTTTCAACTTTTTAATTTCTATTTTTATTATGAAGCCCCGTAATTACTATTGGGCCGAATTGCCCACCTTTCCTAACCATAATCTAGTTATTTTTGTTTAACCCAATTTGACACAAAACTCAATCAAATTTATTTTAATCAATCAAATTTATTCTTACTAATAAATAACTAGTGATTAAGCATTAAAATAGAAATATCAAAACTTAATTTTTTGTCCAACGAAATTAATAGGGCCGAGCCCTATACACTTTAAATCCAACATCAAAATTTCATTTTTTTCCCTTTCTTCAACCAAAATTAATTTTACAATTATCTCAATTAAAATTATCTCAATTAATTTTTTGCCTTGAACTTGATCCTCAGCTGCTAAAAAACCAACTCTAATTTCTATATATCACAATACTAAAAACATGAGACTAAATTTCAATTTACATAACTAAGTAGATGCCTAAAAATTAATTCTTTTTTAACTAAAAAGAGGTAGAAACAAGAGTTTAAATAAATGATAGATGAAATAATTGCACTTATGTGTATCAAAAAGATAAGTATAAAATGCAGTTATCAAATATAAGGAGGTCATAGGTTCGAATTCCTCAACTAATATAACATACTAATTACTAACATTTGCCTATAAAAAATATTAATTCAATTAAATAGTTGTACTGTATTGGCTAGACTTTGAAAAGTCTTTGAGTCTAACATGTTAATTTATTGTATTGAGTTTTTATTATAATAATATTACATATTTATTAGTCTTTTTAAATATTTATCCCTGTTAACATATATATTAGACTCATTAACTTATTTAGAAATAAGTTTGTAAATTTAAAAACATTAATTACTAAAAAATAGACTTTTGAATAAACTTTAAAATAAAGTCAAACTTAAAAAAAAAAAAAGTTAAACCAAACCTTAATTAAAAAAAGTTATATCAGTTAAATAAATTAGATTTACAGAAAAAAAAGTAAAATACATTGAGTTTCTTTATAAGCTAAAATCAACTTATCTAATTTTTAGAAAAGTTAAATAAAAAGAGTTTTTATAAAAGTTAAGCACATAAGTTGATTTTAGCTTATGCAAAAAGCTTAATTTATATTATCTTCTTTTTTTTATATAAGTATTTATAGAAAAATTTATCCAAATAAAATCTTTATCCTCATATTTAAAAAAAAAAAAAAAAAAAAAGCTGAAACAAGTATGGTAAAACTTAACCTTACCAATGATTTTTACCCTTACTTGCTACTAACGCAATTTATGACTGTTCCCCTGTCCCAAAACTATCCATCCCCTTTTTTGTGAGTCACTGTGCAGTCCAAGAATTGCATCACACTACGTCTGCCAAAATCTAAACCATTTTTGTTGTCACCTGAAAACTCCACCATGCATAGCCACAGTAATCCCTCCCAGCCAAAGAAGAGTCATTGTTCTCCTTCACTATAACCATTCACACCAACCACATCCACGCCGCTATCAATTGCTAAGTTTGTCCAATCAATGAAGCATTCTCCTTATCACTTGTGCAACTCAATTTCATTGTTTGTCAATCATCAATGCTTCAATCCAATCCCATTACGATTGAATCAACTTGTGTTATGCACAAAAGAAGAAAAAAAATTCATTAGAATATATCGATAGTATAAAAAAAAATTATACCATAATTCAATCATGTATTGTAATAGAATTAAAAATCATTAATTTTTGTAAAAATTACTAGTTTAAAAATTAATTCCAATTATTTTTTTTAAAATAAAAAATGAATTTATGTATAAAACATGTAGACAGAATTAAACTCACAAAATCCATGCCAATTTGTTTTAATTGGATTTAATTTCTCTTATAATTCAAGAGCTGCACCGTGCACCCTTGCTATGTAATCAACAACTCTTGACAGTTTATAGAAAATATATGTAGAAAAATATCCAATATTAATTAGCTTTCTTGACCAATCCATATTTATTTAAAATTCAACATTATTAATTAAGTCTCTTAAACATGCTGATCAGGTTCAATTTTTTTTTTATCATATATATAAAAAAGATATTGAAAAAAGTAAATTCACTTCAATAATTATGTTTTGAAAGAAATTAATTTTTAATTCTCCAATAAGAGTTACCCTTGTTCACACTAAGGATTAGAAGGGAAAAAATAGAAAACATAATTTTTATGAAACGAGATGTTTGAATTTGAAACGAGGAAAATACATGTAAAAGCTTAAAATGAAGAGAGAACAAAGTTCAAAATAAATTAAAAATATGTACTCCCTCCGGACTGAAATATAAGCAAAAAAAATTGCATGTGTGTTGGACTAAAATATAAGCAAATTTTAACTAACTCTCTCCTATTTAATGATATCATCTCCAAAATACCCTTCATTTAATTAAAGTTTTATTTCCAACCACCTTCTCTTTTTTTGTCCTATGCAATTAAATGTAAGGGGTATTTTAAGAAATGAGTTAATCTTTTTATTGAAACTATCAAAATTAAATGATGCTAACTAACTTTCTTAAAAAGTGTGATTCAATTTTTTTTTTATTTATATTTCAGTTCGGAGGGAGTACTATCATTTTTTTTTTAAAATTTCAGTATAACAAGACATAAAGCATGGTAATCAATAAAATTTTCTAACATAAAATGGTTAAAATTTATTAATCAAACATGAATTTAATATATTTCAGTATTTATTTTCCTTTCCGATGATAGAATTATTTTTTTTCGAACCAATTGATTTTGACATAAAACAATATTTGCAACGAAACAAATACACTCTTCGGGAAAAGGGAAGTACAAATAGAAGGTTACAAAACACACCTCACTGGCAGTCAAAACACTGGCACAAAGCGATTGAATCTAAAAATATGCTGATTTCACTTTCCAAAATGAAATTCACACCACTAATTTATGTCAATTGGACTTTATCTCTGTACCGAAAAAAAAATTAGACTTTATCTTTTTTTTTTTTCCCCATTTTGTTGGTGTGAAGTGAAACTGGGCTCACCACAAGAGAAGTCTTAGTATGGGAAGTGATATTCTTGTACATGGGACTGGGACTGGGACATACCCTGCAAGCAACAACAGTAGTATTTAAAGAGGCAAGGACCCACCCTTGGATCTATGTCACTGAACACAACACAAGTCATGCACTCCGCCCCTTGGTGTCTAAACTGCAACAACATTCCTCTCTTTAATGTGTCCATTACTCACGGTTTCTGATCCCATTATTTAATTTTGTTCTTTGATTCTATTCTGTTTTCTTCAAGAAGTGGGGCCTAGACAACTAGAGTGGAATGAATAAGAACCGGACCGGACCGGCCGGTCCGACCGGTCCAATCGGAATCCGATGGCTTAACCGATTTGGTTTGATGAAATGACCGGAAATGTATCTGACACGGTACGAATCAGGTTGAACCGGCTGATTTTTTAAAAAACTGGTGACCAGACGGGTCTTTGGTTGAACCAGGTTGTGATGTAATTTGTTTTTTTGAAAAAAAAAGTGCTGAAACGACGTGTTTCAATTTTTTTTAATTTTGTTTGTGTATGAAACTTATTTATGGGCTTGTATTGTCATGACTATTGGTTGTTATTTCTTATTTGGAATATTAGGTACTTTATAATGACAATAATTTAAAATTTGAAGTGTTAAATGATTAAATTATATTAGCTATATTATATTTTTTTAATTTTTTAATATATATCGAGTCAAACCGGTCCGACCAGTGACCCACCGATTCGACCAATGACCCATTAACCCAGTACCTCGGCTGGTTCGATGTGCAGTCCGGTTCTTAAAACATTGCCTTGTGCTATCTATTTCCTTCTTAAGAGAAGAAATTTGTTTCCCTCCTCTTTTCTTTTTGAGTTTGTTCCAAACTTTTTTTTTTATAGACAACAAGTATCTTCCAATAGAGGACAATCATGTTCAAACCGTATAAAATTATTATGGGTGACAAAGTTCTCTTCCTCCATGTATGTAACGTAATTACATATTCGAACTCGACGTCCTGATTAAACTAGAACAACTTCATGTTAGTTGATCAACGTGCTCGATGGTGAGTTTGTTCCACCTTTAATTACATTTTTAAGATTTAAACCCAAAATTACTAATTAAATTAAAATAATTTCCTATTGACTGATCAACATGTTGGGTAGTTGTAATTTTCCAAAATTATATTTTTCCTATTGTTTCTTTATATCATCAAAATTCAATTTTAGTCTCTTTATTTTCTTTACAAGCAAATTTGATCTTTTGCCATTTTAATCGTGTAATTTTAAATTACCTATTAACTTGACATTTAATATTTAACCCATGACCATCGAGCACGTAGATAAATTGATGTGGGGTTGTTTCAACTTAATCAGATGTCTCGAGTTTAAGTCCTAGATATACAGTTATGTTAAATAGGAAAAACTTTGTCACTTATAGTGGTCTTACCCAGCTCGAACAAGATTGATGAAAGAATATGAAAATGTCAAGTTAACATTTTCATTAAATATTGAATGTAACCAATGAACCAAAATTATACATTCAAACTAGGAAGAACAAAAATGAATTTGGACAATAATAGAATAATTAAAATTGCAATTAAGTTTTTTCCTTTTTGTTCGAGGTTGAATAGGTATATTGTAATGTTGCAATTATGGGATGCACGAAAGATATAATGAAGGAGATGAATGGAATGTAAGAGGGGTTTTTGTTTGTTTGGTGTCTATAGTCACCAAGGTGGTGAAACCGGCAGTTAAAGTTGCTTTCAAAATTCATATCTGGCTGGTCAAAACCCACTACTACTAGTACTACACAGCGAGAAAGAGGTGGGAAAGGACAAGAGAGGAAGCAGAGAGAGAGAGAGAGAGAGCCAAACCAAACCATGGTGTGAAAAACTTGACATGGGCACATAGGGATTATAATATTTTATGGTTTTGTCCCTCAATCCTTGCCCGAAACAGTGAAAACTCACGAAAGTTTAGGACTTTTCAGGCCACCTTCTTCAATCAAAGAGGACCCATCATTTCCTTTCCTTTATTATTATTTTTTTTATCCTTTTTTCTTTTGTGTGCTGTTGATGGATCCCAAGGGCTCAAAGCAGCCACAGGCACAGGAGGTGGTACCAAACTTCCTCAGCCTCCCCCAACAACAACAAGGGAATAGCAACAACAACAACAACAACAACAACATGGGAGAGAACAAGCCAGCAGAGGTGAAGGATTTCCAGATAGTGGTTGCTGAGAAGGATGAGAGCAAGAAGCAGTTGGCACCAAAGAGGAGTTCCAACAAGGACAGGCACACCAAGGTTGAAGGGAGGGGAAGGAGGATAAGGATGCCTGCTCTCTGTGCAGCAAGAATCTTCCAGTTGACCAGAGAATTGGGTCACAAATCTGATGGGGAAACCATCCAGTGGCTTCTCCAGCAGGCTGAGCCATCCATAATAGCTGCTACTGGGACTGGCACAATCCCAGCATCTGCTCTGGCTGCTGCTGGCAACTCAGTTTCACCACAAGGGGCCTCTCTTTCATCAGGGCTGCACCAAAAGATTGATGAATTGGGAGGGGCCAATATGGGGGGGTCAGGGAGCAGTAGGACCAGTTGGCAAATGGTTGGGGGGAATTTGGGGAGACCCCATGTGGCCACAGGCCTATGGCCCCCCCATGTCAGTGGATTTGGATTTCAGACATCATCTGGTCCATCTAATGCCACCTTAGGCACTGAGAGCTCCAATTACCTCCAGAAAATTGGCTTCCCTGGCTTTGACTTGCCTTCTGCCACCAACATGGGTCACATGAGTTTCACCTCAATTTTGGGTGGTGGGGCTGCTCAGCAGATGCCTGGTTTGGAGCTGGGGTTATCCCAGGATGGCCATATTGGAGTCTTGAATCCACAGGCCTTGAACCAGATTTATCAGCAGATAGGTCAGGCTGGTAGTAGAGTGCATCAGCAACAGCAGCATCAGCATCAGCAGCAGCAACAACAACATCAGCAAACTCCTCCTAAGGATGATTCTCAAGGCTCAGGACAGTAGAGTTTTTTTTATGGATTTGGATGAAAGAAAGAAAAAAGAAAGTAGCATCATTGTCCAGAGGCTGAGGTTTCTACAATGGCTTTTGTATTGTATAATTGGGAGACTGTGAGGAAAAAAAAAAATAGGTGTCTCAGAGAATTCAATAGAAGCTGGATTTGGTTTACCCCCTCCTTATTGTTCCTTCTCCGCAGTACTCAAAGTCTCCAGATACAGGTGCTTCAATAAGTCTTTATTTCTATTGTTTTTGTTACTTTTGATCTGTGGTCTGCAATTTTTCTTGGGTTATAATTGTGTTTTGTTGATTGTGTTCTGTTCACTTGCAGGTGGAATTGCATGGCCAGATGGCTTGGCTGCTTTGGTCTGGCCTTAAAACTATTGTTTAATTCAGAGGTGTGTTGATTATTTTGTTCTTCTCTAGGTCAGGGTGGAGTGCTGATCGGTTTGTTTGTGAATTTGAAGATATAGTTTCATAATCATATTTGTCAAATTTCATATTGGATCTGGTATTAGTACTTTATCATCTGAGAAATTTTAATCTTTGTGTGGAACAGCACTTGCAATTTACATCTGTGAATTCATCAAATAGCACCGCCTTTTTTTTTTTTTGGTGCATAACTAGCACCATGTTTTCTTCACATAAGCTGCTTTCTTGTTACTATTGGGGTGATTTACTGTCTCTTAACATACAACTTTGCTGTCTTCCTTCAAAATTCATCACTTGGGAGGATCTTTCCATTTTTAAAAACAATTTTTTATCACCTTCATACAATGGTATGCAATTCTAAAGAAGCTAAAGTTGTTCATTTTGAGTATTAACATCTACAGCTCTGCTTCATTATAAAAGGCACTAAAAATTCCTTTATTTAGCAGTGTTTACACTTTAAAAATTTGCATCTGAACTTTTGCTAAAGGTCTCTTAGCTGGAGAAGTTACATGAATTGTCTTTAATATAATAAAATACAACTGTTATAGCTTTTAACATTTAAGCCTCCTTTCAGCATCAACCAAATTCTTTTGCCATTTTCTTTCTGTGGAGGTTTAGAGTCTATAATATTATTAGTTACATATTAGGAGGTGCGAGCAATTGGATGTTAGAGGGGGGAAAAGTGACTTAGCAGATGATTAAACGTCTCACATCAATATCACACTTAAATCTAAAGGCATAGACGGATGCCAATTAAACTACAAGTTAATTTGCTGCTAAGAGTCTAAAGATAATTGATCCTAGAATAGTGCTTTTCTTGTTTGCCTTGAAGCATGGAAAATGAAAGACCCTTATATCTTGGTTAAAAGTAAGGTTGCCAAATTCTTCACTTTTGACTGCCATGAACTTTTGAGCATCATCCTACTCTCTTATTTAACTTTTAACCACTCTACTAATTGATTGAAACCCAAAATAACGTGATTGAAAAATATACCTGTTTTTCAACCATGTTTAACCCTGTTGAAGTTGAAACCATGGATGCCTAAATTGTATATTAACAATTATTATTATATATAGTTAGATGATATGATATCATTGTTGATCTGATTGATACACAATGGATTAATTTATCTTGGGGAAGGTGATACTTTGCTACACAAGCAATTTTGTTTTTAAGAATAGTGTGCGGCTCCTGAAACTACTGGCAAGCTGCCAAAATCTGTATATATATAGCTCTTGCGACCATAGCATGGTAGTTTTTGTGAGCTCATCTTTTTGGCTTTGAATGCAAGTGGATGTTCAGATCCCAATATTAAAATCACTAAATGACACCAGAAGGTGCATAACTCATGCCAACTAGTGCTTATGTGACCTCACTATGTGTATGAGAGCAGCTGTGATCTCACTTAACCTTGTTGAATGCAAGTGGAGTTTTGTGTTCCTAGTCTTCAAGCGGTGTTGCCAGTATATGACATGACACCAGTTTGTGCTTGGTGCAAATAAATAATATAGTCTTCATTTTTTTTGAATAAGCAATTTCAGTTTGGACATATGCACTTTCACTATGCCACCTATACATGATCAGAATACAAGATAGAAATGGAAAATTTGTACTTAGTAGTTTTTGTCCATCTCTTTTTCTGCATGATTAGGCCTATCAGTAGTAGAAATATATTAATTGGGGACAGAACTTGGAAGTTTAGAAGAGGGGATGACACCTAATTTTTATTATAGATTATATGGTACGATAATATCTTAGTTGTTTTTTTCTTTCTTTTTTTTTGTCAATTGTCATAAAAAGGTTTAGCTGTGATGCTTATTTCACTTTTAATTCATGATCATTCCTTGTAGTAGGTAGTTTGGCTTTTCTTTCATACAACTTTTATTTATTCTTTAGAACAGTTAATGTGGCCAATTTTTAATGGCCTCCCTCCATGTTGACAAAATACGTGTGAATCTCTTCTAGTTTTTTGAGTGTTAGACAATGAGCACTTTTGGGGTGCAATCTATGAATTTTCTAATTGTTCTCTTTAAGTGGGTCTAATTAGATGTGTTATTTATTCAACCAACACCATCATTTGAATTCGTTGCGATTAATTAAAATTGGCATATGAAGGGGCTTTACGTCTTCAATGTTGATTTTGTCAACTTGAACATGGCCATGAGTCGCTGCCATGACTTTGCCATCTCACTCCAATCCTTGGTGCTTCTATTTTACATTTCATTATTTATGCATCCACCGACTCTTGCCATTATTTATTTTTTCCATGGACAGCCTGTTTTGTTGAATAATAAGACATCATGGACATTTTTTTCTTTTTGAAAACAAGAAAAAGGTACCCATCAATCAAATTCAATTTTGGCCTCCCAAGATTTCTCAATTCAGTGCCTTTATGCTGGATTGACCCAATTCAAAAGTAGCTAATTGACAAAGATAAAAATGTAATCCAAGAGCCAGCTAGAAGCCACTGATTACTGTAATAGAATTTCACTTACACATTCTAAATTGTCATTTTGCATCCTAAGACGAGTCCTTCTAAACTACTCCAACCATATTGTGCTACCAACCAAAATGGTCATGAATCACTAAGGCTACTAAGTTTTAACCTGTAATGGGTTAATGCTTTTTTAGTTACATTTTGAGAACGGTATAGATCTGTTTTGTATACATAAAACTGAGAAAGAAATATCTTAAAATGAGTTTTTCGTATAATGGGTGGGATCTGCTTATTCTACAAATAAGTGTTAAGCTACTTTATTTGATAATTTCTTTTAGTAAAGCCTATTAACATTATTAACAGAGTTGGGTCTAGTAGAAGGAATTGATCTCTCACAACATCGTGAGGAACCAAGTTTGGAATCCTTACTAGGAGAGATGCCTACATATTTAGTATATTATAATATCTTGAACAACATTGCCTTTGAAAAAGATACCTCTGGAGGGGAAAAGAAAAAGCTTATCAATATTTCAACCATTGTATTAATAATGCTTATTAAGTATATTAAGTTTACAATATTTTATATAATTTAAAAACTAGTTACTATTTCATCATTTAACTTCACTTTTACCATATAATATATTTTTTAAAATATAAGTATAATCAACTAAAAAATTACATACTAATGAATATTTTATTTTTCCAAAGTATAAATAATCATCAAGATAATATCACATTTTGAACTTATGTGAATGCCTTTCCTAATTTTATATACTAATGTTATCAACAAATACTTTACCTTTCATTTTTTAGGATACACACAAACTCATCCTTCATGGAGAAGATTCAATATAAGAAAAAGGGGAAATTCAAAAAAAAAAAAAAAAATCATCAGACAAGATCATTGCATGCCAGCACAGAAAGTGTTCGTGGAACTTGATGTTTAAGCTTTGACGGTGTTTCTTTATTTTGGGCGTGCCGTCGTTTTAAATGTGTCGCCCTTGTGTTGTGATCTAATACTCCCATGACCAGAATTCAGAGTAAACAACCACTTTATATCTGAAATTGGAAGACGTTAGTCACATTTTATCCTTAAAACTAAAGAAAATATTAAATAATTTCTTAAATTTAATTACTTATTATCATTTTAGTTCTTAAATATATATTAATATTATCACTTAAGTCACAATTTTTTTTTAGTATTAGACTAATGTGATTATCGATTTTCATTTTCAATTAACTTTTTTTTAACTTGTTTTTATTAGAAACTAATGTGACAGCACTTACCGAATTTCAGGAATAAAAAAGTGGTTGTTTACTTTCAGATAAATTCCTCACTCCCTGATCTGCATTGTATGTGCTTCATCTTTAACAACAATAATTTACAAACACGCATATTTTTGCCAATTTGTTTTTATACTAAAAATCGCCATATTGGACATTGGGACTAAAGCTCGCTCTATCTAATTTCATGTGTTGATACATCAAGTATATGTGTCTGACAGTGACCCAGAATCTTACAAGATATTCAAAATCGAATTTGATTTCATTTTTCTGGTTCACGATCATTTTCATATTTCAATTGAAGTAAAATATTCCCTTGCAAAAAAAAAAAAAAAAAAACAACCTTGCAATATTCTCATATCCCATTTATTGGGGCATCCAATGCCCATAACTTTTTAACTCTTCATACTCATGCACTGTCATGCATGGGGTGGGTTGAATTGTATCTTGCCATATCTATATCTAACACAAGCATATTAATATAATCCCTCATGTCCTGCAATTCTCTCATTTTTTTGGGCAGAAAAGCATGGACAACTTTAAGGATAAGGAATTCAAGCAATTCATTGGACATCAATCAGTCATCTTTCTCTAATTTTTTTTATAGTATATATACAATTAGGCATAATTTAAAATACACAATTTGTTCTTAAAGTGGAGGGTATGTTCAAAATTCCATGGATTAAATTCTCTAATGAAAACAATCCTATGTTATCCAATAGGTTCCATTAATCTGTCAATTCTGAAAAATGATTGGTTTACCAAATAAGTGGGGGGAAGGAAAAAAGACCACATGACAGAAGATCATAGTGAATTATTGAGTTTGAAAAATTAATCTTTGGACAAAACAAAAGCAAATATTGTAACAAGATAACATCTATCAATCTCTGATCATAATGCGACACATCTTTAAATTCAGTATAGAACACAGCGTTGAGGATATAATGAAAAGCCAACAATGGCAGAGATGGAGCTAGAGTGGAGTTCGACTTTGACAGCATGTGAAACCCACTGATCTAAAAGGAAACTGCTATAATATTATTATTAGAGGAATGCTACACTCTTTTTCTAATATTTTTTATGATTGGCTGAAATTTATTATAAATCACTAATTTTTGTAAGTCTCACTTCTTATTTCATTTAATGATTTTCTCTTATTTAGATTTTGGACCACGAAAATTGGTGATTTCTAACAAATAAGTGTTAGAAATAGAGTATCAGATGAAGTGTCGCTAGCATTTCTCTTATTATTATTATTATCATGAAAATGAAGATGTTGGTTCAACAAATGAAGATCATTTCCACACGCTCAAAAAGCGAACATGAAGTTGCAGCATGAAGTGAAAAAGTAGTAGTGCTCACTACTGTTTTTGCTGCTCATACTGGACTTCAAACACAAGCATGCTGCTTGGAATGAAACCGATGCTTTTTTTTAAAAAAAAAAATTCTCTCTCTCATTCTCTGTGTCAATCAGAAGCACTAACATGCACAGGACCAGGCACAAAAAAAGGGATAATTGAAATTAGATTATTGGTTTCAGTTTTATTATTGGTTTTGTTACACATGAGATTGACACCTGTTGCCATACATCAATTAACAACGAGTAAATTATTAGTCATCAGTATGAATAATACGTGTTGGTTATCGAATTAAGAATCAATTGCCTAGAAGTGTTAGTTTGATAACCAATGAGGCACCTTGTTAACCAATAATTAAATAATCGTTAATTGGTATATGAAATGTGTAAAATCTCAATCATGATTCTAAACAGTAGTTTGCATATATATCAACATGTGGTCTCAGTAGAACTGGACCGGTTTTCTTATGCAAGATCTTGAGTTCAAGCCTTGTGGATGAAAAAAAAAATAATGTAGTTACAAGATGATTAGTTAGGTTCTAGAGATTAGTTATTAGTAAAACTAGTAGATGCTTGCAATTTTCATAAGAAATTTTTATTTTTAATTCCTTAATCAATGTCCTATGATACTTATTTACATGCCAGCTTCAAAAAAAAATTACATGCTACTTTTTGTAATTACAAGCGCAATAATAATTGCAATTTAAAAATATTGATCATGTGATCCGAGGTGACCAAAATGCTGCTCAATTATCTTTGGTGGTTGAGAACTTATTTGCAGTGGAGATGATGATGGAACAAGAAGTGTGGATGTACTTACAAAGGGTATGTTTGGATTGGCGTTGAAACCACGTTGAACGGAGAAATTGCGCGTTCCAAGACAAAAATCCAAAAGCTATGTGAGGGAAGCTTTTTTTTGAAAGTCAGTTGCGTTGAATCCAACTCGTATCCAAACACACACAAAGACTCTCAGATGTTCAAGTAAGATTTTCGCGAGTCGAATGCTAAGTGTGATTGGAAATCCTTTACCTCATAAATGTTGGATACTTATAGGTTAATGGTCATGTGCAAGTATTAGAAATATATAATATAAAATCATTAATCTATTTTCACCCAATAGCTTAAACTTTTAGAATTGTTGATTTATAACACAGTATCCAAGCCTCTATAACCAAGTGATTTAGAATTTGACCCTTGTTTTTCCTTTTTTTTTTTTTTTTAATAAAAAGGTTAAATTTCAGTACATAGTAGGTAAGCTTGTGAATTGCCCACACTTCAAATCTAAAGGACTCTTGTGTGAGAGGACTTATTAGAAATATAATATAAAATCATTTATTTATCTTCACTAAACAATTTAAACTTCTAGAATTATTGTTGGTTCATGACAATAGGAAGGCCAGAAGTGATCAGGGTTGTATGGGTGAGATAATGGCATCGTGGATTTGACTACGACCATGAATCCCTATGCATGCAGTGAGACATTTTGAGATGTGAGGACATTTAATTCTACCTAGGTCATTCTTAGTTAACCTAAATACCTAGCAAAATTGATTAATCCAACCCAATCTTGACTTTGGGCCTACGGTTGTCAATATTGCCCAAAACAAATGTATTGAAGAAACATTTTTCTATTGGATTGTGATTGTTTCAAAGAATTAAAGTATTTTTAATCTTTTTCATCAATAATTAGATTAATCCTATCATTCATACAGTTTAGGCTTCACACTTTCATGCATCATATCTAAATTAATTTCCTGTTAGTAACATGTATTGTTATGGACCTGTCAAATGGACCAAGTCATTTAAGGTTCTGAGTTTAACTTCTATAAGAATTCAAGGACCTCGTCATGAAAAACTCATAATCCTCACGATGTTATGTGCACGACTATTCTCCCATCATATCCCTTAAAAGAGACCACTATTCACTTCACTCAGCTATGTGTAGTGTAACACGAGAAATATTTGTATAAGAAAAGTCCACTTTCTAACCTATTACACACAATCCCCCTATTTTCACCTACATTTCTTCTTGTTGGAGTGACTTGTAAATACTCACTTCAATTCCATTTATCAAGACAAGGCAGTACCACAAGAAGATCCACTCTAACCTATTACCAATTTATCCCAAGTTGATTGTTCATTCATTAATTTCTAGAAAGTATATAATAAAAAAATATTGAAAATTATTATTATTATTATTATTATTATTTTGGTAGAGCTTAATCGAGTAATTACTGAAGCAAAAGCAACGTCCGTTACAATAAAATGTTTCCTCCAAAACTAGAATTTGGGCTTTAAGCCCATCTAACCTTAAGGCCCAATTTAAAAAGGCCTTAAAAAAGAAACTGAACTGAATAGTGTAATAATATATTTTAGTGTTTTTTTCTCAGCCATCTAGCCGAATTCACTTCAAGGAAGCATAAACATGAAATCAGAGAGTCAATACCCAAAGTAGACACCAATCCATTGATTAAACTGCTTGATAGCCCGGAATACTGTTCTTTTTTCTAGAAACAAATTATTTTGTTTCTTATTCATTTTTTTCTGAATAGTATATTAATTTGAAGGTCTTTTTGGTAGAATATTAATTTGAAGGTCTAGACAAATGTAATAGTTAATACTCATTTATACTGATTAAAATAAATGGTGCAAAATTGTGAAATTAACAAAAAAAAATTCCCTTAAAGGGAAACCTCAAAAAACCAGAGCACGGTTGACAATATTGATATAAGGGTACTAAAGATGCATACAAAATTGTGATCACGAGCACATATATATAGCAAAAGCAGGATAGCAGTACGAGAAATTTAACTATTTATTTAAGTGAGTTGTACACAATATATAACTATCTATCATTAATAACAATTTGAGTAACTTGCAGATATTCTAATTAATTGAAAGACAATTAATTAATACTATAATATAATAAAGCAAATTGATTTTGTGGCCTCAGTTTGTTGGGCATGCCGAAGTGTAGATTCTGTCGGGTCTCAACATTTCGTTATAAAACACTATAATAAGCAACTAGTGGACTAGGCAAGTTGGTAGAAATAATTTGATGCATTTATTCTTTATCCTAACCTTGAACCTAATCTCCACATGTCAATTACTATTCACAAACTGATTATACCAAAGATTGCGGTGGCAACTGAGTTAGTGGTAGTCCAATACCATATGCTAAATTATTATTTTGGCCAATTTTAAGTCACAGACCCACGAAGTCTTTTAAAGAAAAGGCACTAGCTGGAATTTTCTTTTCTTTTTCTTCTTTTATCGGAAGAAATTATTGATAAGGATCAACCAGAACTGTGCATTATATCCTTTGCACAATCGTAGAAACAAAAAAACATGGGTTTATGTTATTAATAACTTCATAATTTAGTGTCACATGACTAAATTTTTAACGTATGAAAGCATATAAGGATCCAAATTCAATATCTAACAACTTTAGATGAACTTATTTTCTCTTCAAAAAAAAGATGAACTTATTTTATCTCGTTTTATATTTATATTTATTTTTTTGTGAAGGGTGAACTTTTAGATAGTACGATAATATCTTTTAAAAAATTAAATGCTAGGTAGGAAAAAAGTTTGAACATATGTTATAGGCTTAGGACCTAGACCATAATTTGATTTTGCAAACTCGTAATGAGTTTGGCACATTATAATATCAAAACAAAATAATGTTTTCAAGCAAAGCGTGGGTTTCAAAAAACCGTTCACGATTGAAAAATCTTGTTTGTGTATAAAATATTAGATATTAGAAGACAAATCCAACAACATCAAGCCTAATTGCAATTTGCAAGTGACAAGAGTCAACCTTTTTTGCAATTACCATAAGCAGAGAAATTCCGGGTTCCTTGAGCAGTACGAATCTACGATACGTACAACGAATGCTCCAAGTTTTGGCATATAAGAAGATAGTGGTTTTTCTTTTCCTCTAAGTTTGATGGAATAAAGGAATTTAGGAGAAAACAGAGATGAGAAGGGAATCCCTATGAAGTTGCATAGTTTTATTCTCCTACAGCTAAGCCAAACAACAAGCACACATGGACCATGGTTCTTCATATCAGATTAGTTCTTTCTTTGGCACTTTATTTGGAATATATAATTCAAGAATTTAAGGAGTTGGTCGAGTCGAATAAAACAAGATCTCATATTTAATTAGTCATAAATTTAAACTTTTACTCGTATTTTTGGAGTGAAATCAATCTAAATCTAAAAATTTCACGTCGAATAAAAGTAATAATATCTTTTGTAAGTATTTTTTAAACTGAGATAAGAGACTTTTTCTATCTTAAACTAGAGCCGCATTTTCTCTTCCTAAATTTTCTTGTTTTAAAGAAAGAATATTAAACCAAGATTCAGTTATGGCCTAGGAGGACAAAGAATGAAGTTCTAAATTCTAATTCTATTATTCTACAACCATTTTTACAGCTCAAACATGCTTGATGCTTTTTCTCAAGGCTTCTTGATGGCAAATTGTCAATAAGGAAGCCACGTGTGCGCGATTTGAGGAAGATACTTACTTCTAAGTATATTAATTTTGAGAGTGACACCGACGCCTCATAAAATATCCAACTCGGAAAAGGAAAAGTGCACCATCTCCAATTCCTCAAATTCTATCATCATCAAAACAAAAAATACACAAAATACTACTATCTACGTCAATAAAATCAAATTTCAATAATAATATAAACAACGCTGGTGTAGAGTTTCATTTTTATTTTATTTTTTATTTTTTTATTAATCAACATAGTGTGACATAATTGATAGATAACATTCTCTCTTAAGCATGTGGTTCAGAGTTTGATTCATGATCCGTGTATATGAAAAAAATATGCTGGAGAAGGTCAACCCTTTAAATAAATCTCAGTACATCGCGAAAATATTCCGAGTTCAACAAAATGTTTCATATATATTTTTATATATATCTTATTTTAGTTTATTTTTGGGGTAGTATAAACTAAATTTTTGAAGATTTACAATTTACTTGGCTAGAAAGGGTGGTGGTGGCGTGGTTGCATAATTATCCTATGATAAGAGGGAACTATCTATTATTCGTTGGGGGAATGGGGCCCACAGAACAATCCAGCGAATCCGTGGTAAATGGGCCATGGGCGGCTATTGGGTCAAGCTCATTCTCTCCCTTTAGTCCTTCTTCTTTTCATTTATTCTCCTCCACTCCAAAATCCCCACTACTCTCTCTATTCCATATTTTTTGTTTTTAATTTTCATTTAATTCAACAAATTCGTCAAAAAGAAAAGTTATTATAAATAAATAGTTTTTGAAAATAATTAATTCAAAATTAAAAAAACTCTTTCTTTCCTAATTAGATGATAGATATAGTTATTGTAACCCCACGTATTGAATATCATGTGAGATGGCATCCTTCCTGAGATATTTAGTTATAGATATTTTGTCACACACTTGAATAGTGTTACCATGACATTACAATCATATGATAGAAGTCGAATATATGATGTGGGTAGAAATTTGATTTTCGAGACTGTTTATATAATAAAAAAATATTTTTTTGGAATAGGTTATTCTCTTAAATGATTTTAATATCTCCATATATTAGTCTTAAGCTTCCAACTCATAGATACTCTAAATTCATTAAAAAATAAAGAGAGGGAGAGAGAGAGTTGAATATGTGGTTTCAATTTTAATTGTCATTTATCCAATTTCAGTAATTGATAGTGTGAGCGAGCTTACATGTTGCGCAAGTAAAGATTTTAAGTGATAGAAGACTCTACCAAATTTTTGGTATCTTTATAATATCTATTTTTCTAGGTTTATCACTTTTAATTTAATAGTTTCTTGTGCTTATTTTAAAAAATTAAAATAAAATAGAATAACTATACTAATTACCACCCTATATAACCTGATGCAAACTATTTGAAAACAAAATTCAAGATCAAGAAAAAAAAATTGACAAGATTAACACTGAAATAACTAAAGAAAGAAACAACAAATCTATTGAGAAAATATAATAGCAAACTGAAGTATTTAGAAATAGTTTCCTTAACTTGTAAGGCCTTATACAACGTAGACTTTTCAATAAACTTCCACAGTAAATTAAACTTTTTAAAAGAGCAAACCGCCTTAAAAAGTCAAAATCAAAAAATAAAACCTTTAACACGGTTTCATTTTGTCCGTTTTGATTGATATAAAGCAATTTATCCTCAAATCAAAATTATTTATCAAACTGAATGATAATCGTCCAAGTGTCCAACGAAGAACCATTTTGACAAAATTCACACGAAAAGATAGTACTTACCATTGGAAAACAGAGTAAAAAGCATGCTTTTCTTTGGGGGGGGAAAAAAAAAAGATTTTGCCGTCACACCAAAATCATTGATGTACCAATATGGAATTGGCCATATACGAACCAAAACAGATATTGTTTGAGAAAAAAATGGGGAAAGATTGTTAGTTTCTGAATATCGTTGTCTAGGGTGGGATATCCTAAATAAGTTGTGTGGGAAACACCACGTTTATTGTTTTTCTATCACTCTTTATCCATCTCTGTTTCCTTCCTCAATGTATATTTATGATAAGGCAAACAAATACACACACATATATGCAAATATGTAGTATTAGTAAATGCCAATGTAGTGTTGCTATTGCTAAATCTATAATGCTTCTAGTGAACCTTTACTACAATGAAATCTCTCTGGGTCCCTCAAAAACTAGGCCCACATTTGATTTGGACCTTGCACAAGATCCATATCCAACTGTGCCCCCTCTCTACAGCAAAATGAAATTAATCATTGTTGGCCATTTATAGCACATATATACATAAATTATAAATGTCGGATAAAAAAAAAAATAAAAGATAACTTAACTGCGGAGAGAAAATAAAAAAGAATGAAAAATATGATGAGACTAATATCAGGATTTCCTCCTCTTTTGTGAAAAGAAAGTGAGGGAGAGGGATATTCTTTTAAAATGATAAATTTATGTATTTTATTTACTTACCTGACAGTATTATATTATAAGAATATTAATATTAAAGTTATTTAACATAAATATGTCCTTTTATTTCGAATCAAATAGAAGGAAAGAAAATAATAATTTTTTTTTATTTATTTATCTTCATCAAATATTGAAAGAGAAAATTATTTTTTTTATTTTTTCATTTTATTTTCTCTACATCCAAAAAAAAAATTAGGTTTCATATTTTGGAGTTTTTTTTTAAAGAAAATGTGTTGCCCTAAAAATTATTTTAAAACCATTTGACACTTTTTAAGAATTAAAAAAATAAATACCTTTTTCAAAAAAAAAATATGAATCTCAAACCCTAGGGAAATGATCACTTGCTTCGATGCAACAACCAGGGGCAGAACCAGGATTGACTAATAGGGGGGGCCAAATATATGTGTATTTGGATGGATGTAGATAGAATTAATTTTAGATCATCGTAATTTTATATAATTGATTATAATTAAAATTGATTTTAAAGTAATATGATTTTTGTTTGGATATAGATATTAGAAAAATAATTTTTTTTTAGAAAATATTGTTTGAATACGTTAAAGTAAAATTCATTTTCAATGTGTAATTATCAAAATAGATTTTAATGTCTATGTATACTTTTTTCTATTATAATTAGCTATATATATATATATATATATATATCATGTTAATCATTAAATTAAAAATATATATGTATAATATTTACTTTCAAGTAGAATCCGTAACTCTTATAAAAACATTAAAATTAAATAAATAGATAATAAAAATAATAAATTATCTACGATTGAATTTACACTAATTTTTTCATCAATTTTATTTTCAAAATAAATATTTTTCTAAACAAAAATCAATATAACAAACATTATTTTAACACATTGAAAGTGATTTTAACTAAATAAAAATAAGCAAATTATTTTTACTAAATTCCAATTTCCTTTTCCAAGCTTCACATGTCGGCCTATTTAGACTTGTGCATTGACGTAAGAACTTGTCTCACAAACAATATCCAAAAGACAAATATGAGAGGAGAAAAATAAAGAGAACTTATATAAATAATTACGATAAGAAAATAGAATATTTATTATTGTGTCTCAAAATTTAAGTTCTTAATATCTTATTCTCAAATTCATTACAATCAAATCAATATAAATCAAACACTAATAAAGTTATTTGATTGAGAATATAATCATTTATAGTCTTTAAAATAGCAATAACAAATTATAAAAGGAAAAAAATTATTAAAAAAATAAATAGTACTCAAATATTTTATTTAAAAAGAGAAAAAAATACCGTTATCTCTACAATGAAAACTACAAAAAGAAAAATACAACATTTATCTAAAAAAAAGAAAATAGCATTATCTTTATAAAAAAAAGAAAATACAATATTTATCTAAAAAATGTCATTATCTTTATAATGAAAACTGTGAAAAGAGGATAACATATTTTTTCAAAAAATTTAAATGACACTCAAATATTATTATTTCTAAAATCATATTCTACCAAATAAAAAAAAATTACCCTAATATAAAGATATCACCTATACTAAAAAAAAAAAAATTTATAAAAACTTAGAGGGGGCCAAGGCCCCCCAAGCATCAACACAGTTCCGCCCCTGGCAACAACTCAACAAAGTACTAATAGATGGCCTTTAATGGAGAACTTCCTGTATAAGTTCATATTATCTTATAAAAATACTCAATTTATTTTACTTTCTCTGTAATTCAAACAGAACGTGAATAAATTTATCTTGCTACGGACAATCCAAGGTTTAAAGAGTCTCTTTTAATTACTTTAAGAGTAAATACTGCTGAATATTAATTCATCTTTCTCTTTTCAAAAAAAATAATTAATTCATCTGTTTCTGAAATATTCGAAAAGTGATTGCTCACGTTTATATTGTTTAAATAAATAATTAACCATCATATTTCCATGTGCTTAACTACTTATACACCCGTGCAACGCACAGGACATTATATAATTATATATTCTTATTTATTTTTGTATCAGGGCCATGTTTTTCAGTTTTTATATTATGTTAGGTTGATATACCTTTTCTGCCTCGTGAGCTGCTATAATGTTGTACCTTAGTTTAAAAAAAAAAAAACATATATATCGTTTTTTATCTTTCAAAACTCGTACAAATGTGTCCATATAAAACTTAGGTTAAATTAAATTTGTTTATTTACCTGTTTGATTTAATTTATTTTAAAAGAACATTATTTCAATGTGTTTAGAACTTTAAAGATACAATTATTTTCTTAAAAAGTACCCAAACGTACAGTAAGAATATCATTGCTTAGAAATTTCAGTTGATTTTAATCTGTTAGTTTGTTTTAATTTTCCAATATGTACGCATTTTAATTACGTATTTGATTTTGTTTTTTACTAGTTGGGGTATTCGACAACACATATAAACCGAATACCCCCCGACAGTATGAACAGGTGTTCGGTGCCCGAAGCATAGCCGAACACTCCAACGCCGTACGGTCCGTTCGGCAGACAGGAGTATTCGACATCTATAAAGCCGAAGACCCCTAACCCCTCACCTCAGGGGCCTAAATTGTAGTATTCGGCACATGCAGGCCGAACACCGGTAGAGGTATATACACCATTAGCAACTCATTGCAACGTAAACCTAAGGCTAAAAGGTAATTAAGTATTCTTAACTACCACAGACATATGATTAAGAAAAGGGCCAAGGCCCATGAGGACCCAAGCTCAATAAGATAAGTATAAAAAGAGGATCCGCTCCCCAAGGTAGAGGGGTCTGAATTCTCATTTATTACACACATTAAATACTCTGCGCCGAACCCTAACTTGAACGTTGGAGTGTTTCTTGCAGGTACCCCACCTTACGGACAAATTACAGAAAGATCTTAGAACACAAAGCGACTGCCGAAGGCCTCCCCTTATCCCACGACAGGAACATTTTGGCGCCCACCGTGGGGCCCGGTAAAACTTTCCCCGCAGCCTCACAAGGAATGGTTACTACTCGAAGTCACGCGCATATGGAAGAACAACGTCTCGTCGACGAAAACCTGGTGGAAGATCAGACAAATCTTTCGTCAGAGCTAAGACAGTTGCGAGCCGACATTTCGGCAATAAGGCAGCAGCACGCTCAGGAGTTGTCGGCCCTCCGCCAAGAGAATGCCGATTTGAGAGACTTGAACCGATCCAGGAGACCTGAAAATCAGCAACCAGACAAACATCACGAAGACGAGTCGATCATCAACCTTAGCGTTCAGGGTACAACGAATCGGCCTTCCTTTTCTACCTTCAACACTCAGTCACGCCCCTGTAGGCACCCTTTTGTCTCCGGGATTATGGAAACTCCCCTTCCTCAAAACTGGAAGAACCTTAGTCTGGACCGATACGATGGTAGCACAGATCCGGATGAACATGTAGATGTGTATGTAACCCAAATCAGTTTATACACCGCCAAAGATGCCGTTTTATGTAGGGTGTTCCCCACCTCCCTCAAAGGACATGCCCTTAGTTGGTTTACCCGCCTACCACCTAACTCTATCGACAATTTCGAGACGTTGGTGACGAGATTCGGCAATCAATTTGCAACTAGCAGACCTCATCATCTAACTTCAGTGGCACTAGTCAATATTCGGCAGGAAAAAGGGGAATCTCTAAGAGTGTTCATGGAAAGGTTTGGCAGGACTGCTTTAAACATCCGAAACCTAGACTCGGCGGTGGCCATGCACCAGTTAGTGACGGCTCTTAGGCCAGGAGCCTTCGTCAACAGTCTCTGCAAAAAGACAGCTCTTGACATGGATGACCTCCGGCGACGAGCAGCAAAGTACATGCAAATGGAAGAATTATCCGATTACAGGAACCAGGTCCAAGCAGAGGCCAACCCAAGGAAGAGGGAACAGGAAAAGGATTATCAAGGAAAGGGAAAAGACAAGATCAGCAAGGAGAAGGAGTACCGTGGCTCCAGGTATACAACTTACACGCCACTCAACGCTAGTCGATCCCGAATACTCGAACAGGCCTTGGCTACAGAAATATTGGCCATGCCAAAAAGGGCCAATACTCCTCCTAAGGCCGACTACAGCAAACAATGCCGATACCACCGCAATAAAGGTCACTCCACTGAAGAAAGCGCCGCCCTTAAAGACAAAATCGAGGACCTCATCAAAATGGGACACCTTAGAGACTTCGTCCATGATCCGAGGACCGAAAAGTCTCAATTTTGGAGAAATAAAGACAATGACAGAACCTATAGAATGGACCTTAGCCACGGCAGGAGGGACGAAAGACAAAGGAGCAGGTCCAGGAAACGGCAAGACATAAAACCCTCTAATCCCCGAAGGGTCATCAACACGATTGCCGGGGGATTTGCAGGAGGAGGAAGTACTTCGTCGGCCCGAAAAAAGCACCTCCGGCTAGTCCGGTCAGTCAACATGACTTCGACTGCAAACAAGCTCAAAATGCCACCCATCACTTTCACAGATGCGGACTTTCAGGGGTCCGACCCAATGCAAGATGATCCAATGGTCATTAGTGTAGATGTGGCCGATTGCACAGTCTGGAAGACCCTGATAGATCAAGGAAGCTCGATCGACATCATATACTGGAACACCTTCAAACAACTGGACATACCAGAGAAGAAGCTCATGTCGTATGACGAACCCTTAGTCGGATTCTCTGGCGAGAGGGTTAACACTAGAGGATGTATAGAGTTGGACACGACCTTCGGGTATGAGGGAAAGAAGTACAAGACCATAAGAGTGAGATACATTGTGGTGCACGCCAACACCTCGTACAACATACTACTCGGACGACCGTCGTTGAACACTCTTGGAGCCGTAGTCTCCACTCCACATCTAGCCATGAAATTTCCATCAAACTGAGGCATGGTCATTACGGTCCACGCGGACCAAAAGGCGGCCAGAGAATGCTACCTAGCCAGTCTCAAGGTTACTCAACTAAAGGAAGACGACTGCAAGTCAGTACACATGGTCTTGGCGGCTGAACCCTCGCACCAAACTTTGGATCTCGATCCCAGAATCGATGACAAGCGGGTAAAGCCGAATGAGGAAGTCCATGCATTTCAAATTGGGCAAGAAAAAACTCAAATTACATACCTCGGAAACAACCTGTCCGAAGAGGGCAGGTTTCGGATTCAAAGAGTAGTAGAACGAAACGCCGATCTCTTTGCCTGGAAGGCCGCCGACATGCCTGGCATTGACCCAAAATTCCATTGCCACAAATTGGCAATATGCCGAGAAGCAAGACCAATTTCGCAAAAGAAAAGGAAGATGGGGGAGGATAGAAGGAGAGCAGTAGAAGAAGAAGTGTCCAAGTTGCTAGTCGCTAATTTTATCCGAGAGGTTAAGTATTCCACTTGGTTAGCCAATGTGGTCATGGTGAAGAAGGCAAATGGAAGATGGAGGATGTGTACAGACTACACGGATTTGAATAAAGCTTGCCCAAAAGATGCCTACCCGCTAACAAACATTGACAGATTGGTCGATGGGGCAGCTGGACATCTTTGTCTTAGTTTTTTGGATGCTTATTCAGGGTACAACCAAATCCGAATGCACCCTCCCGATGAAGACAAGGCCACTTTCATAACCGAATCAGCCAATTTTTGCTACCAAGTAATGCCCTTCGGCCTGAAAAATGCAGGAGCCACTTATCAAAGATTGATGGACAAAGTTTTTCAAAAACAGCTAGGACGAAACCTAGAGGTGTATGTTGACGACATGGTTGTTAAGTCTTCCATGCCTGACGAACACGCAAGGGACCTCGAAGAGATCTTTGCCGAACTCAGGAAACATAACATGCGCCTAAACCCCGAAAAATGTGTCTTCGGCGTCCAAGGGGAAAAATTCTTGGGCTTCATGTTAACATACCGAGGCATAGAAGCCAACCCTGATAAATGCGAAGCGGTTATTCGTATGAAAAGCCCAAGAACCCCAAAGGATGTCCAGAGACTCACAGGGAGAATTACCTCTCTATCACAATTCCTGCCTAGAATCGCCGAGAAGGTAAAACCCATCATGCGTTTGCTAAAAACAGCAAAGAACTTTTCATGGAACCAACAATGTGAAGAGGCATTTCAAGAGCTAAAAAAGACCCTCTCGGCCCCGCCCATACTCAAAAAATCGGAACCTACAAAAGATCTAGTGCTTTACATCTCGGTTTCCCAAGCAGCCATAAGTGCGGTTTTAGTGCAGGAACATGAAGAAGGCCAGGCACCCATATACTTCACTAGCCGAGTACTACAAGAAACTGAGACCAGGTACCAGACGATTGAGAAGGCTGCCCTAGCATTAGTAAATGCTGCAAGACGCCTGAGACAATACTTTCAAGGACATCGGGTGATTGTAAAAACCGATTGCCCAATTGCAAAGGTATTAAGGAAACCAGAATTAGCAGGGAGAATGATGGCATGGTCAGTAGAACTCTCCGAGTTCGACTTAAAGTACGAATCAAGGGGACCAGTCAAGGCACAGTGTCTGGCAGATTTTATCAATGAACTACACCCTGCTGAAACCTTTGAAGAACAGTGGTGGGTAGTACATGTTGATGGATCATCAAACCGGAGGGGAAGTGGTGCATGTATCATACTGGAAGGACCCAACCAAATACGGTTGGAACAGTCATTACGATTCGGTTTTAAAGCATCCAACAATCAGGCCGAGTATGAGGCCTTATTAGCTGGGCTCAGACTGGCAAGAGAGATGGGAGCCCGAAAGGTACAATGTTGGAGTGATTCGCAAGTAGCGGCCGAACAGATCAACGGCGGTTTCCAAGTCAAAGACCCTCAGTTGCTGAAGTACTATCATACTTTCATACAACTGAAACAAGAGTTCGAGGAAATTCGGGTAAATCATTTAGCTCGAGAACACAACGACAGGGCAGATCGACTCGCTAAATTAGCTACTACCCAAAAACCCAGACAGTTGAGAACCTTCATCCAGGAGACGTTGCCCGAACCAAGTGTAACCGCCGAAGAATGCATGCAGCTTTCGACAGCCAGAAGTACGTGGGCAACCGAAATACAACAGTATTTGGCACAAGGAATCCTTCCGGAGAATAAAGAAAAAGCCAAAAGATTGCGAATCAATGCTTCAAGGTACATTGTGATAGCCGAAGAGTTATACAGAAGGGGATTTTCCACACCCTTATTAAAGTGTCTTGAGAAAGAGCAAGCAGAATACGTGATGAAGGAGCTGCATGAAGGAATCTGTGGCATGCACTCTGGAGCACGAACGATGGCAACTCGGGTTTTGCGAGCAGGATATTACTGGCCGACCCTAAAAACTGACTGCGCCGAACACGTAAAAAGGTGTAGCTAGTGCCAAAAACATGCAAACCTTATCCACCAACCAGCGGATAAATTGCACTCCATTTCGTCACCTTGGCCTTTTGCTGTATGGGGAACCGACATCTTAGGTCCTTTTCCTATAGCCACAGGACAGCGCAAGTTCTTGATAGTAGCTGTCGACTACTTCACAAAATGGATAGAGGCCGAGCCTTTGGCAATCATCTCGGCTCAGAACGTACAGAAATTTTTGTGGAAAAATGTCATCACTCGCTTCGGCATTCCATATGCAATCGTCACAGATAACGGTCTACAATTCACGGACAAGAAGTTAAACACTTTCCTTGAAGGCTTGGGAATAAAGTATAAAGTTACCTCGGTCGAGCACCCCCAAACAAACGGACAAGCAGAAGCCGCAAACAAAGTCATCTTGGGAGAACTGAAAAGAAGGTTGGGAACAGCCAAAGGGGCTTGGGCCGAAGAGATACCCGAAATATTGTGGGCATACAGGTGCACCCCACAATCAACCATCAAAGAAACACCCTTCAGAATGGTTTATGGGACCGAAGCAATGATCCCAGTCGAAGTAGGAGAACCCTCATTCCGAAGACAAAACTTCGAGACTTCTGAAAACGAAAGTTCCATGAGATGCGAACTAGACTTGGTTGAAGAAATACGTGACCGAGCACGTCTCAATGCCGAAGCATGCAGACAGAGAATAACTCGAAGATTCAACTCAAAGCTGAAGCCACGAGACTTTAAAGAAGGAGACCTAGTCCTTAGGGTGCAAGGCGACGCCCGAAGAGACTCCAAGGAAGGAAAATTGGCAGCCAATTGGGATGGCCCATTCAGAGTTCGGCAAAACCTCAACAATGGGGCGTACAGGTTGGAAGAACTGTCAGGAAAAACAATACCAAGAACCTGGAATTCCACTCATCTTAAATATTACTTCAGTTGATGTATTTTCACTATGTATTCAAATGCTGTACTCTCTTCCCTATTCATTTTTTAATCCTTACAAAAATGTAGAAGGGTGTTTTCGGATAAGGTTTTTAGGAGGCATACCTCCAAAAGAATTCTAATAAGAAAGGCCGACACTTCGCCATCATTATTTGAGTGCACCATTCGGATTTTCTTCAAAATGATTTCCCTCCCGAGTGTTCCCACTCGGCTAAGGATGCACCATTCGGATTTTCTTCAAAATGGTTTCCCTCCCGAGTGCTCCCACTCGGCTAAGGATGCACCATTCAAATTTTCTTCAAAATGGTTTCCCTCCTGAGTGCTCCCACTCGGCTAAGGATGCACCATTCGAATTTTCTTCAAAATGGTTTCCCTCCCGAGTGCTCCCACTCGGCTAAGGATGCACCATTCGGTTTTTCTTCAAAATGGTTTCCCTCCCAAGTGCTCCCACTCGGCTAAGGATGCACCATTCGGTTCCCCACACCCATTTTTATGACAAACGTCGATGTATCACTCGAAAGCGCTTCCTAGAAGAACACATACAGTTCTACTTCGCCCAAAAATAAAAACGCAAGTATTACAAGACAAGAGTAAAAATGCCAAATAAACTAAACAAATACCGAAAAGAAGAATGTATATTTCATTGATTATCAAAAAAAGGGTTAAGTCCATATACAAAACATCAAAAGGCTCTAACGGCCTGAAACTACAAAAAATTATTCTATTCTGCCTAGTCCTCACGAACCTCGGCGTCAGCAGCTTCATCATCCCCCCCGTCGTCAGCGGCCCCTGGATTCGCACCACCATCAACAGCCGAACCATAGAGAGGATTCTCTAGAATGGCATCCTCCAGAATGTCATCAATAGGCACCAGCTGCCCTTGATAAACATCCTTCTCCATGTCAAAAATGCTGCGGTCACAAACATTATAGTAATGTGTTATTTGCCGCAATCCATGGAGGAAACCAGCCTCATGTTCGGCTAGAATCTTATCTTCGGCCGAAGAAAGAATCCTCTCCTTGGCAGCACGCTCCGCGTCCCGCTCTTCCCGGGCCTCGGCCAACAGAGCCCTTAGCCGCTCGATCTCATCAGATTGAAGCTTGGAATCCTTCTCGGCCATTATTACTTTGGTATTTAAATCATGCACATTGACCGAGAGGTCCTTAACTTCATCCTTCAAACGCCCATTCTCGTCGGCCAGAACCATGTTGGCCTCCAACACTTGTTTATTAGATGCCTGGGCCTCCTCCAAACTCTCCTTCAACTTATCGGCCTCCTTCAAAGGATTTGCAAACATATGATACGCAATGGCCGAAGCCCTTGCCTGAAATTCGTAATAGGCCGACCAGTTGGTAGCAGCATCGGCCTTGTTAAGGATGGCCTTCCCAGTATCCGAAATATCGTTGGAGCTCACCATTTTCTTCGGCCGAAAATCTTTGGCAAAAAAGCCTTCGGCGGTCAAGGCATTGATAGAAGATAAAGAAGCCGAAGCAGGAAAACCTAAGGTCTGTTGCTTCAGTTTCTTAACCATTTCTTCCTCCGAAGCCTCACGACTTCGGTGCCTTTTCTTGTGATCTCTATCTTTGCTTTTCTTTTCTCCCGCCGGAGGAGACACAGTATCTACTGGGGTTGGCCGAGGGGTCGGTTGTTTGGGAATGGGGGGCACTGAAGCGATTCCAGATTTGTTCCCCGCAGCTTGAGCCCGATTCCTCCGAGCATTCCGGAATGAAAGCACATCTCCTCCAGCATCGGCCGTAATACCTACACAAAAAACACTTAGTCAGTGACAAAAGCTAAACTTTGAAACACTAGGAAAGAAAGAACAAAAATCTTACCACACATGTCGGCTAAAACAGTGGAAGAATTTAACAAGGCCACAAGCTGCCTAGCAGGGAGCTTTCGGGGGAGAGACTCAAGAAAAAGGAGATCCTCGCGTTCCGTTTCGGTCATCATAGATTTTGGAAACTTATCATAACGCCGAGGGTTTTGCTCCCAATAGAACGAAAATAGGGACTTTCCACTCGTATCATAAAGATGGTTAGTCCCTATGTTCGGCCTAACAACTACCTTAAAGAAACCGGTTTTGAAATTCTTATAGGAGGTAGTAAAAGACTGAAAAAGAGGCCTCTTCGGTTTTCTTATCAAGGAAACCCATAAACCGTCTTTGGGCCGAGTACAGAAATAATACAAAAACACGCTTACCGAAGGCTCTATAAAGTTAAAAATACAGAGAGCTCGGAATGCTTGGATAGCAGCCCACCCATTCGGATGCAACTGCGAGGGTGCCACGTTTAAAACCCGAAGCACCCCCCATAGTGAAGTCGTCAAAAGGAACCTTCACATGTAGATCACGAAATACACAATCATACATGTAAAAGAAGTCCCTTGTCGAGTTGCCTTTCCCCATGAAAACGAATTCAGGATTCGGCTCTCGCCGACAGCAATGTAACCCTACGGGACAAAATTCATCTTCGGTAATAGAAGACACATCTACATAATTTACAAAGTTACATACGCTACGCCTATTGTCATACCGAGACCAATAGGCCCCAACTTCTCCAGCAACCCAAGTATACCCTTCTAGGGTAATGGGTGGAAAAACCCTTTTCGCTTGAGCAACCCGGGGTTTACGCTTCGGTTTTGCTCCAGATGCCTCCCCCGCCGAAGAGGCAGAAGGGGCCGAAGGACCCATGACACTCTCACCCACCCCCTCTCGGACAGGAGATGAAGAAGGGGACACTGAAGAAGAAGAAAGAAAGGACAAAGACGACGAGGCAGTCGAAGACCCCTCGCTAGAATCCCCACTACTTGAGGAAGCGGACGGAATGTCAACTACCTCGGTTCCCCCAGAAAGCTCAAGGCTAGCCGAACTCATAATGATAAAAAGAAAAAGAAATAGCCGAACTCTCGTACCTTAATTAAGACGAGAATAATGAAGCTAGAAGTAACTATTCGGCCGAGAGCAAGAGAAGAAGATTTTCGTGAAATCGTAAATATGGGGAACGAGGACGACATCCTTCACCCTATTTTATAGGGCCCAGGCCCATAACGGTCCAAAACCCCCAACCGTTAGATCCACATAGCGCAATACTTCGATCCCTCTAACCCAACGGCTTTATTCTGCCATAAATGGCAGTAATTTCAAACAACACAACAATAAAACACCAGTATCAACAATAAACATCTTCGCTATCCTCCTTCGCTCGAGGCTGGGGGCATGTGTATTAGTTGGGGTATTCGACAACACATATAAACCGAATACCCCCCCGACAATATGAACAGGTGTTCGGTGTCCGAAGCATAGCCGAACACCCCAACGCCGTACGGTCCGTTCGGCAGACAGGAGTATTCGACATCTATAAAGCCGAAGACCCCTAACCCCTCACCTCAGGGGCCTAAATTGTAGTATTCGGCACATGCAGGCCGAACACCGGTAGAGGTATATACACCATTAGCAACTCATGGCAACGTAAACCTAAGGCTAAAAGGTAATTAAGTATTCTTAACTACCACAGGCATATGATTAAGAAAAGGGCCAAGGCCCATGAGGGCCCAAGCCCAATAAGATAAGTATAAAAAGGGGATCCGCTCCCCAAGGTAGAGGGGTCTGAATTCTCATTTATTACACACATTAAATACTCTGCGCCGAACCCTAACTTGAACGTTGGAGTATTTCTTGCAGGTACCCCACCTTACGGACAAATTACAGAAAGATCTTAGAACACAAAGCGACTGCCGAAGGCCTCCCCTTATCCCACGACAGGAACATTTTTTATTTCCATACTCTTTTTTTTAACTTATGTTATACACAGACAAATGTGTATAATCAATAATCTATAACTTATTAAAGGTGATATATCTTTTTTGGCTTACACTTTTTTTTTTAATTCTGCCCTTGAACTATTACATGAGTAATTTCTCACTCTCTTGTTCAGATTCCTGACATCCTCTCTGTGATATTTGGTCTTCACTTTTTTATATATTTTTTTTGACAGAACTTTTTAATATATTTTTTTTATCTTTTAACTGTTATTGCAAATTACCTCATTATTTCATTTAAATTCTCAATATCTCTCATCAGTTACATTGATTAAAAAACTTGTATTAATTACATATGTAATAAATTTAATTCTAAAAAATAAAAAATTTAATTACTCCTTTGATCTTATACCTACACAATTTTATGTTGTAGTTCTTACACTTAGAAATTACTCATTTTAGTTTTTATACGAACAAAATCTTTACATTTTAGTCTATGTCGTTAAATAAAACTTAATATTGTTAACAATATGATGATGTGGCTATGACATATCATGATGTGGTGTTGACTTGTTTGCGCCTTACATTTTATTCCATATATTTGCATCATTTTTATGATTTAGTTTTTATATCTACACAATTTTTACATTTTAGTCCTTATACGAGCTTTATTTTTTATGTTTTAGTCTCTGTCAACACCTTTCTCTTCTTTTCTTCCTCTTCCTTCTTCCTTTATCCCTTTTTTGTTACCTTATCTTCTTTTTCTTTATCAACACCCCATCCTCTTTTTATTTTACAAGTTTTGTTTCTTTTAAACCCTTTTTGCATCAACTAATTCTCATTGACCTTAAATCGAAGAGCCTCAAGGTTGCCGAGTTCAGACATGTTTCTTAGACAAGACAAGGTAACTTGGGAGTAGCAATTTGTATAGGCACTCCTTATAGTGGTGGTAACTTGCTAGATCATTTTAATCGTGTTGCAACAGATGCTTGAAAACATGGAAGTTTCTATTTAATTCATTCTCTAGATCACATATTAGCATAACGAAGATGCATGTGTTATCGACATGAAACAATGAATGAAATGCTTAGATTGCATGTTGGTTGATTTCTGTGGAGAGAGAAATAAGGGGAAAAAGGGAAGAAGGAAGAAGAGAAGGGAAAATAAAGAAAGGAGAAAAAAAAGGGAAGAGAAAGAAGGAAAAGGAAAAAGAAAAGAAAGAAGGAATAAGGGGAAGGACTTCGCCACCAAAAATTTCCTTTAACGACAATATGTGGTAGAAGTGTGTTTGTTTTCAAATTTCTAGTGATTTGACAATCGTCAGATAATTTTAGCGATTTTACATCGCTAGTTTCAATTTTGTGGTAGTATTATAGAACCTTAAGCTAACAAAATGATATGATAGGCAAGTAGGGCTAGCAATGAACTAAACTAACTCGATCATAGTTCAAGACTCGATTCGACAATTGACTCATTGATTTTGGTTCATGAACCAAATAAGTTGAACTTAAGCTATGTATAGTTCGACTCAATTATACCAATTGAGTCGAACTATACATAGCTTAAGTTCAACTCGATATATATATATATATATATATATATATATATATATATATATATATATATATATATATATATATATTCATATAAGTAATTTTTAGGGTAATGAATGGAGTGTGAGGGCTCTGCTAGGGTTTCTGCTGGTTCCTCTAAGGAGGAGGATGATCAACTGCTAAGGAGTAATAGAAAAGTCAAAAGAAAACCTAATGAGGAGGGGCTTGATTCTGAGATGGTCCCTGAGAGCAATAAGAAGGGTACAGAGAGTAGATCGTATATGGAGAAACTGCTAAAGAATGGAGGACCTGTTCCTTTCTCTCCTTTCGATGGGAGGTGTTTTGGACAACTGGATAAGGAAGTGCCCCCCCCCCCACCTATTTCCAAGGAAGACATGGAGAGGTTTTTGGAGGTGCCCATTACAGATGAGGAGTTTAATGATTGGTGCAAACCATGGAAAGGTTCCTTGATGGTTACGGTTTTAGGGAGAAGAGTTAGTTATCGTCAACTGGAAGCAAAACTTAACCGCTCTTGGGCACGGAAGGGCTCCATTAAAATCATTGATATGCCTAGAGATTATTTTCAAGTTTTGTTTACATCAAATGAGGATTATAATCATGCTTTGTTGGAGGGCCCTTGGATGGTGGCTGATCACTATATTTTGGTGCAAAGATGGAGGCCATTTTTCTTGGCGAACCCAAATATGGGAAGGAGAGTGGCGGTGTGGATTAGAATCCCTGAATTACCTATTGAATTGTTCAATGATCATTTCCTTTGGAGATTGGGTTCTACTATTGGAACCATGATTAAGATTGACAGAGTTACATCCATTCAAGCGCGAGGTCGTTTTGCGAGAATTTGTGTTGAGATTGATTTAGATACGCCGCTACAGCCAAAAGTTATTGCTAAAGGTTATCTGTTAAATCTCCAGTATGAGGGCTTACACTCGATTTGCTTTAATTGTGGAAGGTATGGTCATAAGGATACCTCGTGTGGTGAAAAGAAGGTCAACATGGACGTTCATTCTTCTGATAATAGTGGCAAAGAGGGGGTAGATACCAAGGCCAAGGAGAGGGTAGATACCAAAGCCAAGGAAGCTACGATGGTGGCGGCGTCTGCGGTTATCGATGGAGTAGAGGGTTTGAAAGTGACAGAAGATATGGTAACAGAAACTTTAAATGCAGAAGATCCTATTCCTAAAAGCAAGGAGAATGTTTCGGCCAATATTTCTACAAATCATTATGGCCCTTGGTTGTTGGTGCGTAGGAATAATAAAAAGTTATTATGGAAAGCGAATAATAAGGATGTGGGCCCTATTAATCAGCCACGAATTGTTAAACCTGGTGGTGATGAGACTGTGATGAAACCGCAAGGATCAAGGTTTAATATCTTGGATGAGGCACGCGAGGAGAGAGGGAAGATGGAAGAAAAACCGGCTGCTAGTGGGCCTGGTGTGAATGGGCCAAAGTTTTATAAGAAGCAAGCTGGGACTCAGGGGAATAGAGGAGGAAGAAAGGCTGTTGTATTGAAGGATGACAAACCTGGGCTTTTTAAGAAAGCGAGCCCAAAAGCTTTACCATCTAAATCCATCCCTTCAGCGAGTGCAAAGCCCAGTGTTGACAGAATAGCAAAATCCTTGAAGGGGAAATAGACCACTTCGATAGTTACTTCGGGTGCTATAGACCAAGCGAAGTCGATCACCAAAGATGATAGGGAGGAGGAGCTCAGGCTAATTCAAGCTCTTCAAAGAACTGGTGAAGCTTTCATTTTTGGAGATAATAGAAGCATGTTTGAACCAGTGTGTAAGGTATTTGGACCTGATGAACCTACCATTCAATTTCTGAATCAAAAGCGTCTTAGTGTAATCCAGGGAGGGTCATCTTCAGTCCCTTCTGGATTGACTATGAAGGATAGTGATCAGCAGAAGGTTCTGACAACTACAAATGACGGTTGTACCAAGTTGGGTGAGGATGGCATGGTTCTATGCCAGGAGAACGCTCAAGGTCCAGTAGTGACCCAACTACCTGGTACGTACTGATGAATTTTTTATCTTGGAATTGTCGAGGGACTTCTAATAGAGGCTTCCCTTCTCTTGTTAAAGACATAATGAAGGAATATTCTTCTTCTTTGATTTTCTTGTTGGAGACACATACAAGTGGTTTCAAAGCGGAGAGAATTATTAAAAAAATTGGGTTGGATAAATTTTTTGTTGAAGAGGCTCTGGGTCAATCAGGCGGAATTTGGTGTTTGTGGGATTCTAGTCAGTGGAAGGTTCAAATATTGGGTCATTCCAGGTACCATGTGCACCTAAAAGTTAATTGGAAGAATTCTGGTGATTGGTTGCTAACTGTTGTGTATAGTAGCCCTCAATATCAAAATCGTCAGAGTTTGTGGGATGCACTAAGAGAGTTGGCTAGTGAGATTGACAGTGCATGGGCTGTCATTGGGGATTTTAATTCTATTCTTCATCAGCACGAGAGAAGAGGGAGTTCATCTGAACCATCCTTTAGAGGTATGTCAAACTTTCAACAAATGATATCTGATTGTGAGCTCATTGATGCGGGTTTCCAAGGGTATCCTTTTACGTGGAAGAGAGGGGATCTAGAACAGAGATTGGATAGGATGCTGATTAATTTGCATTGGAGAATGCAGTTCCAAATGGCTTCTGTTATTCATCTTCCTCCTTTCAAATCTGACCATAGACCGCTTTTGGTTGAGATGAAATCTAGAAACTCAGCTTCTTCTCATAGGAGACCTTTTAGATTTCTGGCTTCATGGATTACCCACTCTAATTTCAAGAGGTTTGTTCGTGCTCACTGGAATCCTTCCTTATCTTGGAATGAGTTAATAAATTCTTTTCAGAAGGATTTACAAAAGTGGAATAAGGAAGTGTTTGGCAATATCTTTGTAAGAAATAGGAGGTTGATTAGGAAGATGGATAGAATAAATAAAAATATGGCGAGTGGTGGGAATAGATATCTTGCAGATTTTCTTTATTCTGTATGGAAGGAATATGAGGCTGTTTTACTCCAGGAAGAGATTTTGTGGTTTCAAAAATCTCGGTCTAAGTGGATTGTCTTGGGAGATAGGAACTCTAGTTACTTTCATGGTTCCACTATTATTAGAAGGAGAAGGAGTAGAGTGGACACTCTTCAGCTTGAGGATGGCAATTGGATCTCTGATACAAATGAAATGAAGAGCACAGTTACTCAATATTACAACGAATTATTTGCTGATGATCATGATTATCAAGAGTATGCTGTTAGGGGTCTTTTTCCTGCTCTTGACGCTCATTCTTTGGAAGAATTGGGAGCAGACATTTCATCTCAGGAAGTGCATAGCATTATTCGGAGTATGGGCGCTTTCAAAGCTCCAGGGCCGGATGGTTTCCAAGCAGTCTTTTACCAGAGCCAGTGGGATGTTGTTGGAGAGGCTCTGGTCAAGTTAGTGCAGAATGTTTTCCATGACCCTCAGAGAGTTGGAGAAATTAATGATACGCTTATATCTCTTATACCTAAGGTGGAGCATGTCACAAAATTGAAGGATTTTAGGCCTATAAGCTTATGTAATGTTTCCTATAAGGTTATTACTAAAATCCTTTCTCATAGATTGCGGCCTCTGATGGAGAGCCTGGTTGGTCCATGCCAGTCCAGCTTCATCCCTAATCGTCAGAGCAGAGATAATATAATTATAGCTCAGGAAGTGTTTCATTCGATGAGGCATAAAAAAGGTGCTACAGGCTGGATGGAAATTAAAATTGATCTGGAGAAAGCATATGATCGCCTGAATTGGGAATTCATTCGTGATACTCTGTTGGATATTGGATGTCCTGGGAATTTTATTTCTATGATTTGGCACTGCATTTCCTCCTCTAGAATGCGAATGCTTTGGAATAGGGAAGCTCTTGATGAGTTTCGGCCCCAACGTGGAGTCAGACAAGGCGATCCTATATCCCCCTATCTGTTTGTGCTTTGTATTGAACGATTATTTCATTTGATTCAGATTGCAGTTGACGGAAAGCATTGGAAGGCTATCCGGATAGCAAGACAAGCTCCAAAGCTGTCGCATCTTGCCTTTGCAGATGATTTGCTGTTATTCTCAGAGGCTAGTGAGGAGCAAGCTGAAGTTATTTCCCATGTTATAGACCTTTTCTGCAAAAGTTCAGGCCAAAAGGTGAGTAAGGATAAAACCCGTATGTTTTTCTCAAAAAATGTAGGGTGGCAACGAAGACAACAAATCAGTTAAAAGTGTGGCTTTCAATATACTGATGACTTGGGAAAATACCTGGGCATTCCCATCTTACATAAAAGAGCTTCCCAGAGCTCTTTCCAATTTATTTTGTCTAAGGTGAATCAAAGGCTTTCTAATTGGAAGGCTCGTCAGCTTTCATTTGCTGGACGTCTTACTTTAGTAAAGTCCGTTTTGCAGGCTCTTCCTACCTATACAATGCAATCAACTCAGCTTCCGTTATCTATATGTGATGAAGTAGATAAACGATGCAGGAGTTTTCTATGGGGTGAGACAGAAAATCAATGGAAAGTCCACACTGTTGCTTGGAAAAATATCTGCAGACCTAAGAATATTGGAGGTTTGGGGTTGAGGTCGTCTAGGGAATTCAATCAGGCTTTTATGATGAAATGTGGTTGGGAATTATGTACAAGGCATGAGGTGTTGTGGGTGAAGATTGTTAGATCAAAATATAAGTGTGGCGATTTCATTATTCCGCAAATTGATTCTAACAGACCTGGCTCTAACTTGTGGAGGGGGATTTGTAAAAACTGGGATAAAGTGCAGAAGAAGCTCTCTTGGAATATTGGGGATGGTGAAATGGTTAACTTTTGGGAAGACCAGTGGGTGCCTGGGCAGGGAAAGTTGATTGATGTGGCTGTTGGCACTATCCCTCAAGAACTTGTCTCGAAAAAAGTTTCTGAGGTGCTAACTAATCATAGGGATTGGAATTTTTCTATGATCAGTCCTTACCTTCAAACTGCTTGCTTGGATTCTATTAGAGCTGTGCCTCCTCCTTGCTTGTTGAGAGGTACTGATACTTTGTCATGGCAAGGATCTTCTGATGGTTGTTTCTCGGTTGCTTCTGCATATGCTAGCATCAGCCAGGACTCTGATATGCAGAAGGACCTTTTATTTGTAGAAATATGGAAATGGAATGGCCCGGAGAGGATTCGCACATTATTGTGGAAAGTGGCAAACAATGCGTTGCTAACTAATGAATCCAGACATTCCAGGCATTTGACTATTGATAGTTCTTGTATGAGATGTGGGGGAGATATTGAAAACGTTGATCATGTTTTTAGAATTTGTGCAATCTCAAGAGCTGTCTGGTATTTTCTTTTGCCTGCAGCTAAGCATCACGATTTCTTCAATTAGGATATTAAGACTTGGATGCTTCAGAATCTTCGAGACAATTCGCTAGTTAATAATAATCTCTGGTGCCACATCTTTGCAGTTGCAGTGGATATTATTTGGCAGAGCAGGAATAATCTTATTTTCCAAGGCTCTTCTTCTCAACCAACAGAGTTGGTGCGGCTTATTATGGCTAAGGTGGAGATCATTGCCAGTAGTAACCACAAAGTGACTAACCTTAATCATGGAGTTATTATTCCGAGGCTTAGTGAGGGGATTCATTGGATAGCTCCCGTTGCTGATCACTTTAAACTAAACTGTGATGCCTCAGTTAGCCTAGATAAACAGAAATATGCTGCTGGTGGAGTTTTTAGAAACCATTTGGGTGCTGTTTTATTTGGTTTTGCTGCAAATATTGGGTGGTGTACAGTTTTGCATGCAGAGCTATTGGCAATATATATTGGTATTGGTATTGCCTGGAATAGGGGCTTTAGAAAATTTGTGGTTGAATCGGATTCACAGCTCGCAATTAATTTGTTGCGAAATGGATGCCCTCCCTATCACACTAGTTTCAGCCTTGTTCAAAGTATTTTATCCTTTACTTCTGCAGGTGGGACTTTGGTATGGTCTCATGCTTTAAGGGAAGCGAATCAAGTGGCAGACAAGTTGGCCAACCATGGATTGTCTCTGGTTGAGAATTTGAGAGTTTATGATCATGTAATTCCTGTTATTGCTGCTGCTGTTAGGGCTGATGTAAACTCTACCATGTTTCCACGTGGTTTTTAATTGATCTGTGTTGGGGTTTTTTGCCCCTTCCATTCACCAAAAAAAAATATAAGTAATTTTTATATTAATTTTATTTTTGTTTAAAATAAATAAATAAATAAAAGTGTGTAAAATAGAATTGAGCTAATAAGCTTAATCGAGCAGTTTGCGAGTTTGAATTGAGTTGAGTTCGAGTTAAAAAAAGATTCATATCGAACTCAAGTCGATCTTTGAACCGAGTTAATTGAGTTGAGTCGAGCTTGGTTCAACTCGACTCATTTTCAACCCTAATGACAAGGACTAAGATAAAAAATAAATAAATAAAATTCTCATATAGTACTCACGTAAATACCAAAGCATTTGAAGCAACAATATTAAAATGTTACAGCAAGGGTTTGATGCATTGTATATCTTCAAGCATTTGATCATTCAACATCGTATATCTCCAAGCGTTTTATACAACAACATTAAAACCATGCAGCAAGTCACCGCCACCGCAAGGAGTGTCCACAAAAATTGCTACTTGCGGACTACTTTGTCTTGTCCAAGAAGCGCGTCTAACAACCTCGAGATTCTCCGATCTAGGATCATTAAGAATTAGTTGATGCAAAAGGATTTAAAAGAAGCAAAACCCTCAAAATAAAAGGAGGCAGGTGATGATGAGGAAAAGGAAGAGAAGAAAACAACGAGGGAGCAGTGTTGACAGAGACTAAAACATAAAATGAATTGCTCATATAAGGACTAAAACATAAAAATTGTGAAAGTATAAGGACTAAAATGTAAAAATAATACAAGTATAAGGATTAAAACATAAAATACAAATACGTCAACATCACATCAGCACCATGTCAATACCATGTTAGTGCCATATTAGCTCATTGTTAACAACGTTAAGTTTTATTTAACTATAAGGACTAAAACGTGAAAATTTTGCTCATATAAAAACTAAAACAAGTAATTTCTAAGGATAGAAACTAAAACATAAGAATTGTATAAATATAAAATCAATTAAGCCAGTATAAAATACAGATAAACAAACATTACAAATTTTGTCTTTCCATTAGTATTTAATAAATAAAAAAGAAAATATAAATAGAGATAGGGAGTAGCAGAAAACCGACAGAGAAAAATATGACTTTGATTTTTATATAGTATACAGTAATAATTTTCATTTCAAAAGATTATTATAACAAAATTTAATAATCTTATCCTAAGTATGTCTTAATTAAAAGCATATTTTAATTTAATAAGAGAAAAATAGGGACCAAGTTTGTGGGGTGAGGTGGCAGGAGTGACGTGATCATGGGAATCAGCGGAAACCCCACCCCTTCGTTGGTACGGAGAATGGAACCACGTAACCGCCCCTTTCCAATCACGAAGCGCCACGTCACACCAAACGCCCCTTTTCTTTCTTTCGCTGCGTTCACACTTCACACACACAGAGCAGCCTTGTTTTTTAAAACCCAAAATTAAAATACATGGATTCAAAGTGAAGTGCCCCCTGTCCTACTTCACTTTTCTCTCTCCTCTCTCTCTCTCTCTCTCTCTCCTCTCTCTCTCTCTCCTCGGTCGTTGGAGTTCAAGAAGTTGTTCCTGTTGTTGTAGCAGTGCATGTCGTTAATTTCTTCAACCTTGTCAAACATTTTTAATATCACTAACCCCCTTCCTCGTGGAACCATAACCACTTGGTCTGTTTCTGTGTGCTTATTTGTTCTCTCTTCATATTGTACTTAAAAAAAATATGGATGATGAATATGCTAAGCTTATTAGAAGGATGAACCCACCCAGGTGAGTAGTTTTTGTTTCACACTCTTCTTCTTTCTTTCTTGTTTTTTGGGGACAGTTTTTTTTATGTTTTGCTTATCAGCACCAGACCTTTTCAAATTTGGCCTCACAATTTTGTTACTTTTTTTTTTTTTTTTTGGTTTATGGAAGTTTTAATCAAGTGGGGCATTAAATTAAACCTCTTTTTTGCAGTTTGGTGTTTTCAATTTTCCCGCTGATAGGGAAGTTCCTTGCTTGATTCTTCTTTTCTTCAGTCTTCAGTTTAGTATGCCATGTAACAATTAACAAACTATGTTCCAAACCTTTTTTTTTTTTTTGAAAAAAAAAGAAAACTATATTTGGTCAACTGTTTTTAGATGTTGAATTTTTTCTCATATGTATTCTCTTAGCCGTTTTTTGGCATGTTTTTTCATGTGATTTGATCTGATAATCGTTATTTCCATGTTTGAATTCTTGTGTGTGTGTGTGTTGTGTGTATAAGAGTGGTGGTTTTTTGTTTAACTAGCTTCTTGCTATGCAGGGTTGTGATTGACAACAATGCCTGTGAAAACGCCACTGTTATTCAGGTAAAGCTTGTGGCTCCCCTTTGTCTAGGTTTCACAAAATTGAGTTGACAATAAGAAAGATTCTTCTTCTTTTTTTTTCTTCTTCTTTCAGTTTTTCTAATGATTTGATGTCATAAAGCTGGTGTTTTCCTCTGTTTTGGTTCACAAAATTGAGTTGACAACAGGAAAGATTCTTCCTATTTTTTTTCTTCTTTCAAATTTTCTAATGATTTGATGTCATAATCCTTGGTTGCATATTTTTGCTTTTATATTTTTTAATATAAAATCAAAATTGTTTCCTGAGTTGATTTCTTTTTTTCTTTTTGGGAAAAAAAGTCAGCTATCCACTTTTTTATTATCTAAATATTTTTGCAGGTTGATAGTGTCAACAAACATGGGATTCTCCTGGATGTTGTCCAAGTTATATCAGATATGAACCTTGTAATAACAAAGGCCTACATCTCCTCTGATGGGGTGTGGTTCATGGATGGTAAGTTTTCCCTTCTTCATCAGTGGCAAGCTAAAGGGGAAAAAGACTAAAAGTAGAGTTATTGTAATTATCATTATCAACTTTGCTTCTGATCCTAGTATTAATTTTGATTTTTTTCAGTGTTTAATGTGATTGATCATAATGGAAACAAGATCAGAGATAAAGAAGTCATTGATTATATTCAGAGGGTAGGGATTTGTATGCTTGCATTTTTTAGAATGCTTTAATTAAGGCTTATTTGTGTTTCTCCATCTCTGTGGAAGGGGCTCCCCCTTTTTCTTCTTTTCTAGAAATCCTCAGGTTAAGTAAGCAGGACACTTGTTTTAGAGTATGCTGATTTGAATTTGGTTCTTTTAATAACACAGTGATACAAACTTTAGCATCCTTTAACCCATATTTTCTGCTTGCTGATTGCACTAGCTAGCTATGAACTGGTTTTCCAAAGTGGAATGGAAGAAGAACATGCTCAATCTTAATTGTTGTTCACTTTTTATTTCACTGATTATTTTATTTTAGTTATTGAAATTCTGTAGGTTCAGTATTCTTCCAGCAAAGGTTGTATGAACCTGCCTGATTCATCTGATGGACACACTAATTGAACTTTGAATTGCTTGTGCTTGAAAGATGATAGATAAAGTTGTGTTATCACTGTCATACCGATTTATTTAATAGTATAGTGAACATAGGATGACATGAAGAAACATAAAATCCTTGAAGAAATTTGAGGGTCTTGAAATTGTGAAGATTTGATCTTTTAATCAATAGTTCAATACCATACTGCACATGTAATAAGTTATCCATTCTGGTGTTGTGCTGCCTAATTTAGGTCCATTGAGAGATGAATGTCTTCTTTGTTCAAGTGATCTGTGAATCTCATCATGTGAATAATATATAGTTTCTTGATGATAAATGGTCAATAAGGCTTGTCACTTGTGGTTTCTTTTCTGATTTTTTTCCTCTCTTTTGAATTTTGTAGAGACTTGAAAACAATCCCAGCTTTGCACCCTCATTGAGAGAGTCTGTTGGGGTTGTACCTACTGAAGAGCACACTGTAATTGAACTCACCGGCACAGACCGGCCAGGGTTACTATCTGAAATCTGTGCAGTTCTCACAGACCTTCACTGCAATGTGGTGACTGCTGAGATATGGACACATAATACAAGGGCTGCAGCTGTAGTTCATGTGACGGATGATTCCAGTGGCTGTGCCATCAAGGATCCATCTCGCCTCTCTACAATAAGGGATTTGCTTTGTAATGTCCTTAGGGGGAGTAATGATCCAAAGACAGCAAGGACAACACTTTCACCCCCTGGAGTTACAAATAGGGACAGAAGATTGCATCAGATTATGTTTGCTGACAGGGACTATGAAAGGATTGAAAGAGCAGGACGAGGGGGACTTAGAGATCGAGATAAACGCCCTCTCCCTCATGTAACCGTTGTAGATTGTGTTGAGAAAGATTACACTGTGATTACCATGAGAGCAAAAGATCGACCAAAGTTGTTGTTCGATATTGTTTGCACTTTAACTGACATGCAGTATGTAGTTTTTCATGGTGTTGTCAAGACATCAAGGACGGAAGCTTTTCAGGTTAGCCAACTTTCTGTTGTCTGCTATATGGTTCAACTTTTTTTGCTTTGTATGCTGTACTTGTTATTGTAGCTGAACCTGAATATTAATATGAGTTTAATTTCTATGTATTGTCAATATAAAACATTATGCACAATCAATCAATTAGAATTCACTATTAGAATGACTTTTAAGGTATTTATTGTGAAAGTTAACAAATTTACCATATATGGTAGTTTGTGATTGGATGATAGTGTAAAAATCCTTTACATTGTCAATACATATACTATTTACTCTATTTTGATCAATTGAACTATATGGATTCTATATGATTACATAAGCATCAAATCGATACTTTCATTTGGTCAGCATGGATTGGTCTAACCCAATTTGGACAATTTTTTCCATGAATTTTTCTGACTGAGCATTTTATCCCTCATCTAGGAGTTTTATATTCGGCATGTTGATGGCTTTCCCATAAGTTCAGAGGCCGAGCGTGAACGACTGGTGCAGTGTCTTGAAGCAGCAATTGAAAGGCGAGCATCTGAGGTGTGACAACAATCCACAACTTGAAGCTATACTCCTCACTACCTTTTGTTAAATGGTATGCTAAGATATGTTTGTATGCAGGGAATGGAGCTGGAGTTGTGCACAGAAGATCGCGTAGGACTCCTCTCAGATATCACAAGAATATTTCGTGAGAACAGTTTATGTATCAAAAGAGCAGAAATATCAACAGAAGAAGGAAAGGCAAGAGATACTTTTTATGTCACAGATGTTACTGGTAACCCAGTTGACCCCAAGATTATAGATTCAATTCGCAGACAAATTGGTGACAAAGTCCTGAAAGTAAAACATAACTCTAATCTTTCACCAAAGCCCTCTCAACCAACAACAATTGGATTTCTCTTGGGAAATTTTTTCAAAGCTCGATCTTTTCAGAATTTTAAGTTGATCAGATCTTATTCTTGAGTCCTCCTTTGTACATTCTCAGCATTTTCATTGTGCTACTTTCAAGTCAAACAGAAATGTATGTATGCATCTAAAAGAAATTGTATATGTTCCTCCCCCAGCAGAGGGGCTTGGAATTCACACTGTACAGTAGAAAGCTTAAACACCAATGTACATAGCTTAGTGTAAATAGTTGTGCTCAGTAGCATGTTACCTAGGTTGTATATGGAGCAAGTATTCCTTTTAGATTATCAAGTCCAGAAGAGTAAATAGTGCTTTTAGATGGTGTGTTTGGAGTAGATGTAAATTTAGGTTTGTACATGGTGTGTAAAGTGTACATTTTGGTGGTGTAACTTGGAATAGATGTAAATTTGGGTATGTACATAAAATTGAATGGAAAAGATGTAATTATGTGTATAATTGTCTGCCACCTTTCCTTTTTCTCTCTGTTCACATATCCTGTTGCTGCACTATGTAATGCTATTTGCATAGTACTTGATAAGAATGGTTAATTACTTAGTAGTGTTTGCTTTCATTTTTTTGAAACTTAAAAGCCACCTAAAGTTAAGTTAAAAACTAGAGTTTTAAATTCAAAATTATAATTGCTTGGTAATTTTATAATTTCTTAACTAAATTAAGTTTTTTGAGTAGTATGTTTTTGAATTTCAAAATTTGAATTGAAAATGGAAAAAGAGAAGTAAAAGTCAAGTTTTTTAGATTAGGTTTTTTTTTTTCTTATGCTTCTTTAAAGTTTTTTTTTTGTAAAAAAAAAAAGCTAATTTTTTAAAAGAATTAATTTTGTTTTTCTTAACTTTTCATTTAGGAAAAAGATAAATTTAAGATAAATTGGATTAAACTGACAAATTATAAATAAAGAGAGACATTTACATACCATGAGCATTTTCATTTTTCCTGGTTATCGAAGCATTTGAAGTTGTATCATAAAAGTCTTCGTGACTCTCTTACTTCATGACTACAAGTTGAAAGTTAAGCGAGAGAAACAGTTTCCAGTTAATTTATAGTTAAATGTTGTCATTATTAATGCAACACTGCAGCTATTTCTTTGACTGCTAACTAAACAAAATGGCTTCCATACTCTGGTTTTAGCCATCGTGCGCACATTTCTAACGACTAAGCTAGCTTCAATTTAGGCTATGTTTGATTAGCTTAAAACTATAACTTAAGAATATGTTTGAGATGTCAAATAAGCTAACTTTTATCTTTTCTAACTAATTTGTTTAACTAAATTAAGATATTTGGTAAATAATCTTATTTTACTAGCTTAAAAGTTATAAGTTACTTTAGTTAGTTTATAACTTTTTCTTTCTTCCATTTTCATTTTTACCATCTCTCTTTCTTAATCATTTTTATGCTACTTTCTCTAACTATTTTAATATACTTTTTTACTATTTTAATTTTTAATGAAATATTTTAAAACTATAATTACTTAGAAAATGTTTGTGTTTTAGTCAAATAATAATGATAATAATAATAATAATAATAAATAAATAAATAGATAGATAGATAGATAGTTATTTGAATTTTTTTTTTTGATAAAAGTCATATTGGTGGTCCCTTAAAGTGTATTGTGCTATCACATTAGCCTTGAAACTAAAAAAATTCAAAAAAAATCCATGAAAATACAATTTGTCAATCATTTTAGTCCAACAAAAAAAACTTTAGTTCAGAATTCAAAAAGTTGAATGACTTATTAATATATGTTTAAAGATTAAAATGACGGTAAAGGATTAAATACACAAGACTTTTTATACCAAAGTAATCTTTTAAAATTTCAACACAATACATTCATTGCTAAGTTTAGAGACTTAATGAAATAACTACAAATTTTAGAGATTTATTTGAAATTTTGGAAAGTAATGTAATTGTGTTTTACATTGAGAGGAAATAACTCACAGGGTTGGTAGTGTAAGTAAGGTTCCGCTACGTTTACATATGAAGAATGATTTATTTAGAGTCCGTGTTGAATTTTCTCATTGTGTAAAATTCTCTTTGACGGCAGCATGTGTAGGTACACTTTAAAGGGAAAAAAAAACACTTTGAGAGAAAATGGATAGCCTTATTTTTACTCAGAAAAAACATAAAGGAAAAAAAATTATCCGGGTGCAGCATGTGTAGGTACGGGAGTAAGAAGTGTGAAGAAATAACGAACGCAGAGACAATGGCAATTGCCAACGGCAACGGCAAGTTGTGCGGTATGATGACACTTAGGAACAGCTTGGGTGGGTGTGAATAAACCCGGTAACTATTCTTCTCTCACTTTCATTTTCATGTGTGACAATCTCACAATCAGTTTCTGAAACCATTTCATTTCATTTCATTGCCCACACCCCTCACACCTCTATCGTAATTCCACTATTTCTCTCTTTTCTTTTCCCCCTTTCCCCATTTCTGTTCATTCCTATTCAGCTTTTAAACAATTTAGCTTCCACATGGTGGTGCCTTGCCTTCCATGCTACATTTCTACATGTATATAGCAAGCTATGAAAATGTTTATTGGAAAATGAGTAGAGTGATGAAAGGTGGTAGTGCTGCATTTGATTTGGCAATAGGACTAAGCAAGGCTGTGATCTCAGCCTCAAACAAGAAGGGAAGGCGTTGTTCGTGGGGCCCACAAGTGGAGGACACACTCCACAGGTTGGGTTGGCGCCAACGCCTGACCCCATCACTGGTTGCCAATGTCATAGACCCTTTTCTCCTCAGCCACCACTCCCTTGCACTTGGCTTCTTCAATTGGGCCTCTCAGCAACCCGGTTTCTCCCACACACCCTTCACCTTCCACTCACTCCTCAAGTCTCTCTCACACACCAACCACTTCACTGCCATTCACTCACTCCTCAAACAGGCCAGGGCCCTCAATTTTCCCATCCACCCTTCCCTTTTGAGCTCCATCATTGCGTCCCATGTTGCCTGCAACCGTGCCAGCGAAGCCTTTTCACTCTTCAGTGGTGAAATTGGGGCGCCCACGTGTAACTCGCTCTTGGCTGCCCTTGCTTCTGATGGGTGCTTGGAGAGTGCCCGCAGGGTGTTTGATGAAATGGCTGAGAGGGGTGTTGGTTTCAGCACGCTGGGATTCGGGGTGTTTGTTTCGCGGGTCTGTGGAGAGGGTGATTTGGAGAGAGTGGTGAGTCTGTTGGATGAGGTTAGGGAATGTGGTTCCGGGATTAATGGTTCTGTTGTGGCGGTTTTGATTGTTCATGGGTTGTGTCGTGCTTCTAAGGTGTCGGAGGCTTTGTGGATGTTGGATGAACTCAGGGGTAGGGGCTGGAAGCCTGATTTCATGGCTTACTGGGTTGTTGCAGCCGCGTTCCGGTCAATGGGAAATGTGGCTGATGAGGTGAAGGTTTTGAAGATGAAGAGGAAGTTAGGGGTGGCTCCCAGGAGCAGTGATTACAGGGACTTGATACTTGGCTTGGTTTCGGAGAGGCGGATTTGTGAAGCAAAAGAAGTTGGGGAGGTTATAGTTGGGGGTAATTTTCCTGTTGAGGATGATGTTCTCAATGCATTGATAGGATCAGTATCAAGTGTCGATCCCGGTGCAGCGATTGTGTTTTTCAATTTCCTGGTTGAGAAAGAGAGGTTCCCAACTATTTTGACTGTCAGCAATTTGAGTAGGAACCTGTGTAGGCATGGCAAGGTTGATGAATTATTGGAGGTGTTCCATGTTTTGAATTCTCAAAACTACTTCAAAGATGTGGAGGGTTACAATGTGATGGTGTCATTTTTATGCAAGGCTGGGAAAGTGAGAGAAGGCTATGCTGTTCTGCAGGAGATGAAGAAGAAAGGATTACGCCCCAATGTCTCGTCTTATAATTACATAATGGAAGCATGTTGTAAGGAGGATCTACTGCGTCCTGCAAGGAAGCTCTGGGATGAGATGTTTTCTAGTGGCTGTTGCGGGAACTTGAAAACATACAACATTCTTATACAAAAAATTTCTGAAGTGGGACAAGCTGAAGAGGCTCAGATGCTCTTTTACCACATGTTAGACAAGGGGGTGGAACCTGATGTTACAAGTTACACTTTTCTTCTAGAAGGGCTCTGCCAAGAAGACAAGCTTGAAGCAGCTTTTGAGCTCTATAACAAGTCTGTAAAACAGGACATCATCCTTGCAAGAGACATATTGAGCTCGTTTATATCATCACTCTGCAGGAAAGGTATTATTCACTTGATCAAATATTTGTAACTAAACATGTTGCAAATGCTTGCTTGTCAGCTTGCTGCCTCATATCACAATTTAACATGTTATGCTGTATGTTTCCTATGCAGGACATCTTATGGCTGCATCCAAATTACTTTGCAGTCTCAATCATGATATAGGATGTGCAGAATCCCATGTAATTTTGTTGAAAAGTTTGGCAGATGCACAAGAGATTCCGATTGCCATTGAGCACCTGAAGTGGGTTCAGGAAAAATCACCTTCGATACTACAGGATATATGTACTGGACTTTTGGCTTCTCTTTCTTCTGCTTCATGCCCAGAGCCAATATTACAATTTCTTCAAAGAATACAAGATGTGTTTGATTTCCCATACTTTGAAGGATATGTGCGACCAATGATTACCATGTGAGAAGGTTATCATATCAAATTTGAGTGCCATTGGCTAGGTGTACATGCAACTTAGTTTACAAAACCTTTACAGTGTGTTTGGATGAGGAATTTTGAGAAAGTAATTCATTGTTTTACTGAATTTAAAATTCTCTGCGGTGAAATATGTTGTTTGGATAAGGAATTTAGAAAGAAATTGAAATTTTGATATGTTGATCAGATATTTTAATTAACCTAAATAGTAGAATTTGAAATTCCACTGAAAAATAAAGAATTTGAAATTCTTTCTCACTCTCGTATGCTCCTCTCGCTCCCATACATGGTATGCTCCTCTCGCTCCCATACATGGTATGCTCCTCTCACTCAGGACGCATGTTCTCTCGCAACGCTCTCTCTCTTGGTGGTTCATACCGGGTTCATCTCTCTTGCTCTGTCATCTCTGTGATCTGTGGCTTGTTGTTTCAATTTGTTTTTCATTTTTTATTTCGTTGATTTGTGTTTCGATTTTTATTTGATTGTTTGATTTCATTGATTTGCATTTTTGTTTTGCCTGACATCTATATGTTTCAATTCAATTTGTTGCTTTAATTTATATTTCTCTTTTGCCTGATATCTGTATGTTAAGAACCACCCTGTGATGAAATAAGTCATCTGATTATGCACAATGGAAGTATCAGGATCTTATTTTATCAAAGAAAGAGTACATTAGCATTTGTTTCCTTATGAATTGTTTTCTTGTGATGTTTAAGCTGCTCGCTAGATTTATATTGGACCAAGAACAGATTTTCTCATTTGAGGAGCAAATTTGAAACTCTTGTGCAGGTACATTAATATCACTTTAGATTTGGCTTCATAGATAAATTGAATGCAGTTTCTTTTTCACCTGTCAGCAACAGTGGTATTTCTTTATATAGACATTTAATAGGAATTTTATAATATCATCACATTATATAAGTAGACATTTATATAAATGAATAGGATGACTTAAAAAAATAGTTAGCCTTATTTTTATGTTTGTGATTGTGCACAATGTGTAGCACATAAACAAAGTAAATAATAAGCACCCCTAATTTGCTATACTTGTTTGAGATATATAACAATTCACCTATTTTCATTTAACCACTTAAGTAAAAATGGTTTGAGATGCATTCTTTCAGGTATCTTCTCTTTTCTTTTAATTATGATTGATATCTCTCTGTGTGCCTATGTATGTGGACTTAGTAATTAGTAGGAGGTTTAGAGGCCAAATTGGGGTACACCAATTGTGATCAGTTTCGAGGTTTAATCATTAATCAATAAGAAGCTATATGTTTTTTTCTTCTAAATCAGAACTTAGGAAATGTTACTGGTGGATAATTCTTGAGGGGTGTTTTATTCCTAGTAATCTGTATGTTACTGAAATATGCTCTTGATAATAGTAGATGCTGCAAATTAGTATTCCTAGTAACTTGTAATTTGTTTCCACTCTAATACTTCTTGGGAGGTGCTTTGTTTCAGTTCAACAAGGCAACAAGTACATCAACATATTTTCTGAATTCAACTTGATCATAGCAAGGAGTTATAAGGTTGGCTTGGTGGTGAAGGGAGAAGGGAAAGAGGGAGAGGTCGTAGGTTCGAATATCTCTGTTAACAAAAAAACTAACAATTAATAACTAATATTTGCCGATAAAAAAAAAAAAAACTTGATCATAGCAATGATAGCATACAGGGCACTCTTCTCTCTCTGTTATCAATTAAATCTTTTTTTGTTTTCAAAACTATATAAGTGCAGAGTCCACAAGCTTCAACCCCTTCTCCTATCTCAAAATTTGCGAGGCAGCCTTCAGAGCAAGCCTAGTAGTAATGTCCCATTCCCACTTGCTGCTCATATGGTTGTCCTGTGTTAATTTGCAAATAAAAATATTGTAATTTTCAATTGAAAATAAAATAGGCCGAGAGAGAGAGGGAGATTGAGAGAATTAATAACGAAAACTAGGTCTAGGAAGTGTTAAGAAATAAGAATATGTATGTGACAGTGTGATAAGGCTTGAGGGCAAGTGAGAGAAAGTTAGGTAAGTGAACGAAGACAGTGTGGATGGGAAAATATGACCAAAGCTTTTAGGAGTTTGTTCTAATAGCTTTCTGTGCTTGTCTTGCTTGAGAGTGAGTGAGGTATTATAAATTGATAATTAAGCCAATAATAGATGTTCACAGATTTTTGTAAACTCCAGCAGAAATGATCATATTGAGGTATTTTTAAAAAATAAAGAACCACATTGAGGCATTATAAAATAAAGGACCTGATTGAAATTTTAGAAAATAGAAAGATCTAACTAAACATTCTAAGTAAATAAAGAGACCAAATTGATAATTAAGCCAATACTAGATGTTCACAGATTTTTGTACTTAGATTTTTGTACTTACTCAGTAACGATATAGTTAAATATTAATAGTGTCTATTTTCATATTGTTATATATATTTAACGAGGGGGCCATGCGTATACAAATATATCTATTATGCTAAAAAAAAATTGGGGAGATATATCTATGGCTTAAATATGATTTTGGCCCCTGAGATCATTTTGATTTTGGTCCTTTAATTTTTTTGTTTTTTTATGTCAAAAATTTTATAAAATTAATTTTAAATCAAAATTTTATAAAAATTAATTTTAAGTAGATTTTTTTTACTGGATTAATTTTAAGTAGATGTTATTTTAAAATATGTTTAATATATGAATAGGTTATTAAACTTTTTGATAATTTCTAATTAGATTCCTAAATTAAAAAAAATTGTAATTAGGTTTTGATCTTGTAAAACTTTGTAATTGGGTTCATAGAGTTAGTCTATGACAGCTTAAAATAACTGGAAAATAACAATTTTACTAATTCCAACAACTCAATTACAATAATTATAGAAGATTAAAGACTCAATTATAGTTTTTAAGTTTAGGAACCTAATTAAAAATTCTTAAATAATTCAGCAATCTTCTGATATATTATACCTTTAAAATAATGTAATTTATACTTGGATAATAGATATTAAAAAATTGATTTTAATAAAAAAAATGTTGTTTAAAAACTTGTAATAAAAATTAATTTTGGGTATGTAATCACTAAATTAAATTTTAATGTCTATATATAGTTTTTATGTAAACATTTTTTATATTATAATTAATTATATTGATATTGATATAATTAATAATTTAAAAATAAATAGTTCAGTCTGCAATTTTTTACAGTAAAATTAATTAAAATGTTTGCAAAAACAAATCCATCTGAACATAACACAAATTAAGATTAATAAGACATAATTGTCTCCCATAATTAAGAAACAAAAACAAACAAAAGTACAGTGCATTAATATTTGGCACAAACAAAACAAAAAGGACAACTGAGTTCCTAATAATTGAGCAATAAAGAAAAGAGAGAGCATAAAATTAAAAAAAAATTAAAAAAAGCATAAAAAGAAGGCTTAATTGCAGATTTTACCATCCAACTTTCATTATTTTACAAATTTTACGACCCAAGTTTTTTTTTGCGACTTTTACCACCTAACTTTCATCATTTTACGAATTTTATCACCTAAATTTTTAATTTTTGGGTATTTTACCACCCTCAAGTTTCACAACAAAAAAAGTTTTGAATTCTTTAACTTTTTTTTTGGTGAAATATTAGGGTGGTAAAATGCGCAAAAATTAAAAGCGTAGGTGGTAAAATTTGCAAAAATAAAACTTGGATGGTAAAATTCGCAAAATTATAAAAGTTGGGTGGTAAAATTTGCAATTAAGCCTAAAAAGAAAGGAGGAAAAAGGAAGGACTGATTCTTGAAAATACTGAAGTTTGTGTATATCCATCATCATGGGATTTGAATCCTCTCCGGCCAACATCCCTCTCCAGCCCTCTCCGGCCTCTCTATCTCTCTTTCTTTCTATTTTTTATTTCAACTTTCAACTCTCTCTCCTCTCCTCCCTTGTTTTTCCTGCTCAAGAAGCAGGAGGGCAGGAGAGGATCCACACACATCATAATCAGGTTGTGATGAGTAATATTGGGAAGGACAAACTAATCTCTTACAAAACCTGAAATAAGAAAACCATTAAAACATTTTCAGACAGAAGGAAAGCAAGTACTAATAATAATAATAATAATAATAAATTTAGAATAATTCAACATTTAACAATAATTGAATTTACCAAAGTCTTTGGAGGTAGGGGAGACATTCTATTGTTGTATTACTTGCAAGACAGAACAAACTGTTTGAACCAAAGAGAGAATAAGGAGAACAATTGCAGCAATGGAAGCAGCAGTTTGCCAAGGACTTCTAAAATAATCCCGCCTCAGAGTTGACTTCAAGTTATGCCATGGATTTCTATAAAAAGCATTCAAATCTTGGCAGAGACGAGAGTAATGGGAATTGAAGTTTGAGTGCGTAATATTTTTTCCAAGACTATTAATCAGGTTAGCCACAGAATTGGTATCACCTAGCCAGTTAACCAGTACTCCATTTTGAAGCAATATGTCCACATCTCTGCTTGTGTTTACAAGGTAGTCCAGAACAAGAACATACTCTGTTATGTAGGATTCGTGAGGATAGTGACATTGCTCGAAAGCCAGCATATTGCGAAACTTACGTTCAGTCCAATCACCCACTTCTAACTGCGGGATTTCAAGAACCCTTTCTGAAAAGTATAAGTCTAATAAGCAATCACTTTCCGTGTTTACCTTAAATCTCAATCCCGCTTCTGACAACTCGGTAGCACTAGGAACATGCTTCAATGACTCACCGCCAGTCCAGCAAGCTCGTCTTTCCTTAGGATGTTGTAAGTAAAAAGTTCTTATCAGATCCGTGAAATGCCTTATGCTAATATTATGAAAATTCAAGTTGGATTTGTTGTAATGGCTAAAATAGTGAAAAGTAAGCTTAAGAAATGAAGGGATATTGTTGTTACCACCAGTGCCGGATGCAGAGGTGAAGGACAGATCAAAGAGACCGTCCAGAACAAAAAAAGGAAGCTGGTTCTCGAGTAAGGATAGATCTAATCTTATACTAACCCTTAACCAAGGTTTTAAGAGAACCATGTCATCTTTTGACCATTCGCGATAATAGTATCTCCAAAAGAGTTCAAGTATAAAACCGGAATCCACAAAGATGATCTTCACTAGTTCCTCCTTGCTGAACTCAAGGGTGTCTGAATAACAGCGACGAAAATTGGGCTCGACCTCTTCTATGTAGCGGATCCAGCTGTCAGCAGTTGCTTGGGTTCGAGCGAGAAATGCGTTGCAATAAATAAGTTTGTGCCTTTCCATATTTTGGAGGCGAGGATGACAGTTGTGGTGAAAAGGGCCAATAGATACAACCTTTGGGGTGTAGGCATCTTCATTGACTTTGCGAATATCAAAGGGCACTCTGTAGATGCAACACTCTTCAGTTATGGGTGCCTCTGCCCTCTCCAACATCGCCTTAATATCTATCACAACATCATCATGGTTCATGATTCTACTCATCTAAACAACCAAAAAAGTTTAAGTGAAAAAAGAGTCCAGAAACCAGAATCAGCAAGAAAATGATGACACTATTAATATAATTGGGCAGTGGGGAAGAGTAAAATTCTTGTAGACATGACTCAACAACTCAACTTTAACCCCAACTAATTATATAATTAAACATGTAAAACTAAAAAAAATGTTAGCATGTAAAATAACAAAAATCTAAAGCTGTAAAATTAAAAAAAATTAAATTTAAAAAAATAAAACAGAAACAAAAATAGAAAACAGAATCACCAAGCACTCGCAACTCACTTTGATGACAGCTTCTCTCTCCCTGTTTTTCGATTAATTTCAAGTCTTTGTAGACAATGTTCTTTCTCTCTCGTGTTGAGTTTCTTGAGGGTATTTATCGGAGGATCGCCCAGAAATGAACACGCGTTTTGAACATTGCGCATCTCTGTAACTTTTAATATCGACCAATATCTCGTTCCTTGACTATGGTTGTCAAAGTCATGTTTACTGATAATTTTAAAGATTAAAGGATCATTTTAGTTCTCTATCTTATTTTTTTTGTTCAGTTTGATTATTTATATTTTAAAAGGTTTATTTTAGTCATTATCTTTCTAAAAAGTTCAAAATGATCCTTCCGTCAATTTACAGTTAACACCGTTAATAGAAAGAAACAAACCAACAAGAAGAAACAAACTCACGGAAGGATCATTTTGAACCTTTTTAAAAAAGATAAAAGACTAAAATGAATTTTTTAAAAGATAAAGTACCAAACTGAACAAAAAAAAAAATAGAAAACTAAAATGATCATTTAGCCTAATTTTAAATTTTCTTTTGACAAAGTCAATTTTCTTTTTTTTAAAGCAAGAGGTACATGGAATTTTAATAAAACACTCAAATAATCCTTCTTCTACCAAGTTAGTCCATTTTAGAATAAAGTTATACTTTCAATCATAACTCCATACTAAACACTAGATCAAACCCAAACATTAATTAAGGAATTCAAGTATCAAATCATTTTACAAAGACTTTTGGTTACAAAGTCATGTTTAATATTAATAACTTTAGATTTTCTTATAATTTTTTCTTAGTGATTATTTTATAAACAATGCTATTTAGTACAAAGTATCTACGCATGAAACATACAAATGCATAATTGGATTGGTATCGTATGCTAAAATAAATATTAAGCTTAAATATACTTTTAGTTACACTACTATCAGAAGAAAAAAAATACTTTTAGTTTTTGTAATTTATCTGATTTTTTTTTTAGTCTTTTTAATTTTTTTAAATTATTCTTAGAATTCATTTTTTTTTCGTTAATCCTTGCCATCAAAAACCACTAATATGGTTAACAGTTGTTAAAGTCAGCAAGTGTCATGTCAACAAAAAATATCATGTCATAGGTGTTATGTTAACAAAAAATGTAATGTATGTGAGAATTTGATAGACTAAGGTAGGTTTTGAAAATTATTATGTCAAGCCTAAAAAGTAGTTTATGAAAAGTAACATGTAGTCTTTGGACATAAATTTTTTAAACAAGTCAAACTTATTTAAGTAAAATTCACTGAGCACTACTCATGATTGTTTAGTGATCTAGTTTACCGTTCTAGTTGAATGCTCAAAGAAAAAAATTATCCTCTCAATGGTGCTTTTATGTGTTTAATTTCATTCTCTTACAATGAAAGGAAGAAAAAAAAATGCCTCGTGTGCTACGTCCATTGCAGTGAAAAGAAAAAAAGGACTTCCATTCTTCTTTCCCTTGCTTTGCTTTTCCTTGAAAGGGAAAAAGAGGTGCTCTCGCCTTTTATTACCCTGACCGGTGCAATGATAACATTCTCAAACCTGGAAAAAAAACTCACCATTTATATTACCTTGAAATGCATAGGATGGTAGAGGATCCTAACTTATGTATACACATGTAAAACAAAGTAAAAACTAACACTTCACCATACACCAAAGGACACTGGATAAACGATCCCAAATCTCTAAAAACAGAATCATATGGCATGTGGTTCAACAATTTAATTTTTTTTTTTTTGTTATAGGTTCTTGATACTTGAGTTCTCATACGCATGTCTATGATAGGGATTAACCGCCTCCTGAACAAGCTGAAACGCATGCAAAGAATTCCATTGGCAAACAATATCACACATCCCTTTATCCAGGCAGAGTTGATGTAAGATTTATCACAAGTACACGGTTGTCGTCAAGTAATAAAAATATTGTCTTCACAAATAATATGTTTTTGGCTTTATAATTTTCACAATTTAATTAAAATTAGACAAAATGAAATGTTTAAAAAATTAAATTCAAAATAAAATAAGATAAAGATAAAGAAAAGATTTGAGATTTGAAAAGATTAAATTTAAAATAAAAGATAAGATAAAGAAAGATAAAGATAAGATAAGATAGAACAAATATTTGAAAAGATTGAGATCAATAAAAAACTTCCAGGATTGGGTTTCACACCAAGACTTTCTATTGACTTAATGTTTCTACCTCTATGTTTTTATTGGTTATCTTTGAAGGTAAATTAACTCTCAGGATACAAAGATGTATCTAATTGAAATAACCCCTACTCTTGTGGTAGTTAAGTTCAATTTAACACATTCAGTTCTTTGTTAATTCATTGATTCCATGAAGGATTAAACATACTTTCATGATTTAATACCTAAGTTCCTCCCTTATGGATCCGACGATTAGGTTCTCTCAGTTCTTCCCTAAGCATCTATGATTATGAAAAACGATGGCCAAATCCTTCGCATATATAAAAGCAATAGAAGAGAAATCAAGAGGAGAAGCCAAAAGAACATTAAATAAATCAATTAAGAATAATAGTTGTCAAGGCTAAGCCTCAATCCTAGAACAAAGAGACTACTCACTCATAGTCATGGAAACAACAATGAAATTAAAGAAGAACATATCAAACCAGAAAAAAGAGTTGAAGAAGAAGAATCCTTCACTCTATCTCTAAATCGTATGCTAATCCAAATTAGAGTTTGTAATCCTAAGTAAAACACTCTATTTAAAGAGAATGGGCTAAGGAAAAGATAAATATTTAAGCCCAAATTACAATCAAAATTGCAAAAGATAAGATTCTAAATCTGGTGCAGGTAGGGGTGGAAATAGGCTAGGCCGTCGGTCAAAGGCCTACAGCCTGGCCTGCTTAAGGCCTGGTCTGGCCCATTTAATAAAAAGGTCAGCCTTAAGCTTTAAAAAAAGCTTTTTAGGCCTGATAGACTAACCTATTTATATACATATATAATATAATGCATAAATATTTTTTTTTGTAGCCATTTTTTAGTTGATTAATTCATGATGCAAAATTATTTTCTAGATGTTTGTTACTAGTCTTAGTTAACGTTGTTTATAAAGTGTTCTAGTATTGCTTTTATATATCTAACGAAAAATATATTAGGATTTGATTTAAATAGTATTTCTTAGAAAATAATTTATATGATTCCTAAATTTGATTTAAATAGTATTTTTAGAAATTAATTTACAAAATAGGCTTTTAAATAGGCTCGCAGGCCAGGCCAGACTCATACTTATAAAAAAGGCCTATAACATGTAAAAAGGCCAGGCCAGGCTTTGTATTTTTAATGAAGGCCAGGCTTAGGCCCGGTAAAGCCTAGCCTGGCGTGACCCATTTCTACCCCTAGGTGCAGGTCATGGCCATGACTCTGAATGTCATGGTCATGACAATTTGCTATCATGATGCGAAGTTGAAAGTCAAATTGGGTCACGACCATGACTCTGAATGTCATGGCCATGACATCTATCAAGGGTCCAAAAATATGGAAATCAGCATAGTCATGACCATGACTCTGAATGTCATGGCCATGACTTCTTTCAGGTGACCCGGTTGTGCTTTTCTTCTAATCTTCAAGTGTCTCTATGCTCCTAGCTTCAATCCTTGGAGTCACCATACATCTTTCTCCTTGATTTAATGTCTTGAATCTTAAGAAACAACCTTGAAACATGAAAATACCAAAAGTGTAACAGGTTCCAAAAAGAATTGAAAAACAATGCAAATGCATGATTATTAAGTCCTAAATGTCAGAATATGCAATATTTTCTAAGTGAAATGTTATGCATGAATGATGTAAAATGCAACACATCAAACAACCTCAAACCTAAAGATTTGTTTGTCCTCAAGCAATCACTGTGGCACTCAAGTTAAGCTTATGGAATTCATCAAATTGAGACACAACAAAAAGAACACAAGCAGTAGATGATCAGATTTTTTAATTGAAGAGATCTCAATCAAGTCTAATTAGAGGCTAGTTCTCCAAAATTAACACTCACAATGACTTATTCACTCATCTCCCCACACTCAAGTGTTTAGGGACAAGACAACTTTACTCAACTCAACTCAATAAAAGTATCCTACCATAGGCTTGGTATGGAATCTCATCACCACTAGAGTATTATGTCAACATAAACAAATCACAAGGTCTTTCATTGGGATGTAACAGGACCAAAGGTGAAAATGTAAGGTAGGGAAAAAGAAAGGAAGGAAAGTGCAAAAGGCTCAATAACCATCTTGATACCCTTATAAGGATCACATTCAAACAACATTTATAGAAGCAGGGCACTTTAACAATCACAATTCATTCACTTTTCTTCATTTGTTTCTTTTCTTTTCTTGCACATTCAAATTTTTCACTACTTTTCCATTCAATCTTTTTCATTCATTATTTTTCAATTTTTTTCTTCTTTTTCATTTCACCCTTTTTTTATTCTTTTTTTAATTTTCCTCCCATTTCACCAATTCATTCCAAGAATCACAATTATGCAATTTCAGTTTAACACAAATTCTCAAAGTAACTTGCAACACCCCAATATTTTTTCTAAAGTTGCCACAATGCATCCCTCAAGGTACCAAGACAATTCAAAACATAAACATGTCACAATGAAAAATTTTCATAGTGTTTGGCTCAAGGGGGCAACTAATTGTAATATTTCAACTAATTCAGGGGTTCGAAACAAAATTCCTAATTGCCTTGATCACTTTTATTCATGCAAACATAATTATTAGCCTTAACAAGGTTCCAAAACAAGTTCTAGAGGATGCAATTATGAGGAGTTCACACTCAAGCAAAGAAAATGGGACACACACACACACACACACACACACACATATATATATATATATATATATATATATATATATATATATATATATATATATATATATAGTGTAAACATTTGTCCCAAAGATTGGCTCAAAATTTCTCACTTTTGTAGTTCATGTCAATGCAAACATTAAAGTAGATAATATGTTAATTTTTCAACTTGCCTAGAGATCTAATATGCTGCTGCAAGATTTAATATCACAAGCATCTCATTTAATGAATTCAAATTTTTTGGCTCACGGAGATATAAGTAATTAGGGTTATTCATGCTTTAGATGTAAATGCTAATAAATGCAAACTAAGGATTTTTTTTTCCAGCATAAAGTGAGAACCTAAGCATGAATGTACAAATATTAAATATGAATGCATATGAAAATCATGAAAATGAGATGCATGACCCTAACAATAGCAACCCCAAACCTAAGATTTACATTGTCCCCAATATAAAAATTTAAATGCTTAAATAACTTTTAGGTTCCTGATAAATTTCCAAATTTTGCTTTAGGTTATGATAAATTTTTTCGTTGGTTGATTTGAGTTCCTGATATATCAAAACTTTTGTTTTGAGTCCTTACTATCAGTTAAGTGATGATGTGACATCATCTGAACATATCTTTCCAATATATATCAACCGTTAAGATGGTGTCACGTTATCACTTAACTGATCGTAGAGATCCAAAACAAAAATTTTAATATATCAGGAACTCAAAATAATAAAAAATTTATCAGGAACTTAAAACAAAATTTAAAAATTTATCAAGGATCTAAAAGTTATTTGAGCCAAATTTCAAAGTAAGGAGGAACAGAAATGCACTTACCAAATTGAAGGCCGAGTAGAAAAGAATGGCGTTGGGGATGAAAAGATTTGGAGGTGGAGGGGGTTTTGAGCTTACGTGGGCTTTGAGAATGGGAGGGGCTTGCCTTTATGGGAATTAATATGGTGAAAGCTATTGTGGAATTAAAAAGAAAAACTCCACTGGCGCCTTTTTGTGCAGCGCGTGAATTTGAGAACAAAATTTTCAATCCCTAGTACCTTCATTTGGTGCGCAAGTGATCACGGGGTGGGATTATGAATGTTAGCTTTTAAAAACAATTGCTTCGCAGTGCCTTATTTATGCACGTTTGCTGCTTGCTTTTGCCTTTTGTCATCACACGCATAATTGGTAGCTTTAATTGAAGCTAGTGTGTGGCAAAAAGAACCTTAAATTGCCAAAAGAACCTTAAATTAATTGATTTTGTCAAAAGAAAATTTAAAATTATTATTAAACATGACTTTGTCAATCATAGTCAAGAAACGAGATATTGGTCGATATAAAAGTTACAGATATGCAAAATTTTCAAACCGCGTATTCGTATCTGGGCGACACGAGAGAGAAATAACTTTTTATCGAAACAACGGGAGAGAGAAGCTGCCATGAAAGTGAGTTGCGAGTGTTTGCGTGTTTCTATTTTCTGACTCTGGTTCTGTTTTATTTTTTTATTATTTTTAATTATACAGCTTTAGATTTTTTGTTATTTTACATGCTAACATTTTTTTTAATTTTGCATGTGTAATTTTATAATTGTTACTCTTCCCCACTGCCAGATTATATTAATAGTTTCATCATTTTCTTGCCGATTCTCGTTTCTGGACCCTTTTTCACTTGATAGTTTCATCATTATATTAATATGTATAATCGATTATTGTTATAATTAATTATAATTAGAATCATTTTTTTTTTTGAGTAAATTTACTGAAAAGTGATTTGAAGATAATTAATTTTATTTGAATGCAACAAAAAATCAATTTTTACATAGTAAAAGAGTATAAAAACAGCTAAAAGAAAAAATAAGTTGTTGAAAAATAATCATAAACTACAAATTTTCAGTTTCATAAAAACAACTTTTTTTATTAAAAAAAGAAAGTTTTTTCTAAATTTAAACTAGGATCCCAAATATCCAACTTATTTTAAAAACAACTTTTTTTCTAAAACAAAAACAGCTGAAAATACCTATTATAAGTTGTCCCAAACATGCTCTAATATGTAACTATATCGAAGTAAGTACAAAAATTTGTGAACATCTATTATTGGCTTAACTATCAATTTGGTCCCTTTATTTACTTAAAATGTTCAATGGGGTCCTTTATTTTTTTTTATACTTAATGTGATCATTTATTTTTTAAAAATGCCTCAATATATGATCCTTTTTGCTGGAATTTGCAACTTAACGTCGTCAGCATCAATTGGACGGAAAGGATTACATTGAGATATTTTTAAAAAATAAAGAACTATATTAAGGCATTTTAAAAAACAAAGGACCTGATTGAAACTTTCATAAATAAAAAAAAAAACTAATTGAACATTCTAAATAAATAAAAGGACCAAATTGATAATTAAGCTAAAAAAATTATACATTTTGAAATAACATATTTCTTTTCCACGTGTAATGTTTTTAAAGAACTAATACTTTTGTAAAAATGCAGAAAATGACAATGCTATTTTTTTCTTATAATTTTTTTCTTACTGATTATTTTATAAACAATGCTATTTAGTATGAAGTGTCTACGCACGAAACATACAAACGTATAATTGGATTGTCATCATATGCTAAAATAAATATTAAGCTTAAATATACTTTTAGTTACACTATAAAAAAAATACTTTTAATTTCTGTAATTTATCTAATTTTTTATTTTAAACTTTTTAATTTTTTTAAATCATCCCTGGAATTTTTTTTTACTTTATCCTTGCCATCAAAAACTACTAATATGATTAACAGTTACTAATGTCAGCAAGTATCATGTCAATAAACAATTATGTTAGCAAGTATCATGTCAACAAAATATATCATATCATAGGTGTCATGTCAACAAAAAATGTCACCTCAGCAAAAATGCAATGTTACTAAAGGGACTAAAAACAAAAGGAATATAATTTAAAGGGGCTAAAAAAAAGTGACATATTTACATGGATGAAAAAGGTATTTAAGTATAACATTAAATATTCATACAAAATAAATGCTTAAATATGAAATAGACCTATCTAAAATCTTTATTATGAAAGCATGCCAATTTTTAAGGCTTGACCTAACCCATTTGAAGGTCTGACTAGTTCGAAAGCCTACTTACGTGGCTTGTCTTATTTGAAGGTCCCTGATGGGCCATTTGATAGACTAAGCTAGGCTTTGAAAATTACTAGGTCAAGCCTAAAACGTAGCCTTCGAGAGCTACTAGGTAGTCTTTGGGCTTGAATTTTTTAAACAAGTCAAACTTATTTAAGCCAAGCATAGCTTGATGAAGAGCGATATGATATTGGCACTATCATTTTTTGGGTGGTGATGGTGGTTTAAGGATGACACAGTAGACATGTTGAGTATGACAGGCCAAAAAATTGATTTTAGACTCTTTTAGAACTAAAATTGGTTTTTTTTTTGTGTTGTATATCTTTTAGGGCTTTTCTTGCGTTACAAGGTTATTTTCATTTATTCTTGTAACCCTTCCGAGGCTTCTCAAGTTTGATCCAGTTTCTTGAATGAACTCACATAACAAGGTGGAAAAGCATGCCATAAACGATATGCAGCAGAAGAAATTTACTGAAGAAAAGCTTAGTCATTTTTCCTCAGTAAATTTCTTGTGCAACATGTCATTTAGCGCCCTGCTTACTTTCACCTTCTTTATGATAAGTTCATTCTCTTTCTTTGGTAACTTGATCCACCTTCAAAAGTCCAGAAAGAACTATAAGGATAAATGAAACTCTCAGACACCGACACACATGACCTCGCCATCACTATCTCGCCCTTCTTGCCAATGAGAGGTACAAATCTTTGCCACCATTCATTTCTTTTATGTTATTTTGGAAAGTTGCAATTGCAATTTTCCTTTTAAATCTTCAATTTCACAATGAGGGTTTCATGGCCTCCATATTTTGCAAATTATTTTTTCTCCTGCAATTCCTCATTCATTTCTTTTACCTTATTCTAGACAATTGCAAAGCTAAGCAAAGACTACCTTATTGGTAGGCATGTAAAGCAAAAGGCTTATAATACTTTGTCACGCAAATGTATGACTTTAATTTCATAACTTATGAGTTTTGAGGAGTGTTATTGCTGCCTTTAGTATATTAACTATTGATATGTTATCCAGGAATCAATTGCTTGGATCGTCGTTCTTCAGTTTAGAGAGGGAGAATACATGTCCGCAGCGCAGGCTTTATTTTTAGGGTTTTATATGTTCTTGTTTGTCATTTTATAAAGCTTTGTGCTTAGTTTGCTTTTGATCATTGTATGCATTGTTTGTGCACTTCTTGGAAACTTTTTTGTACCATTTATTGATAATAGTGGAATTATTTCTTTGGTCTGGACGACTCGTGATTTTTACCTTTACTTTGAGGGATTTTTCACACTAAAAATCTTTGAGTATCTTTATGAGTATGTGATTTATATTTTAATTGATTATAATTTTGAATTTATAATATATAATTTGTATGAATCTAAAATTAATAGCATAGATAGAAACCTATAATAGGCAACACGTGTAATTATTTTGTACAAACATAACATGTTTATGGTCCACCCAACCGATAATGTGCCTCATGCAAGGATAGGTGTACAAAATGTCATATTTTAATTTGCAAATATTTTATCTTTGAAGGATTTGGGAACTTTTTCATATTCCCACACAAAAGGAAAACGTAATGTAGCTTTACACATGTAAGTCACATCTACTTTATGGTTTGGCTTGTATAGTTTTTATTGTTGGCGCTATTGCATTGGCAGTGATCTTCGAGGGACACTATTTTTTGAGAGATCCCCTTTTGTATACGGGTTGGTAGTTGGTACCTTTATAAATATATATTATATCCTTTTGCTGATAAAAAAAAATGTGTATGGTCATACCTTAAACAGAAACACAATGTTTTGGAAAAAAAATGTCAATTTTACATCGATTATTTTTTTAACCAATGTACAAAGTAAATTTCTATATCATTTATGACCATTTTCTACAACCCTTACATTCTATACTAGTTATGAAATCGATGTAAAATTTCTCTAAGAACCAATGTAGAATCCCCTTCCTGTGGTGGTGGTTTTATCAAATATTTATACGAATTTGAGTTAAGTTTACGATGCAGGCTATTTTGCGAGACCGGTTTAAGTCCTCCACCATGCGTAATATATACTAGCCGTTGGATTTGTAAATTTTTTGAGATTGATGTGGGACTACCGTACAACCGTCCACACTAGATTTTTTTTTTTTTAAAAAGGGGTTTTTTTTTCTGTTTAAGATTTTTTTTTTATAAAAAAAAGACCATTCTTCTCCGTTGTTGCTTATTGATGTGGGACTACCATATAACTGCTTACATTAGATTTTTTTATTTTAAAAAAGGGATTCTTCTTCTTCTGTTTAAGTTTCTAGTGGTTTTAAACTACAACAATTTTTTTGGCAAACTAAAACTGTCAAAAATGTTAAAAAAATAAAATCAAAAATCAAAATCTCGAACACTAGATTTTCTGAAATTACAAAAAATGTTACAAAAATAAACATTTATGACCACCAAAAAATTTGCAGCGGTTAAAAGTCACTAGAAACTTAATTAGGAAATTTTCACACACACAGTTTATGTCATCACTTAACAATTGAAATTAATGTTAGGAACTAAAAACAGAACAAAACAATTTATGATGGACTAAAAACAGAACAGACCAGAACTATTTATGAGGGACTAAAAATAATAAAAAAATTTATGAGGGACTAAAAATAAAAATCAAGATAAAATGATGGATAAAAAAATGGGAAGAGAGGCAGAAGCAAAGCAACAACGGAGAAGAATAGTCGTTTTTTTTAAAAAAGAAAAACTTAAACAGAAAAAAAATCCTTTTTTAAAAAATAAAAAAAATCTAGTGTGGACGGTTGTACGGTAGTCCCACATCAATCTCAAAAAATTTACAAATCCAACGGCTAGTATATGTTACGCACGATGGAGGACTTAAACCGGTCTCGCAAAATAGCCTGCGTCTAAGTTTACTAAACAACAAAAGCAAAATTGCCACAAAGATTAATTACTTTATTTTATTTATTTATTTGTTCGACCTTGGCCACGCCATTTATTCCCGCTACTTTTACTTTTTTTGTTCTTTTGTTTTTGGAAACGGTAATCAACATATGGGTGCATTCTAGGGTGGGAAAGTTTAACAAGTCTCCCACCATGGGAAACAAACCTGATCCGTAGGATTGGAATCTTTTTCAAGATGAGAATAATATTATCATAGACATAGATGTACTGGATTAAAACCCATCAAAATATATATTTAATTTAGTATTGCTATTCGCACCACCAAAATTGCTATTCACATCCCTACGTATTTAATTTTATTACTGTAGCAATATATATATATATATATATATATATATATATATATATATATATATTAATTTAATGGGTTATTTTTTTTATTTTAAAGCAGTGAAATTACGTCCAAGCCCTTGGTAATTTACTGTAGCAAAAAATATATATTTAATTTAATGGGTTACTATTTTTATTTTAAAGCAGCAAAATTACGTCCAAGCCCTAGTAGTGCTCTGAATTATTTTTATTTCCAAAAATATCCTTTCCAAGGAATCGTGATTCCATGGCAAAATACACTACGGAATCATGATTCCGTTGTGTATTTTATCAACAAAAAGACTATTCTGTTTCGTATTTTGTCCACGGAATCATGATTCCATTTCATTTTTTTTTGCATCCCTAGATACACAATGGAATCTTGATTCCGTTGTACATTTTATATAATAGAATCATGATTACGTGGAAATGGTATGTTTGGTAAAAAAAAATTAAGCACATGGGAATGTGAATAGCAATTTTGGAGGTGCGAATAACAATGCTAATTAAGCACATAGTCTTTTAGTTGATAAAATACACAACGGAATCATGATTCCGTAGTGTATTTTGCCATGGAATCACGATTCCGTGGAAAGGATATTTTTGGAAATAAAAATAATTCAGAACACTACTAGGGCTTGGACGTAATTTTGCTGCTTTAAAATAAAAATAGTAACCCATTAAATTAAATATATATTTTTTGCTACAGTAAATTACCAAGGGCTTGGACGTAATTTCACTGCTTTAAAATAAAAAAAATAACCCATTAAATTAATATATATATATATATATATATATATATATATATATATATATATATTGCTATAGTAATAAAATTAAATACGTGGGCATGTGAATAGCAATTTTGGTGGTGCGAATAGCAATACTAAATTAAATATATATTTTGGTGGGTTTTAATCCAGTACATGTATGGATAATGTTATTCTCATCTTGAAAAAGATTCCAATCCGACGGATCAGGTTTGTTTCCCATGGTGGGAGACTTGTTAAACTTTCCCACCCTAGAATGCACCGTTGAGAATACTGTAGCATCAAATGGAATCATGATTCCGTGGGCAAAATACGAAATAGTGAATTCTACGGTGTGTGCATCAAATTGTGCACAGGTTCACCATCCAGAATAGTGAATACTGTAGCATTTTTACTGTAGCAAAAAAAATTTAATTTAGCATTGCTATTCGCACCTCCAAAATTGCTATTCACATTCCCACATGCTTAATTTTTTTTTTTACCAAACATACCCTTTCCACGTAATCATGATTCTGTTGTATAAAATGTACAACGGAATCAAGATTCCATTGTGTATCTAGGGGTGCAAAAAAAATATGAAATGGAATCATGATTCCGTGGGCAAAATACGAAACGGAATCGTCTTTTCGTTGATAAAATACACAACAAAATCATGATTCCTTTGTGTATTTTTTTTGCCAACAGAATCATGATTCCTTTGTGTATTTTTTTTGCCAACAGAATCATGATTCCTTTGTGTATTTTTTTTGCACCTCCAGGTACACAACGAAATCATGATTCCATAGTGTATTTTGCCATGGAATCACGATTCCGTGGAAAGGATATTTTTGGAAATAAAAATAATTTAGTGCACTACTAAGGCTTGGACGTAATTTTGCTGCTTTAAAATAAAAATAGTAATTCGTTAAATTAAATATATATTTTTTGCTACAGTAAATTATCGGGGGCTTGGACGTAATTTTACTGCTTTAAAATAAAAAAGTAATCCATTAAATTAAAATATATATATATATATATATATATATATAGTTAAAAACCCTACAGTAAAAAAAATTAAATACGTTGGGATGTGAATAACAATTTTGGTGGTGCGAATAACAATACTAAATTAAATATATATTTTTGCTACATAAATGTCTGCTACAGTGCACGCGTGCACCATTTATGCACAGGTGCACGTAGAATTCGCCTCAAATATGTCCTAAAATCAGTGTTATTAAAATCGGCTTAGTCTGTCCGATTCGACCGGAAATTGATCTCTTAGCCAGGTCGATTTGCTTGTTAGATCGTTTCTGCATTTGACTTGGTGACACGTCATCTATCCGGATTAAACCGGTGTTGTTGCTCCGGTCGGACCGCAAACTTTTTTCTAAATATTCACATGATGCTCGTGTGTTTACAGCCTTTTTCAACGTACGTTTTCTCTCTCTCTCTCTTGTAGCCTTTCACATTCCCCTATGTCGTACTTTTTCTCTCTCTGCCTACAACCGCAACGTCTTTCTCACTCCCCAAGACTGCAACACATTTGCCTCATTCCATCACATGTACCCCTCAAACACAACTCTAAAACCAAGCAGTGGCGGAGCTAGGATGTTTTACTAGGGGTGGCCAAATACATAAAAAAATTATTAAAGATTTTTTTTTCTTTTATTGTGAGATTTTACGTGTTAGACAATAATCATTTGGGTAAAATATATTTTTAGTCCCTCATTTTATCTTGATTTCTTTTTTTTGTCTCTCATAATTTTTTTTACTATTTTTAGTCCATAATAAATTATTCTGTTCTATTTTTAGTCCCTCAAATTATTTTGTTCTATTTTTAGTCCCTGACGTTAATTTCAACTGTTAAGTGATGACATGGCAGACATAAACTGTGCGTGTGAAAATTTCCTAATTAAGTTTCTAGTGACTTTTAACCGTTACAAATTTTTTGGCGGTCAGAAATGTTTATTTACTTTTGTAACATTTCTTGTGATTTTAGAAAATCTGGTGTTCGAGGTTTTGATTTTTATTTTTATTTTTTTAACATTTCTGACAGTTTTAATTTGTCAGAAAATTTGCAGTAGTTAAAAATCGCTAGAAACTTAAACAGAAAATTTTCAAACACAAATTATGTTCTTCACGAAATCACTTAACAGTTAAAATTAATGTCAGGGATTAAAAACAAAAGAAAACAATTTTTGAGGGACTAAAAACATAGAAAAAATTTATGAGGGACTAAAAATGAAAATTTAGATAAAATGAGGGATCAAAAACATATTTTATCCTAATCACTTTATAAATTTAGTATCATGGTAATCATTTAATATGCGAGGTTGCATATAAAGTAATTTTATATGTAGGATTGGTTAAAAAAAAAAGGTAAATCAATCTTTAAAATTTTGTAAATGCCTGGCTACCCACTTGGAGCAAGTTTACTAAATTTGAAATAGGTTTAAGTGTAGATTTTACCATTCAAATTTTATTATTTTGCAAATTTTATCATTTAAATTTTTTTTTTTTTGCGAATTTTACAATTTAAGTTATTTTTTCACAAATTTTATCATCTAACTTTCAATCATTTTACCAATTTTACCATCTGAAATCAAGTAAATATAAATATAAAGAACAAACTACATCAACACCCCCGAGGTGGCGTTTTCATTAAAAGTGATGTAAGACCATGGGAGAAGAAGTTGTGATGTCCAACAGAGCTCGTGGGGGCATTGGGCAGTGGAGATTCGAGTTCATGAGAGTGAGACTAGCCTGATCAACTCTATTCTCTGGCATCGACGTCGCCTTCAACGACTCCATCATCCTCGCCTCTGAGGACCTCACCTACTCCTTCTTCACCACCAACAACGACGTTGTCTAAATCGCACATGACTGTCAAATCTCTGACTACGACAAAAACTCACCCACACCACCACAATCTGCATGCACCTTAACAACATTGACTCGATCTGTAGGCTCTAGCAAACGACATCGAATCATGATGCCGGTAAGGGCAAAGTATCCTGACAATACATGAACAACTATGAAACCATCCACAGCGCAAACTCCCCAATCTCCTGTGATATCATCGTCGTTTGACCTATCAACTTAGGAGCAACTCCACAAAAAAGAAGGCTCAACAATATCACGGTTGTTCCTCCATTGTGTAAATGAAATTTATTGAATGAAATTTTGGAAACCCATTGTGTTCAAAATCTCCTTGGATGGTTGCGTTAAGAATCAAATTATCCTCCATAATGTAAATGAAAATTTCCACATTCCAATTGTTATTTCACATTCAAAATTATCTTCTGAAGAGCATCTACTACATCTTTCTGTTGAGGAAGAACATCACTGTTTACAGAAATGTCTCCACCAAAAATCACCTCTAACGATGATGAACATTGGTCAACGGCGGGAGAGAATTGAGGGAGGGATAATTTGGTGTGGTAGATGTAGGGTATGACCTATGAGATAAGATTAATCTAATGGCTCAAAGTTATGGTCCACTGTGGCCCACCTCTACCATTCGTCCACAAATACTTTTTCTTGATTTTAAAAAAGAATATAAAAGTATTTGGAAATTAAGTTAAAAATCATTTCAATACTATTTTAGCCAAACATATTTTGTTTTAAAAATTACATTTGAAAACCAAAAACTCACAACCACTCTAAACAAGTTTAGTTTTCAATTTTAAAAAATTGTTAATCTTATAATTCTTTAAAAAGTTGTTTAGAACAATTCTTTTACAAATCGTATATTTTTTTAGTTGGTAATAAGTAAAACTACATGAGCAATAGTCATGTAAATAAAATTTAAATTATTATTATTATTATTATTATTATTATTAACAATAGTAATACTAATAAAATATTTTTGGTAAAATAATAATATGATAATGGATGATCATTTATTCTATTTGTATAATGATTTTGGTGTTGTAGATGATAACTTGAATGCAAGACTCATTTGATTTTGTATTGAAAGAGTTGTGTATTGTGGTGAGAATAGCTCATTATGACTGTTTCATATAGTATATATAGAGGCATTGGGATCATAGCAAGTGGAGGAACTGTCAGAAGAGGTTTCACCTGCAAAGGAATCATAAAAGGGAAAGTTACAAGTGGTGGCAAAAATGGAGGGGGAGGAAGATGGGTGGCTGATGTAGGTGATGAATTCATGCAAGAGAAGGGATGCATATGGTGAGTCGTGTAGAAGGGATACATGTGATGAAGCAATTGGGGAGGGGAATGGTGGGGGTGCGACAACCGATGGAGGAGACTAAGTGGGTGGAGGTAAAGATTGAACAAGTGACTGTGAATACTGAATGGGAGGTAGAGAAGATTAGGCAGGAGGTGAAAAAGGATATAGGTAACAAAATGTGTTAGGTCGAGCATGCTAACCCAAACCTATCTGATGAAATGTGAGATTTGGACTTTAAATATTGAAGTTAAATTAAATGCAGGTCTTTTTAGGCATTATCACAAAAATCCAAAAAGTCAAGTTTGGACTTTATTTTAAAGGCTCAAATTGGATTCGGACTTGTTGGATCAACCCACAACTCGCATCGGGTCAGGTAGCTCATTTTGTTACCTCTAGAAAAAGATGGAGGAAAGTATCAAAATAGACAAATTAACTATATATTTAAAACTAGAACTAGAAAACTTTTTTCCAAAAATGAGTTAAACAATTTTAAAATTGATTTAAAAATCATTAAACCCCTTTTTATCTAAATAGATTTTGTTTTCAAATTTAAGTTTGGAAAAAAAAAATTAGAAACTCGCAGTCACAGTGACCCCAAATAGACATAAGAATTTTGTTGTATTTCATCTTTTATTTTGTCCTATCCCATTACTATTTTAGTGTCGGCAACCATTTATATTTAATGCGTCCTAAACCTGTTGGGATTTATCATTATTGTTTTATCAAATATAATACGTCTTGCTCGTCTTAGAAGTTCAGCAACATTCAGCGATTCGATTAGACCAAAAAAGTCAAATAGTTATACGTATATTTTACTCAATCTCTGAATGAGATGTGGAACTAACATGCTTATAAACTACTATGATGGTCATAACTCATCAAGCTATGGGATGCATCAACTAGAGATTGGGATTTTATCATTCGTGGTCATTAGGAAGTGCCAGGTGCAAGCGATTTATATTTTGATGTTTGAGAATGTCCACCAATCACAACAATTAAAATTAAAAAAAAATGTAATCGAAAATTGCACACTAATCATTTAACAAATCTTCACCTTGTTCATGTAGTGACAAAAGAGGGAAGATGATCCTCAACAGTTATTTGAGAACCGAGGAGAGATCCAGGCCCTTAAAACATAATTTGACAAATGTGGACAATTAGCTGAAATTTGTTCCTCTGTGCAATTATTATAAAAATGTAGATGATCTGACAAAAGGAGAATATTCAAATAGCCATAGAAGATATGGAAAAAAAATAGAACATCTAAATATCAAGTAAAACTAAAGGGTGCGAGGCTTAGATGAACTCTAAAAAGGGTGCGAGGCTTAGATGAACTCGTGTTCCGTGTCTGTTTCTGCATTATTCCCTCAGTTTAGTTTAGAAATATATTACAATGATATTAGTGCAATGTGCTCACTGCTCAACTGTCATAAAAATAAAAGATCCCATTATCTGTAATCAAAATTCGTGAGTTGCATTGTATAAACAAACCAAAAAAAAAATCATGAGTTGCATACTTCAAGTTGTCTTATTAAAAGGTATATAAATCAGATAAATAAGAAACAAATTTCTCAAAATTTAGACAAAATATATAATATATAATAAGAAACTCACTTTAAAAATAAAACTATATTTAAATCATGCAATCATATATATATATATATATATATATATATATATATATATATATATATATCAATTGTAAAAATTAAAAATTAATTATAATTATTTTTAAAAATCATGCACGTTTATCTTTTAAGTTTTAAACTTAATCATTTCAGTAAAATTTAATGATTTATATTCATTGTTTTCATTTCTCACAAGAAGCATACTTCAAAATGAAATAATTACTTATTTTTTAAAATTCTCTCAACAAAAAAATGACTTTCTTCAAAAATAAATTAAACCACGCCATCTCAATCTTTATAATCCCATAGTTAAAATCTAATCATCAAAATTCACTTTCCTCGCTCGTATACATAAACAAAAATCCCTCATATAATACATCCCGCGTCACGTTATAAAATTTAATTTTTTTTCCATAATCTTAATATTCTAAATCACGTTAGATTGATAGGTTTAATAATTTCAGATTAATTTAAAATTTAATCTTATAAATCAGTATTGCATTTTATAATTTTTATATTGACCAATTTAATAGAAATATAATAAGAATTCCTTGACTACCTTGTTTCAAATCAAGAATCAAGATAGTACCCAAAAAAAAAAAAATAAAGAATCAAGACAAACTAAATATCAATTTAACTCTAACAAACCACGATGGATACAATTAATTCTCTTTGCTTTCTATTCTATCCCCACCAAAATCGTTGAACCATCCACCATATGATAACAAGCATAGCCTCCTCGTTTATATACACTCATCAGTGGCTGACTCTATACACACTCGTCAACGCCAAAAGGGCTTTTCAAAATGTAAAATCTATTACACCTATTGTAAAAAACAGATGTATTGAGATATTATAGCTATGCTCTAGCGGACTGTACACCATTCATCCCTTTACCACCCCCCCAAAAAAAGAAGAAAAAATTGCAAAAATTTTACACCTAATCTACATGCAAATTAACTATCAATCTTCAGGGCGTTGAATCTCACCCATCATGATCCGGTTACTGGAGACCTTGAAACCAAGAAGAGAAGGATCTATCTGTTTTCCTTTCTTACCTTTCTTTTTCCCGCTTCGCCCTGCTTGTGTTATATCAGATGACTCAGTCCCGACTCCGCTGGCTGCATGTGAGTCCACCACCTCAGGAAGAACGGGCTTTTTAAGCATGTCCATGAATGATGTCTCTGACACAGCACCTTCACTGAAGGAAGATGATCTAAACCGAACCTCCTTTTTCCCAGAAGCCTGTGCATCTGTCATGCTACTGATCGATGAATTTCCGGTCGTTTCTCGTCTCCCTGCCGTAGAATCTTATATTTCAGAGACTGATGAAATGTTGAAAAGAAAAAGGTTAAGAGGGCTGTTAAAAATTCACATACCTTCACTAGATGTGAGATTTATTAAATTATTTTGATTGACATGGGGTGCGGATGGCTGGTCTGTCTGGACATCAGGTGAGGATAAAACCCGAGATACATGGGGGCGCTTATGGAAAGCATTGTCGAACCCTTTTGTTGAAGGAGGTATCCTGTCGAAAAAAGACAATCAAACCTCAAGTTTAATAAACATTTTTCCAACCCGTAGATATATCCAAACTGTCATTCTTTATGCAATAATTACTCAGTATATAGACAATAACAAGATCAAATGGTTTAAATGGCCATCTTTCCTAAAAAAGTAATTCTTCTGCTACTATCTATACAAAAATGTAGCCCCAGCCCATTTTCGCCATTTCGGAAGATTAATTACTTAAATCAATTTTAGATAAATTTAGTCAATGAAATTCTTCATAGTTGCAGTCAAGAAAGTGTATGATGATTATTTGCAAACTGCATCAAGTAGGGGGGAAATTTTGTAGGTAGTGCAAAGCCTATTGCTAAATGAGAAACAGGAATAGATAAAGCACCACCATATAGAACTTTGAACTCAACAACAACAAACATGTAATGCAAACCTTAATCGTTAGCCAGCAGAAAGATCAAAAGACTCAAAGAAATTTCTAGAACCCAAATAACCAAATTAATTTTAGACCTAAAGGAAAAGTATGCAAAAATATATTACCTGTCACCAGAAACCTCATCTCCACGTGAATTATTCAAACCCATCTCACGACCAAATGAGCCACCATCACCACCTGAAGAATCTCATTTATTATTTTCAACCATCATATACAAGCACAACTTCAATGAAGGATAACAGTTGTGTTATATTACCTGCACTGCTCAGTGAGCTATGTCTACTATGGGCAATTGTGGGCAGTTCCATGGAATTCATGATGCTTTCCACTTGCTCTGACATGTCTGACATCCCAGAAACCAAATTGTTCATTGTGCCCATATATTCATGTCTCTGACCCTTATTTGCTTCTAACTCATGTAAGTCTTTTTCCATAGATGATTTACCAATCTGAAAAGGAATTCTGTAATTGGGATGTAAAGTGTCCTTATTAGCAGATAACAGTGATTGTTCTTCAAGTAATGAACCAGATCTAGACCGAAGAGGCATTCTTTCAGTATTCCCTAGATTGTTGTATTGGTCAGTGATATGCATGTTGGTTAAATGATCATGGATTAAAGCATTGGAATTAGCACTTTGAGCCCTTTCTAAAAAAGGGTCATTCAAATGGACTTGCTGATCTGACGGATGCTCAAAAGGATGCATTATTGAACTAGCCTCAGGAACATGCCAAGATTTGTCACTTCTTGATGAAAGAGGATGCCATTTATCAACAGTTGATGGTTGTGTGGATTGAACGCCCAGTTTTTGATGAAGTAGGTCCATAAAACCTCGTGCTGAACTCTCTTCGTGAGCGCCAGCAGATGCAGATATGTTTAGATCTGCTGATGTAACAGTATCTCCTAACTCTCTTCTCTGCCTCACAGCTTCAAGGTGTTGCTGTAATTGCACCCGGGGATCAATCCAGCTATTTTCCACATGCCCATTGTTGCCATGGAGTGAACTCTTGAAAGCATCAGGGTGATGACCAAAAAGATCATCAGATTGTAGATGATGAGAGGATAAAGAACCCATTTGATCACCTGGATGTAAATAGCGACGACGGTCATGTAATTCCCTTCCTTGGGAAATAGGTGCAGACCTCTCAAACATCATAGGATTATCATAGAACCCTCTCTGGTTCTGCTCAGGAAGATTCCTCCCCAAATAATTTAATTGCTCCTCTTGTGTCACAAGCCTCTGCTGCTGTTTATGGATATCTGAAACATTAAATCCAGCTGAATGACCCAGTTGATGGGTTGCTGGATTTCTAACCAACTGTCCAGTTTCATTAATTGACCATGACCTACCAAAATGCCTTTCTCCATCCAACCCTAACTGCTGTCTAAGAGCCAAAGATAACTGCTGTGCCTGCAGCTGATCTTGCTGAAAATGAAGCTGTTGTTCAGAAGGCAATATATTTCCATGCCTTGCTTGCAACAAGAGATCTGACAAATCAGCTTGCCTTCCTTGGGCAGCATTGAGGCCCATATTTGCTTGGATAATCTGTTCCATTGATGGATCAAGGTGCCTTAAAGAATGTGGATTCTGCTGCAAGTCATGCACGTATCTCCTCAATTGTACCTGATCTAACAGGTTATCCCTAGCAATATCATGTTTTGACTGCCCAAAATTGGGATCAGGGATCTGCTGATGCATAAACTGTTCAAGAAGCAACTGCTGAACTTGAGACTGTTGCTGGGGCTGAAGTTTCATTTGTTGTTGAAGTAGTTGTTGATGATGCATATCTTGCTGTTGTTGAAGCTCAAGCTGGCGTTGTTGAAGCTGAAGTTCCAGAATACGTTCAAAATCTGATCCAGAATTCTGCATCATCTGCTGAATGTTGGAGCTCTTGTTCTGAGAAAGAGCAAAACCAGGAAATCGCTCTAAATCTGACCCATTAAGATGAGCAGGGAAATGATTGGATAAATTACTCTGCTGCTGAAGCCTTTCTTTCTGAAGCTTCTGCAACATGAGATGCTCTGCCACATCCAAATTATTAAATTTTTGTCCCATATGGGACAAGAACTGATCTTCTAATGAGCCTACATGTGGATTAGTATTAAAATGCCTATTTAACCCGTATTCATCAGCCCATGTCTCCCTGAAAGAAGGCTGATTAACCATGCCACCAACAGAGCTTTGATCAGCAAAAGGAGCATCTCTATCAATTAATGGATCTAGAAAATGACCCTGGTCACCCAATCTCATAGAACTATTGGAAGATTGTGCACGCCTTAAATGAGAACCATCTCTGAGTTCAGACATCAATAACCCAAAGGGGTGCAACTTATCAGCCTCATTATTATGAGTATCATTCACTGCAACTTCATTTGCAATAGGTTTTCCAGTAGGATGGGAATACGAAGCGTTGACATCCATGGACCTCATCAAAGGCTTTTCATTTATGCTTCCAGCCAATTTTGACAAAGTGATATCTACATAAACAAATATATAAATAAAAGTAGAAATAGATCCATACATAACAAACAAGGCCATACAAATTAATATGCAAAATAATAGTATATGGACATCAGAATGGCAGAACGAGAAAGCAAATAATTTACCCTCATCATGTGCAACAATATTACTGAAGCACTGATCGTCAGAGAACTTGACCTCAGAGTGATAACTTTGATTGGGTATTTGGGAAGGAATACCAACACTTGATGTAGTATCAGGTCGGGAAGAAGACCAAGGTTGATCATCGCTAACAGAAGACCCATCATAGTCAAAATTATGTACATCTACTTGTAGGTTCCTTCCAATGGCATCAGATGGTTCTGATTGAATAACCCTGTTACTACCAGATCCTAATCCTGACTTGACTTTCAAATGAGGCATAATGTCACCAAGTTCATGAAATGGTGATCCTTCAGGAGCATCTGACAAGCGAACAGGTAAGTCCATCCCAAAAAATCCTTGTTCAAACCACAAAATGATGTCAATCCCAAGAAAGGGTCCTTGAATTTCCCCTTGAGGGTCCAGATAGCACAAACTCAACTCCTCAAGAGCAATAACACTTTCAGGTGGATACGTCTTCTCATTAATTTTCAAGTCCTGTTGATTAATGCTTGAAGTTTGCTGCAGAGATGAAAAATCAAAGAGAGAGCGAGAATCATCAGGTAGATTACTACTGATTTCAGAAGCAGCAATTGAGTCAACACCATTCCGATTAGCATGTTCCGGAAAGCCAGAAGCTTGTCCCTGATGGTGATCAAAAGTTGCTGATTCAGCAACTTTGTTTCCAGGAATGCTTCCCTCCCCAATGCTGTTAACAGAACTCTCATCTCTCCCATGCACACCAATAATTGGCATATGTTTCTGCTTGCCTTCTTGAAAAGTTGCAACTTCTGAAAATGATGATAATTTGTATACAATCAATAAATGTAAAGAAATTGAAAATTCTTTATTCTTTACTTTCAACAGATTAGCACAATACAATAAAAAATAATATTGATTTCTCACCCTCAACTATATTTCTCAATAAACCACCAGCAGTTGATGCTGAACCAATTAAAATTTGATCAGAATCATCTGAGACATCACTTCCTGATATAACCTTTGCACCACTGCCAATGGAAGGTTGTTTTCCTTCACTTGTAATACCAGGACCTGAAATAAGCCAAGGAAGAAAACAATAAGAAAAAAAGGAAGTCGATTATTTTACAGGAACTAAAAAATTCATGCATATATGTCACCTGAAATATCATCATTTGACCCTCCATCCCTTCCTCTAAAGGAGTAGCCTGAGACTTCACTGCTAGTAATTTTTCCTTTCCATATTTCTTTAAGGACAGCCTGAAAGAATGATACGAAATAGAATCAATATCAATGCTGAAAAGCAAATGACCCTTCAAGAATAAAAAAGATTGAAAATCACATCATTAAGGCATAATAGAACTGTTTCTTCATCTTTTATATTCTGCATACCTCTTCCTCAGCAGCAGGAGCAACAAATGCTAATGGTTCAACAGAACCATGTTGAGTTATTGGTGATGTCTGCTCCATCTCAGAAGGTGAGCTATCAAAATTTGGATCAACCTTTTGCTTGCGATATATGTCAAGGAGCTTGCCCCTTGGGTAGTAATATGAATCAGCACCAAGACTAGACTTCCCCAATATGGTTTTATTCCTATCCACAAGTGCAGATCCAGCACTAGAGCCTATAGGAGGCCTTACAATTTGCAGGTTTCCATTAATATTTGCCCTTCCTCTGCCTGGTGAAAATCGCACATTGGAGCCTTCTGTACGTCCTTTCTCCAGCCCAAATCCAGGTGCAGCACGGTATGTGGCCACACCAGCAGCTTGAGCTTCCAATCGATGTCGCGGCCTCCACTTATCACGAGAATCAGTGTCACGATCAGACCCCATGCGATTGGCAACACCAGAAGATGGTTTTTCAGAGTGACCATCTTCCTTCTCAACATCATTTCTTTTCTCACTTCGAGAATCCTTCTCTTTATCTTCAGGACCCCATCTTGATGACCACTTATTCTCCCTTCTAGAGTCATGGCCAGAACCACGGCTCTCATGCCAGCGATCAGAGGGCAAGGATCTATTCTCCGAGGTTGAAGTATTCTCCAAACGACGATCTTCTTTTCTGCGATCCCTTCTCCCAAGCAAGCTTGTTTCTCTCTCCTCTTCACGCCAGCGGCGACTGATGTCAACATCAGGAGCTGTCCTCCTCCAGTCTTTCTTGTCCTGAGACCCCTCCAAACGCCAACTGTCTTTCAGTATGGGATCAGTTGAGTTCACCTGAGGAAAAAAGCCAAGTAGATGGACATCATGCTATCATTTTCCTAAGATCAGGCAAAATCTATGGATATTAAATAGATAAAAATTTAACATTATCAAACTCTACAGTTTGTGTAACCACTCAAATTCAACCTTAAGAACAAAAGATACAGCTACATAAGTATTCAACTTTTACAGAGCAAACCTGATTAAACAACCAAATAGATGTGCATAGGTAAAAGAAACTACAGAACTCCCAGTTACATCATTGCATTAGAAAAATTTAATTCTTTACAAATATAAAATGCACAATAACTCCTGTCATGCTAATTGGGCACCTAAATCAACATTAATAGTTTAAACTACAATTCCATGATTTTGAGAGACAGCCTGTATCAAGAAAAACATTTTGTGATTTTGGAAGAATCTTCAAAATTAAAGGAATCAACTAAAACTCAGAGAGTGTAACAAGCAGATGTATTGTCACTGCTTTTGCGCTTAATAACAATAGTACCTGGCAAATTCCAAAAAAAAAAACACTAATTCTAAAATTGCAACAAAAAAAAAAATACAAAGGAGTCAGTGATCAAAAGACTTCCCTCTCACTGCTTCCAACAAGAGCAGTGAGAGCATTGTAAAATCAAATAAAATTGCATGCACACTAGTGCCATTTTAAACTCTCCAGTTTCCGAAATGATAAATTCTCAGTCACCAAAATGATAAAGAATAGCAATAGAACTCTATCAGACCAATAGATTTCATGAAGGGGGAAGGGGCTCTGATAATGCAGGTAAAAATCAAAACATCAAATATTACATACCCCCCCTGGGTTGGCAGTTGTCCTTGCATCAACAGGTTTGGAATAAAGCCACTGAGGGGATAATGGTATGCTGTTGTCAGACGACAATTGATCTGAAAGTAAAACGAGTTCACAACCAACCGTTACCATTTACACATTAATGAGAGAAACAACACTAAATTTTAACTTAACTTGTACAAAGATAAACAAGATACCTTTCGAATCATCAAGTAGCGCTGCAATCCCTTTCTCCCCGCCATGTCCTCCGGAAGCTTCATCTAACACAAAGCAAAATGCAAATATTATCAGACATGTCATTCAAATCGGTTTATAGTAATAAAAAATGCCTAAAATACCGTAAGATAAAACAGATAAGTTTTTCTGAGAAAAAACAAAAATGCAGTAAAACAAAAGGCAGTTATATTGCTTCCTCATAAGCTACAAAGAGTAGCTTCTGAAAAATACATCATAAAACCTATATCATAAAAGTGCTTAATGACGGGATCTGCAGTATCCACCACCACTTACAATTACATATCATCAAAGCCTTTTCTGAAAAAGTCAACAGGTAAATCAAATCACCAAGCCACAAACGCAAAAGAAAACAACCCCACCAACAACACAATCAAATCAGCTTACTTATGCGTTAAAAAACATGATAATTCCAGATTCAGATTAACAACAACAGAGAACTGAACTCCACCCAATCCATCCAAACACGGCCTTAGAAAACCCCACTTCTGAGCAAACAACAGTTCATACATCACAAACCACACACACTAAATCAAAACGACGCCAATACAGATCAATCCTCAATCCAAAGTCAACTCAACCGAAAATTAAAAACAAAAAAAAAACTTAATAAAACCACAGAAAAAAAAAAACAAAAACAAAACCAAAAACAAAAACAAACAAAAGAATCCAGAGCCACACAAGCATGAACAGGCTCCTCTGTCGGGCGCGCAATTGACACGCCGAACGAATCGCGGATTGAGATTCGACGGATCCAGACAGGGAGATCGAGCAATGATTGCGAGGCAATGAAAACGTGCGTTTCGAGAGACTCGAAAAATTGAAACAAAAAAAGCCCTAATCGAAAGGTGAACGAAATTCGAATGAATCAAATCAAATCAAATCACCTCTGAGGGAATCGGAGGTCTTGGCGGAGTAGAGATCGTCGGGGAGATTGACCTTGCCGTCGCCCATCGCCGTCGAGTTCGGGATTGTCGGAATTCGGAGAACGGAGAGATCCGAAAACGGAACGGAAGAACGAGAAAATGCGAAAGGGGGAACGGAATGCGAGCGAGAGAGAGAGATAGGGTTGAATGCTTAAGTGCGCGACGAAGATTGAGCGAGAGAGAGAGAGGGTAGGGTTTGCGAATTGGAGGGTATAAGATAGATAGAGAGAAGGAGAGAGCAGTGAGAAGAATAGAGAGAGAGAGAATGAATGGGGTAAGGGTTTGAGGGCTCAGGTTGTGGTGTGGTGTGGTGTGGTAACATCAGGAGCAGCCACGACACTGTCATATATTATTGTTTTTTTTTTTTTTTTTTCTGTTTTCGTTATTATCGCAGATTTGAGAAAATTGATAAGGAGTTTTTAATCTTGGTATTTTTTTTTTTTTACTTGTGTAAGTTTTGATATTAGTTATTATGTTGGGAGAAAAATACCCACTTTAGTATGCGTTCACGGTCTCCGAGATGAATAATTCGTATTAATATCATGATCAGCAAAAAAAAAAAAAAAAAAAAGATATTGGTTATTATTACATTTTCTTTTAGGTGACATTAGATACATTAGTATTGTGTATTTTATTTACTATTTTTAGTATTTTTATTTACATCTTCATTTCCTCCCTGTACTTATCCAAACACTGAGATTTTTATCTCTTTATTTAGAAATTTGATGTTTTAATCTTTACTGGTTGTATAAGTAATTTTGGTGTGTTTTAGTATCTATTTTTAATTGCTAAGTAACTCTATTAGATTTAGGTACTCTAATACTACCACAAAATTTAAATTTACAATGTAAAAATGCAAAAAAAATCTTTCACTACCTATATCAGTAAAAAAAAACAAAGATGTTTTTGTCACATACAGTTGTCGAAGGTGATTTTCAGCAACAGAATCTTTCTCCCTGATCCTTTTTTCTTATTTCCTGCATTTTCTTTTACCTTTTTCTCCCTTTTTTTCTTATATTTTTTCCTCTCTCTCTTCTTCCTTCTTTCTCTTCTATCTTACCATGTCATCTTCTAATTTGCAGGGGAAAAAATGAAGCTTGGATGGAGTCTGACGGTGGCTTGTGATTGCAACGAAGGAGCAAACCAAATTTCGATTTCATTAAAGAGGTGGAGGGAATAAGTGGTTCATCTCTTCATTGGTAACTTATTAAACGTTGATTATTTGCTTGTTGAGAAGCTTTGATTTAATTTTCTGGTGTTCCTTCCTTACCTCCCCATCCTACAAATGGCTATTGTAATTGCATTTGAAATTTTAATTGCTTTGCTGGTGGGAGTCAATTGTGTGAGGTAAAACACCAAATTATTATTGCTATGGTGTGGAGAGAAATTTCACGAAATGATGGGATTCACTCCATGTTGTTGATGACAACGAATTACAACAACGATGAAAAAATTCACTCACTTGCTTAAGTAAATTGGTTCAATAAGAACTTATGTATGTTCAGGTTGGGTGGGGGAGATGAAATCCTCCTTGTGATGTGCTTGTGCATAGTATTGACATATTTGAAATTGTTGCTCTACAAATGCCATTTTTAGTAAGAGTTATATACTATGTGTTTGGGGTGAAACCGTAACCTAGAGTCGATAATGATATTTTTTGGCGACAGGGCAAAAGGCCTTCACGCATCATATACATCAATGGAGAACTTTAGTGACAACCACCCGCAGGGACTCCAACACTTACATTAGTAAGAGTGTGAGTGAAGTAGGAAAAAATGAGAGATATAATACTTGGTTGTTGAGTTTGACTTTAAATAGTGGATGTGTATAGAAAAAAAAATCATTAGGTGATTAGAGTTGCATGTGACTAACATGGCAAACTACTAGGCTCACGTAGATTGAGTTCCATGTAAGTCAATACATGCATTCTAGTGTCTTTTATCATGTCGGGGTAATACCGACCTGTGAGCTTAGTGTGAGTGAAGTCATTGCAGGAGTTAATGTTGATACATCGAAAGGGTCGAGTCGAGATTTAGCCCAAAACACTATGGTAATTGGTAAATTTCTTCTTTTGGTTTATATCTTTGTTTCATGGTAATTGGTAAATTACATACATAATTGGTAGTAACTACTTAAATAAACATTGGAAAAATATGAGAAGTGATTTGTATCTTTAATCACTTCTCATCTTCTCTCTGGGAATGGCGGAGTACACAATGAGGAAGGGGTCCCAACAAGATCCTTTATGGTTACTTTTAATTTATGTTTCCACTTGTGTTTTGTTTAGGTGAATGAAAGAATCAACAAGAGATGGAGCTGGTTGAAATGGGTTAGTACAAGGTAACATTCATAGGAATTCTTTTCCTACAAATCAAGTGTTCACATTGTCTAATTCTTCTCCAAACTCCATTCGTGTTAATGTCCATTTGTTAACGCCAATGGTAACAATAATCCAAATATTGTGCTAGAACTTTTGCATTTGTCAAAAGTGGATGGGAGTTCACTCTGCCAGAAAAAGATTCTTAACACCATCGACAAAGTTAAGGAGATCGTGTAAGAAAAGCTGGAGAAATTAAATAACACCTCCAATGCCACGAAGGCTGAAAAAGAAAAGAGGTAGCAAACTTTGATGTCAATGAAGTGGTTTTTTTTTTTTTTTGACAGTGAGGATAACTATATTGTAGGGGTTTTTTGGGTTATATGGGTTTGGAACTGGATTATATTATAGGACCCCATGCCATGTTTAGAAAGTTTCTCCCTTAGACCACATATAGAAAAAAAAGTGAATTACCATTTTAGTCCCTAAAATTGTGAAGCGTAGTCATAGTAGTACCTAAAATTAAAAAAATGTCAAATGAACCCCTGAAATTGAAATTTGTTAGTCATATTAGTCATTGCCACTACTTTTAGGGATTATAATGTTAATAAGTTATAAAATTTAGGGACTATAATGATAATAAGTTGTACATTTTATTGTGTACAATGACAACAATGAAAATTGAACATAAGACCTCATGTTATTGCCCAAACCTGTCACCACTAAGCCAATCCTAGTGTGTACATAGTAAAATATACATGTCAAGGACTAAAATGATGGTAATTTTATTTTTAGGGATTTATTTGACATTTTCCTAATTTTAAGAACTATTATGACTACACCTCACAATTTTAGGAACTAAAATAATAGTTTACTTATAGAAACAACTAGATAGTACCTGTGCGATGCACGGATTTATTTAGGAGAGGATGAATTTTTTTATATATAAATTATGTTGACAATGTTGTTAATTTGTTATATTACTTAAAAAAAATCTAAAACTAATACAAATTTCCACAATAAGGAACTTATTCATTAACAAAAATAATAAAAGATAATTATATTGTTTATTTTATAATACAACTCATTTAAAAAAAACTATAATAGAACCATAAATTTAAATTTCACAATGCCACTTTCTTGAAGTAATTTTTTTTATATATATAGACAAATAAAACTATATAACAAAAATAAGAGGAAAATAATAAGAAAATTAATTTTAACTAAAAGAACTCATATATTGTTCCATTAAAATATTTTTTATGGAGTTCATTAATTTAACATCCTGTAAAAATATTAAAAACAAAATTAAGCGACTGAATGAAACAATATAAGAACACGTATTTAAATATTACATATAATAAGCGCAATGTCATATATCACATTCATTTTTATTAAATTTGATGTGATATTGTAATTTTATGTTTGGGAGAAACATTTCCTAATATTTTGAAAAACAAATTATAAATTACACTTAAAAATTAAAAATAGCTATTTAACATTTTCATTATAATTTTATTAAAAATTTGTTAAAAGTTAAAAATAGAAATTTAACATTTTCTAATATTTTTTGATAAACAACAATTTAACATTTTCATTATAATTTTATTAAAAGTTATTTGAAAAACTATTGTCTTTTCATGTATTAGATAATATAAATAAATTATCAAATACTTATTTATTTTTTTAAAAGATACATGTGATAAAAGACAATTGAGAATCACATCTATGTATTTAAATATTTCAAAATATATTAACATAGTTATGAATATTGATATATATTAAAATAACTTTATATATTGACATATATCTTATATTATTTTAATTTATATTAATGTATCGTTTAAAAGTATTATCTTTATAAATATATTTTACATTTGTATACAACTTAGATATATACATAGTTTTAATAAGAAATATTAATAATAAAATATTTTATATTGCATCTTATAATTATTAGTTTTTTTAAAAAATATATATATGTTTCCATTATTGTAAAGATAAAAAATATCGATTTTACTTGAGTTTTTACTTAATACTTTTTCATATAAAGACAACAAAGTGGTAGTGAAGACCATGAATGATTTTGGATATCAATAAATATATATATATATATATATATATATATATATTATTGAAAAATAAAGAATACAAACTACAAAATAAATTAAAAAATTATGAGAATTTAACAAAATATATTTTTAAGTTTTTTCAATTAATAAATGTAACACTTTTATAATTTTTCTTTTAATAATTTAATAATACGACTAATAAATAAATACATGAAATTTGTTGTAGTTCCAGAAATAAATTATCTTGTTCTAAAGGAATGAAATCATTCATAATGTGTGTAGGTACAGTCTATCAGTAGCATGTTTGGTAAGTATGAAGTTAGTAAGATAATATATATATATATATATATATATATATATAATAAATTAAAAAACCAATTTAAATTTAATACAAATTAAAAGGTATGAACTCACAAAGGTTTGTCTTTGTAGACATTAGATTTGGTAAAGTGAAAAGAATACATTTTTGAATACACAAATAAATTACTCAAACAATGCAGGTCAAATTGTGCTGTTACAAATAACTTGTTTGGTCCAAATGTGTATTATAATTACCTAATATACAAAATATGTAAAGTAATTAGAAAAAGTATAATATATATTACTTTTAAAAATATGAAGCTAATCACAATATACTATTTTAAAATTTAATCATTAAATTAAAAACAAAAGCCAATATGAATCCAATCACAATCCAAAAGTACAAAAAATTACATAAATCAAAGCCAAAAAAATTTCACTATTCATTCATATAACTTTCCTTAATGTCTAATAATTTTGTCATTTTTGTTGTTGATGTCTGATTCTCGCAGGCTTCAACGACGCTTATAGAATCTACATCTTCAAGACTTTTCTTCTACTTTTTAGTGCATTGAGTATTTTCATTAGCATTAACCTGATAAAAAAATACAAATTGGACTAATAGTTATAGATCAAATCAAATAATTATAGATTCAGTAAAACATTCACTAATAATCAAATCACAACGTAACCGAGAGATCAATAGTTTTGTGAGATTTTTCAAAATTTTAAGCAACGTGACTAATGATATATTGACAAATCATAACCTTCATATTGTCTCCAACTTCAGATGAATACATTCATGTCCTCATCTTCCTTACCAATCATGTACATTCATGAAGGAATAGTTAAAAAAAAAACTCTAGTATAATACGTTCAAATAGGAAAAAAAATCCTACACCACAATGCATTCGAATAGGAAAAAAATGTAGAAAATAAAAATGATAGATGCAAAAAGACGCTCAAAAGAATTTGTAAAAGATGCTACCAAAACGTTAAAAACTCTGAAAAAGTATGGATATTTAAATGGAAGGATTTTGCAATTAAATTTGGCAAGTAATCTGCTAAATATTTAAATTTGAATCATGATCCTAATTGATTTTGTCTAATTTGTCCATAGATGATACCGCCTACAAATAAATGCTAATTGATTTAGCATTTATTTTTTTAATGTTTTATTTTTATAATAAATTATCATGATCTTATTATTTACGGTATAAAATTATCATGTTTTTTTTACGCAAAACATTTTCATGTTCTAGATATTCTTTTCAAATTTTAAATTTAAATCTCCTTAAAACAATATTACATATTAATCTCTAATATGACATGTCTATTTAAAATAATATAGATATAGATATAGATAACAATTGTATACTAATTGATGCCGATATTTGGTTATTTAAAATAATATATCATGATTAGCATAATTGAATATATAATATAAAATCAAATCAAATATCAAATAATAATAATAATAACAACAACAACAACAATAATAATAATAATAATAGTAATAATAATAATTTTAAAATTGAATAAAAATTACTTTAATTAAAATATTAAAATATATATTATGCAGGTTATGAAACATTCAAAATGTAATTTTAAATTTTTTATTTAAATCTGGAAAGAAAATTAATTATATATTAAATGTCTTACAAATATTAAGATTGTGATTGTGCTAATCAATAATTAATTAATTGATTATATTGATACTAAAATTAGAAATGTCACCAGAATGTGACACGTGGACAACCAGTCCTAGTCAGCAACTGTGTTTTATATAATATATAGATGAATAAAAATGCTACAAATTTTCAACCCCATTTCATATTTTTAACACATTCTATTTCAAAGATAACTTACGTTGGTTGGATAATCAAATGCATTGGTGATTTTGTTTTCCCCGGTTTTAATTTATGGAAAAATGAGATTCTTTTAGCAAAGTAATAACAAGTTAGGGCTTATTTGGATAAACTTATCCAAAAGTACTTATAGGAGAAGAAAATAAAAAGAAAAAAATTGAAAGGAGTTTCTCCATAAGTTAAAATTAGCTTATGTATAAATTAAAAATATCTTGTTAACCTATATAAATTATAGAACAACTATCTCCATGATATTTTTAGATGAAAAATATTTATGAGATAATATGAGTGTAATTTCAAAAATTCATAATTAATTTGATTTGTTTAACAATTTTTATAAAAGTATATTATTAATAATTAAATAATAAATTAATAATTAATAATTATAAAAAATTTAGGGCTCGTTTGGGTTGGTTACGAGTTTTTGGTTTTTGGTTTTTAAATGTAATTTTTGAAACAAGACATCTTTGGCAAAAATGGAGTTTAAATGACTTTTAACTCAATTTCAAAACACATTTACCTTCATTTTCAAAATCAAGTAAAAAGGATATGTGAATATGGTTTTTAGTTTTAAAAGAAAAATAACACACTCTCCTTACATTTGACAATGATCGACCTTCTTGTTGCCACCACTACCATCGCCATCGTCAACAGACACCGACACCACCACCACCATTGACATTTCATCACTGTCATCGCCACCATCACTGTCACCGAGACTAACATCATCATCATTAGCAGCACCACCACTAGCATCATTACCACCACCTCCACTACCACCATCACTGCCACTACCGACACCAGCAACACCACCCACCACTACCAACACCACCAATATCAACACTGTTACCGCCACAATCGACATCGCTATTGCCACCACCAGCACTGGCATTTTCGTTGTTGTCATCATCATCACCAAAAAAACACACTTTTAAATAGGATTAGAAACTTTTAAAATGAGTTTATCTTGAAACTAAAAATTAGAAGAAAAAAACTAAAGCTAAATTTTAAAAATTCATTTTTAATTTTTGAAACTAAAACTAAAAACTGATTGTTATTTTTAAAATTTTTAAAACTTACATATAAAAATCACTTCAAGCGGGTTCTTAATTTTTTATAGGGCTGAAAATCGTCCACATCAAGTAATAAAAAAATTAAGTAATAAATGAGCAATAAAAACATCAAGTAATAAATTAACCATTAAAACATCTAGTAATAAATGAGCAATAAAAATAAGATAAACATTTTTATTTTTTATTTAAATAATTAATAAATGAATTAAAAAAGATAAAAAAAAACCTAGAAATATCTTAAGTAGATAAGAACAAATTTATTAAGCCAAGTCATCAATTTTTTAGGCATATATTCGTAACTCAAAAGATAATATCAAACATTTTGAATTAAATAAAACTATGTTAAAGAAATTTTAGCCACACATTTATTTATTTTTAACTTATCCCTTAATTTAAGACTACTTAATTAAAACAAACACCTCTCTTCTCTCCTTCTTCCTAGCTCAATCTACACTATACACACTAATTTCTCTCTCTCTCTCTCTCTCTCTCTTTTTCACCACTAAAATCACTTAGAAAAATTAAGGTTTTAAAGAAGTTATAAGTCTCAACCTTTTCTCTTCTCGGCGTTTGGTGGAGTGAAGGCAACTCCCTATTCATTCTCATCTTTTTGCAAAGCTCTCTTGTGATAAGGGGGAAGTGGTAAGTTAATTTCTTTATTATTGTTTGATCAAAAGGTTTATGGAAGAGATTTGGCCTCCAAATCTCATTTAGTTTATTATTTCTAATTATCATTTCTATATGTTATTTTTATAAAGATATTGTTGTGATTAATTATTGTTAAATTATTTCTATGGCTCATGTTGAATTTATTGTGGTTTATTTGATATGTTGATGTATAAATTTAGTGGAAATTATTTTTAAGTAATGATTTTGTTAAAATCAAAACAAAATCATGGTTAGTTTTTAATCTTTATTATTAGACCATCTTAAATCAAGGGAGGAAGAAGAAAAAATTATTTTTTATTATTGTTATTATATTAAAACATAATTCCTTATTTTTAATCTTAAAATATGTATACGCAATTTATCCTTATAAATATTTATACTAAATTATAATTCCTTTCTCACAATTTATTTTTAATCTTATAACAATATTTACAATAAATTTTTTCTATTCATGACTATATATAGAATTTTGGGCCTTGGACCTTATTATGTAAAGTCTACATTTTGAGCCTTATTGTGTAGAAAACTACATTTGAGTCTTTATTGTGTAAAACTTTAATTAGATTCTGTTATGTAAAAAAAAAGTTAAGCATAAGAAACAATTATTTAAGTAAACTTTAAAGTTGTCATAAAATACGTTTGTTAAGACATATGAAGCTTCTAATCCCTAAAAAATGTTGTTTTAATGGTGGTGTTTTAGGGCGAAGGTGATAACTGAGGGTGGCGGCATCAATTGGGTGGCTCACCAGTGGTGTTTGTTGTGGTTTGGTTGGTGACGGTGGTGTTTGATGGCGGTGCGTCGAGGTTGGTGGTGGTTGCGAGGTTGGCGACGTCGATTGGGTGGCACGGCGGTGGTGTGGTGGTTCAGGGTGGCAACGCCGGTGTTTGGGTTGTGGTGCTTGGTGGAGTGGTGGTATTGGAGGTGCGGGGTAGAGAGGCTGCTGCGCAAAGAGAAAGGGTGTTGAGGGTAAAGAGAAAAGGGTGTCGAGGGTTTGGAGGAAATAAGTTTTTTTTTACCTACACCCCATTTTTAATATGGGCACCTCCTTTAAGAAGGGTTATTTGGACTTTTCACTAAAAAATAAACACCATCAACTAACAGAAACGCTTAGGGGGTGCAAAAGAAATGCATTTTAATGGAGGGGGTGCGAGTGTAATAAGTCCTAAACTCAGGGGAGGTCAGTGTAATTTGCTCTAAAAGCAATTAAACACAATATAAAATAATGAAATAAATTAATAATCATCAAATGCTAAGACACATAAAATATCAAATGGAATTAACCGCAATCACTGGTGTTTCAAACAAAACAATTTCATTTTAAGAAATTATTATTTTGATTTTATTGAAATCCAAAATAATTAAATCTCTTAAAATATATCAAGCAAGATAAATTCCTATAAGGTGAAAATTGTATCGTTACAGCAAACAATATAGGTTGTTGCAAGGTTAGACATGTAGGAAATAATCTGATGCAAAGTAATGTGTTTTTGGTTAAAATAGAAGTTTTTCAAGCTCTTCAAATGCACCACAAGCTTGCAAGAAACCAACTCTACTTAGCTCTAGTTGTCTCATTCCTTAGCCAAACCATATAGTATTGTTTTTGAAGAAAACTCTTATAAGAGAAACCAAGTTTATTCCACATCATGCTAGGGAGGTTGCAGTCTCTAACACAATGAAGTAAAGTTTCTTCCTCTCGAAGACAATAAGGACAAATGGCATTTTAAAAGACACCCCGATGATGCAACTGGTGAAGGGTGGGGACCGAATTATGAACTACAAGCCACATAAAAAACTTGATATTTTCTAGAGCCTTTAGCTTCCATATCTAGTTCCAACAATAGCTAAAATCATCTCCCATTCTTTGCTTGAGTAGCCAGAAGTATCCAAATTTAGTAGTATAAGATCCATTAATGTTCTCCTTCCAAATGCACATGCCAGGAACTTGTTGGTAGATGATCGACCTCACATTACAAAAGTTTTGGCTTACTTGTTTAAGAATACAAGTAGCCAACTCCTGCAAATGCCAAGTATCCTCCCAAATCACATCTTTGATCCTGAGACTGCTATCCTGAATGTTAACATACATGACCTGGTTACATAAGGGTCACTCATTTAACCAAGAGTCATACCAAAATGAGCTTTCTCTTGATCCTATGTGAAAAGAAAAACCACCCTTAAGAACTTTTTTAGCTTTTATCAATGACCCCAAATAGGAGATCCTTTTGATTTGTCAATATCCATAAAAGAAGTAGCAACACAATATTTATTCTCAATAATTTGCACCTAAAGCTTCCTATGGTTATGCAACATGTCCCACACCAACTTAACTAAAAGAGAAATATTAGTATCCCTGGCTTTTTTAAGACCCAAACCCCCTTTTTTTTTTTGCCATGTGACTTTATTCCAAGCCACAAGGTGCAATCCTTTATCCTTTGGTCCTTTTCAAATGAAATCTCTGGATGTTTTGTCAAATGTTTGCAAATGTATTTTGGAAGCCATAACTGCATATAGTAAGTTGAGATAGATGAGAGAACTGAGCTCGCTAAAGTAACTCTACTATCTTTATTTAACAGGCGATGTTTCCATGAAACTAGTCTTGATTTCATTTTGTCTAGAATGAAATTGAAGTCATTTTCGATTAGTCTTTGGTGAAGCATATGGAAGCCCAAATATCGACCAATAGCAGTTGTGTTTCTAATAGATGTGATATCAGTATTCTTCCTTCTCTTATTGGAACACCATTAGAGAAGAAGGCTCTAGATTTCATGAGATTCGCATTTAAGCCTACTGCCATTCTAAAAGATTCCAAAAGATTGGATAGAAGATGAGCTTGTGACATCTTAGCTTTCATGAATAGGAGCACATCATCTACAAAAAATAGATGAGAAAAGGGAGGTTCATTTGGAGCCACTGTTATGGGGATCCAATTCCTATCATTCACTTTTTCAATGATAGCCAAAGATAACTTCTCTATACATATCATAAATAAGTAGGGAGAGGGGGGTTCTCCTTGCCTTAACCCTTTAGAGGGATGAAAATAAGATAGTCTATCAGCAAACTGCTATTTATAGAGAGAAAAAATATTATTCAAATGAGTACAAAAAAAAAAAAAGCACCAAAATGAATATGGAAAAATCTAATATATATATATATATATATATATTTATTTATTTATTAAGTCTCGTAATAATTATTTTAAAACTCATGCATAAAATAAATTCTAATTAATTAATAATATTAAATTGATTTTCTAGGTGTTGAATGTCATTTAGGGCCTTTCGCGCGTTACAATGTTGTTTTGAAGCTTGATCTAGTTTCTTGAATGAGCTCATCATTGACAAGGTGAAAATAAGCAGACCATAAACGATATGCAGAAAAATAAATTTTTCTCAAGAAAAACTTAGTCATTTCTCCTCAGTAAAATTTTTCTGCTGCATATCTTTTAGCGCTCTACTTATTTCCACAGCGTACATGATATGTTCATTCTCTTTCTTAGTAAATTAATCCACCTTCAAAAGCCTATAAAGAGCTATGAAGATAGATGAAATCCTTTGCCACCATTTGATTTCAATCTTGTAATGAGCAAGTACGTTGGTTCTTTTTCTGCTTCTTACCAAGAGTTTTGATTGTGATAATTTCTAAGTTAACGTTATTTCTGCTCTGTTAGGCAGGGTATATGGCAAGATCATGTGTGAAATCAATTGTTTGGATCGTCGTTTGGATTGGAGGTTTGGAGAGGGAGAACACCCATTGGAAGTATAGGCTATGTTTTTTTTTTTATGTTGTTGTATGTTTGTCATTTTATAAGCTTTGTGTTTGGTTTAATTTTGATGATTTGTATGCACTATTTGTACACTTGGAGACTCTCTTGTATTATTTATTGATAATAGTGGAGTTGTTTCTTTAGTCTTGACAACATATGGTTTTTACCCTTGTTTTGAGGGATCTTTCACGTTAAAATTCTTTGTGTCTTATGAGCTTTTATTTTATAATTTTATCGATCATAACTTTTGTGTCTTGATTATACCTTTGAACCTAAAACTGATATAACATACAAGTCACAGTTTATAAGAAAAAAAATACATAATTACTGGTATAAAATATGGCACGATGAATACAAAACAAAATGCCATTTTTAAAAAAACAAACAAACTACATTCTACATTGGTTCTAGCAACAACAGATGTAGAACATCATATTCTACATTGGTTATTACGAAAATCGATGTAGTAATCAGAACTTTCAACATCAGTTATGTTAGTAACTGATGTAGGATGTGACTTTACTGATGTAAAATGTCCCATTTCCTACATCAGGTTCTGGAGGATCCGATGTTGAATAAGCCTACATTTAACATTGTGCTGAACAACATTGGTTTTGGAATAGATGTAGTAAGCGTTCCAGAACCGATGTAAAATGTCTTCGTTGTAGTAGCGATGAAATTTAAACCTCATGTAAAGACACCAAAATTGTCATGAATACTTGTTTTTTTGGTAGTGTCTTTCTTCTTGCAAAAATCAAAGACATTACAAAATCAATTTCCATGGAATTTAAAGAAGGAAAAACTTAGCATATTGGAAGGTACGAACAAGAAGCTTATGGAATTAAAGCTATAAGAAGGCCTACAAAGAGGAAATTTGGACTGTAAGAAGGAATATACCATCCAATCATCCAACCTCTGTTGAGCTTTTACCCAACCAAACTACCATCAAACATAGCACCTAATTAAACACAAGTTAACGGCATAAGAAATCTACACCTAATAATCAAACTTGAACAAATTTTGCACCTAATTAAGCAATTATAACACCTAATAATCATAGCTTGATCAAAATTCAAATTTTGCACCCAGAGTACAAGACACCAAAATAACCCAACAAAGCTCCTCCCTTGACTAATTAGAAAATTAACAGTACTACATGAACATTCACCAACTTTTTGACAACAAGTTTCATACCCCAATGGCATGCACAATGAACAAAAATTGAATCAAAGCCACACCCTTCAAACTATCCTCATCAAGATCACACTACACATCAACACTCTCCTTTTGGAACCCTAAAAAAGTGATCTTTCCGCACCTCTTCAACCCAAAAACATCAACTTACAAAGAAACCCCACCTGTAGCAACCAAGTGCCCTTAAATTGGTGAGGGAAGGCTGATTAGGGGATGGTGGCAGTGCAGAGAGGCAAAATTGGCGGAGGAGGCAGTAATGACGTTTAACCTCTGTTTGGTACCGCGGAAGAGGGAGAAGAGGGTGAGGAAGGGTGATGAAGTGCGACGATTTCAGGGAGCATGCATTGTTTAAAAGTGTCAAATAGAAGGGAAATATTAAAAAAATCGTGTGGGACCGACGTCTTCCATCTTCCCCTCTATTGACTGTTATGCGTGGAAATGTGAAGAAATTGTGGCATTTTTACCGAAGTACCCTTCGCAACATGTGAACTCTGGGCTTTTCTTTTGCACTCGTTTGCGTTTTGGTCGTCGAAGTCCTATCACAGTGTGCCAATCTCTTGCATGGATGCACCGTTGGGGAGGAGCCCCACTCGCTTCCAAGCCTCTTGTCGCAAAGGAAGTCGAAAAGGGGAGCCAACTTTGAATCTTCTTCTAGTCGTTGATGTCCCACTTGCTTCGATCTATTTTTTTTTTCAAAAGCACTTGCTCCGATCTATTTATTGCTACAACCAAATTGTTCAAATGCTCTTTCTTTTCTTTTCTTTTTTTCTTAAGCTCACTTGCATTTACTTTTTGGAAGAGCGCTGTATTTATTCAGAGCTTTTTTTTAAGCTCACTTGCGTTAATTTTTTTTAATAGCACATATGCTCTTTTTTTGTTTAATCATAGAATTAGTAAAATATAATGTATAATGACAAAATGGTATATTAGGTAGCAATCCAATTTTTCCCCCTTTTTTTCCTACTAAATAACTTTAATTCGAATATTTTCTCTCTATTTCATCTCAACCAAAACCACCTAATTTTCACTCTATTTCTACTTTATTTCTCTTTTCACATATTCTCTTCCATTCTCTCCTTTTTTTTTTCTTCACATCCAAACACATGGTTAGAGAGGGAGGAAGGCTCTAAGGGGAAATGGGTTGGAAAAAAAGGCAAGAGCGGAACTTAATGCATTTTATTTATTGTTTAAAATTTATTTCTAATGGAGATTTAACCCCATTTTGCAAAAGGGACTAAAAATAATGTAAAAAAATTGGAGGGATATCATGTGATATTTTGTAAAATTTTTAGAATTTTGTTCATTTGGATAAAAAAGTAAAACGACAAAGCAATAGAGTCGTTTCACCCATTTCTCTTGACTAGATGCACCAAGAAGTAGACCCCACCCACCCCTTGCCGCATTTGTACGGCATCTCCGGCGGAAACCAAAATGAAATAAAAAGGCTGCAAAACGCACTTTAACCGCTCCACCTGAAGAAGACCAAGCTCACCATGGACAGCAGAAACGTCGTCGTTTGCGACAACGGAACCGGGGTACTTCTCCTCTCTCTCTCTCTCTCTCTCACACCTTTGCATTGCAACGGATCTTGCAAAATCCCCACTCCCAAATTAGTACATCATTTACTTCCACGATCGGAACGGTGTTATATTTCTGATGTCATTATTATTATTATTAATATTTTTGTTTTTGTGAATGCAGTATGTGAAGTGTGGTTTTGCTGGGGAGAATTTCCCCACATCGGTTTTTCCCTGTGTAGTGGGGAGGCAAATGCTCCGTTACGAAGAATCACTCACAGAGCAAGAGCTTAAGGTATCCCCAACCCAATATTTCATTATTAAACTATATTATAAGATGTGGTTGCTGTTGTTTTTATTATTATTATGATGATGATGATGATTGTGATTATTATTGTATAAAATTAGATTGGTTTTTTCTGTTGTGTTGTGTTTAGGATATTGTTGTTGGAGAAGGGTGTGCAGACTTGCGGCATCAGCTTGATATATCTTATCCTGTGAACAATGGCATCGTGCAAAACTGGGATGATATGTGTCATGTGTGGGATCATGCATTTTTCAATGAGTTGAAGGTAGTTTTCTGGTGGCTTCTTTCTGAATGTTCTTTCAACTATCACTGTCTCTGTTGGTAAATCGGTTCGTTTTTCACAGATTGACCCTCCTGACTGTAAGATTTTACTCACCGATCCGCCTCTTAATCCTTCCAAGAATCGTGAAAAAATGGTTTGTTTACTGATTCTCTTGCCTTCAGTTTAAAATAATAAAAGAGCTAGTATATCTTATATTTAATTATTGAATTTTATTAGAATGTATTGATAATGTAAATGTTTTTTACATTGTCATCCAATTATAGATTGTCATGTATATTGTATAGTAAGATTGTTGAATTTTTTATAATAATTACTTTAAAAATCATATTTAAGGTGACTTCTAATTGGTTGACAGGATAAAAGTTTTTATACTGACTGTGCATAAAATTTAAGCTTTTAATTATTTTAAATATTATTGTTTTATGTTGTTTGGCCTGGCAGGTTGAGACTATGTTTGAGAAGTACAATTTTGCTGGAGTGTTTATCCAAATCCAAGCTGTTCTAACATTATATGCTCAAGGTGCTTATAGAGATGAGTGAAGGTTGATGTTTTGTTTTTCTGTTATCTCAGCCTAATTGTAGTTTACTCCCCATAAGTCTTATTACCCATTTTTGGAAAATACCAACTCTAATTATAACATTTAGTTATTTATAAACTGTAGTTGTTTTATACTCTGTTATAATTTTACATACCATATTTGGTGAAATTACATATCATAATTTGCAAGACTTTGTGAAAAAGGGAGTTTCCTTAACCAGTATGTGTTCTCCGGAAAACTTGCTCTTCTTCACCAATATATGCTCTCTTTGTTCCTTCTTTCAGCTTGCACTTTAACATTTCTTTACTTGTCTCAGGTTTGCTGACTGGATTAGTTATTGACTCGGGTGATGGTGTCACTCATGTGGTAATTAATTAGCTTCTATGCCACTTAATTATTATGCTGACCACTATAATGATACTAGGTTTTATTTCTTTTTATGTTGCCTTTGGTACAGTCAATATTTACTTCATGTCAGTTGTATATAAATATTATGATGTCAAACCTTACAAGCTTATGCCGTTGTTGATTATAACAAATCTTTTAGATGATTTGGGTACAGTAACTAAATCAAACATTTGACAATGTCATATATCTTTCTAAATAATTATTGTATGTTATTCTTAACAAGTAATCAAATATTGATACAGAAATACTATGTTATGTGGCAATCTCTATTGCAAAGTTGGTACTGGATGAGCTTGCTGGATTTTAAACTGTTGGATGCTCATTAGTTTACTATCACCCTTGTGTTTATGTGAATATCATATATGCCTTCTTTCAATTCAGTGCATGAATATCATCATTAGTTTGTTTAGCATTGTTCAGATTTATGGATTGGATTCCTAATTTATTTTTTATCAATATATAATATATAATTTTATAAAAATGACTTATTCGATGAAAGCTTTAAATTCCTTGTTGGATTTGTAAGCTGGGCTTGTCCTTTAAATAATTTTTAAAGAGTGTTAAAACTTACTGTACTTTCACACCAGTGTTAGTTAACTTGAATCCTAAATATATGTATATTGATGTTATAACAATGAATTTGTAAAAATCTAAATTAGATTAGAATCAGTGTTACAATTCCTCCGTCACCCCTTATGCCTTTATTGTTGATATTAACCCAACTTCAGTCCGGACCCATCATGTTTCCTTTTTCTTTTTCATATATATGGGTCAGCAGCTATCGGTATACCAAGCGTCTAAGCCATACACTGGTGTTGGCTGATCTTGACCCTATTTATATATAGAGTGTATTTGTTTCAAGTTTTACAAAATTATTCTCGGGAATGTAACATTCCCATGTTTGGTACAAGTTCTAAAAAATTATTCCTAGGTATCCATATTACACATGTTTTCCCCTCTTTCTATTCCCATGTAAAAGGGTGGGAATCTTATATTCCCATGGAAATGAAAGTTATTTTCTAACATAACTTTCCACTTTCCCTTTATTCTACCTTATTTTTTTATTTTTTAAAATATATTTATTTTTAATTTATTCAAATTTGAAAATATTCCAAGGAATGATAAGTAGTTACCAAACATCTTTGATGAGAATAATATTCCTATTAATAGTATTCCCAGGAATATCATTTAGTCCATGAAACAAACGCCTCCAAAGGGTTAAAGTTACTGCTAAGCTTGAGGTACTGAGGTACATTTGAATGGATTCCCCACATTGTAATGGCCATTTAACTAAGGATCAATAGGTTGAGGATCTTATTTTATGTAGGTCCTCCACCTGAGAAAGGAGATCTTGCATAACAACTCAAAAAATGGCTGGCTTTGATCCTGTTGTATGTGTGTGTTGGTCAATGAATTTATGTTAGTATCAATGTATCATGTCCCAACATATCCTTAATGGTTTCTTGCAGTTTTGAAATTATTTAAGATTTATGTAGAGAAGTTAAATCAGTTCTTCAAGAGAAAACCATTACTCTCCTCATGGAATTTTCTCGAAGCAAGATTGAACTGGTGATATATTGTGACTTGTGATTCGTTGTTTCTATTTTTTATTGAGAATGGGGGACCCCTCTTGTCTATTTTCTTTTTCTGAATGATTATGAAGCATAATTTATGAATGAAGCACTAACTGATCACCAATCACGCACACAAGTATTATGTTGTACAACCCATGGTTTAAGAGAGCAAAAGGTGGTTAACAAGTTCAGCATTTTGCCATTACTATGATACCAAGTTATTATTTAAAGTATACATTCCAAAACTGTTAATAATGAAAGTTCTTATCCAGGTTCCAGTTGTTGATGGCTATTCTTTCCCTCACCTAACTAAACGAATGAACGTTGCTGGTCGACATATAACCTCCTATCTTGTTGATTTGCTTTCAAGGAGGGGGTAAGGGCTAACTCCTTTCATTTCAGTTGTAATATCTTATGTATGCTTCAATTCTAACTGGAACACAATTTTCTTTCCTTAAGGTATTCATTAAATAGGACTGCTGATTTTGAGACTGTTAGGGAAATCAAAGAGAAGCTATGCTATATAAGGTTTGCTACAAATCTCAAGCCACATTTTGATTTCCTGTGTCCTGTAATCTTTCCTTAATAGGTACATCTATTTTCCTGCAGTTATGACTACAAGAGGGAATATCAGTTGGGGCTTGAGACCACTATCCTTGTTAAGAATTATACTGTAAGTTAATATCCTGATTTTCTTGAAATCTTTATGTGACTAGTTCTGTGTAAATAATTATTGATTTAGTTGGCAATTCTGGTTAAAAGGGCTTGCCTGAAGATAGAGGGACAGGAGGCTCATGTTCTGCTGATCCTTTAATCTGTTCTTTAATGTATTTCTTTTCATATGCTTTTCAAGACTTTCTGTAACTACATTCACACTTCTTGTGCCTTAACACATGAATGTAATATGTAGTATTAATTATTATTATTGTTGTTGTTGTTGTCCACTCACTTGTAGTGCATTTGGTTTAAAGGATGGAAGGGGAGGGTTCCCTTGTTTGGTTTGGTCCAAGAGAAGTGGAGGGGAGGGAAAATATGAGTAATAATGTAATATATTGTTAACCCTTATAAGCATTAGTGAAGGGGACGGGAGGTAAAATAAAATCTTAGCACAATTCTGTCAGTGTGGTAAAAATTTTTTATAAAAGACTTTCCCTCCCCTTCAAATCCCCCTAACATTGGAGGGGAGGCAAAAATAGAAGGGGGAGAGATTTGGCCTCATCATTTCCCCTTTCCTTCCTTCTAAATTTCTGAACTAAACATGGTAAGATTAAAAAAATCCCTCCCCTCCCCTCCAAATTTCATGTATGCACAAGGTAACTGTCATTAATATTGTTAGAATATATGAAAATATCTAATATTATTTTGATCTGATCTCAGAATCTAAGATTATCCTTTATGATTAGTTTCCCTATATCCTCATTATCTCTTAGAATTGGTTACCATATTTTCTTCTCATGATTTGTTTCCTATATAGTTAGGATCATGATTAGTAATTAAGGGTTAGTGCTCTGGGTTTGATGACCACATCTGGCACATCATCACATTGCAATACATCACATCATATCAAGTCAATATCAATCTCATAATAGTCTTTCCTTTTCTTCCCACTATACATATTGATTTACCCTCTCTGAATCAGCTTCCAGATGGAAGGGTCATTAAAGTAGGCACTGAAAGGTTCCAGGCTCCTGAGGCTCTTTTCACTCCGGTAGGTATTTGATGCCCATTTGACTTATGTTTTCTATTGTTAAAGTCATATATAGATATATGTTTTATTTTCTGTCTATTTAAAAGAAGGCTCTTCAAAATTCAAATCCTATCAGAATCATTATGGCAATTTTTTATTTTTAAAAAAGCATAACTATAGTATTTTCACGATGTGCCTGTGCAATTCTAGCTAAATTACTTAGTGTGTTATAAGCTGGCTTATGATTGCATGGCTTTTCCCCCTTCTCACAGGAACTTATAGATGTAGAAGGTGATGGAATGGCTGACATGGTTTTTCGCTGCATTCAGGAAATGGATATTGACAACCGGATGATGGTATGATACTCCATTTGAAATCTATTTTCCTTTATTTTTCGTAGGTAAAAGGAGAAAAAATACATTGATGTCAGTTAATAACCATTTTAGGCTTGAAAATATTAGACTAACTTCCATAAATTGAAATTTAACAATGCAAGTGTGAAACAATATTAATGCTATCATTTCTGAGATGAAACCTATGACAGCAATTAGATGCAGCACCTCTATTTTGAGTTCATTTCCTCCTAATTTAAATAGGAAACATATTGGTTTTCTTCGATTTTGATAAATTCTGCAAAATTAGAACAAGAAAAGGGGAGACCATGTTCCTTACGAGCAGAGTTAGCTCTCTATTAAATGCTGAAGATAACTGGAAAATGAAAATGGAAATTCTGCAAAAAACAGAATTCTCCAACCATCCAATGCTTTCCTTGCTCAATATTTGCCTGCCCTCTCTTTCCTCCCTTACCCCATCTATATTTTTGTCGCCCAATTCTGGTATCACAACAGAATTCCTTCTTCAGTCAGCATGTAGCACTTACTCCCCAACAAAAATATCTGGTAAGGCACCTTCAGTTATGTGCTTAGTATTCAATTTCAACTTGCTATCATTACCTCAAATGCAATTCAGTATAGCTGTCCACGTTGTTACAGCTTTCATTCTCTCTTCTACTAAACTCCTCCATCGGCATGTTCTCAGCAGTGGTCATTTTCTCCAATTCTTCTTGCCTCTTCATATGCATGTGGTCCATCACCTCCATTTAGCCCCCTCCTATTCAGCCTATTATTTTTTCCTAGTATAAACGTGTCACATACCAGTCAGATTTTTTTTGTTTTCAACTTTCAACCAACTATCGTATTTGTTGGATCCACTGTGTTCTGTGTCTTTCTTTTGCATGTGTCTTAAATTAGATATTTTTTAAGAATCCCTTGTACTTATTGAATTTGGAGTTTCCATGTGATTAGTATTGAATTACTCGTGAGTTTAGTCTTACTTCATTGTTGAAAAATGAAAGAAGACTCCATCTCCAAATTTTACTCAGACATAACTCACCATCTTTTTGGGTGTGAAGTAGTGTCAAACCAAACTATCCAACAAGCATGAGCTCTTCTTGAAAAGGTGATCCAGCCTAACTTCCAGTATGGCTACCTTGTTATGACTTCACTCCAGTCACTAGCCCTGCTTTACATGAATTTCCTTGTGTCTTCTGTCATTCCCTGCTAAAGTATTACAAGTCTATCAACCAGTTTTTGCCTCATTTACTCTTTGGCTTTCAATACTAAGGGACTCTTTGGCTGGAATGAAAATCACTTTATCCTTGCTTGGTATAAAAATTTGAGGTGGAAAATATGACCCAATTTTACTCTGGGCTATTATTTTGTTGAAAAATATTTTCACTCTGTCCTCAGTTTTCCACCTTTCCACCTACTCAACCAAGCAAGTCCTCAATCTTTGTATTAATCTTTTGATTTGTCATGTCACATCTCTAGCTACAAGATCGTATTTGTATTGGTTCATGGGTCATGACTAAATGGCATTATCATTTGCCATCTGTCCAAATAACTATCATTAAAATAAAATATTCCCTTAAGTCAAGAAATTACATTTATGAATAGGACCACTGCAGCTCTAGAGGGTCTTGTGCTTTCTATAATCTGCACAGAGCACTCCTGCCTCTGTTAATTGTATTTTGAAAATGTCATGCAATTTATTTATGCTGTGATGTTTTGTCTTGCAGCTATATCAACACATAGTTTTAAGTGGAGGGAGCACCATGTATCCTGGATTACCAAGCCGGTAGTTTGTTATTTCTCCTTTACCTTGGCTCTAATTGTCCTTAATTTTGTGTTGCTGAATTTTTTAGTTAATAATATTGTTAAAAGAGAAGAAACAGAGACATGTTTCACTGAAACCGTGTGTCTGAATACACAACGGAGGCTTGTTTATATAGTGATATTGCATTAATTACAAATAAATAGAGGATATTTGGTTTCCTCTAAATTAGAGATTATGTTCCTATTTATCACTATAAATGCAGAATATTTATTCTGATTCTCAACACTCCCCCTCAAGCTGGAGCATACAAATCATATGTTCCAAGCTTGTTACAAATATAACTAATTCTAGGACCCCTTAGAGACTTAGTAAGGATATCTGCCAACTGGTCACAGGAGTTGACAAATCTCGTAGAAATAACTCCAGACTCTATCTGTTGTCTGATGAAATGGCAATCCACCTCAATATGTTTGGTCCTCTCATGAAAGACTGGATTCGAGGCAATATGTAAAGCTGCTTGATTGTCACAGATAAGCATCATTTGTGTGGCCCCCTCAAACTTAAGCTCTCCAAGGAGCTGTTTCAACCATATGAGTTCACAAGTTACCAAAGCCATGGCCCTGTACTCTGCTTCAGCACTTGATCTGGCTACAACATCTTGCTTCTTACTTTTCCAAGATATCAAGTTTCCTCCAACCAGTACACAATATCCTGATGTGGACCGCCTATCACTAGGTGACCCAGCCCAATCAGCATCTGAATAGCCAACAATCTGAGCATGTCCCTTATCTTCATAAATGAGACCTTTTCCTGGAGCACTCTTAATGTATTTCAGGATTCGAATGACTGCATCCCAATGTTCCTGGCAGGGAGAGTTCAAAAACTGACTTACCACACTTACTGCAAAGGAAATATCAGGACGAGTGACTGTGAGGTAGTTCAGTTTTCCAACCAATCTTCTATATCTTCCAGGATCAGATAGTGGCTCCCCCTGATCAGGTATCAGTTTGACACTAGGATCCATAGGAGTGTCCACCGACTTAGCATTCAATAGGCCTGTTTCTTCCAGGATGTCTAGGGCATATTTCCTCTGAGAGATTACCAAACCATCCTTGGATTGAGCAACTTCAATACCAAGGAAATACCGAAGCTTACCAAGGTCTTTAGTCTGGAATTGCTGTGAGAGGTATTGTTTCAGACTGGTAATGCCATGTTGATCACTTCCAGTAATAACAATATCATCTACATAAACAATAAGGTAGAGGCATCCCTGAGGTGAATGGCGATAGAAGACTGAGTGGTCGGCTTGACTTTGGATCATTCCAAACTGCTGCACAATAGTACGAAAGCGGCCAAACCAGGCTCGAGGGGACTGTTTAAGTCCATATAGAGACCTGTGAAGCCTGCAGACCATGGTAGAGGACTCCCCCTGAGCAACAAAACCTGGTGGTTGCTCCATGTAAACCTCTTCATCAAGATCGCCATGCAGGAAAGCATTCTTAATATCAAGCTGGAAGAGAGGCCAGTGACAAATAGCAGCCATAGATAAAAGTAGACGGACAGATGCCATTTTGGCTACTGGGGAGAAAGTATCAGTGTAGTCCTGGCCATACACCTGAGTGTAACCTTTTGCTACCAGACGTGCTTTGAAACGATCTATTTTGCCATCAGGGCCAACCTTAAGGGTGTATAACCATCGACACCCCACAGTGGATTTCCCGGGCGGAAGAGGGACCAACTCCCAAGTGCCACTGCTCTGGAGTGCACACATCTCGTCAATCATTGCTTGCCTCCATTCTGGGTGGGATAATGCTTCACCTGGAGAAGTAGGGATAGACACGGAAGACAGAGAAGACAGACAAGTATAATGCAAAGGAGAGAGACGGTGATAACTAAGGTTAACATAATGAGGGGATGGGTTACGTGTAGAACGAATACCTTTTCTCAAAGCAATTGGCCAATTAAGGTCAGATGGCAGGCCCGGATCCGGTATAGGAGATGGCGTTGGGGAAGAGTCTGGCATGGCCTCTACTATATCATCATGAGGTGCTGGAGGTGGAATTGCTGTACGCTGCTGTCGTCTGTGATAGACTTGAAATGGTTGTGTAGCTTGCGGTGCTTGAGTTGGAACATCATGGTGTACTACAGAGTCATCTTGGGAAGTAATAGGAAGAGGAACAATAACAGGGGTACCAGGGGTGACAGGACACCAAATGTCAGGAGAAGATGGAGCAGACTCAAAATAAGGAACAGATTCAAAGAATGAGACATCAGCAGAAATGAAATACCGTTGAAGGGTAGGAGAAAAGCAACGATACCCTTTCTGCAAGCGATGATAACCCAGGAAGACACACTTGAGTGACTTGGCCGACAGTTTGTCAAGGCCCGGACTCAAATTGTGAACAAAGCATGTAGAACCAAAGACCCGTGGAGGTAGTATGTGAAGTGGTGACTGGGGATAGAGGACAGAATGAGGAATCTGATCATTTAGGACAGAAGAGGGCATGCGATTGATGATGTAGCATGCCGTGAGGACAGCATCACCCCAAAAACGCGAGGGAACATGGCCGTGAAAAAGAAGAGTCCTAGTAGTCTCAATGAGATGCCTACTTCTTGCGCTCAGCGACCCCATTTTGTTGTGGAGTGTGGGCACAAGATGTTTGATGAAGAATGCCCTTTGAGGCCATAAACTGTTGAAATTGATGGGAAAGGTATTCTCGGGCATTATCACTGCGAAAAGAACGGATAGGGATACCAAACTGGGTTTTTATTTCATTATAAAATTTCTCAAAAATGGAGAACAATTCAGACCTATTTTTCATTAACCAGATCCAGGTACAACGCGAAAAATCATCTATAAATGTGACAAAATACCTAAATCCAGACGAGGTGACAATGCGAGATGGACCCCAAACATCTGAATGAACCAAAGCAAATGGGGACGTAGCCCTTTTATTGACACGACTAGGAAACGAATTACGAGTGTGTTTCCCTAACTGACATGACTCACAATGTAGACAAGACAACTGTTGAAGACTAGGGACCATTTTCTGAAGTGTTGGTAGACCAGGATGTCCCAACTGAGCATGAATCGTCAATGGAGAGACAGTAGACGAGCACACCTGCGACGGCTCAGAGAGATAGTATAGGCCATGTGACTCACATCCGACGCCAATCATCCGTCCCGAAGTCCGTTCCTGCAAGGTAACAGAATTTTTAGTAAATTTAACGATAAGGTCATGGGATTGAGTAAGACGATGCACAAAGAGCAGATTAAACGGACAATCAGGTACAAAAAGAACAGACTCAACAGTGAGGGATGGAAGAGGGTGTGTGGTGCCAATGCCTTGAGATTGTGTCTGAGAGCCATTAGCAGAAGTAATGGTAGGTAAATAACCAGATGTAGAAAGAGAAGAAAAGAGGGAGCGGTTACCAGAGATATGGTCAGATGCACCAGAGTCAAGTACCCAAGGACCCAAGGAAGATGAATGAGAGATGCAAGCAATAGATTTACCAGTGTGTGCGACCGAAGCAGTAGCACCAGGGCTTTGGCGACTCTCGAACCACTGGAGAAAATCCTCATAGGTAGCCGGAGTAGCACTGGGTTTATCAGTGGGCTGGACAGTAATCTGAATGGGATCAGCAGAAGATGTCTGAGCGACATGGGCAGGCCGAGGTGGTTTACCATGTAGCTTCCAGCACCGATCAATAGTATGGCCAGTACGATGACAGTGATCGCACTTATAGCGGCTTTTGGAGTTGGATGACCCCATGCGAGAACGTCCAGAATTATTGCTTTGGGAGGCAAGGGCAGATGTATCTCCCATGGTAGAAGTAGAAACATCAGAAGTAGGCCTCGGTGGAATCCGAAGTAGTGTAGCGGAGGCAGTTGTCATGGTCGGTGTCACAGGTGACCCAAGTATTTGGTCCCGTGTAGCAGAATATTCTGAAGGTAAACCATAGAGGGCTAGAGTCATAAAGAAGGTGCTACGATTCTCCAATTCCTTCTTAGCCTCAGCTGCAATAGACGCGGCAGGGGGTAGAAGCTCATTAAAATCATGAAGAGCCGCATGAACTCGCCCAAGATATGCAGACATAGGGCCGTCAAATCGCTGAGGAGCAAGGAGAGTCATCAAGTCTCTACACACACTATATAACCGCTGAGCATCATTTGTGTAGAGGGCACGGGCCTCAGTCCACACCGATTCGCAAGTGTTGTGGGGCCTGAATATCGGTTTGAGAGAGGAGTGGAGAGTGGACTTGATAACACTGCATAGTTGACAATCGATCCTTTCCCATTGTGCACGTTCAGCCTCAGGGATGGACTCGGCGGATGTAGTGAGATGGGTTTTGTGGCCAAGCCCACTAATCCATAAAAGGATATCGGAGGCCCAAGTCGAATAGTTTGCACCGTCCAACTTCTCAATAGAGAGCGGAAAGTTGGAGAAAATCGGACCATCTGCCTTAGGTGGAGGAGGTGTAGCACCAGAAGCCATGAGGAAATTCGAAATAGCACCTGCACAGAAACAAAAAAGGGAAAACAGAACCACAGAAATCCCGAAAAAGGGTGCGTCGTCGAAGTTGCTCCGATTGGAGCGAAACTGCAGGGGTTGAGGCGCGCTGGGTGGGCGACCTCAACGCCGGAGTCGCTGGCTGAAACGTTGCAGCACGCGCCGCCACGCGCCGGAGGTTGAGGCTGTTTGGCGCGGCACAGAATGCGCGAGTGAGGGCGCGTGGGGCTGAATCTGAACACGTGGTGACCGGATCTGAATAGATCGGCCCACGGCGAGTGCTCGCAAGCCAAAAAGGTCGCCGGTGACGGCGGCGACGACGGCGGTGGCTGCCGGAAAAGTCGTCGGAGAAGAGCGAACCAAAGGCACAGAGGTTCGCAAAAAAATTTTATCTCCGGGGAACAGTGGGTCCACCGGGCGGCACGGTTCTTGAGGTATCTCTGTTAGGCTCTAGATACCATGTTAAAAGAGAAGAAACAGAGACATGTTTCACTGAAACCGTGTGTCTGAATATACAACGGAGGCTTGTTTATATAGTGATATTGCATTAATTACAAATAAATAGAGGATATTTGGTTTCCTCTAAATTAGAGATTATGTTCCTATTTATCACTATAAATGCAGAATATTTATTCTGATTCTCAACAAATATTATTATTATTATATATGTCTACACATGTATCACATGACACTAATGTCAACCCTTTAGTATGTTTTTCTGCTAGATCCATGCTAATGTCAATTCAAGTGTATAGTGACAGTTAATATATGTATGGCTACATATTTGTGATTGCCTATTGTCCATTTTTCAGAATGTTTACAGTACCTCCTAGCACATTTTTCTTTGGCTGAAAGGACCTTCTAGAACTCTATATATTGATTTTTTGAGAACTAATAACTGCGGTTCCTTTTCTTGTTAGTTAAATTGATAAACTTTTCTATGCAGTTGTAAACTGGACATATTCCATGCTAGGTTACTTACCTAAATATACCAATTTAAAGTTTTAGTTATTATGTTATACATTAAGTAATGTATTTCTGGATTCTAGATTGTTTTGAATATCAAGATTTAAATAAGTTATTTTGGATGTCCTTCTTTTTCAGTTCTTTTCCTCTTTTTTCTGGTGGGCATGCCGTCTGGTTTTCTAAAAATGCTTTTTCCCCCTTTCTTTATATTATGTTTCCAAGTTAAAGAAGGTAAATCTATATTCTTCCTCTGTCCCCATTTTTCAGATTGGAAAAAGAAATACTTGATCGTTATCTTGATGTTGTCCTGAAGGGTAACAGAGATGGATTGAAGGTAAGCTTAGGTTTCTTCTCTTTATTTTGCTTCTGCATTTGTATCCTATGTAGCATGTGGGTTATTGAAGATACATTTATTCTGCAATTTTTTTTGATTGAGACATTTATTCTGTAATTTATGCTTGCTTGTTAATTTAGAAAAACCAACAAGTTTATCCTGTACTTATTTATTCTTTAATACCTATTATCTAATAGAGTTACTTATTGGGATGAGCTATAGAATACCTCAAGAGAGAATTGTGTTGTTGGTTGAGTTAAATCTGCTGATATTGACCTGATAGGAAGGAAAAGGTTGGTGCTCTTGAATTAAATTTGGCCTTGTGGCCCCAATAATTATGTACCATGCCTTAAATTGTGAGATTCCCATCTCATGATTTTGTATCTTGATTGTAGAAAAAATCCTCCGTCCCAATGTGATGTGACTGACTAGAAAATTAAAAAAAAAAAAATCTGAAGCTTTTGTTTAGTCCCTCCGTTTATTTTGGGTACTTCCTCCAAAAATGACAACAACAGGCAACCATAAAAGTTAAGAAAATACAGGATGCTTTAAAAGAGAAAGAGAAACAGTATGTGATGTGTGAGAGTTTGTAATCATGAATTAGGCCAACTCATTGTTCCCTTATTCTCATCTTTTCTGTTCTGATGGTGATCAGAAATTGCGACTAAGAATAGAGGATCCACCTCGTAGGAAGCACATGGTGTACCTTGGAGGTGCTGTCCTTGCAGGAATAATGAAGGTTTGAGTTAGCTGTTAATTTTTTGGCTGTTCTCTTCTATATGCATAGGCTTATTTATCAATGTAGATGTGAAAGCTATTGGCATATTTAAAAAACCCAGGATGCACCAGAGTTTTGGATTAACAGGGAAGATTATCTAGAAGAAGGAATTGCTTGTCTAAGCAGGTGTGGCCAGGCATGACTTTGAGGTCCGTGATCGCTCTGAAAATGGGATATCATTTTGGGAAGCAAAAAGCACACCAGAGGCTGAGTGATGATTATTCAAAGCTGTTAAAACTGCCTCCTAAAATAGCTTGCATTAATTGCTGCTGGCCTTGTATAGCTGCCCCTATGGCTACTAGAGGCTAGTTGTGATTGTATATGCACTTATGTTTTCTTGATAGATACGACAAGAGAAAATTCTTGTTTCTTGTTTTTGTAGCAAGAATTGTTGCAACTATGTGGCATAATGTTTAATAAAGAATACATTGTAAATTTTGTAACTGTTCCATGTTCGTTTTTCTTTGTCGAGAGAGCTTGTATTACGGAAGACTTTACACATCTATGTCGGCATCAGCCAATTAATGGATTAATATTATCTGACTGGAAAATATTGGAGCTTTATGTGCATCTGTGTTAAGGTATACGTTACACATCTCCGTCTATTTTTTAGTCAATATATGATTTTGTCTGTCAAAGGGTCAATTTGTGTTAATTTTGTCCTTAAAGTCTTAGTATGTGCATAATTTGTTCCCAAGGGTTTGTTTGGAAGAATGATTGAGAGTTTTAAATTTTGAACTTTTTAAAAATTAAAATTAATTCTTAGTTTCATGATTTTAGTTTTAAAATTGTGATTTTCATTTTTCAAATTTTAATACTAAATTTTAAATTCAAATTATATAAATTACTCGATATTTTATTTGAGTTTGTTTGGTGGTGTTTGTGGTTGATTGGCAGTGGGAGCGATAAATAGGGGAAATGAAGGTGGCAATGACAAAAGTTGTGGCAGCCGTAGTCAATGATGGTGGTTGCTTGACAATAATAACGGTGGTAGTGATGGTGACAATCATGGTGACGGTGGTTGACTAGCAATGATGATAGTAACAATGGTGGTGGCTGATAGGTGGTTATGGTGACGTTAACAATAGTTGGTGGTGGTAATGTTGTCAACATTGGTTGATTGATAGTAGCAACGATAAGGGTAATGGGTGAGGAGCAGACGATGGAAATTGGGATAACAATTGTAGAGTGACCAATGATGGTGGTTGTAGTGACAATGATAATTGTGATAACAAAGATTAATGGTGGTGGTGGTGATGCTAAAGGTAGTGATAGTTGTAGTGGTAACAATGGTTGAGTGATGGGTGGTAGCAACAGTAATATGTCAGTCTTTCAAGAAAGATGAGAGTTGAATAAATTATTTTTACAACTAAAAACAAAATACCAAAATGACTTTTTTTAAATAATAATTATTTCAAAATTGGGTTAACATTAATTTAGTTCCATTTTAGCTAAACACATTTTGTTTTGAATTTTACATTTACAAATAAAAAACTAAAAACTTTCAATTACTTCTAATGTACCCTAAGTTTGTCAATGCCATGAAAAATTAGATTAATGTGAACTTGAAAAAAAATTGAAAATTAAATTTATGATCAAGAAATAGGAAATTAAATTGTCATTAAATCGACAAATTTGGAGACTTAGTTAATAAATGGTTAATTTGTCATGAAGTTGACTAATTTAACACGCAAATTTGTGTATGTTGTGAACTTTTTGTGATTTCTAAATCATAATTTATTTCTCGGTCGTTGTCTAATGCCTTCCTTGCGATACATGTCAACTTCGTGCTAGCCAGCAGATATACTTGTGTTCGTTAAGATATAGAATATATTATCTAAATAGGGTCAAAGTCTTCTGGATTTTTCAGTATCCAAGAAAAGCAAGTGCAGGTCTACAAGTTTACCAATTTTTGCTTATCTGATTGTAGTTGACTACGACTTCTGAATGAAATTAAATTTCTGGGTTACCTTACCTTTTCTAATAAGCACGATAAATATTACCAAACCAAGTAACTTAAGAGATAATATCCATGTTACTTGTACAATGAAAACACCTTGGAATGTCGCAAAAAGTCTCCAACGCCCCCTCCAACTTTCGTAGACTTTCTAATACAAGTTCTCGTTCTAGTATTGCTTCATTATCATCTTCAAAATTATGGACACAAGGCTAGGAAGCTGGATCAATTAAACTAAAATTAGGATTGCTTTGTTGCAGAGAGGATTACTATTTGAAAATGGGAGCTAACAGATCATTTTTTACGAATTCCTTGCAGAAAAAAGGAAAATTGACATTGGGTGTCTCTATCTTTAATAAATCGGATATTGGATAGTGTGTTCAAGTCTTCATCTAAATCACGATTTAAGATTTTTCAAACGCAAAAGCAAACACTGAATATGCTAGTGGTGTGAATGATTTTGCTTGCCCGGCGCAAGGAATATGTTCCGAAAGTCATGAAGATTTTATTGGTGCGATTGATTGATATTGGGCACGTGTTAACAAATGCATCAGGGCATAATTTAAAAGGTAAAATTTGAAAGAAAAACACTACATAAAAGTGAAGTATTAAATATACTATTTATATAAGAAAAGAAGTACATATACTAAGAATTTAAGAAAAATTTAATTAATATACTTTTTATTGACTAATTAGAAATATTTAATAGAACATATTGAGTGTATGTTTGAAGTAATTCATTTTGTGTTTAGAATAATCTATAATCAAAATCTTTGAAATATTTTTCTAAATATTAATCAAAATTAAACATGCAATAGATAATAAAAAGGGTTCTTTAATATGCTAGGAAGATTGTTAAAAACTTAACTTTGGAGTTGTTTTCATTTTGCAAATGGAGTTTGCGAAAGGAATCTTAGTCTTGATTTTGTAGAAACTTGGTTTTATGCAAAATATGAGTGTGGGAATCCAAACATGCATAAAATTACCATGTGTTTGTTTTTGCGTTTTTGATCCATGTTCCTGTGCATTTTCCCGTCAAAAAGGGAAGAAAGATGTAGAAGCAAGAGGTGAGTTGCTTCATATGATCCACGTCCAAAAGTAGATGACGCGTTACCAAACATATAGTTAGTGTGTTTGGACAAACCTTTGCAAAATTGATTTTGAAGTAAAATGATACATGTTTGGATATTTTTATTCTAAAAGCAAGTTAGTAGTAAAATTCATTATAAAATTTTGGTTCAAATATGTTTCTAGTTCTTATAATATATTCGTTTTATGTTTTTAAATGCTTTTAGGGTGTGAAAAATTACATCAATAACAAAATTATACTGTGTAGCTTCTACATCTTTGAATTGACGTGAAAATATACACGCTTTAAAGTAATTTCAAATTCAATTCAAAAACAATTTTAAACTCAATCAAATTTTAATGTGATACTAAATATATAAATATTTAACTAAAATAAAATTAGCAGGTATTTTAACGTGATTGTAGAATATCTAATGTGAATTTTTAAAAGGTTAAACCATGGTACTAAAACACGATTATGCCACTTTAAGTTCACTACCACAAATGATGATGTGGGGAAAGCAACGACTAATTAAACAAAATATTAGGTTAGCAAATGTGGGATACCAACCACACCAAACAAGCCCATCTCCCTTCATCTTCTGACTTGGTTCCTTTTTGTCTTTAGTCTCTTTACTAGTGGCCTACCCTCACCCATACATAGTCCACAGTGTACACAGAAGGAAAAAAAATAAATTATGACAATAAGTCTCAAATGTACCACGTATTTTAGTAGCTTGCACCGTTGTCTATGAACAACTAACTCTCACCTTCACATTGTATTTATTTTCTTCCATTGCTATGTTTTGAACATCTAAGGACTCCACCCCCTATCATACATATATACCTTGCAACTTTCGCTTAAAGAAACTCAGACCCTTATAATATTGTGCGAGGCACACCCCAGGTATGAGAAACACAACACAACACATGTGTTTCTGATGATGTTTGTTTCCAACATTATTGCATGTTCTAGCCTTGAACTTTGACCATTTATCATACTCAACACATGTTTGATGTTTCTATTGTTCTTCTTTTTTGTGGTACATGTTAGTTACTAAGGAGCTTGAGATGGAAATGGCTAATGAGAACGGTTTCCAACTTAGTGTGAAGCTAAGTGAACCAACTCTAGTTCCTCCTGCTGAAGAAACAAAGAAGGGTTTGTATTTCCTATCTAACCTTGACCAGAACATTGCTGTGGTTGTGAGAACTGTTTATTGCTTCAAAGCTGCTGAGAGGGGGAATGAGAAGGCTGGGGAAGTGATCAAGAATGCATTGAAGAAGGTTCTTGTCCACTATTACCCTCTTGCTGGGAGGCTTACTATAAGCTCAGAGGGTAAACTCATAGTGGATTGCACAGGAGAAGGTGCCTTGCTTGTGGAGGCTGAAGCAAACTGTTCAATGGAGGAGATTGGTGACATCACAAAGCCAGACCCTGGGACTCTTGGTAAGCTTGTTTATGACATTCCTGGAGCAAAGCACATTCTTCAGATGCCTCCTTTGGTTGCTCAGGTAAGTTTTATGACTTTTTCTTGTATCTTTTTTTTAAAGTCCCTGTGGAGTTGGTTTGTTTTTGGATACATAACCATGAGGTGTTTTTAAGCAAATACTTAAGTTCACAAATGTAGTGACCAGAGTCCAGAGATATGTCATCTAGCATTTATCAAGCTCTCTGTAGGAATTTTTATAAATGAAAAATATGTCATCTAGCAGCTATTTTTGAATGTCTCTTATAAGGTTAGCGGCAAAGCATTTTTTGGGGTAAACTAAAGGGGTGATATTAATAAAAAAAGAAGGGGGGGGGGGGGGGGGGTGCTAGTATTCCCTGACTAAGATTGGTTTTGGTTTGTGAATGTTTATCAAAACAGTACAACTTTATCTTTTCATGCTAAGAATAGTCAGCTTATCCATTTTGCAAGTACTGGAGTTGCTATTTCTGTGGAAAAAAGTTAAAGGGACACCTTATTTTTGGAGTGTATAGGTAGAATTGTAGAAAGGAAGAGAGAGATAGAGAGGAAAAATAAAAGAAGAGAAATTAATAGATATGATGTAACGAAAAATGAAGAGAAAGATTAAAAAAAATGGAGCGAAAGTGAGAAAAAGAGAAGTCGAATGTATGATAATAATAATCTATTTCTGTATCAGTACTCTAACATCACAGAATCTCTTCATCATTTCTCTTTCTCCTTTTCCCTATACTTGTGATAAACAATCAATTCCTTCTTACCTAGAAGACTGAAAATGATTGAAGAGATGGCCCCTCACTTTGCATTATTGAGTATTAGTGTCAACTCAATATTCCAGGTGACCAAGTTCAAATGTGGAGGCTTTGCACTTGGGCTGTGCATGAACCACTGCATGTTTGATGGCATTGGTGCCATGGAGTTTGTGAACTCCTGGGGAGAAGCAGCTAGAGACTTGCCACTCTCAATCCCTCCAGTGCTAGACAGAAGCATACTCAAGGCAAGAAACCCACCAAAGATAGAGCACCTGCATCAAGAATTTGCTGACATTGAAGACAAGTCCAACACCAACAGTTTATATGAAGATGAAATGGTCTACAGGTCCTTCTGTTTTGATCCTGAGAGACTGAAGCAACTGAAGATGAAAGCCATGGAAGATGGAGCTCTTGACACATGCACAACATTTGCAGTCCTCTCAGCATTTGTGTGGATAGCCAGAACCAAGGCACTGAAAATGTTGCCAGACCAACAAACAAAGCTTCTCTTTGCTGTTGATGGGAGGGCCAAATTCAACCCACCTCTTCCAAAAGGATACTGCGGGAATGGAATTGTGCTAACAAACTCTGTGTGCCAGGCTGGTGAGCTAACAGAAAAGCCCTTCTCATTTGGTGTGAGGCTCATTCAAGATGCAATCAAGATGGTCACAGACAGTTACATGAGGTCAGCTATTGATTACTTTGAGGTGACAAGAGCAAGGCCTTCTCTTGCTTGCACCCTTCTGATCACAACTTGGTCCAGGCTCTCCTTTCACACCACTGATTTTGGATGGGGGGAACCTGTGCTGTCAGGGCCAGTGTCACTGCCAGAGAAGGAAGTGATTTTGTTCCTCTCTCATGGCCAAGAGAGGAGAAGCATCAATGTGCTGCTGGGTTTGCCTGCTCCTGTCATGAAGATTTTCCAAGATTTGATGCAGATATAATTAGGGTCACACATGTATCTGCTGACCAAAAAAAAAGGGTCACACATGTATCTTATGTGTTTCAGTTATTTTTCTAAGCTTATTATTATCATTGTTATTCTGTTGTTTCCTGAAAGAAAAGAGACTACTTATTCTGTTTATGAATTTATTGGTGCTAATCAATAATTGAAGCCTTATATTTTGTTGGTGAATTTAATTTATATGGAAAAGTTTCTGCAGTTAGAAGAAACATTTTGGTGCTTTATAGGGTGACACAAGTTTTTCCCCTAGGTGAGACATTGAGTCTCTTATTAGGTAATCTAGATTTCTCTAATCATTGTAGAATAAAACGTCACGTAATCCAGTAGAAGTTTTATATATTCAACCCTACCAAAACATCTTGACTTGAGTTATTGCAATTCATTTTATTCACGTTTAATGTATCACCAGTTCTTTCTCAACATATTAAACAAATTGATTTAAATCGCTTAAGCTGGTATATATTTTTTAAATTAAGATTGTTTTTGGTGGATGTTTGAATTAAGATAAGATATATGATGTAGTTTCTTTATTAAGTTGTGGGTCTTTTTGATTGGGATGATGTTTCTCATCTTCCGACTCACATCGAAATTTGAACATGAAAACAAGAGAATTAGAAAAAATACACTTATCAAAAGGATATTTTGTCAAAAAAAAAAAAAAAAATCAAAAGGATATATTCTTTCGAAAAAAAAAAAAAAGGATTTACGTTATCTTTCGAAAATAAAATCATCCTTTTTTTTTTTTTTTCAATATAGTGGTAAGTCTTCGGTTTCACAATATAGTTGGTAACTTTTGTTCAATCATACTTTTCGTCCGTGAACAATTAGAATTCGTGGTAGTTTTGGCTTTGTAATAATTTAATCTCTAAGTTAATATATATAATTTCATAATCTTTTAAAAAATATCCTGAAAATTTTCAACGTTTTGAATAGCCGGATAATGCTATCAACCTTTGTGTGACCCACCATTTCTCATCCTATAAATATATCGAGTTGAACTATTGAACATCTGATAGCTTATAAAATAATTAGTGTAAGAAGCCAGTTTATCTTTCAATTTATTGTATCATGTTTATGGGAAGATAATTATTGAACTTTGGGTTATAGAGTACGACAACCGAAAAAACACTTTCTTACGTAAGAACATAAGAATAACGTTTTCATAGAAGTCATATTCTTGGGTTATAATATGATTTTCTCATTACAAAAAATTTCAACTGTAAAAATGAACATTTTTGCATGACCATACCTCTAAATAAGGAATTCTTAGCTTGTTATTTTTGTCTCAAAAGCTATTATCAGCTATCACATGTTCAATAGTTCAACAGTTCAACTCGATATATTTATAGGATGAGAAATGGTGGGTCACACAAAGGTTGATAGCAGTATCCGGCTATTCAAAACGTTGAAAATTTTCAGGATATTTTTGAAAAGATTATGAAATTATATATATTAACTTAGAGATTAAATTATTACAAAGTCAAAACTACCACGAATTCTAATTGTTCACGGACGAAAAGTATGATTGAACAAAAGCTACCAACTATATTGTGAAACCGAAGACTTACCTTCTGGATGCATCCTGCATTTCTTCTGGTTCTGAGGGCTCATTCATGTCCCATATGCTGCATTTATGAGATCAAAACACACACACATATATATATATATATATATATATATATATATATATATATATATATATATATATATATATATATATATATATATTTTTTTTTTTTTTTTTTGACAGAAAGATCAAAACATATTAAGACATAGCATTATTACTACTAAAATTTCTCATATTACATCTATATTTTTCTATGAATTTTAAACAAAAAAATCCGTAGAGAATACGTTTTCTATGAAATTTCCTGTAGATTTTGATTCGTAGGTAATAATATATTCACGTATAATAAGTTTTCTGTATATTTTAAAATTTATAGGAAATTTCCTACAGGTTTTTCCCCAGCAAATTCATCAATTTTTTCAGGATTTTTTTTTTTGAGGAAATTGGTGTTTGTAAGAATTTTCTTGCAGATATTCATGAAAAAAATCTGCAGGAAATATTCTTGTGGAAAAATCTATAGAAAAAAAAATGCAGGAAATATACCTGCAAATTTTAAATCCCTAAAAAATTTCACAGGTAATTAATTTCCTATGAATTTATAAATTTGTAAGTAATTTTTCTACAATTTTTTTAATTTGCAAGTAATTTTCTTGCAGATTTATAATCTGCAGGAAATTTCACATATTAGCTCACATAAAATTTTAATAAATGATTTGTAAAATAGAGTCTTAGAAAGAGACTGCAGGAGAGTATCACTAGTATTTTTCTAAAATTAATGTCTAATAATTAATTTACGAGCATAAACAAAATAAATAAATAAATAAATAAATTATACTACATAATCAAATAAAATAAATCCAAAAAAGGAAAATAACTCTGCTTTTGCCCCTGCTGCGCCACCTTCATCTACCGCTCTGATTGTCCCCGCAAACTTGCAATTCAGCCATGCCATCACTGCCAAAGTCTAAGCAAGTTGTGTTAAATAGTATTTCATTCACTGTTTTGAAAGATTTTTTTTTTTTTATAGGTCTCACTGTGTTGAAGGTATGTACAGTGTTTGTTGGGAACTGATTTTGTATATGACGTATCATTCAGGTTGGGGTTACAACATATTGTTACAATACAGGGGATAGGGCTGAGTTATGTGGGGAAAGGGATTTTTAGAGGTGGTTTTTCTATATTGTAACTTGAGCTCCCATGAACATTTTTTTTTTATTCGTAGAAATCAAAGACATGTACTAGAGATTTACAATAATTCACACACGCTACTTAACCAATTGAGTTAGACTTCCACTTTTTAGAGAACTAGTCTCTTTTCTTCTTCTTTCATGTACTAGATGAACCTCTTTGGACTTCCTTTTCACACCTCCAGATGAATCATTCCCAAATATTCTTCAAATGAATCTGAACTTAAACTTAATCAATCAAATCAAAAGTTACAGCTTTTTAGTTGCTGTTATAATCTCTTAAAATTTGAGTTTGATTCTAACTATATACTAGTGTCATTTTAGAATTTAGGTTGGACTTAACTCAATTTTATAAAATTAACTTATGAACTTATATAATTATTTTGACCTTGTTAATATAAGATTTCTAACACAAAGCTTTTATAATTATGCAACCTCTCCTTTATAGTTTCCAACCTTCACAATCATTTTTTTTTTCTAATATACGTGACAAAGAAATTTAAATTTAGAATCTTATAATAACTACTCAAATTTTCTGGTAGACCAATCTTAATGAATTATCTTACATAAAGTCAATTAGCTTTAAACAAAATGAATCATACTTCATCAAAGGAAGTGATGAAAGCTCTGATCCAATCCATTGCAGCTGAATTAATGCTAGTATATATCTCAAACACCATCATCTAGTGAATGGCTGGGTCCCATCCCATCCTCGAAGGACTCACATACACAGCTCTCCCTAATGGTAGTAGGCATTAGGCAAAAATGAAATACACATTTTCCTTGTTCAGTGTACTGATTTGACATTCAGTCCACTACTGTTGTTTTGCACCATAACACGTGTTCTTATACTTTGAACCAAGGTCCTCAATCATGCACATACATAATAAGCGTATGTGAACAAAAGCTACGCACCTAGTGTATTATTGTCAATGGCTTTTATGTGAAACTGATGACTTACCTTCTGGATTCATCCTGCATTTCTTCTCTGGTTCTGAAGCCTCATTAATGTCCCATACGCTGCATTTATGTGATCAAATAATTTTAAGAACGAAACAGCATGATCAGAACGGAACAATTTGACAATGAAATAAATATAAAAATATACTCACTTTCTCTTTTTTCTTCTTAATTTTCCACCACAATTTTCTTTTACAATTAATTGGCAGCAGCAAAGGGCATCCCGAGCATGGATTGATCCTTTTGAAGCGTGTGATTGTGGGGTTGGATAATTTTCCTTTCTAACATGCTATGCTGCTAGTGTTTGGTGTCTTAGCTATATGACTAAAATCTACATAAGGGATACCTCATGAGTTGAAGAAAGTAGCATTAATTAATTAATTAGTATGTTAATAATGTGCATAAAATCATATTGAAATTAAGACTCAATTTTTTCTCAGTGGTGAACTTCTTCCTGTGGATGGTTTATCTGTGTACTCCCAATTAACTTAGTTTGGTTTGTCTTCTGCAATTGGTTTAAGGGCGTTTCGGAAGTTTGCAAGATGTTTGTGAGTTTGGGTTGTTGATAAGCAAGGTTCACGCCTCTCTTTGGTTGAGATTCTTGGAAATGATGAAAGAGGATGGAATATATATAATGGTATATGTTGTTTAAATTAGTAAAACATATACGGATGAAATGTAATAAATACTAGTGGAATATATTTCATCATATACTATTGTTTATCTTCATTTTTCTTTTTTTTCAATTTTTTTTTTCATGCGTCAGAGACCACGAGTGTCCTCCAACCCATTGGATCATAAACTAATCCTATTTGTGGTGCGTGGTTGTCACTAGTCTAAGGAAATTTTGTACACAAAGAGAATCGAACACAGATTTTTCGTTAAATTGATCGTTCCTCCAAATGTAAATGCAGTGGAGCCTTACACCACTATGTCAACTTATAGGTTTTCTTTTCTTTCAATTGAGAAGAAATGAAACAAATGAAAATTTCAATCTATTTTATTTCATTCTATTTCAATCAATTCAAACATTATAGGATTAGCTCATTACCTAATTTGAGGTTGGGAATCTTCTCCCAAGATGCATGCAAGTGCAACTTTCACATTTCTGCCCTACGTACAATTTAGAGCAATATTATTAGATATGGATGAATCATGAAATTCACATAGATCTTATCTCAATATGTAATAAATCTATACGTTAACAGGGAATTGTATAGTTTTGAAAATCGGATCAACTAGTTCAACCGAGAACCAGCTTTAATATGCATGATTGATTGGTTAACTAAAAAAAAATATTTTCAGAACTGGTGCGAACCAATCAAATTGGTCCAAAACTGGTGTAGAGTAGATATTTTTTATTTTTTTTATTTTTTAATATTTAATCTAAAACATTTTTAAGATAAGTAAAAACACATTTAATAAGGTTTATGAATTGGTATAAATTATTTTATCAATTATTATTAATTTTCTTTATATAAAACATATAATTTTAAATCACTGTTAAACAATTAAATTTTTAATCAGTATCTTGATCAATTCAATGATTGGTCCGGTTTTATTAACACGTGGACTCGTGATAGTCTACTCCTTCACTTTCCTGCCTCTTCAATTATTTTACTTTATCTGTTTTTATTATTTTTTATTTTTATTTAAAGCTAATTGTAATTTTTTTTCTTTTTCTATGCAAATACTGTATTAGTTAAATGATAAATAATACTTATTAAAGAGAATAAAGCCTAATCAAATAAATTTTAAATGATAATGAAAACATTTTTAAAATATTTTTAAAAAATATGTTATTAACATTTATTATATTCTTTATTTCCCATTTATGTGATTCATTATCACTGTGCATAATTGTAAAAGCATAATTTCCTATTAACAAATTATCGATGTGACACATTGAGCCTGTTTGTTTTAATTTTCTTTTTTATAGAAAAAAGCACTTTTTTTATTATAGGCCAGGAGACCAAATAAGCTTCAAATAACAACAAAGAAAGCATGAAAATTCACAACTTGGAGACCATGCAAACTCCACTGTTAAGTGGTACCAAGGACTGCATTTCCTGCACCAAAATAGTTCCATCTAGCAAGCAAATGCAAGGATTTTCCTTCCATGTTCCATCATAAATCATGGCTTGAAGAGTTTCCCTCCCCTCAGCTTGATAGCTCATGGGGGATGGTACGTAGTTGAAGGTGAGTTGATGGTACTTCCTTTGCTGCTTGATTTCTACGATTTTTCCTCCAAAATGAAAGCAAGAAATCAATCAATGCATGCACGATAATAAGAGATAAATGGCATGGGAGAGAAGAGAGAAAAATGAAGTTTGGTGATGGGTGAATAAGAGAGAGAGAAAATGAAAGAGTTTTTGAGTATCCATATTATTTGTGCAAAATATCCACTGATAACTAATTTTCGTCCAAGAAACCTAGTTGGTCATCTTTAATGGGGTCTCACCTCCCAATCACGTTTTGTTTACCCACAAGGCTCAAACACAAGAGATCTTATTTAAAGGGACTGAACCCAATTTCACTCTGACCAACAACTTGTTCATAAAAAATGAGAGTTTGAGAGCGTAGGCAAATTTTTTACCAAGTGAGAGTGTGAAAATCTTAGAAATAATAAATAGAAAATAACGTGTTAGAAGATGTAGGATTGTGAGTTACTATGTATTAAGGGACATTATTCTTATTTAAGAGGTATTATTCCTTCTTATGTAACCACTTAGTATTTGAAGGATTATTGATATTATGTCTATTTATGATATAAAAAAAAAATATTATATCCATTTAGTGTTTTAATTGAGAATTTATATGTAATAGTTATAGGTTACTCTACTATAAATAGAAAGTAGCAATTCAGGTAGTTTATATAACAAAATAATAGATTTTGTTTTGTTTTCTTTATACTCTCTTCTCTGTTTTTCTAACAAAATTATAAAATAGAGTGTGAAAGAGGGGGTGGGGGTTGATCTTGCCTAAAATAGCTAACTCAAACTTTTTGATCGGAACATTATATCCCTACTTGAGTTAGTCAAGAAGGGTATTTTGTTCATTTCACTTAAAATTTTTAAAATTTCCAAAAATTTCTATTTAAAACAATAATTTTCTTAATAAAGTTCCCCTTTTTGTCAAATCTAATCAAGAGTTAACACTTTTAGATCAAATTTGTAATTTTTCAAAAGATTTAATAAAGTCATATTCTATTTGGTTAAACTATTCTATAAACACTTCTATTAAGAAGGATAAATTAAATAAATTTACTTATATAAGTTAAAATAAGTTTTTGGAGAAGTTAAATGAGAGAGTTTTTACAAATTAATTTATGCATAAGTTAATTTTAACTTAGGAAAAAATTATTTAATATTAACTTTTTTTGTTGTTGTAATTATTCATAGAAAAAATTATCTAAACAGAGTCTTGTTAAAAATAAATGAAGTAATTTTTATTTGGTGAAGAAATATGAGAGAAGAGAAATAAAATTTATTACTGAATATAAAGTAAATTTAAATTGAGTTTAATGATTATGCATTGACAATGTAAAATAATTTTATATTGTCATTCAATTACAAATCAATCACTATTGATATAAATTTTAGGCTTAATTGCAGATTTTACCACCCAACTTTCATAATTTTGCAAATTTTACCATCCAAGTTTTAATTTTACAAATTTTACCACTCAACTTTCATAATTTTGCGAATTTTACCACCCAAGTTTTAATTTTGCAAATTTTACCACCCAAGTTTTCAATTTTTGCACATTTTACCACCTAAGTTTTCAATTTTTGCGCATTTTACCACCCTGATGTTCGACAAATTTTTTTTTTTTTTGAATTTTTTAACTTTTTTTTGGTAAAATATCAGAGTGGTAAAATGTGCAAAAATTGAAAACTTGGGTGGTAAAATTTGCAAAATTAAAACTTGGGTGGTAAAATTCGCAAAATTATGAAAGTTGGGTGGTAAAATTTGCAATTAAGCCTAAATTTTAAAGTGGTTATCATAAAAGTCAAGAAACTTACCATACATAGTAGATTGTGATTGGATGACGGTGTAAAACTATTTTACACTTTCTATGCATAGCCTATTTTCTTATATAGATTTTCATACACGATAGAAAATGTCTTCTATGCGCACCATACTAGGAAAACCACTTTCCATAAGCAGAAAACAATTTCATTTTTTAAAGCTTTTATTTTCAGAAATCTGTTTCAAGAATGGATTCAGATCTATCCTCTCACTTGTTTTCCAAACTACATGGGATCTAACACTGTTTAAAGTTATAAATAACTATGTGGTGTAAGTGGAAGCCGATGGATACAAACTGCACTGGGGGCAGTTCATATTTGAATTCCAGAGGATCCATATCCTTCATAAGCCATAGATTGATTTTGGAAATGTAGAGATCCAAATAGTTCAGAGTTTGATTAATCGGGCATCAGGTTTGAACACTATCAACCAATTTTAGCTGAAAGCCGACATAAAATTTTATCAAAAATTACAGATCATCCTTTTTATTATAGGTTAAATTAATATGTAGGTCCCTATACTATTCGACAATTTTTAATTAGGTCCTGAACTATTTTTTTTTCTCAATTAGGTTCCTGAAGTTTTATTTAATTTTTAATTAGGTCCCTACCGTTAACTACTATTAACTCCATTAACGGTAGGGATCTAATTAAAAAATAAATAGAAGTTCATGGATCCAATTAAAAAATTTGTTTAGGGACTTAATTAATTTTTTTAAATAGTTCAGGGACCTACTGAATAAATTAAAAGTAAATTAAAAATTATACAAAAAATATCACTTAATTGAAGAATGTATTTAGAAGGAGTGCATTAGGTTTGTCCGAACAGAATCTGTAGAGGGAAACTAGAAGTGCAATAAGGGGATTGATGCTTTCAGAGTTTGAGAATACTGTTTGAAGAACTTGCAGAGGTTGAGAATTCTGAGTTTAGAATCCGCAAAGGTGATAATACTGAACTGAAGAGGTGAGAATACTGACTTGGAGAGTTAAGAATACTCAGTGCAGATATGTAGAATGGACAATACTAAATTTAGAAGTAGTCTACATATGCTTGAGAAGTATAGTGTGATAGTCTGGGTAGAATTTGAGAATTACTTAGTAGGTCCCTGAACTATTTAAATTTTTTTAATTAGGTCCCTAAACAATTTTTTCAATTAGGTCCCAAAACTTCTATTTATTTTTTAATTAGGTTCCTGCCGTTAATGAAGATAACGGTAGTTAATGGCATAGACCTAATTAAAAAATAAATAAAAATTCAGAGACCTAATTGAAAAAAAATAAAATTCAAGAACCTAATTAAAAATTCTTGAATAGTACAGAGACCTACATATTAATCTAACATTTATTATATATAGAGTTTGACCATACTATAGACTAGGGGGCTCACACAGCACAGAGGCACACAGACATTCCACGTTGCACTCATTATTTAGAAGAATCCATTTTTAATTCATCTAATAATAAAGAATGTAGTAGAGAACATGCTACAATTTTTCTTGTATTCATCAGTTTTTGTTGTCATACGTCATGATGATATTTTTCTACAATGAAAATCAATATCCAAGTTTCTTTCGTGTGTACTTCATCAATCCCAGAGCTGCAGGGTTAATTGAGTGTTTGTCAACCTATTGAAAGTTCATTCCTTGGGTACACCTTTAGCAGAGAAGCATGTGCTGAGCCATGCTGACATGTACAATTCACTGACCATTAGATGGTTCGGCTTTTCAACTCTCTTCTTGATTTTATTGCCTCCAGCCACCAAGAGTGAAGAACTTCCAGATTTTGATTGCTACCATTATAAATCAATTCAGTAGTTTGGCAATTGCTGTGCTTGCATTTTATTGTTTTGCATATTTGCAGGATAATCCAGTTTTCCAGCTGCTACTTCAGCAGTTAGGTTGCTATGTTCTCATGAGAAATGTTAACCCCCCGCCTCCCTTTTATTTATACAATAACAATACTAAAGTTAGGACCTATAATGTCAAACAGATATCAAACTGTTAAAATTTATGACCTCGTGCAAACTATCGAACCACACCACTAAACCTATTCTAATAGGTTGTGAATACCGTTCTTTAACACTCTTTTTAACATAATTTTATCTGTTCAATCAAATTTATAAAAATTATATTTCACTTTTTATTTAATAAGTCTCATGAATCAGATATATTAAAATTATGTTTCATTGTTTGTGTAATGAGTCTCATACAAGATTATAATATTTAATATTATTAATATATTTTCACTATAATTTGTTGTGTTAAAAAGTGTGTTTTGTTATTGTTCTTGATTCTCATTTGTTGATTAGGCCATTTTGGTTTTGGTGGCATCGATCTTCCACAGTGGAGCTAATAAAATGAGGACCGGAGGGACAATATTTGATAATTACCTGACATATTCTTTGTACGGGTTCTGGAGTTAATGGCAAGTTGCATCATGCATGAGGGCCCGTCTATATATTATAATGGACAAAGAACAATTACCCTATGATGTTGAGGCAAATCTTAAAAGTAATAGAGAACGATCTTTCCTAACATTAGGAATTTTGGATTTCAGTTATGTGGCCTCGTTTGGATATTTTCATAGAGTGCTATGTCATCCATCAATTGTCTATTTGCAGTTAGCAAATAGTAGTTTGGAGCATAGCCAATAGCCAGTTAATGCCTGCTAGTCTTGAGGAAGAAGAAAATATACAGTTTGATTCTTGAAAAATGTTACTGTTGTTGTTTTGATAATTGAAAGTTTCATTTTTAACCAATTGGTCTCCTTAAACGGATGAAAACTTGGCAACTTAAAGGGGTGAATTTGTTAGTAAATAGTAGACAACTTTAGAGACCTAAAGTTCTAGAAATTACCAAACCAAGAAGTACGTAACATTATTTTAGAACCAAATTGCATATTTACTCCTTAGAATTTGATCCTGCACTGAAGATTCCCCCGTTTATTTTGATATATGTCCTGTTTCTCCCGTGTCTTTTGACAAAGTGTCTATCTATATGGGAAATATAATATACATAACATTAACTAGTTTATTCATATTGTTGTTTTCTTGAACAACTTGCTTGCTCTTTACAATTTCAGGAGAGAGAAATTATATACATCTACTAGTACATTTTAACAAGACCTAATCAACTGCATAAATCAAAAACGAATTATCTCTCACACCCAAGCTCTACTTGCATGATATTTTTTCTAACAAAGCATGACATGAAAATAGTAATACACTATTACCAAACAAATAATGCAGTAAAACAATGAAGAGAGAGAAAAAGAAAGACTACAGATCTATGCCCTTAATGGGCTGCAAAAAGAGACATATAAGTTTTTTTTTTTTTTTTTAATTTTATTTTCTTGGAATTTGTATGTATACACAAGTGACCAAGTACCAGGCCTACTTGTGTAAGGTGCTTCTTTAATTACCACACAGGGTGATGTCCCTCTTGGATGGTCTGAAAGTTAAGGCATTGAAGCTGTATATGCAGAGATTGGCTCTTTTTGCTTTGATCGCTATCACATTAGAAGTGGTTTTGTAGCCAGGAACATTGCAAGCAGAGGATGAACTACCTATTAAGCTTGCTTGGCATGAAGACACAACTGCAGAATCTTCTGCACATTTCACTCCATCCACTGAAGGGATTTCCAGCTTGTACATCCCATACTTATTGGTAGTTCTGTTCACTGAAAGTGAAATCTCCTCAGCAGTTTTCTCTGAAAGTGCCTTGAACATGCAATCTACTTTGACCTCAGCACCTGCATGGAGATAATTATGAAAAAAAAAAGTATAAGATGCACCCCATTTGAACTCTTTAGTGTATGTTTGGGAAAGTAATGGTTTTTTCAAAACAAAAAAGAACGCAATTGTTTCTTTATTTAGTAATTAGTAGTACCAATAAACATATTTCTTTTTGGTTCCCACATGTGTACTCCTTTTTACAAACAATCCTGATCAAGACATTTTCAGACACTAAAAGGTTTATCAGACACTGAATGTGAACACTTCTCTTAGCAAAGATTATAACCATAGTACACATATAAGGCTAGTCCCAACCCTGTTGACATTACCAATAAACATATGCAGCTCAATGTTTGAACACAAGTTACATTACAACTTACAACACTATGTACCATTCCAAGTTGAGATCATTGAGAGTTATCACCTGGCAGGAAGTAGCTGTGTCTGGAAAAGCTGTTGTTGGAGCAGAAATCACAATAAACAAAACCCATCACACTGATTTGTGAGATGGGGAACCTGGATTTCCCTGGAAGCTTGGGTCTTGCAGGCTCAACTTCCAAAAAGTGAGTAAACAAGGGCAAAAGGAGCAAGAGGGTTATGGGATTCATGGCCAACTTTGGAAGAAAAAATGGAGGGAAGAGTCCGAATGGTGTCTTTATGATGAGCAGCGGCTAGAGCTTTTGCTTTGCTTTCAGAGCATTAGCATTTAGCTGCTAGTAGAAGATGACGATGAGTTTTTGGGGTGTGGATAAAGAGGGGCAGTGGTTAGTGGAGAACCAACTTCAAGCAAAAAGTTGGAAATAATTTTATCTTTTTTTCACAAGAAACAAAGACATGTGAATGTTGTTTGGCAAGACATGGAGCTCATGAGTAGGAGAGAGAAAGGGGTAGTAGATTCTTTTGTTGGGGAAGAACAAGATACATAGCTTCTATTGGGGAAGTTGAGAAATGGGGTTGCGTTTAAATAGAGATACCGGTTGGGAAAATGCCAAGGTAGCCACATAAATAAAAAAGGTAGTGTAGTAATGAAGGATTGTAACTTGTCACGGTTTTTCTACGGGTGGATATATGGGCTTGGGCCAGGGACCGGCCCGTTAAGTTCACGGACTTTACGATTAACGGGTCTAATTTTTTTTCGTTGTATAATAATTTTGGATTTTTAGCCCGGTCCGTGAAGTCTGTGGATTTAACGGGCTTAGCCCATAAGGGCCCGTGAAACCTACTAATAAGAAAAACTTTGCATTTTGCATAGAGACACAAGAGAAGAGTCTCTTAGTTTTGCTTTAGAATTTCATACACTACTAGTAAGTAAGTAAAATTGTGTTTTGCTTAGGAATAATAATAAACTTGGTGATGAAATTGTAATTTAAACTTAGGAATTTGATTATATTTCTTAATCACCAATTCACCATCAGTAACATTGTGTACACATGACAATGAATAGTAACAAATTTAAGATTTTTAAGTTTTTTTTTATTTAAAAAATTTACCATTTTTATTGGGTCCGCGGGCCGGCCCGTTTAACCGCGGGCTTCGCGGGGCGGATACAGACAAAAAAATAAAGACCATTTATTTCGCGGACTGGACTTGGCCCGGCCCATCAAAATGCAGGCTTCACAGGCTGGGTCTTAAACGGGTCGGGTCGACCCGTATACCCACCCCTAGGTTTTCCCTACTGCCTTATTAATAAAGTGATACTAATAGTATGTTTGATTTCACATTTCAAATGTGATTTTTTATGTTTGAACGTGATTTTCAAAAATTAATAATTATAATTTTCATGTCTCAAACATAATTCTTTTACTACATGTTTGGTTGAATGTTCACAGCACTATATGTGATTAAGTTAAAGCAAAAATAACTTATGCATCACGAGATGATTTTAGACGGGAAAAATATTAGAGAACAGGGATCTCAAACTCAGATCCAAACACACTATTATTCTCAACGTGTTTTAAAACATGGTATATATTGCAATGTTAATCGCTGGATAGCACTTAGCAAAGGAAAAGTGAGGTGAGGACCAATGTCCAAGCATATTAAAACATTCCGTTTTTTAGTGCATGGCATTAAGCACACAGCAGCTTCTATACCAAGTTCTAGTGTGTTCAGTGCATTTAAATCACTCACTCATTTACTGAGTTCATTTACCAATACCAATACCAATACTTGTGTGCATGTGACTATGGCTGACATGACGACATAAAAGGGTAAGGCATTGAAGAAAAGCGTGAAACATTGGTGAGGGGGGTAGGAGCATTCATGTCGTTCATGTGCACTTCAAAACAGAGAAAATGTTATTTCAGAGAAGGCATTAATAGGTGAATTTGCCAATGGTCCCATGATAATATTAAATTGTTACACAATACAAACCTTGAGTTTTGCAGCATTGCATACATAACAGTGCTTCCCTTTTCTCTTTTTACAAAAGGAGTTCAGATGCAATTAGCAAGCTGAACCTCCCCGGGTTGATACTTGGATCCGACCAAGAGTTTTTTTCCCCCCAATATATAATTAAAGTGAGTCAATTTGGAAATGAGTTAACCTAGAATTTAAGTCTATAGTTAAAAATACTAATCTTTTTATACTCATGTTTGCTCCGGTTGTTACGTGAAAATTAACCGAATGGATAAGTTAAAAGTTCTAACATGATTCCAAAATAATGTCAAGCGATTGGTACTGAGAAGGAAAATTTACCTCTCAGTAATGAATTCTCAAACTACTTTAGTAAGCGCTTGGTATAATAGGTGAAAAGAAGAAGAAAGGAAAATATAGAATTTACTGAAAAGTAAATGTTGAAAGGCTGTAAATAAAAGTTGTAAAGAAAAGACCGTAAAGGAAAACAGTAAAGGTAGAAAACGTTAAAGATAAAATGCAAGATAAAATATGTTTGATTTAGATTGATTGTTGTTTTAAATCTTAAGTACAGAACCTATTTATAGACTAAGAGATCAGATACATAAACTTAGCCACGTTTTTCCCCTATAGCTGCCTAAAAAGTGGCTCTAGAACCCCATTAAGTAAGTTTCATCCCCATTCAGCAAACTTTCAGTTGAAATTTTGGCTGATCCTGAACACTTGGGGATAGTTATTGCTTCATCACGGAGTATGTAAATTGTTGAAGCAATTTCATGTTCTTGAAGTGGTTAGGAAAATTACATTGAAGAGTAAAATGCGTGAACCGACATTTCCGGATACAACTTTAATGTGTCAACTTCAAGAAAAGGTCAAAACAAAGGGAACACCAAAGGGTCATGTGTGGAAGTTAGACACATTCACTAAACGCGATCTTAAAGAAACAAGGTACACACAAGAAAGAGATTGAATTGTACGTATGTGAACTTGAAAACCTTTTTGCAAAATATTTTTTTTTTTAAGATAAGGACACAACATGATTTATATTGGTTCACTTTTTAACCAAGAGTTACGTCTAGTCTCTTCATCTCAAGGATTTCCATTAACCAACACAACGTATGACAAGTATTCTTGATAGCCTCTTCAGGCCTTACAACAACGTAATCACAATGCAAGATTACTAGCCCAAGTATTGTTTAACACTAAGTCTCTTTAGGCTTTCACAAAAACAGTTTCTTGAAAGGATAACTCACAAAAGGTGAGGATATGAAAATTAGATTCAGATACAAAGCTTTGCAAATACAAAGAAAAAATGAAACTTAAAGCATAAGGTATTGTCCAAAGAATAGTTCATATAGCTTGGTTCATAGATACTCACTCATATCACTTATTCTATTAATGAAGTCTTCCTTTTATACTTACTAGTTGATCATCCGTGCAACGCACGGGTCATATTTTTTTTTCCCATTTTTTTTAAGATCAAAATACTAACACATTTTACAATGATAATATTTGCTATAGGATAACATATTTCACATATCTATTTTCTTGTCTTGATTATCAATATTTTTTTATTTTATTGCATAGGATTCTTATTTTCCTTCTATAACAAATGAAGAAGATAACAATGTTTAAATAAAGAAAAATATAAAAAATATATGACTTAAAACGGATAAAATATTTTTTGTTAATTTGATTCAATATCGTACCACCATAACATCAGTAATATGAATACATGTTTATTAATATTTCACTCTAACATGAAGTGACTACTATTTTTTATACCCAATTTACTCCAAATCTTTTATGAATGTTCATACGTATCTATTGTTGAACAAAAGTAAAAGTTTAAATTACAATATGGGTACATGGATCTCAAAAACATGATACTTAAATTATATTTTCATAACTGTCAAGAGATTAAATAGTAAGCAATTTTTTTTATAATTTCAACCAAAGAAGCCTGAGTTGGGTACGTAAGATTAGAGGAACTACAAAGATGAACCTCGAAAACCCCTTTGAGATATAAAAGAGCCACTCCAGAAATCATAGAACATGCATACACTAAAAGATACAAAAGCCAACAAACACTGAGAACATAAAAACATAAAATTAGATTGCCAAGTTTGTTTTGTATAATACTTGAAAAAAGGATTTACTCCAAAGATTAGGGTTGTTCAATTCGAACTGAACTGAATCGAACTGTCGTGAACTGTTTTGAACTGTAAATATGGTTTGCCCGAACTAAACCGAACTGCTAAATGATTCAGGCGAACTGAATTGAACTGTTTCGTAGTTGCACTGAACTGCTCTGAACTGTTCCGAACTACTTTGAACTACACCGAATTGTTATGAAGAGCCATTTGTTTTGAGAAAATATTTTTTATATTCACTTTTAATTACAAAAAATACCACATTGTTTTAATTTTGCTTCTCATTTTTACTTTGGTTTGTGTTAGAAAAATAGAATTAGATAAGTAATATAATAAAATTCTATATATAATATGATAAAATATTGATTTTTTTTTAATATTAATTGAATTAGTTGATAAAATAGATTGATTTAACTAGATTTTAACTTGTTAAAAAAATCAACTAAAATTTAACTTATGAACTGAGTTATGCGTAACTAAATATTCAACTTGCTGTCAATACAATCAACACTTGGTTCTTATAATGTGTAGGATTATAAAAATATAAAATTTCATTTTGTTATCACAATAAAAAAAAATTAAAAGATAATAATAGCTTTTATAATCAACATGACATACAATTACTGGTATAGTAGAATTGAAAAATTTTAAGAACAATAATTAATAACTATTATTTACAAAATCGTAAAACATATATTTTCTACCAGTGATGTTAATCATGTTATTAGTTTACGTTATTCATAATCTATATATTTAAATGGAAATGGATACTGTGCACTTTAAAAACTTTCAAATTAGAAGAATAATATGAAATTTGGAAACGTGGCTGAGAACGTACTGCTATTATACTTCCTTGTGTTAATCTGCAGACTACAGCATATTATGCCTAATAGCAACTGAACTGAACAATAGTTCGGTTAGCAGTTCCTTTGGATGCGGTTCAGTTTTTACAAATTGAACTGAGCAACAGATCAGTTCAGTTCTTAATAAAAAGAGTTCAGTTTTTTTTTGGATCAGTTCAGTGTGGTTCAGTATCAGTTCAGTTCGGCTCGGTTTTTTTGCCCACCCCTACCAAAGATAGATGTATTCCAAAGCTTCTTCAAGCTGCTAGCAAGTGAAAAGATCCAAGACCAAAAAGATTTCAAATCTGTGATAAAGAACAAATTTTAACAAACTATCACTTCCAATATGGACAGATTTTAACTCTTTAATTCATAAAAGGATGAAAAAACACTTGATAAATAACACATTAATATTATCTTGCAAAACAATGAAAGAACATACCATGAAAATACCCTTTCAATAAAAATTAAAGCTTAAATCTCTTGAATCTGGTTCAAGCTAAGCCTCTCTTTTTCTTTGCAAAAAGAAATAACAGACATAGTGAGGAACCAAATTGATTAAGAGAAGTAAAAAATTAACATTTGAAAGAGAAAAAAAACAATATGTTAAATTAAATAAGAAAAAATACAGCTAAGAGCAAGAACATAGCAGTAATGTGCCAATGTAACAGTGAGGGAAATGCTAAAAAATGAATAAATAACCAAAAATTAGTTATAGCACCAGATAAAACTCATTCCATGGTTAACTGTAGTGTCTTCTCCACCCCTCTCCCTCGTATCTTCTTCCCTCTCATTTTTATATCCATATAAGTCAAACTTTACCTCCCAATTTGATTGCCTCGTTGGAGTTTTGTTACATTAATCATTTCCTCCCCAAGATCTCAACTCTCAGTCTCATTATTTGCTTTTCTTGCAATATAGTATATTAACATACCCTGCCTAAGAGGCTCTGCTCCGGATCCTCTGTGCTCCTACCTAATATGCATATTTTAGTAAGAGGTGGCTTTCTAACATATGTAGGAATCACGAATCTATTTGCCTAGCACAGTTAAAACAGACAACACAGTGATAAGCAGACATGGATTGCTTAGCATTGACATGCCAACATAACTGAATCATCAAGGCTGTTGCAATAATCATGATCTCTTAATCAAGCTGGATTGGACAAAAGATGAATGCTAATCATAATCTAATCACGGACTTTATGAAGAACACACTACGCTTCAGGGGTTTTGTCATATCAGATTGGCAGGGAATTGATAGGATTACTTCCCCTCCTCACGCTAATTACACATATTCCATTTATGCTGGAATTACTGCTGGAATTGACATGATAATGGTTCCCTATAACTACACAGAATTCATAGATGGCCTAACCTCAGGTGAAAAATAATCTCATACCCATGAGCCAAATTGATGATGCAATAAAGAGAATTTTGAGGGTAAAGTTTGTTATGGGCCTTTCTGAGAAACTGTTGGCTGATTACAGACTAATCAACCAGCTTGGGAGTTAGAAGCATAGAAAATTGGCTCCGAAAACTGTTAGGAAATCACTGGTTCTACTAAAGAATGGTGAAGATGTTGATCAGCCACTGCTTCTTCCTAAAAAGGCTTCAAAAATACTGGTTGCTAGAAGCCATGCTGAAAATCTAGGATATCAGTGTGGTTGCTGGACCATCGAATGGCAAGGATGGAACATACAAATTCTTTATTGTCCTAAAAGTAGTTCACTAAATTACTCAGGTTCAAGATTGGATGTAAAGCAGTATCAATATGCTTCAAACACTTTTTGGGATAACAATATAGGTGGTTGAGAGAACATAAAATGCATAAGAAGTAGAACAAAGGGCAATTAAGAGAATTATGATTATTAGTGATACTCATCAGTCATGTAGAAGTGGTTTGCAAAACTTGCATTATTCTAACTATCACAAATGCTAGCTGTGAAGAATAATTGTGACGTTCAAATTCCTGAAAAAGTTGCCTCAAAGTGGATTAGTAGCTGCAAGGTTTAATGAATTCTGATCAGGTTAAATATGTAAAGGTTAGATCTATTATCAAGATCTTAAAAAAATACACACACACACACACACACTCATTGGAGAAGCATATAGATCATTATTAAAAAAGTATCTGAAAATATCCTTATAAGCTTCTAAAATAATTATAAATTATAACTATAGTTGGTCAAAGAAATATAACTACAAAGTGTAACTATAGTCTAGCAACAAAAAAAAAATATTTTTTCAAGTTAGAAATGTATGCCACATTTTAATCAAAGAAATCAAGAGGACAACCAACATCTAGAATTAATCACGTTTATTCAACATCATCATCTTGCTTACCCATCAGGGCACGTATACCACCACAGCAGTTGTGGCCAATGACTAAGATGTTCTCAACCTGCAATGAAAATAATCGTCTCTCCTTAAAAATAGGTACAAATCTTATAGTTTTTGGACCAGTAATTTGAAAAGCTATTATAATCTCGTGCACTAAAATATTCTACAGATATTTCTTGTGAGTCATATGCATTAGAAGCTATGTCTAATAATGATATGTTGAGTTGAACTCACTTGTGCCCAAGCTCAATAAGTGTTTTGCAATCAACCTAACAATGCTGCTAAAAAAAAAAACTCATACTCCTCTTGCTTCATTTCCAATATCCAACTCTTCAAATTGAAACTTTCCATAGAATATGTAGTTATCATAAGATCAGTAATCATTTTAACCAAAATCATTTTGTACTTCAAATAACTACAGAATCACCCAAAAGAAATTGTGAATAAGTAAATAGGTGATGTTTAAATGAATAAAAGCATTAGAAGTTTCCAAATCCTGTTTTGCACTTCTTAAGTAAAAAAATGCTTACCAGAAGGGAGTTCACAGCAGCTTCTAAAGCATTCGTTTGTGAGGGGATCCACTCTGTATAAGGAAAAAAGAGTTAGAAGAAGCAAGCAAGGTATCTCTTTCTTTCACACTTTAAACAATGATAACTATTTGATAAACACAAGCAACCAAATCAATAGCAGTGAGACTTATACCTCAAAGGTAGGAACCAAATTAGCAACATTGCGGATCATGAATGCTTCTCCTAGTTTAAATCCAAAAATATTAGAGGGGCATACCCTAGAATCAGCACAAGCAATACATACTCTAAGGATGATACAATACCTGATTTATAAGACCCTGTAAAAGTGAGTGAAGGACACCATAAAATGAACAGAAAACGTAAATAAAAATTAATTTACTGAACCGTTATACCCTGCTAGCTCGAGCAAATGATGTTGAAGATTGGTATGCTCAGGCAGAAGTTGAAAAGGAAAAAAATCGAAAAAAAGGAAGAGGAAAATGGGAAATAAAAGAAGGAGACATAACTCACCTCATCATGGTGGCCGTCGGGGGCAATGACAGATCTCCAAACCTGAAAAGACTAATGAGTTCTAAATTGCCAATGTGAAAAGGCAAAGAAGTCAGGCATCTAAAGATAAATAGAAAAGGGTCATATTTTAACAATAAACTAATGGTCAAGAACTTCTTTAGCACACCTATTAAGAACTTATTCTTTTGTTTCTTCATATTCCTTAGTCTCAGAGTCCTATTCAAAAAAAAAAAAAAAAAAGAGTGAGCAAGAGAACACATTAACTAAAAAAAAAAATGAGTAAGCAGCAAAACCCCAAAATAAGAACCCTAAAATCAAGAATCACCAAACCCGCTTAAAGAAATAGAAAAGAAGATAGAAAATTCCAAAACTCATTGACTGAATCAAAGAAAAAAAAAAAAGGACTATAAACATTACCTATGTGAATAGCAGCAGAGTAAGGAAAAGAATGCCAAAACCCATCCATTTGAATGCTGTCTCACCAGAACAGAAACCTAAAATCAAGAATCACCAAACCCACTAAAATAAATAGAAAGAACAAATAAAATCCCAAAACCTATCCATTAGAAAACGCGAGAACTCATTCGTGTGCCACACAGGGGTGAAAATGCATGATCAGAATGAGAACATAGGATGAATGGGGAGAAGATATCAGGAACAAATCAAAGAGAAAAGAGAGAGCATTAAAGAAAAAGAAAGAAGAATGTGAGAGAATAGGTGAAAAGGAGTAGAAAAGAAAATTTATTGTGATTAGAAGATTAGAAGCTTCTCCAAGAAGCCTCTTGTTTGAGTGAGAACACTGTAGAATTTTAAAACAAAGTGACACACGTGATATAGATGACAAATTGCATTGACATAAAGGCTGCACAACTGGATAGACCATGAGGGAGAAAGGAGGGGATTGAGAGAAGGAGATGTAAGGGAGGAGAAAGCCAAAAGGACGGGTTGGTTTACGTCGGTGTAATTTCAGCTGCGATACAGATACCTTTGCACTAACGTCGGCAACAATATGAGTATGGAAAAAAAAATCAACCTTATTATTTACAATATTATCTTGTGAAATAAGTTTATCATTTAACTTGAAATTAGTATTATTCAATTTCATTAAATCAATTAAAATAGGCAACAAATATTGACATTCAATATTTATCATCTTTTTAAGTCAATATTTATCATTAGTTATAGAATTTAACTTTAAAATTCATAAATAAATAAAATATTGACCAAACACTAACATTTTAAAATGTTGAAAATGAGGGGGAAAATGTTAAAATTTTAATATCCTATTTTCATTATGAGATGGTTATTTTTAGAGATTGAAGTTAAAGAAATTACTTAAATTTTGTCGATATTTATGTAACTTGTTAATGCAAAATTTAATTAATTGAAACAATTTTTTTAACTAATTAAGCTCTTTATAAGACTTCCATTGTAAAAAAAAAAAAGCTCTTTATAAGACTAATATAATTTCACTAATATAAAAAATGTTAAATACTATAAGTTAAATTACTTAGCCTTCAACACATAAAAAAAAAAACTTAGAGTGTGTTTGGGATGGCTGCAAAAATTAAATTATTTCAATAATCGATTATATGTATAATTGGTTATTGTTATAATCAATTATAATCATAATCAATTTTTGTTTGGGTAAGTTTGCTAAAAAGTTGTTTGAAAATAATTAATTTCATTTGAATGTAAGAAAAAATTAACTTTTATATAGTAAAAGAGTATGAAAATAGTTGAAAGGGAAAAAAACTGTTGGAAAATAATCATAAATTACAAATTTTCAGCTTCATAAAAACAGTTTATTTTTTCAAGAAAAAGGCTTTTTTTCTTCTTCCAAATTTAAGTTAGATACCCAAACATCTAGCATTTTACATAAATTGATTTTGGTTTCTTCATTATCACTTGGTTTTAAAAACTATTTATTTGAAAATCCAAACACCACTGTCTAACAGCCCAAATGAAGTATAGTTCTGAAAAAATTAAAGGGTAAGAATAAAATTACAATTTTACTAAAACAAAAAATGCATAATTTTTTTTAATATATATTTTCATTTATGTAAGTAATCAATATAAATTTTACTAAAACAAAAAATGCATAGAAATTATAGTTTTTCTTTCAACAAATCCTTTATTATGCGCCATAGTCAAGACATATATATTTATGAAACAATTTTATATTCACAAATAACGTAATTTAATTAGCTAAATGTATCAATAAAAAATAAATTTTGAAACCATTTCACTAAGATAAATAATAAATATACTTATTTTTTAAATTTATGTATCAATTAAATAAAAAAAGCATACTAATTTTGAACTGAAAATAGAAATAATAATTTTTTAACAAATTATTTAATATCGTAAATAATTTTCGTATCAATTAAATAAAAATAAGTAAAGTAATTATGAAATGAAAATAAAAATTATAGATTTTCTTTCAACAAATCCTTTATGATACTAAAATGTATTTTCAAAATTTTTATGAGCATGAAAATATAAAATTTTATCCAATGTTTCCATTAACGAATCACTTATTTCATATTAAACATACATATTTAAAGATATTTAAAGATGCAGTAAAAAAAAAAAGATATTTAAAGATTTAAATATAAATTATAGTATCAATAATAAGACAAAAAGATTACAAAGTGTCTCTAGAAGAAGTTAAATATCTCCAAAAAGGTCATTGTGGGAAATACACTGTTATATGAACAGTAAATTAAGCCTTGTCAAGTTTCCTTGATTGTTAAAGTATAGATGAGAGGTATAATCATTGAGAGGAGATCTTCTTGTTCTGATTTCTCATTAAATGCATGAAGACTTTATTTAAGTAAAGCAGAGAGACCTTATCTTATTTGAAGGAGAGAGACTTTACCTAAATAGTATAGTGTACTATTTAAAGATGTTGAAAGTTCTTTACGCTTTCCTTTTCTTTATCGTGAAACATAGGATTGCTTAGCTAATAAGTTGATCTACTTCCTTTGCTTGAGGTGTACTAAGGTTAGAGCAATGTTGCTTTTTAAATAATGAAAACATATTTTAGAAAACTTGGCAGTTTGGTGAACACATTAATTAAGACACTTAGCTAATTTTTAAAACCATTTCTGAGAGGTGGGTGTACAAAGCATATAATCCAATATTGTTAAAACATGTGAGCATATCAAAAGGGTTCATTCAGAGATATTACATAGCAACACAAGTTGAACGCTTTATTTGAAAAACAAGTATTAGACGATCCATTTGAAAAACACAATTGAACCCTTTTAAGTTAAAACCATATTTTGTTTATACAAAAATCAAGTATGGCTTTGGACGATCTATTTTACTTCTTTAGAAAACATATAAATATTTTCAAAGCAAATTAATCAGAGATAAAAAAAAAATTACTATGGTTGGCCTAGTGGTGGAGGGTTTGGGTAGTATGAATGATGTTATAAGTTTTAACCTTAGTGCAACTATTGTACCAAAAAAATCAGAGATCAAAATATATGTTATGAGGTTATGGCTTAAAACTTTTTCGAAGTATATATCTACACACATAATACATTGTTAAATGATTCATAATTTTAATAACTTTTGTTATCATCAAAACACTTAGGGGTTGAACGCTTTACACATCTTTGGTTCCAACAAATCCTTTATTTTTCGAGCATGTTGATGCACTTCAAAATGTTATAAATAGCATGTCACCTTTATCTTTACCCCGCAAAGCAATCCACGACACTAAACACAAAGATTTGTCATTTTAAGAGTAATTCCCTATTAGATGTATTAATATGTTGATCACATTGTTGATGTTGAATCGAACAAGGGTTGTGGTTATCGTGCAATTGTGACATTTGGTAAAGGCGAGGATTCTTGGGCTAAAGACATCTTTGTTGTCTATAGCACAAATGTATGTTTAGATAAGTGGACGACTATTCTAGACAAGAGTTATATAATTGTTTTAAGGTATAACGTAGTGTTGGTCCATTTACCCACACATGAAAACATGACTTTTTTTCCTCTCAGAGGTTGACCATCGTTATCTCACTCAAGTCACCATATTATTTCCTTTATTTTTTTTTGTTATCTCATGTTTGTGATATTTTTGTGGTAAATTTCGTTCATTTTTTTTATTGATCTTTCCTTATTTCTCTAACTCATTAATACATTGGTATTTTTAATTTTTCTATTTCTTTTATCGGCAAATGTTAGTTTGTTAGTTTTTTGTTAGAAATGTCAGTGGAGGGATTCAAACCCACGACCTCTCTCCCCTTTCTCCCTTCGCCCTTAAGCTCTTTCTTGTGAACCACTAAACCAACCTTATATCTCCTCTTAATTTTTCTAATTAATTTTCTCCAAACCATGATTTCAACCTTTTCCTGTCCTTATTTAAAAAATGGGAACAATGATATGAATTTCTTAATTACTTGTTGTTTATCTTTTATTATTCACTTATTTTACTAGATATGATATTTGTGTGTTGTACATATTTATTTGATATTGATAAAATAATTTAAATATGTAAAAATATGTTAAGAAGTAATTTTTTATTTATCAATTTATAGTTTATTATAAATAAATTCATTGTAATTAATATTTTTAGGATGCTGTTGTATTTTTTGTTAATTAACAATATTAATTGTCAATCTTTTTTTAATGAGGTTACAATTAAAAAGCAAAATGTATATAATATTATAACTTATTGAAGTAATTTATTAAACACTTTATATAATTTTGATAAAAAAACACTTTATAAAATGAGATTAATGGTGATGCACCGACAGTGTAAAACTATTTTACACTGTCACCCAATCACAAATCACCATTTGCATGACTTTTAAGATAATTTTGTAAAAGTCAACAAACTTATCATAAATGGTGGTTTATGATTGGATGACAGTGTAAAATAGTTTTACACTGTCAATGCATCACCCTTTTTCTCTTATATAATTTTATTGTAGAATTGCAACCAATCATATTAAAATTAGTTTAAGGGTGTGTTTTGTGGTGATGATCGATGATGACAATAGCAACAATAACAGTGTCAATATTAGTGGTGGCACTAACGATGTTGATGCTAGTGTTGTTAGTAGTGGTAGTTGGTGATGTTGGTGTCGATAGTGGTAGTGCTGGTGGGAGTGGAAGCAGCGGCGAGTGAGGAACATGTGAAGGGTCTTGCGGGACAGAGGTGGATGACGAGGCTGGTGGTGGGGCTATCGACGATGGCGCTTGGATGGCTAGGAAAAAGTATGACTATGGAGGGAGAAGGGGGGAAAAATGGTGTCGGCGCTAGAAATTGCCTCCAATGACAGCGTACAACGGAGAATGGCTATGGAGAGAGTTGGGAAAAGGATCTGGTGTGTAGAAAGTAGAATAAGATTGGGAAATCTAGATAAATCTAATGTTAAAAGAAAAATGCTCCACGATAGACAGAAGTGGTCCATCGTAGCATCCGTCTTGTAATGTTTTTAAAACTAAATTTAGTTCCACACATTCACTTTTAATTTTGTTTTGGTCTTTGTCGTCAATTGTGTCTTAAATTTTTAAGAAAAATTGCTACAAATTTTCTTGCTACTTTAACTATAAAGTTGTGGTGGTTGTTAAATTAATGGTAGATTTACAGTGTCTATTTCTATTTTGAGGTGGTGTTAGTTAACAGAGTTAAAACACATTTAGCGGTTGGGATCAAAATGATTTTTTTTTGGCACAAAATCAAAATGAAATTAAAATTGTATGCATACGAATTAAAATATGTAATTTTTAAGTATAGGAATAAAAACGTAAATATAGTATAAATATAATGACTAAATAAGTAATTAAATCTTAATTTGTTACATCAAAAGTCATTATTTTTAACAATTATTATGCCTTTTATCAGCTATATATAAAGGACGGTTAAAATGTTTACCAACAATTAGATTGTGGTTAGAGCATTTAAAGTTAATAAAAAAAATTTACCAAAAATTATAGTGAGGGCCGGTAAAAACCTATTTTATTGTTAGTAAATACCTATTTTATTAGTTTTTGCCTATAAATTAATCTTTTACATACTAATGTTCTTTTGCCGCAAAAGTTGTAGTCCATGATATATTTTACTGGCCATTAGTTTATTGCAACTATATAATTGTCACTTAAAGTAAATTTCATTATAATGATCGTAGTTGCATTATAGTCAAATAATGTTGAACATATATATATATATATATATATATATATATATATATATATATATATATATATATATTAAGTACTAATTAAAAATAAAATTACAAGAAATTAAGTTAAATTAAATTCTATATATATATATATATATATATATATATATATATATATATATATATTAGACAATATATTAAGTACTAATTAAAAATAAAATTACAAGAAATTAAGTTAAATTAAATTCTAAATTAATATATAAAAGAACCTTATTATTCAACAAGGTAATCACAATCACCGGAAAGGCTTGTTTGATTCAGAAGATGACATGCATATATGGGGTTAATTAACAAAACTTAAATCACGCACTAAGATCTTGTATTGACTGCTGTCAAAAAAAAAAAAAAGATCTTGTATTGACTATAAATTGCTTGTATTAAATGAGGTTTTAAGCACATTTGACATCGATATGCCACAAGGATATACAAGGCAAAACGTCTGAATCTCTCTAGCACAAGAGAATAGAAATTGTATCATCAACAAATCTTCTTTGTTGCGAAATAAAATCATTTTCTGTCTTGGTTTCTTTGAATTTAGTCACTTGATGAATTTCATTAAGTTTCTGTCGTGGTCTTTGTTTTAAGCTTATGTAGGTTGAAATTAGAAATTCTTTATCCTTTTCAGATTGGTGCTCTAATTCAGTGATTTGTATATTATGACTAGTTCCTCAACTTAGACTCTTATGTCTCTTGTATAAGGGTCCGGATATTTCTTATACTTCTTAATGTATTTCTTTTGCCTATAATAACAAATCTTTGTAACAAAATCTATCTCTAGTTAGGAAAAACTTCACGAATAAGGAATAGAATTGTCTACTAGAATACCACAAAAATGGTCAACAAATAAAATAATTTTTTATTCAGATAATGCGTGATAAAGATTATACACAGTTAAATAGAGAAAAGTACGTAATTCTGATATGCATACTCAATTAATGCTTTCAAAACTTTCATACATATGATGCGACATGAATGAAGCTATGTATGTGGTAGGTAATTAGGTATGACAATGAAGAAGTGAGATATGAAATTGTTTTTCTTCCTCTATCTTGAGATACCTGGCTAATAAACTCACTCTTGTTTGGTCATGTTATCTCTAATACAGAGTTTATGAAAGTGCATGATGTTGGGCAGCGTAAATTAAGGAGAATCTAGTCACATTTTCTTCTAGTGCAAGGGTGTGAGATTAAGGAGAAAGTGATCCACTGATCCTCTTCACTTTTTCATTTAGATTTCTTATACACATACATCTATTTTTTTTCTTTATTTTTTGTATTTTTTTTAGGAAAAAATCGTCGCTTAAGTTACGAAGGGAACCTTAGGTTGGGAAGGCCTGGCTACATGTATTATTTCATTCTTAATAGCATATTCTATAGTAAAGATAGTAGAGACGGTTAAGAAAATGCAACATTATATGATAAAAAAAGGACACAATTCTCCCTCCATTTCGGGAAAAGATAGTGGAGTTGACTCACATGCAATGTTTTAAGAATTGGACCGGTCATCGAACCGGCCGAAATACTGGATTAATGGACCATTGGTTGGATCAGTGAGTCACTGGTCGGACCGGTTTGACTCAGTATATATTAAAAAATTAAAAAATATAATATAGCTAACATAATTTAATCATTCAACACTCCAAATTAAAAATTATTGTCATTATAAAGTACCTAATATTCCAAATAAGAAATAACAAGCAATAGTCATGACAATACAAGTCCATAAATAAGTTTCATACACAAACAAAATTAAAAAAAAATTGAAACACGTCGTTTCAACATTTTTTTTCCAAAAAAAAATTACACCACAACCCAGTTCAACCAAAGACCCACCCGGTCACTGATTTTTTTAAAAATCGGCCGATTCAACCTGGGTCGTATCGGTCAGATACATTTTCGGTCCTTTCATCAAATCGAACCGATTAAGCCACTGGGTTCTGGTTGGACCCGTCAGGCTGGCCGGTCCGATCCGGTTCTTAAAACACTGCTCACATGTCCTCTAATGTACTCCCATTTTATCAGGAGAATTGTAGCATATGTTTGTGTAATTTTAAAAATGGGCAAAAACTCGCCACTTTAAGATGTGCACATACATTCCACATAGGAATGACAACAGGGCGGGTCGAGGACGGATTTGGCTCTCCCCATCCCCGTCCCCCTAAAAGGTAGGGTGGGTAAGGGTTTGGGTATAAAAGATACGGATTTAAAATTTTAATCCCATTCGCATTCCTGTCGAATTTTATCGGGTTTGGGTATACCAGTGGGTAACCTGCTATATTATTTTTTATAATTTTAATTTACTTATATATTTTTAAATAAATTATATATTAATTTATTAATTATATTTTAATTCAAACAATATATAAAAAAAATAATGAATAACAAAGGAATTAAAGGCAAAGAATTAAGAATTAAACTAAATTTTTTGTTAAATGTATAATTTTAAGTTTGTTATTTAATTATTATTATAATTTAAATTATTTAACTATTAATCTAATTAATTTATATTTTTAAAAATTATAACAATAAATTTTTTAATATATATATATATATATATATACATGTTGTGACAAAAAAAATTATAAAAAAAATGTAATGGTGACGGGTACGGGTATAATTTAATATTCATCCCCGTCCCCGTTTAACAAATTCGAGTAATACCCGTACCCGGTCAAAGCGGATATTCCCCATCAAAGTCAGGCGGTACCCACGAATTCGGGTTTATTTACCATGCCTAATTTTCCTTTTCCAAATAAAGTGCATATCAAAATATTTGCTACTAGATGGAAATAATTCCAAACATATATACATGTCCAGTTTGTAGAGTGCTTATTTTAGGTGCAAACAATGTGTAAATTTTATTTTCTGAAAACACCTTATTTTAATGAAAAAATAATTGAATTGTTTTTTGTTCTGATATTATATTCCAAAATAAAGGCATTATATTACTATTGATTTTTTGTTCAATTCCAAAAAATCAATAATAGAAATCTTTTTAGAAAAAATCCATCTCATTCAGCGGCTTGTTTGCATTTATTTTCATGTAAGTATATGAAAAAACCTTATTTTATATTAATATAATTGAATTGAAATCAATAGTAAAATAAAAATATATCCATTATTATTCGTTACATTGGTAATAGTATTTAATGTAATATAATGATTTATTATCATTATAATAGATAAATACTATAAGTTATTATACAAAAATAAAATAATCATATTATTATTATTATTATTATTATTATTATTATTATTTAAGGTAACATAATAATTCTGCAAAAAAAAAAGGTAACATAATAATTTACTATCATTATAATACATATATACGGTAATTTATTATAAAACTATGATAATAAACAAAAAGTTACTATAAAAAGTATTCTATAAAATTTAATATATTAATTACCATATTATATAAAAATGAAAAATTCATTTATGATTTAATAATTTTTTATCATAAATTTAATGATTTAGTTGATTAATATAATTATCACATTATATAAAAATTGAAATCTATTTAAGGTTTAATGATTTAATTGATTAATATAATTATATATATTTGTTATAATCACCTTAATTATTATAAATAAATATAAAACAATAATGTGTTTTTATGAATTAAAAAATTAAAATGAGAAAATTTAGCTAAGAAAAGAAAGAATACGATAACATCACGTGGTACATATATGCTCATGAATTAATTTTTTTATAATATATAATTGATTGATTTTTTTTTATAATATATAATTGATTGATTTTTTTGATAATTGATGGAAGGAGTTTCCTTTCCTCAAAAGTCATTTGAATTTTGAGGAAATCAAAATTAATCAACAATAAATTTTAATCCTTTCTTTACCTTTCAAAATTTTGAACTAAATCACAAAAATTCACATAAATTCCTTCCTTCTTTTTATTTTTTTATTTTTTCCTCCAACCAAACATAGAAGGGAATGAATTAGTAGAGGATCAGAGGAGGAAAGGCACTGGGGAGAGCAATTTGAAAAAAGCAGTGGGCGCGTTTGCATTACATGCATGCAGTGTAGTCAGGGGAAGGCAATGGGTTTGAAAGAGAATTGCAGAAGTGAACTTTGCATTGCGATCCGCCAACTCAATGATCGATGTCTCTACTCTGCTTCTAAATGGTACCTTACACACAACACAAACCTACCTTGATTAGAAAAAAAAAACAAAAAACAAATTGGGGGTTTCAACCTTTATTCTCCTTTTTTTTTTTTTTTTTGCATTTTCCTCAATTGTGTCGTTTGATTCTGACGAAAATCTGGTTTCAGGGCAGCAGAACAGTTGGTGGGTATGGAGCAAGACCCTGCAAACTTCACTCCCTCAAACATGAGATTCCAGCGTGAAAGTTGGAGCATTCGCCGCAGGTACAGTACTAATGAGACTGTAGTTACCCCAATTGCAGGTGTTTCGTATGTTGTCACACCTGTGATGGAGGAGGATGAACTTTTTTATGATGATTTTTACCTTTTGGCAAAGTCCTATTTTGATTGCCGTGAATATAAGAGAGCTGCTCATTGCTACTGCATAGGTTAAATGTCACAGTCGACAATAAATTTTATCTCAATAATATACTGATTTCTATAAAACCATATGAGGTTAAGTTGTGTATTAATATGACGATGGAAGCTGTAGATTAAATTACATGTATTCATGTAGAACAGTAGAAGAAAGAATAAACTGGGAAGGTTGGGATAAATATAATACACGTTTACAAATTATTGAGGCTTTGCTCTATCTTGCAAAATATTACATAGCACAAAAAAGATTTGAAGAAGCGGAGGTTTACTGCACACGTCTTCTGGATTATACTGGCCCGGTGAGTTTAAATTTAAATATTCAATTCAACTTTCAATTTGAAAACTGGTTAGATAGTCTTGCCAAATTATTTAATGATTTAAATCATTCTTACAGGAGAGGGAAGAAGCGAAAAGTTTACTTAGAGGAATGTGATCGACACAATCTAGTTTCGCTTCCATGGATGTTGAACACTTCCCTTAATTTCTCTTGATGAAACAAGGAAATATGTACTTATTTATTCTGACTTGTTCAATTTTTTGGGTATATACGTACGACCCTTTTATTTGTGTTTATGTTAGTGGATTAGTGGATTTGTTTTGGTGACTTGGTGAATTAGTGGATAGTACACAAATAGCTAGTATATATAGATATTTACGGGTATTTATTTAAAAGTCATAAAAAAGAATTATCATATAATATTATAATACACTTTATTTTCTTGTAAGACCACTATATGTCTTTCCCAACATTATAATTATCTTAGCCAAATAAATTGACTTAGGAGATCAAATATTTTTCAAAATATGATTATTGAAATAAAAGAATGAATTCTCCTTAATGGTTTTCAGGTTTTAATTTCAAGTGTTCGTTTCACCCAAACAGATTTTAACTTTGTTAGGCTATGTTTAACAAAATTAACTGAAAATTGAAAGTTAGCTGGTAGCTAAAAGCCGTTAAACTAGCTTATTAAATCATAAGTGTTTGATAAAATGATCTGTTGAAGTAGTTAAAAAATGTAAAATGACAAAAATGGACAATGTAAGAAAAATCAAACCAAGAACTTAATACTTTATATGAATTTATAACATTGATTAAAAATACTTACTTGTTGAAGAGACTATCGGATGTACCGAAATTGCTTGCGTTGCACGAATCCTTAAAACCGAGAAGCAAGTCTTCCTTCGCCTTAAAACCGAGAAACAAGTCTTCCTTCGCCTGATCACACTATCGAATAACTAAAGGGGACCTAGCCACGCTATTTTCCCACACATCAAAATTAGGTATCCAAAGTCCGTTAACAAATGGATCATAATGTTAGTCCGTTTTTGACAAAACAAAATGTTACAATTAATTGTAGCTCACATGAATTTATAGGAAAATTCTAACATTCTCCTACACTTCGGCAAAATTAATTGTGTATTTTTTTTATTTTAAAAGCATTTTTTGAAAATGACTCTCGGGCTAATAACATATATAAATTTCAATTTTGTTTTACGGATAAAAATATATTTTGAGGTGTTATAATTTTAGTTTTTTAATTAATTTTAAACTCTTGTAATTTTTTATTTATAGATAAATTATTTTCATTACATTTAGATTCAATTATTACATTTTTTTATATTATGTATTCTACTATTAATCTTATTATACTATATCTTAAAATATTTTTAATCAAGTTTAAAATAAAGTAAAAAAAAAACATACACTTAAGTAAACATCATACTTTTATTATGTTAATTAGCGTAATAATTAAAATAATGAAGAGCAACGATGATACTTCAGACGTGTGAATGAGTGAAAAAAATAAATAATAAAACTCTGTTTTATTTAAAAAGGGTTATAAGAAAATTTAATAAATATTTTAAGGATAAAAAGGAAATAAAATATAAAAAGTTAGAAATTAGCGTTTTGAAAAACACTACTTGAAGTAGCTTTTCAAAAAACACTAGAAATTACTAAAAAAAATTTGTTTACCAAACAGTCAAACAAACTTTTCAGCTAGTAAAAGAAACTATAAATTAGCTAAAATGACTTGCCGAAGATAACCTTAGTTTCACCATAGATATAAGATACTATGTTTCAATATTATTCACTTTTATTGCATAGTTTCATATTTGCTTTGACGATAATTAAGTATAAGGTTTTAGGTAAAAAAAACTATGTAAAAAATAATAAAAAATTAATTGTACTATAACATATAAAAATTCATCATATTTATTTTATAAAAAATTTAACAAGATTAAATAATTATAAAATCATATATCATGAACAAAAGATATTCTTACGAGTGAAAACTCGAATTTAATTTATAACATATATAGATATATAGTTTGATAGACAGACAAATAAATATATAAATAATAAATTTATAAATCATTATCTCAACCAAGTCTCGAATATCTTATTTATAATTAACAAGCATGCCTTGTGTGTGCTCTTACTTCTAAGTTATGTATGTAATTAGCATGAGATATTGAATCTCTTCTTATTCTTGCTTCATGCAATTGAAATATATAGATAATTAATTTATAAATCATTATCTCAACTAAGTCTCTCTAGTATCTTATTTATATATAGTTAACAAGCACGCCTTGTGTGTGCTCTTAGTTCTAAGTCATGTAATTATTATGAGATATTGTATCTCTTATTGTTCTTCCTTCATGCAATTGAAATTGTCATAAATATAATATATTATGCTTTGGATGATTTCAATTTTATTGTATAGTTTCATGCATAATGATGAGGAGAAAATTTTGATAACAATATGTAATTTAAGAATTTTAAAAATATAAAAATAAATAAATGATACATAATGATGAAACTACTTGTCACAAGGAGAAAGGGAATAAAATAAAATCTCACATTAAAAAATAATGACTCAAATTTATATCAGAAGAATTTGACTAAGTTTACCCTCCATGACCCATTAACCACTTGTTCACTTGTTTGTAATTAGTATTTTAGTTTGTATAAGAGCATCTCCAATGATTTTCATATAAGCAATCCCCTTAATACTAGCTTGATTTTAAGCAATCCAATCAATTTTTTTCTTCAATCAATGTTTCTATTAACAAGTAACTTAACTCACAAATATCCCTTTCTCTCTCTCCAATATTTCATATTATCTCTCCTATGTTTAATACAAATGTTAAGCAACTCAAAAGGAATAGTTACTTATATAAGCAACTCTCTCCAATTTTAAGCAACTCCCATTGTAGTTGTTCTAATGTATATGATAAATGTTTATTTTATATAAATAAAATTTATAATAAATAAATATTTTTGAACATATAAATTATATGTTAGATTTATATGATAAATAATTTATATTGTGATATAAAGTTATTTTTAACTATTAAAATTCAATTTGAAATAAAAATGAAAATAATAATAGATTGAAAGAGATAAGAGCTTATAAAAAATTCCTAAAAATGTTTTCATTGAAAAAAAAAATCTTAAAAATGCTCTTATTGAAAAATAATTCCTAAAAATATTTTCATTCAAGATAGTTATTCTAATTAATTTATATACATAGAAGATCCTTTTTTCTTAAGAAAGTAAAGAAAATTTCTCCTCATGGTTTGAGTTAAAATTAAAACAGGTACACCAACTTTCTCTTATTTAATAATTTATTTTTCATATTATTTCCAGTTCAAAGTAAACAAACAAAGGGGAAGCAAAGACTCCAAATTCTCTCTCGGTTTGTCTTCAACAGCTAAGAATGGGTCTCGTTTTGCAAATAAAATCTGAACCAATTTGACTTGGCCCTAAATCCTAATTTTCTAGTACAAGATGATCCGAAGAGATCATGCAGTGATGGAGGATAATCCGAAGTAGTTATGGAAGGATAATGACATTTATTTAACTCAAGCTATGCTGAGAATTGAACTATCACTTTGAGTATGCAATACCATTTACAAATTCCAATAGAACCATAGCCAAATAGCATCTGTTTCAGAACATCAAAACAATACATAAAACAAGTTTTAACGCTGATAGAACGTGCGTGAGTTTGACCTTCACTAGTACATTATTATAAACTGCATGCTCCACTTTATTAAGACCTTTTCCATCCTTCCCTATTTTCCACTGCCAATTAATTAATGTAAGGGTCAATTTATCCCAAGTGCGGACCTTTTTAAAAGCTACTTCTTTTGTCACAAAATCCGTGAGAGGGAAAATAGGGCTTATTATTATATATAAATAACAAACGGTTTTGTAAGTTTTCAACCATATGATATATATAGTTGATTTTTTTTTTTTACAGAATGATATATATACTTGATAGAAATTGAATCTCACGATTAACATAGATATTGTACCTCTCTTCAAAAAACATAGATATTGTACCTTGGACATTAGTTCCTCTGTGTAAGCTCTAATTATTGTTTTATTTTTTTATAAAAGAATATGAATTTAATTTATATGTACTGTTAAGTATAAAAAATAATTTTCACTATTAACTAATCAATCCTCCTTCATATAACTTTTAAGATAGTATTATAAAAGTTAATAAACATTTCATACATAGAAGTTTGTTCATAATTGGATGACAGTTAGTGCATACATTATTTACCCAAAGAATAAATCACATATATAGTCAATCAAACCCCATAAAATAATTGATATACAGGTTGTGAAGACATTTTGCAAACTAAAGGTGTGTTGAGACTTGAGATTTTGGCCATTTTTTTCTTCTTCTCATTGTAAGTGTTTATCTGGAAGTCATATATAGTGACTAAGCTAGCTTGTTAGCGATAGCGAGGATCCAAAGAATTACATTCAATAAGAGAAGCTTAAAACTAGCTTGGGTGTTTTAATTTTGGCACATATGACTAAAGATAGAAAGTTGATAAATTCTTCAGATTTTCTGAGAACCTAGCTAGTAGTAGTACAATGGTTTTCAAACTGAGTTTGTAACTTAACATTCGGTTATTTGCTTTTCACCTCTCATAATAGAGAAAGAGATTTAGCTCCATCAACTTCGTCATGAGATTTGTTGAACAACTTTAATATAAGATTCTGTAGAAAAAATGTTTACATTGCTAGGTTCACAAAGATTGAGTTCTTCTACTACTAGAATTCTCATTATTACGGTGGGTGAATTACAATGAGTTGTGAGACCGTTGGTAATACAAACGGATAATAGTGACTTTTCTGCTAGAAATTTGTAGATTGCTTTTCCATTAGTAATACAGAAGGATTTCAGTAAATTTTTCCATTAGTAAATTACAACAGATTTTTCTGTCAATAAATCTGATTTTGGTCTCCCAAATTTAAAAAAGATTATTTTAGTCCCTTAAATTTGAAAAAAAATATTATTTTAGTCTTTAAGTACTAAATTTAAGGACTAAAATGATTTTTTTAAATTTGAAAAAAAAATGATTTTAGTCTTTCGGCGTTTTATCCCCTTGTATTTCCAACAAAGTTCAACTTAATTAAGGGATACTCGGTATATGCCAGTGATGGTTAACAAATGGTTTGCTACGAAGATCTTCCCTTCTTAGGTGATATCGGTCTTTGTTTCATTTTCACTAAGAAAACCCTTGCTTACTTACTGAATATCCGTTCCATCATAATAGTATTTGTTAAGCAATCCATTTTCAGTTTGCAAAACTGTCTTATACATTTCTTCTTGATAAGTCTTACATACATTTTATCCTCGATCGTGGTTTGTAGCATAACATATTTGAGACTTTTGAAGTTTCGCTTTAATCTGAAACTTAACGTTGAATGCAAATTTTTTTGAAATATATATTAGTAACATTTTAGTCTTGAAAAGATTGTCTCCAATATTTTGTCAAATTTCAGAATTAAAATTACCATCAATTTATTTCTATGCTGATTTTTTAAGAATTTTTTTTTTTCAATTTTTGTTCATGTTGTAAGTTTAGACTGTAAGTAAACTAAACACTTAGGGCTTTATTTATTTTAAAGTTGTGTATAATTAATTTTGAACTTTTAAATGAAATTAGGATACATATCTAAATTCATCTTAACTACAAATTTCACTTTAAAACGTGTATCATAGTTTGTATTTGCTAAACCAACACTTAAATACGTGACATACATATCACTCATATGGGTTGCCTATAGACCATATGTGAGCTGGGAAAATGACATCCATGTACATACATCACAGGAGAAGATGAATTATAACCTCAAGAGGGACAACCCAAAGTGCATCTGGGTCTTCGTGCTTCATATTTGCTTTGCACTATTCCCAACTGATAGCTAGTCGAAAACTAATTTCTTTCGAAATGTAGAAATCATCGAAGTATGTTTTGTTTTTCCAAAAAAAGTCTTCTTCATATATATGGTTAGGAATCGAAATCTTGACAATATGTTTAAGGAACACAATTATCTACCAACTGTGCTAGACCTTGTTGATTTATATATGGGTCTTTGTCCTAGTAGCGCTTCTCATACAGCACCTGTATAATGGCTCCTCTTACATATAGTGCTGCACCTTACGGGTTGAGTTATATACTTGAGTCATTGTTGGACGCAACATCCATAAATCCCAATGAATGTTATGGCACCAAGAGTGTGCTTATCATTGCAAATTTATGACTTGACCCTCTCATGTTTAGCTTGATAAGCCATGATTAATTACTAAGCATTTGTAACAACTTTCATAAACAATAACATTGCTAAAAAATGGTTAACTAAACCATTTAAAACATTAAGCACGTACTAACACGCTTTTAATGAACGTACACAAATATTTCATGTTATCAAATATGGTAAGATATGATCCATATATATTGTTTTTTAACCACTTTGTAGTTTGTACACCTTACTTTAGCATTATGCATAAACTTTTTTAGGTGAATGTATTAGAATCACAACAAACGATAGAATAGCAAAGAAAAGTGGCATGGAAAAGCATTCTTTTTTCTCATAAACAAATTCAACCAAATGTGCTGCGTATAGTGAAGCAAGATTATTATTAATGGTTAAAATAATTGAAGTGAGAGAGGAAAATAAAAGGGGAAATGGGAATTAAAGATTGATAATTGATGACTAAAAATTCTTTGAACATTAATATAAAGAGATGCCGCCGAAGAAAGAAAAGGGTTGGAGACAAGCACTTGATTCCTTTGGCAAATCCAAAGGAGTAGGACGGCCCACCGATGCTGTATCCGACGACGTTGCCTATGTCTCTTTTCTTGTCCCTTTTTGCTTCTCATTTCATGCATGACGTCCTCCCTTCATTTTCACCTCCTATATTTCTACATTAATTAATTAATTAATTAATATTTGTTCCTTGATTGATTCGAGAAAATGTCAGCACGATACCAATAACTTATTTGGCTAGTCAATTCTTTCTATTAGCTGGGCTATTTCGTTGCTTGCAAACAAAAAAAAAAACAAGTCAAAATTATTTTTTTTAATTTTTTTTATCTCAAAAGGGTTTCTTCATAAATTCTAAGAGGTTAATTTCTATTAGTTATTAATGTAAAAAATGTTACATTGTGAACAGATAATTATTAGATGATAGTGTAAAAATCATTTACATTATTAGTGCATATAATATTTTTTTTCAAATTATTTCTAAATGATATTAGTTAAGATTAAATTTTAATACATTTCAGTTTAAATATTTTTACACTCTTGGGTAATTAAAATCATTCTAATTAAATATAGCTTTCAAAGTAAGTCAAAAAATTGACTTACTATAAATGACAATTCAAGATTGGATGACAATTTAAATTCTTTTACAATTTAGTATAAATATGTATAAATATATATATATATATATATATATATATATATATATATATATATATATATATATATATTTACATTACCAATACATTCTAATTGAATTCATTAGATTCATTAGGATCATCCTAATGATAGGGGTTGAGAACTTAATCATTATTACTGTCATTGTAAAAAAAAAAAAAATGAATTCATAACTTAATGTTATTCTAGACCCTTTTCCTTTCTCAGTTATGACCCCACATTTTTTGGTATGAGACTACATATATGCTCTATGAGAAATAATCTTATGTGAACTAAGTAAAATTATTATGAACAACAAAGTTCTCTCTTTCTAAATATTTAATATAGATGTATAACTGGTTAAGCTATAATAATTCTATATCAGTTTATCCATGTGCTCATGAGTTTTTTTTTATCTTTTAAATGTGATAGAAATCATTTATTTATATTATAATAGTAAATTTTAATTTTAGTAACTCCTTGTTTATGACATTGATTTTCTTAAAACTATTAAGTCTTGTGTTTATTGTAAAGACATTTTAAAATGTAGATAAAATATAAAAAATATGAAAATGTTTTTGAAAAATATTTTTAATTAATAAAAAAACATTTAAATAGTACTAAAAATCAAATTAAAATATAAAAAAAAGTTTAAAAAATATTAAATTTCAAAAGATATCAAAAATTAATTTAATTGATTTAGTTGGTAAAGATCGAATTCATATCCCACAAAGATGTGGGTTTAAATCCTACTACCGATGTGAGAACTTTGTTGGTGGACAATCTGTAAGTATCTCTGTAAGCGCACAGTGAGCCTTGAGGCATGTCTTGGCCCTGGTGAGCCACCGGGACTCAACTCACCTGCTAAACTTGTTGCAATAAAAAAAATATTAATTAAAAATATTTCATTATAAATCAATTAAAAATTGGGAAAAATAAAATATTCATCTTTACAATGGTGGAATAAATTTTGAATTTATGCAAACTACTCAAACCACTTATTACTAAATCAATTTTTGTAGCTTAATGATTTGATTTGATATGAAAGTTGAGAAAGTATATGCCACATAATAAGAAAGACATATATTAAGTTGACATCTATGCGAGTTTGGATAGAATATTAGTACTCATTTAAGTAATTTCCATCCATATTTTTTATATATATGTTTGGGCAGTTAGTAACTTTAATACCCATTCTTTTATCTTATAGGCATCTAAATATTCATATCTGAACTCATTACCCACATTTTGATTAAACAAATTAAATTGTTATTTCATATATACCAATTATAAATTAAGATGAAGCTATCATATGGCTGATTAGCTATGTTCCCTAACGAAAAATTATCTTGTAACAACACTACAACATAGTCACGTACGAAGGTGAAGAAGTTATTAAATTTTTAATTGTAACATAAAGTTAAGTCATTGAAATAAGATTAGTGACTTGTGAAGGTAAAATTATAAGGATTTAAGTGCAATATTAGTTTTTATATTTTAAAGTTAATATCTTAAATACATACAGGTAAGACACTCAATAGGTAATTACATACTTTTTTTTTTTTATCCGTAGGAATCAAAGACATGCACTGGAGATTTACAATAACTCACACACTCTACTCAACTAACTGAGCTAGACCCCCTCAGCCATTACATACTCATTCTATGCATTCCTATAAAATTTTACAGATAATTACTCATATTTAGATCTAGATAAATTTTCATTGTAAGTATTTTTTATAAATACTTGTTAGCTTTATGTCCAATTGCCATTTCTATATATTTTTTTTGGTATATGCCAGTTCTATGTATGGTTATGTGAGAAATGAATTTTACTTAGAGAAATTATCTTATTATCAAAATTGATGACTTGATGAATTTGTTATATAGTAAACAAAATTATGATCATATATAGGAAAGAAAACACCTACATTGAATCATTCAATGTGTGAATCACTTGACATGAGTTATTCTAGTTTATCAATGGTATTGAGTTTAAATGTTAGATATTCAATTGTATTAAATACACAAGACTTAAATAATCTTTTAGTCCCTATAAAATACGGTTTTTATTTTATTTTATTTTAATCCTTTAAACTTATTTTTTTTAGTTTTTTTAAAGATTTTTTTTTTGTTTTAATCCCTAGTATTAAGTAACAATATTAACTGATGTTAACTGATGACGTAACAGTATCGTTGGTAGTCCATTGGCTTGCCACGTCATCAAGGAGTCTGATAGGACAGTCACATGTAATTTTTTTGATAAACTGTGTTTTTAAATCCCTCATCAACTAGTCTGACGTTATCAATTGTTTTAAATAGATGAGAATTTAAAAACACAATTTACCACCAAAAAATTACATGTGACTACCCTGTCAAATTCCAAGATGACGTGGTAAGTCAATGGACCGTCAACGTCGTCGTTATGTCATCATTTAATGTTGTTAGTTGATTGCAATGACTAAAATCAAAATCTCCTTATTTTATAGGGACTAAAAGGTTATTTAAGCCAATACACAAAGGCAAAATATTTTCTATTCAAGTACTCATAATTTGTATAAGAAATTACAATAGAGCTAGGATTGAACTAAAATAAAAATTGTAGAGTATGTTTGTTTCAGGGATTAAAAACTCATTGCCTGAAATGTGAAGTTGAGAATGTAAAATTCACATATTTGTTATGAGTTTTGAAAAAATATTTCTGGGTAATGTTTATTATCAGAAAGTAGTTATATCACGATTTAAGTCAATTATATTCCTATGATGAGGAGTGAGAAAGTTATAGGCTTAATTGCATATTTTACCACCCATCTTTCATTATTTTGGAATTTTACCACCCAACTTTCATCATTTTGCGAATTTTACCATTCAAGTTATTTTTTGGCAAATTTTACCATCCAACTTTCATCATTTTACGAATTTTACCACTTAAATTTTCAATTTTTGCAAATTTTACCATCCTCATGTTTCACAAAAAAAAAGTTTTGAATTCTTTAACTTTTTTTTTTGTGAAATATCAGTGGTAAAATGCACAAAAATTGAAAACTTAGGTGATAAAATTTGCAAAAATAAAATTTGAGTGGTAAAATTTGCAAAATTATGAAAGTTGGGTGGTAAAATTTGCAATTAAGCCAAAGTTATATTCCTATAAAAATGTGAGAAATTATGTTCTAACTCAACTATAACACCCTCTTAAGCAATTGACATGTAGAAAACTTTTAGAAAGTTTTATATATAGTGTAGATAATAGAGTTACTATGAAAAACAAATAAGTTTACAATATTTAAAATATAAAATCACTTTTGTAATTATTTGAATAAAATAATGTACGGTGGCAAAATATTACTACTGTTGTACTGTTATTTAATTGTAATTTGTATGGTCTAAGTAACTTAGTTGTCTATGATAGCTCTTTATTTACCTTTTTTTGTTTTTCTAAAACAAAATTATCAGCCGATGCTTTCATGCCAATGATTCCGCAGGTGAGTATAAAAAGAACCTTGTAAGCAGATGGGCCGGCCCAAATAAAGTGGGGCCCTCCCAGCCATTTGTCTTCTATTGCAATCACAAGTATTCCAAGGCCTTGTGGAAAACAGTTAAAACAGGTAGGCAAAAATGACAAAAATTAGGCCTCTGAAAATCCAGCAAACACTCTTGACATTACATGAATGGAGATTACCAAAGACAAACCTCCAATCACAAACCATTGGAATTAGGTGTTGTCTTTTGTGCCCCTGCCTCCCTCAATAAGAAGGGAGAAATTAGAGACTTTGCTCTTTCCATAAACCAACCAATCTCCATAGCCCATAGGACACACACTCACTACCAAGGCTAAATGAGAGCAAATTTGAGACACAGAAAAAGCATAAACGCTTTCAAATAATAACAGCTTTGCCTTTCCTTGTGAGCCAGCCTCCTAGGTATTGAGAATTAATTGAGAGGGAGGGAGGGAGGGAAATTAAGTTAACCAAAAAAGGAAGAAGGAAAAAAAAAATGATCAATTCACTTTGTGGAAGCTCTTTGTCCCTCAAGAGTGAGAACAACTCCTCTAGAACCAAACTCCAACCCACTTCTTCAAATGACTCAGTTTTGCAATCCAAGAAAAATGCCACTCAATCCTCTGGTGATCTAGACCAAACTAGCCTAACCCCACCAAGCCTAAACCTTCCTTCACTCAAATTTGACTTGGATGGAGATGTGGAAGTTCAGTCACCAGATAGTTCAATGTGGGAGTCCTTTTTTGCTGACCAACTAGATGGTGATTTCATGATCTCTTCCCCAGTGAGGAATGTTCCTTCCCCACAAGCCTCTTCCTACAATTGCAACTACAACTATGCTCAAGGAATGCAAGGCCAGAGTCTCTCAGGGTGTTCCCCACCAAGGTTCTCATCATCACAAATTGGAGCCTTCAACAGCAGCCACAAAGGGAAAGGACTCAGCCCCCTCCACAGGGTGTTCAACTCACCTAACAATCAGTACATGCAGCATGTTGAGAACCTCTCACTGCCAGCAATAGAAGAGTTCTTGGAGGACTACCATCAAGGGTATTCATCAACCAAGGTGTCTTCTGACATTGCAAGTTCTTCTGAATGCTTTGACTTGTCAACTCAAATTCCACCATCCATGTTGGATAGCTTGGCACTGCCCAATTCCTCAAGGTACCATCATCATGGATCAGTTGATGAAGAGTCCTCAGTGCACGGTGGTGGTGGCTCTAATTCTCAACTGTCCCAAGAGGGTGACATCTATCACCAGATGGGGTCCATGGCTAGTGCTTCTCTCTCACAGGCCCTACAACAAGAACGCTACCAAGAGAAACAGCAAAAGCAGCAAGCACAGCAACTGCAACAACAACAGCAGCAGCAGCAGCACCAGCAAGAGAATCTGATGGTGCCTATTCCAATCGGATTCGAGCAGGTAACAAAATCTTCCATCAATCTTACTTCACCAAAGAGCTTCAAATTCAAAAACAGTTGATTCTCTTATTAAACTAATTAATATAATCGATACCCCATCCAGAAATTAATATTTTCGGGATGATACTATCAAATACCCTTGACCAAGAAATCCACAAATCAATAACTTCGGCATGACAAAGGACCACCATTTCCTTAATTGCTTATGGTGTTATTCTTTCATCATAATTAAAGTTTCTTCTCAATAGTATGTGTAATAAAGATGAGATGATATCCTTAAAAGTTTAAGGGTTCTAATACTTTTATTAGAAACTCTTTATCCTTTTCTTCTTCTGATCAATTATTAGATAGTTTTAAACTACTCCTTATTCATAATCTCAACTAATATTTATATAATATGTATTTAAATTTTACTATTTACTAAAATAAATTAATAATAATTAATTATGTATCATATAAAATTAATAGAACCATCATAGTTCAGAACCACTTAATAATTTATCATCTCTCTCTTCTTCTTTCTCTTGTGTACTCAAACTCATTCAACTATTAACTCACTACCAAAACCCTTAGATTTCTAAGAGAACTATAGCAACTCAAAATTAGAGGTCAAATTGTAATTGAAAAACAACACTAAAAACAACTAAAACCTGTACCTTGTCCTTAAAATAACTTATTTAAATTTAGATGAATTTGGACAAAACTATCTAGAATTCCTTAAGTACTTTTATGTTATCCTTCATTCAGACTTGAGTTTCACATTGCTAATCTGCCTAATAAAAATTTGCACTAAAAGTTAGCATAAAGTAAAATTCCAATTTTGATAGAAAAATAACAATAAAAAGCAAAAACACTTAAATATTGTATCTAAAGGGTCAAAGAACATACTTATGAAAGTAGATTATAATTTATGACACTCATCTAACCTTGACTAATCATCACTACAGGAGCAAGACAGCGGGCTTCAACTGGTGCACCTGCTCCTGGCCTGCGCGGAGGCAGTGGCCAAAGAGGAATACATGCTCGCAAGAAGGTACCTCCACCACCTCAACCGCGTCGTCACCCCCTTAGGCGACTCCATGCAGCGCGTCGCGGCCTGCTTCACCGACTCCCTCAGCGCCAGGCTCAACTCCACCCTCACTCCCAAACCCTCAACACCCTCCAAGCCCTTAACCCCCTCCAACTCCCTCGAAGTCCTCAAGATCTACCAGATCGTCTACCAAGCCTGCCCCTACGTCAAGTTCGCCCACTTCACCGCCAACCAGGCCATCTTCGAGGCCTTCGACACCGAGGAGCGCGTCCACGTCATCGACCTCGACATCCTCCAGGGCTACCAGTGGCCCGCCTTCATGCAGGCCCTCGCAGCACGTCCGCCGGGCGCGCCGTTCCTCAGGATCACGGGAGTGGGCCCCTCGCTGGACGCCGTCCGCGAGACCGGACGGTGTCTGACCGAGCTGGCCCACTCCCTGCGCATCCCCTTCGAGTTCCACGCCGTCGGGGAGCAACTTGAGGATCTCAAACCCCACATGCTGAACCGCCGCGTCGGGGAGGCGCTCGCGGTCAACGCCGTCAACCGCCTCCACCGCGTCCCGGGGAACCACTTGGGAAATTTGTTGACCATGATACGGGACCAGGCTCCTAACATAGTGACATTAGTGGAGCAAGAAGCGAGTCATAATGGACCTTACTTTCTTGGGCGGTTCCTCGAGGCCTTGCATTACTACTCCGCCATCTTCGACTCGCTGGACGCGACGTTTCCGGCGGAGTCGGCGCAGCGGGCGAAGGTGGAGCAGTACATATTCGCGCCGGAGATACGGAACATTGTGGCGTGCGAGGGGCCGGAGAGGTTCGAACGGCACGAGAGGTTGGAGAAGTGGCGGAAGATTATGGAGGGGAAGGGGTTTAAGGGGGTGGCGCTGAGTCCGAACGCGGTGACTCAGTCGAAGATATTGTTGGGGTTGTACTCGTGTGAGGGGTATAGGTTGACGGAGGATAAAGGGTGCTTGTTGCTTGGGTGGCAGGATAGGGCCATTGTTGCTGCGTCTGCATGGCGATGTTGATGCCACTACTACTCTTGCATTGAGTTAATCTTCTCTTTGTTTTGATTATTATGTTGCTAATTGTTTTACTTCTTTACTTTTGTACTAGTTTTTATTATATGTTAAAGAATGGTCAAAAGGGAAATTATAAAAAGATAAAATTATTAGTAATATACTTTTTAACACTTTTATTTTTTGTTGAAATTTAAGTGAATCTTATTAAAATGCTACTCTCATTTTCTATTTAATATATTTTCTTTTTTTCAATTGGGTGAGATTCACATAAATTTCAATTATTAATAATAACAAATGTGTTAAGAGAATATTAGGAAGTATGTTGCTACAATCTTCTTGTAGAACATTGAAATGGATTTGAAGGGGGGCGTGCATAGATGAAAGGAAAATTGATGAAATAAGGAAATGTTTTGTATTTTGAAGTGTAAGGGGAAATGGAATTAGGGAATACGTACTATCAGTGCTTGTTTATTTTTTATATCAAGAGATTGTAAAACACTTGTTGTTGTTGTTTTTATTCATTTGTAAAACACTTGTTTAAGCTGTTTTAGTTTGATTAGTTTATGTTGTATAAATGGGAGGATCTTGAACAAAGATGCTGCTGAGGTAAGGGATTAAGGATCAGCACTTATTTATCTGTCTATGAGTTGGTTTATGGACCATTGTTAAACAAAATGGACCGGATTGTGCTCAAGTGTTCTCAAACAAGAAAAATATAAAATAAATTGGTCATTATATAGAAAACTAAATATGAAGTATTTATCACTGTGTGGTGGAAAATTCGTATCAGAAAATCAATTAATTGCACATTTTGCTTCCAAAGTTTGGTTTTATCACAAAATTTGGCCCCAATTAATTTTTTTTTTCACAAATTTTGCTCCCAAAGTTTCAAAATGTTGCAAATTTTGTCATTGCATCAATTGACTGTCAGTTCCGTTAGTCAATAACTAACGTGACAACAATAATCATTGAAGTGACACTCTAATACTAACGTGACAATACAATACACATGGTGCTAACATGGATTGATGACATGGCACTGATCTATGATTATGTATTATCACGTCATCAACCCATGTCAGCACCACGCATATTGCAATATCAACATCAGAGTGTCATGTCAGTGGTTGACTAACAAAGTTGACAGTTAATTGATAGAAGGACAAAGTTCGTTACATTTTGAAACCTTGGAACAAAATTTGTGATAAAGCCAAACTTTGGAACAAAAAGTACAATTAAGCCCAAAAAGATAAAAAAAAAAATTGTTGGAAAATTTGGGGTGATTTGGGAATAATGTTCATTAAGGGGGAAAATTTGTTAAAAATAATCATAAGCTTTAAATTTTTTTGATACATTAAAATGACCATAACTAGGGTGGACCACTGATTTATGTGGTCTACCATGAACCACAATTAGTTACCTTTGGATTGATCTCAACCTTACAATACTATGATGCACCCTCCATACAATAGCACCACTATCCCTTATCACTGACCACCGTTCGTCTTCGTTGGAGGCAATTTCGGCAATGACATTTCATTTTTCTTTTTCATTCATCCCGCCTCACCCTACCTGCACCTCTCTCTCCATCGTCCTCCACCGGCGATTTTAAGCGACGACGTTTTGACTTTTCCCGCACACCGCAAATATGATCTTCTTTCTCAACGTCTTCCTCAACCATCATCGCAACCACCTTGGTCCCACCGGCTTTAGCAACCATGGCGGCGTGGGGCACCACAACCGCACCGGCCATCCTTCGCATCTGATTATGGCACTAGCCTCCAACTCGATGCCTTCATTCCCTTACGCGTGTGGATGTTGTGGAACGCAAGACAACTGCAGCGAAGACGCCAGAAGGGGAGCAAGTGGAGAGGGGTTTCGCCGGAGGAAGTGGCTGCTAGCCTCGCCGCCGACGCTCCGCTACCAAAACCTCTTCGACGGCTACTTCGACAGCCACATGCGCCACCACACCATCGTCTCCTGCCATTGTTGCGGTGGCGCCGCCACCAACCTCCCGATGACACTTCGGTCATCGCTCCTTTAGCGGTACTAACTGGACTTCAGACAGGTTCTATGGAGGAGGATGAGTTCAAATGGGAAAGAGTCAATGATAAGATTGCATACTAAGATTAATCTAAAGTACACTAATTGTGGTCCATGGTAGACCACATGAAACAGTGGTACATCCTAACTATCGTCCATTAAAATAGCTTATTTTTAATTAAAAAAGTTTTCTACAAATTCCAACTATTATCCCAAACACACAATTTATTTTGCAAACTTTTTTAACAAAAAAAAAAAAAAAAAGCTGAAATCCCCAAAATTAATATATACCTAAAATTCTATTTTAGTTTAATTTTAGCACGGCCACGATGATTTTTATAGGTGTGAGAAAGTGATAGTTTAGGTCTGAGATTCGTGTTCAAACTAGGAAAATGAGAAAATTTTGCAGTCAAATTTTGATGTGGATGATCAATAGTTAAATTACGGGGTAAATTACAAATACCTTGAAGTCAGGAAGTGACCACACACAAGTTGATTAATTTGCTTTGGTATAGGTTTTTGATAAACCAAAAAAAAAAATTCGATCAATATGAATATATATATCAAACCAATTTATTCATTAACTACCAAAAAAAACAATTTAATCATTAAATTAGTTTGACTTAGATCCTTAAGGTTTTTTTAAGCTCTTAGGTCCTCAAGTTAATATAAATATAAAAACATAAAATTATGTATTTTGCTAACTTTTTGTCTTTATTTTTTTTTTACTACCATGTTATTGGTACGAAATATCCATCGACTTTGTAGATGACTAATCTTCGTGAGGAACCTGACTGACCACCTTTAGTGGGGTTCTCCCCTCTCAATCATATTTTTTCCATCCACAAAACTCGAGACCTGAGACCTTGTTTAAAGGGATCGAGTCTAGTACTACTCGGACCAACTACTTGTTAGTACTTTTTGTCTTTATTTATTTTCTTAAATACTGATTTATTTTTTTTCTTTTTAGGAAAAGAATATTATTGAAAGACATGACCAAGTTGGTAAAAAGAGAATAAACAGATTACAAGAGATATGCATCACTATCACTCTGTCCCGCAATTACAGAGGAAAATAAGGATTTGAAGTATGCCCACAAGTTCCACTCAGGATATTAAACATTTAGGCTGTGTTTGGTTTAGAGGAGACAAATAAGGTAGATGGAAATAGAAGAGAGATAATTTGAAAATGAAGAAATAGAGTAGAAATAAAATTGTATGTTGTGTTGTTTGTTTTATGAGAAATGAGTGAGAAATAGAGTAGAGATAATATTGTAAAGTTGTTTGGTATAGATGAAATAAAGATGAGAGAATTAAATAGACACACAAAAATTGATTATAATACACAAATAACATATTAAAATGCGCAAATAATCTATTCTAATACACACATAGTCGATTAAATTGATGTTGTAACCCTTAAAATCGATTACGATGTACAAATAATCGATTAAATTGGTCAAAAAATCGATTATTTAAGTGAAATAATCGATTTTTACTGTTTGAAATGATTTTTGAGAAGATAGAAATTTGTAACTTAACTCTCTTCAAATTCTTTGATACCAAACTTTCACATCTAATTTCCGTCTGCGGTCTTTTATTTCTATCGACAAAACCGAACACAGCGTTACACTCAATATGTTTACAAGCCATTGACCCGCCTTCGTGTAATCCAAAGAAGAAATGATTTCTTGCTTTTCACGATTTGAGACAACAAAATCAATTATAAAAATTAATGTTAACATTTTCTAATATTTAGTTCTTTTTATACTTTTGATTTTTTATGCCACCTTAAAATGATTATAGACAAGAGATATATAGATGTAAATCACGTCACCCTTAAATGGTAATAGAGACCATTTTAAGAAATTTGATAGGCAGCAACAGAAAATGAATAATGAATAACACATAACTCATGAACTCCTAAAGTTGCTCCTCTCCAAGTATGACAGCAAAGGATGACCCAATCCTTAATTACGAACTAGTAGTAATAGAAATGCTGAGTAGGTATTGATGATTGGTGTTTTAGCCATAATACTTGAAACATGCCCAATGATGTCATTAGGAATTCATATACACCAAAGGGAACATTATTCAAGAGTATTAAAACTTACAAATAGCTGCTCAAGAAAACAAAAGTATGCCACTGCCAGCATGTTGATAATCACTAATGGGAACATTTTGCCAAACCCTGTGAAAGTTATAGAAATCATCATTAAATAATATTGAAATATATGAAGAGTACTCAACAAAAACAGCGGCTTCCCTTGCCTGTATTGTTCACTTCTGCTCCTTGTCAAGTGTAGTGTATGGCCATTCAGAACTCGTAAAAGAGTGACAGGTAGGTTCTGAACTTATTGCTTTCACACATCACATGTTCTGTTGCCATTAATGCAAAACCATTTAACTGCACATTCTTGGTATGCCAGTGCTAGTTCACATTGTGCAGAATAATGAAAAATCATATACTAATTCCATATGAAGAAATCATGTTAATGTCACGTGGGTTAATCAATGTCATAAGCATATTAGAAACTTTTAATAACTTGAACTTAAGGCTTAAAAATCACCAACATATAACAGCCGATGATAGCATAACCAAGAAAATGCACCCCATCTCCAAGCAGCATATAGTTTTACTCAAGACAAGAAATAAATTGTTGAAAGTTCTAGAGTTAATAGCACCTTTTTTCGGCTTCATGAAGAAGTTACACCAGCAAGAAAAATGAGGAAAGAATGAATCAGTTAAAAATGGATGACAAATTATCTTGGGAGACATCAAAATATCCAAATCCAATTATGATTTGGAAAGGCATAAAAAGACATGAAAATAGCATTTGTTTAATAAGATTAGCATAGCAAACTATAGTATTACAAATGTTATGTTAGTGTAACTTGCAGAAAGGGGAGGCAAACGAATAGGCTGACTCAACTTTACGACAAGCTAAATGACATTATCATTGAAATTGATATTTTAAAAGGTGTGCAGGTGTTAACGCTCTGTGAGCTTGATCTGTCGAGAATTAAAATTGTTGTCAACTATAAAAAAAAATTTTGATATACTTGACAGATTTGAACTGAAGAGATGTTGGTGCATATTGCATGTATTCTGAAATAGTAGGATAGTGAGCAGACTTTTGAAAGTAATGATGTGGAGGAAAACCAATGCTGAAAGAACCATGTTTATAATGACAACACAACTTGTGTTTTACTGGTTCAAATTTGGGTTCTCTATTGGCCTTCACAAACAAATATTTTGGAACAGAAGTAAGATGCTTATAAAAAAACAAGTAAAAATCTGATGGTGTGAGAGTGAAATCCATATTTCTAATAAAGCTAACATCTAGCAATCTGTATATTTATTGTACATAATACATGCTAAACACATCATCAAGAAACCAAAATGAAGTTTCATAAAAAATAGAGGAGAAACTTCACTCACCAAGCTGCAAAATAGTAAATCTCAAAGTTGTATACACATTTTTTCACAACAAAACATAGTTTTCCCTTTCTTTTAGCTTATGCATGTATATTCTACGAGTATAGAGGTAGGCATCAACGTGATGTGACTTTATGCGAGAGTTTCTCGGACTCGTGTGTTCTGAACTGATCACTTCTCATGTGACAGAGGGTAATGTTGATAGAACCATAAAAGTCATGAAAATCACTTCTTACGTGTACATGGTAAAATCATACAAATTTTCCAGATTACAACTAAGATAAATAAGCTTTCTAACAAATTTTGTTTCACACAAAAACGATAATTCTACCTCGAAATTACGGTAATCGGTTTGTATCAAAACCTATAGCAAACTACCTTCACAAATTTATTGGGACTTTATGGTTGTGGTTAGTTTATGAAAATTTCCAATTTATTACTACAACCAATTATCCTCTGTCAAAATTAGATTCACTCAAAAACAATAATTCTAACTCGAGTTATGATCATTTTAACCAAGTTATATTAGGAAATTTCAATAAAACTATTCTAGGTATTTTACCTTCAAAATTTATGAAATCTCTTCCTATACCAATCACACTTTGCATAAATCAAGCTTAGAATTTGGAACATAATTTTCCCTTCATGGCCTGATCATTGTGACAGCCTAATGTCCCACGTTTTATTTGACCCAACACTAACAAAAGACGTTAATTATTCGTAATCAACCATGTATAACAAAAACAAGAGCAGAATTTAAGATTTGTCCCTATAAAATAATGAAAAACCAAGAACAAGATCAGAGAAAATAGGAGATTGATAAGAGGAAGGAAATAGATAAATAAAATAGAGAGATGAAGAAAACAATAACTCACCAATTTTCCTCTTGCAATCCCAGAGTTGTGAGGTATGTATGAAGGGGAATTTTCTTTTGTATAACTCTGAAATGGTGGTACTGGAAATCCAATGAATTGATAATAGAAGAAGAAAAATGAGAAAAGGAAGAGAGAAATTATCTCTTAAGCGTGGGTCTTGAATGATCTTGAGCATTCTTGGAAGCCGTTCTTGTTGAATTTTAGTACAGTACAAGCAAACCTTGTAGAACACCATGTTTTCCATCTTTTACTGAACCAACAAGACATGGAGTAGAAGCATGCAGCAATATTCAGAAGACATAAGGTGTTGGAACAGTAAAGTGTCATTCAAGCTTGAATGGTACTTTACTTTACCAACACATTATGTGTTCTGAGTTCTGAAATTGTTGTATCTGTAAAGAAACAGTGAAGGGACTAATTGTTGTGTTATTGATTGGATTGCTGAACACTGTTATATAGGCTAACAGCAGTTACAAAAGATAAGGCTGGAGCTAATAACAGCTGTTACAGATAAAAGTAAATCTGATTTACAAATTCAAAAAATAGATAAGAGTAAAAACAGATTTAGAAATTCAAAAAACTAATAATAGAAAGATAGGATAGATGCAGTTATGTTGTGATAACTCCAATAGTATCTACAGAAAGGGGATAAAGTGTGTGTTTGGTTAACCGTTTGAACTTACGTTCAACGGAAAAACACGCGTTCCAAGGCACAAAAGCAAAAGTAATGTGAGAGTAGTTTTTTTTTAACTGCAGTTACGTTGAACGCAATTGGTTCCCAAACACACTCAAAGTGTGCTTCATTTATTCAATCTCAAATGTTAAATGTCACTTTTGGTAGTTAACATCACGTAAGTTAAATATCACTCTTGATTATTTATGTTTTAGCGTTTTTCATTTTGGTACATTTAAGTTTAAAAGTCTCATTTTGATCCTTAATGTTTTCGAAACTTTCATTTTGGTCATTTCTTCCATTTCTCGTTAACGTTAGTGTTTCGTTAACTTTTAAATTTCGAAACTCCCTCCTCCAACTCCACCTCCACCTCCATTCCCATTTCTCATCCTCCCACACTCTTAGCTTTGCTATAGATGTTTCTCTATTTTCTACTATTATAAATTATCTACCATATTTATCCTTCAAAAGCCCACCCTCCAACCATGGCTCCTTCCAAAACACAATATTTCGACCATCCCCCACCTCCTTCCTAATTGCTTCACTAAACCATCCCCTCCTCACTCCCCATTTCCCTTCATCTATTTCCCAAATAGTTTCCCCCCCTCAACTCACGTCCTTCCACACCATAAATACCTCCCAAGATCCTATACCATAAATTGTCCTTCTCCACAAGCATCCTCCATCGCCATTTTCCTAAAAGAGCTATATTAAAAAGTATCAAATCCTTTAGTCTCAGACCCCCCAACCTCCTTTAAAGAAAGTAAGAAAAAAAGACTGTATTATGGATTTATTGAATGGACAAGACCATTATTTTTTATTTTGTGGAGCTATCATACAATAGATCAAATCATATGTAAGCGTCAATTGGGATTTAATTCTTAGAATTGTGGGTTATCGGCCTAACTCAACCATACAAAATCGGCTTGTAAGGTGAGGGTTGCCCCCCACTTATATACACTATTTTGGCCTCATCACTAGTCGATGTGGGATCTCCAACACACCCCCTCACATCGAGGACTGGACATTTCAAGCATGAAATTTGCAAGACTGAACATCTGCAGGTGGTCCGATAGCGGCCCAATAGCGGGTGACACGATAGGCCCACAACAAATTGCTAGGATAGGCTTTGGTACCATATTAGAAAGTGGATTATGGGTCTAACTCAACTCTACAAAAAGGCTTGTAAGGTAAGGGTTGTCCCCCACTTATATACACTATTTTGGACTCATCACTAGTCGATGTGGGATCTCTAACATTAATCATTGAATAAATAATGCATGTATTATTAGTGTAAAAAATTTTACATTATCAATTAATTAAATATTATTGATTTTAATTTTTTTGACACAATTATTATTATAATTATATAACATTGTAAAATTAATAATTGTACCTTACATAATGATTTGTTATTAGATAACAATGTAAAAATTATTTATATTATTAGTGTATTTAAATTAAATTCTTTTTAAAATGTGTAAAAACAAGTTATTTATTTTTTAAAGATTCTATCGAAAAACATTTATATTTAATTACAATTATAAAAAATACATTTTATTAAGAAGTTACTCAATAATTAGCTTTTAAATAATTTAAAAAATTGATCTCTTCTAAATTCTGACTTTTTTTAACAAGCCTAAATAAACATTAAAAATTAAAAATAAAAATAATTCCTCAGATAAAAATTTGAAACAAATAGGCTCATAATAACAATATGGAACACTCTTTTCTTAATCACTCTAAAATTATCTTGGATAACTTATTTCGATAAATTATTAAATCTGTGTGTCAATTTCCTGGTGGAGGATAAAGCCACCAATGTAACATAATGTCTACATGTTTGTTTAAAAAACACACAATAATCACAATAAAAAATTAATAATTCTTTTTCCATAATATACATTTCAATGTATATCCTATATAGATTAATTTAAACAAATTTTAATTACGTTTAACAATGGATTAACTAAGTTTTTAATCCCTGAAGTTTTTCAAATTTCAAATTTTAGTTCATAAACAAAATTTTGATTGTTCAAAGTCCTTAAAGTTTCCTTTCGTTACAACTTTTAGTCTATGTTGTTAGGATGTGTTGTTAAATAATGACATGGTGTCCAATTAGACTGCCACGTGTCATTTTTTTAATTATTTAATTAGGTTACAATTTTTAACCACCAGAAATTATTTTGATAACTTTTTTTAAAGGTATTACATGTTTTCTAATAGCTAAAGATCGCCAAAAATTGCTTGTCCAACCTCTTCTCTTGTCATTAACCATTCACCCTCACATCAAACTAGCCAAGAAATCAACGAAAATCAAATCACAATTACAGAGTTGTGCAAGAAAACTCTCCCCTACATCCAACACCAATCACAGAGTTGCCCACCAAGAAAACAAACCCACTACGTCCAACACCAATCAATACAAAAAACAAAACAAAAAACAAAAAGACTTGGCTTCTCTTTTCTCTCAAAAAAGAAACCTTTATTATCAAAAAAAAAAAAAAAAAACGAACCTAGATCTCAGAAATTCAAAGTCCCAAAACAATTTTAACAAAGATTTCCACCCAATGAAAGAATCCCTCTTTTCTCTTAAATTTCATTTTCGAAAACACGAATTGGGGGTTTTGTGTGAAATTAGATCTCAGAGAGAGGACTTATGGTTGAGATTTGTGTGTGAGAAGGGTTCTTTTATATGAGAAGGAGATAAAGGATTTGGGATTTGTAAGTTGTGATGGGTGACAGAACGAGGCAAACCCAAATCCTCGACGCCCTCGAGTCAGCACGATGCACAGTGGATCTCCGTCAAAACGCTACGAATCTCCCCGATGTTGTTTGCAACGAGTGCAAGAACAGCATCAAGGAATCCATCCCCACGCCGTCAACAAGGATCCGCACGAAGTCGACGAGGATCCGAGGAGGAGGCACGAACTACCTCGACTTCAAATTATGGATTTGGTGATGCACACGAAGAGCATGCGAAGCCAAATCTTGGCAACACACACAAGGAGCTACATCCCCCATCGATTGTTTCTTTTCCATTAATGAAAATCAAACACATAGAATCATTTATCGATGCTAACTCCTACTTGTGTGGTTTCCTTTGATTTAACAAAAAATTAATGATTTTTTGTTGTTGTGCTTTCGATTTGAGTTAGATCTAGCATATAGCAATTTTGATAATTTTTAGCTGCCAAAAAATGAAATCCATTAAATAATTAAAAAAAATTGGCACATGGCAATCTCAAAAGACACCACATGTCATCATTTAACGGTGCTCCCTAACAACATGAACTAAAAGTTGTAACGATAGAAAATTTTAAGAACTTTAATCAGTCAAAATTTTGTTTAGAAACTAAAATCTGAAATTTGAAAAAGTTTATAAACTAAAAATTAACCCTTTAACAATTTGAAATTAATTCTAGTAAAATTAATTCCCTAACTTTAAAATAATCGGACCCCACCTCTTTCAATTCTAGAGATCCATGATGATACAAATGCAAGACAAGAATGCCAACTATATCAAGAGACTCGCAAAGTTAAGTTTGTTGTTGAAACAAGCAATGCACAAGAAACGGGTATGATCATTCTGGTAGTGAATACTGTTGAATATCCTTGGAAAATAGTGACTGAACTTTTTTTCTATAATATATATTTGATATTATGATATAGACTGCACCTGCACCTACCTTGATACATCAAACATCCATTTTATAGAACATGAGAAAATCATCACTGACAAGCATTGCTACACAGGAATGCCCTCCAACAACACTCAACTATGATGGGATTGGGACTGTTTTACAAATTATTGGTCTTCCCAGCTACGCATATCCATGACCTTCGAATATCCCAGCAAACAACTAAGGCAAGATCAGCAGCTTAACTCTTCATGATCATGATGAATTCTCACAATATTGAACATGCACATATATGTTTTCTGGGCGCCTCATCAACTTTTTTCTCTGTTCAGACCAACAAAAGAAAAATTTTGACATTCAGTCACAATACTTTATCCTAGTTAGTTAGCTTTCTATCATTACCTAGTACCTAACACCTACATGGAGCTGCCCTTCGAGGCATATATATAAGATGACAGAAAATAATTAGACAATATATTCCAGAATGAAATCTACCTGTTTTTGCTTTGAGCAATGATGGTTGGACCACAACATGCATGGTTATAACCCCTTTGGGAAGCTCGCCAAAAGGTACTCTATACTGGCCAACTGTCTTGTTGTTCTCCAAAATTTTGCCAGCACTTATCAATTTTATATCATTTGTTGCTTTGGTATAATTTTCTTGTCTATGGACAACCAGAACAACCAATACAAATTTTATAAATGGTTAGAAAAACAACAAAAAATAAGGGAGAAGAATATAACACCAAAGCAACAGGAACTAAAAAAAATGAAAATAATACATGTCCAGAATAAGACAAGTACTACATAAATCATCCATAACATATGTCATATAAACCTAGCTGATAGCAACACTCAAAGGATAAATCATATAGTATAAAGATACAAATAGTTATTACTTCATACATGTGTTGCGCATTTATGTGACTGAAACCGAATAATAGCTTAACTGAAATTGTTGTCCAGTTAATAGTTAATACCAAAACCAGAATATCATGATACATATGTCCTGATTATAAAAGGTTAACAGGGGAAGAAAATAACCAAAAAAAAAAATGTTAAAGCCTGCTTAGGTGACAACATAAGGGATTAATGTTGTCTGTCAGTAAAGAGAAAGTTTATACTTTATACCAACATGCTGCTTAGAATATAATGGGCGACTAAACAACCATATGGATGAAAAACTTGACATTAGAACACATCTGAGTCATGGCTAATCCTTCGAACATCATTCAGCTCAAACCAATTACTTCTTCCAATTTAGCCCTGTTCAACAAAGTTTATAAGATTTCACACCATACCCAAACCATACTACCCATCTTAATTCCGGTGAGCTCAAAACTTAACTTCATGACTATCTTGCCAATGTCTCTTTTACTCTGTGGGAAGTGATAAAGAGAGAAAATGGGAATAATCTCATAAGGTCTTTAGTATACTTAAAAAATAAATCAAAGCTAATAGAAACAATATTTTCACTATGCTTTAGTCTTTTTTTCCTATTTTTTTTACCCTTTTTCTCCCATCCCTGCTCCCCTAACAAATCAATTGCTCTCACTACCTATAATATAATAAATCTTTCTAGGTTTTGCAACACCCTAAATTCGGGTTTACTTATAATTCATTTATTTTATTTTATTTTAATAAAACATAAACGTGATTAAACAATTCAATTTCTCACCGTTGGAACATGAAAGAGACGAGTGATTAAACGAAAATAGTAGTAGTTTTTAAAACGTTTTCAAACTCAACTAGCCGTAAAATAATTTAGCGTAAAGCCACATTGTATAAACGTCGCATGACCATTATCTCATAATCAAACATTCATTTAAATAAAAACGTATAACAGATATAAATAAGGTGTATCTCCGTGGCCACCTATATATATATATATATATATATATATATATATATATATATATATATACTTGAATATCAGAAATTGACTGAATGCTTGAGGAAAAATAGTTCCTCAGCTTTATTATTTATAATGATGAAATTACAATCAAATAATTACTCAATCCCTTGATTATAGGTATGAGATAATCTGATATTAAAACTGATAAAAATAGTAACTGAATAATAAAGATAATAACAGAAAGATATAAAATAGATTTGTTAAGATAAAAACAGATTTATATCTCAACACTCCCCCTCAAGTTGGAGCGTATAGATCATAAGCATCCAGCTTGGAACAAATGTAAGATATTCTTGGTCCTCTGAGTGACTTGGTGAAGATATCTGCCAACTGATCATTAGAATTGACAAAGGAGGTGATGATTTCTCCATAAACAATCATTTCTCGCACAAAATGGCAGTCAATTTCAATGTGTTTCGTTCGTTCATGAAAGACTAGATTAGATGCTATATGCAGGGCTGCTTGGTTGTCACAAATAAGTGTCATGATATGTCATGCTTAGAGTGGACAAATTGTGAATTACGTCATAAAGACGTTGGACATCATTGGAATACAACTCTCGAGCTTTCTGCCAAATGGTGTAACAAGACTTGTAATTGCATAAATAAATCATGAGTGTAGGATCAATGGACTGCCACAGGAGAGCAAACAACTGTGCATCTACCTTCTTCCATAGGTCACATTGTGCTTTATCGATCTCATCAGATGTCTTCTCCAAGTGGTCGGATAGCCCTTGGCCCATGAACCATATCTCCACAGCCGCTTGCCATTACATATAGTTCTTCTTGGTGAGTTTCTCTTATGTAATGGAGGGACTGCCAGAGAACACAAACGAAACAGCATTTTTATTCGAGGATTCTGCCATCAGTGCGAGCATGAACAGTACCAACACTCGTGAACAGTACCGTCGATGTGAACAGTGCCAAGTAGCATGAACAGTGCCGCGAGTGTGAACAGTTCCGCGGAGTGAACAGTGCCGCCGAGCGTGAACAGTGTTTGGAGGTGACAAAATGGTTGAACGATCCTTTTCTGGACAGCGGAAACTTTCTATCCCGGGTGCCCACTCCAAACTCGATCAAAGGTGGTTGCCAGGACAACCCAGACAGCGGTGACGTGACTGGACTTTGAAAAAAAACTTCATATCAGGCCCACAGGATGTGAGCTCTGATACCAACTTGAATATCAGAAATTGATTGAATGCTTGAGGAAAAATAGTTCCTCAGCTTTATTATTTATAATGATGAAATTTCAATCAAATAATTACTCAATCCCTTGATTATAGGGATGAGATAATCTGATATTAAAATTGATAAAAATAGTAACAGAATAATAAAGATAATAACAAAAAGATATAAAATAGATTTGTTAAGATAAAAACATATTTATATCTCAACACTTAATAGCGCACCAATATATATATATATATATATATATATATATATATATATATATATATATATATATATATATATATAAGTTTCTGAGAGTAAGGGTTAGAAATGTCTCACGCACAGGATTAATATCATGTACAGCCCAAGTCTAAAGTAGTAAATACACTTAAATAAGAAAATAAATGACTGAAACAACATACAAAATTTGTGAATCTAGGCCTACCCATATCAAAATACAAAAGAAAGGGAAAACCTATGACTCAGAGCAGTCATCTCTAAACCCTACCCCTATGTCAGACTATACCCATAGAGAAAAAATGTCAAAGGATCTCTAGCAAGACCCTTGAGAAGAGATCTCATGGCCCTCGTCCATGGGATCCTCCTCCATCGGTTTAGGATCCTCCTCAGGATCCTTCTCCTCCTCAGTGTCATTACCCTCTACGGCTACTCCTATGACCACTCCACGATGAGCGCCTGTCCCAGCCGGAAGCAACCTCGGGCGGAAAGGAGGAAGCACTGACCTCGGAGTAAGGTCGTGGAAGGTGTGGCGTTTGGATCAGTGTGAGGAAGAGACTGGCCCTCTGATGGCAGATCAGAAAAGGATGAGGATGACGACTCATAAGTGTCTGAAGAAATCTCCACAATCTCCACCGGCACAATATGACGATAGTACGGTGGAGTAGGCTGAGTAAACCACAAAAAGAAATCGTAGTATGTCGGTTGTTCAAACTGGCGCATGAGTGACACCACCCCAAAACGCATGTGGCCCACGAAGTGATCCTCGTCGAGTACCCCATAATGGGTCTAGTGACCCTCAAATGTCACTACCCATACCCTCGTGGAGGGCCTCCGCTGAGCCATTGGTATTTGGAAAAATAAAGGTATGAAGTGAATCCCTTTCCTCCACTAAACTAACAAACAAATGACCATTCGGTCTCAAGCAACATACAACAATCAACCACATTGCAAAGGTGCTCTCACGAGTCCCACTCGAAGTTCCTGATCTATTATACTATTTCTCTATATCATACCATCTCAAGACAACTCAGGCCCGCTGCTACTGGAACTCCCAGAACTCAGTGGACTTACACAATTTAAGTAGGATGACTTGCTGGGAGTACACCCTTCACCACGGTACAATGGTAGGGCTCTCACCAACATGGTTATGCCTCGCATTTGTCGGGATTGCCAAGTCGGCACTGTGGAAACACGACCACAAACTCGGCGCCAGATCCCCAAGAAACAGCAAGTCAGCTAGCATACCTTAGGTACCACTCTGTAAGGTCATCCAATCTCTGAGGACTGACTCCTCAACCACTCCCTCTCATCTGGTTCATATCTTATAGGTTGGTGTGGTTTCTCTGCCAAAGGTACCGAATGGCGGTCTTCCACGACGTATGTCCCCGACATACCATACGGAGATCCACCCTTCACCATCACAATGGTCACACATTCCGACCCTATTCCTCACGAGCATATTGCTCACCACAGGTGCAGCCCACCCATAACCTCTTCCACAATTGTCCATTCAAGCTTTGTCCATGAACAAATTCGTTCAACCGTCTCACACGACTTAGCGTTGGAGGTTCCTTCCTCCTTTCAGTTCTCACCACGATTCGGACAATCACAATTTATAAACTTTCAAACATATGTGCGTATTGCATGTTATCCAATCATGACCCACATCATGATCTTAACTGTCTTACTTTGTTTTATTGAAATCCTCATCCACTTTCACGTTTTATGCTTACTTAAGTCATTTTGTCCAAATCCATGCAAGGTCCTAGATTTCTTTCTAAGTCCATTATCCGATGTCCTCTGTGTGCATAGGAAATACCTAGTTATTAACTCATAAGATTATTAAGTTCCTACTCTTTAATTATAATTAATTCACTATTGCACATAGTGAATCTCCTCAATTACTAGAATAATTTTCTAGCATCTACAAGTGTAATCCATTTGGAGTTCACTTGCGCTCACACAAGAATGAATTATTCTCTTCCCCACAACCACAAAACATTTCAAACAAGTCACATGCAGAAGAAAATTTCAGCACTCTTTGCCCGAGGATCACGCTCCTTCCGGTCTCCAATTTACAGTTAATAGCATAATAATCATTAACAAACAAAAATTCAATAATTTAACATAATCCATTAAACAACATTACACACACATTTTCAATAGAAATTTTCCTTTTAAGGTGAAATGTCCATTAGCAAGTCCAACGAATGGCATTAGGCACAATTACACAATCACACAATTAAATTTCATGCATATACCTATAGTTGTGCACACATACCAAAAATTATTTAACTTAGCAAATCAACTTAGAATTTTGTGAGATCTTACAGAGACATAATACATCACATATATTTAATTATATAAATTTTTCTCTTGAAAATTCCACCCATAAATATTATTTTTGAATTAATTATGATTCCTGGACAAGCTCTATAAAGTGCATTTCTACATTTTTGGTAAAAAGAAAATCAAATTTTCTTTCCTTCCAGCTTTACAGGAAATGTACCCAACATGTGGGACAGCACATGGAATTTCTCAGTCCCAAATACCTACCTAAATGCCCTTTTTACATTTCTCAAACATTATTGCCCCAAAACAGAGTTTTCCATATGAAAATGCAAATAATTACAAAAGGTATTCATAAAATTCTGATAAAATTCATAGGCAGTCCACATAGTCTAAATAGTGTTAAAAAAATTTATAAAGGCAAAATTCTCATAAAAAGATATTTTCTACATTTAAATACTCTTCTATCTAGTTTTTCAATTTTCACAACATTAATTTCCTAAAAATTCTTACCAATTTTTTCTGACTTTACAAAAATTTAGGGATTACCCTCATAAATATAAATCTAATTCATGAGCCCAATTTTCCAAAAATGTATCCCAAAATATTTATAAAATTCAAAATCTTCACTTTCACAGAATCAGCAGTAAATGAAAATAATTCCAAAAGAAATAGTTCCAGTGTTCAGAAAATTCTGAAAAAAATACCATGATGTACAAAGGTGACAAAAAATAGGAAAACATATTTAAATTGCAAAATAATGCACGAAAGTATTTTTGAAAAAGAAGAAAATAGCTGTAGTGTACAAGTAGCAAACAACACATTTCAACATATTTCACATGCTCTTGAGACACCTATGGTGTCAAGAGACTCACAATCACATGAACAGTCCAAAAATATCAAGAGAAACAAGGAATAGCTTAGAAAAGATAGAAACCCCTCCATACCTCTTTGGTTCCTCACTCAAAAGAAGCAAAAATGGTGTTGTTGGGTAGCCCTTGCTCTCCTCAACAATATATCCGAATTTAATTGATGAAAACTTTGATTTGAGTGCTTGAATCTTAGAGAGAAGGTGCAGAATTTTTAGAGAGAAGGACGAGAAAATAAGATGAACTTGTGGAAGAAGAAAAGTGAAATGAGAGAAAAACACTCTTCGACACCCTAAAAAGGAAGAAAGGAAAGTGAAAGTTTTAAAAAATTCTCTTTGTGTCCTTAGCTAGGGTTTTGTTTTTGTGTTGGGCTCACACGGGCCCACTAGGTCTAGGGTTAAGGTATTTTCCAGTTTAGAATTTTGGGTCTCTGCGGGATTTGGTCATCTGGGTCTTTAATCAACTAGAAAAAAGATTTTTAATTCACTCTCATTCTATTTAATATTTTTCTAAAGCATATTTAATTAATTAATTAAATCTTCAGTAAATTTATTTTTATTAGTAATTGTATTTCTTTAATTATTCAAGCACTGAGAATTAATTTAACAGTGAAATAATTAATTAAAGTTATAAATTATGTACTTGACTCTAATTCACACAAATTTTAGTTATTTTCATTTAATGAAAATAATTCCACAGATACTTAATCAAAATCATACCACTTCACACATGACAGACATAACGAATGTAGATTTTTAGGGTGTTACAGGTTTAGACACATGTCAACTAATTATGTAATTTTCACTTATGTAAATTGTTTTACTTTTTCTGGCTTTTTTTTTTTTTTGCATTGGTTTTGGTTTATCCAGCGTTTTGATGTTCTTCTTTGTGCTCTGTCTTGCTCTAGTTTATATAAATATGCATGTGAGTACAAAAGTATTTATAATTCTCTATAGAAATCAAAAAGGCACATGAAGGATTGTTATGGAAGGCTCTAGGTAAAAAATAAGACTGTATCATATGTATCCAAATTATAAAGGAGTGTGCAAGTTCATAGAGGTGTAACAGAAGATTTTCCAATAGGGATAGGTTTGCTACTTGCACCAAGAGTTAACTTTGAATCCATTCTATTTTAGATTAGCATAAAATGTTCTTATTGGGCACATCCAAGAGCAAATCCTTCAATGCATATTTTTGTCAATGATATAAGCCTAGTTAACAAACCAAAAGACAGAGTAAATATAAACTAAAGCTGCAGAGAATCAAAGGTTTTTCAACTAATAGCATGTTTGGAATTTGGATGTGCGTTGTTGAGATAAAAATGTACATATTGGATGTGAAAAGCTAAAGCAAGAAAAAAAAGCTTACACGTCAAATTAGAGAAGTGGTGTGATTTTGAGAACCTGAGATGCATATCCAAATAGGCATTAAGTGTAACTGTGTAAGAAGGATTATGTGGAATGCAAGTTTATTAAGACCTAAATTAGCTATGTCTTGGAGGCAAATTGAAGATCATTTATGCCACAAGTCATATATGTTAGGTATCCAGCATCAATCAAACAAATTGATGGAGATATTGATTGGGATGTCACACATAGGATTCAAGCTAAACGGATGAAATGGAGAATTTCCAAGCATAATATGTGATTGCAAAGTGCATATCAAACTCAGGAAACATTTTGCAAACAACCATCAGCCAGCTCTATGGAAGTGATTATTGGGTGACAAAGTGCCACCAAGAGCCGACAAAGAAAAAAGTAAGTGTAGCGCAGATGAGAATGTGTATCTAACAGAAAGTTAGAGTAGTAGAAGTGTAGAACCCTATGAGAATATGTGAAGTGAAAGGACATAAATGTAATTGCACTCAAAATCAAAGCAAATATGACAAATGCATTGAGAATATATATGGGTTAGCTGGAAAATGCATTGCACTGCCAAAGATTTGGCAAGAAAAATGGGTAGAAAAGAGAGATGAGCCAACTAGGAATAGAGGCCAGACTCCTCCCCCTATCAAGCTGCTACATCATGGATTTGGCAGCTGCTATTGACAACTCTGGTTTTGATACAAGATTGTAATTAATGTTAAGATAAAAAAAATTAATAGGCACTGATATTACACCAAAACAGTTAATACATTGTAAATAATACCACACAAAGAATGACAACCAAGAGAAAGCAAGAAGGTAAAAAAAAAAAGTCTCGGTGGCCAGTGATCACTATACCCATTAACCAACCTAACCCAACCACTTGATTACGGGGTAATGTAGTTAAAACAAGTTTTCTCCTTGTATTAAAAGACAATATTCTAGCATCTCAATTTGACAATTTGTAGTAGAGGTTTATGATAATAATAAGTATAAACAAACATGTGACCATCAATTGCTTTTGTTCACTGTCTGCACATCTAATTCCCACAATTCAAATGCACACATTTACACATGAGGGTTGCAAAACCTCACCAGTCGACATGTTTCTAGGGAAAAAAAGAAATCCTATCAAGTTGTTTTCTGCCTAACAAATATTAATGGTCCCAAGGTTTTAAAAAACCAATTTCAGCTGCAACATCAAGGATTTTTAGGCTCTATATGACTGCAATAGCAGCTACGTTTGTCTGCAATTTCCCATAAGGTCAAAGATTACAATGAGACCATGTGACCACAATTTAAAACCTTGAACGGTCATTCCCGAAACCAAAAATTCAAAAACTAAAACAGGAAAAAGCTTTCATCACAACAACTCAATTCAGACATCACAATATCACATTCCCAAGCCTTCAAAACCAGCCAAAAAAAAAAATAAAGAATCTACACCCCTCACATAAATCTTCCCCATTCAAAGCAAAAAGCATTTTTTTTTTCTTCAAAGCAAGTTCATCCAACCTCTAACGTGGAGAACTCCAAAACTAACAAACCAATCCACCACTTGCCACCTCACTTGGGAACAAAGAACACACACACAAACTTTTCTCAAAACAAAAGAATCAAGCAACACCTTCACAAAACACGTGTTTATTTTTCAAAAAAAAAAATTAAACACTTCCAATATAACAAAGAGAGACTAAAAGTGGAGGTTTTAAATGAAAAAAAGGGTTAACCTTTGGGTCACTATGCAAAAATCCGGTCCTTGAGCATGGTGACGATGGAAGCTAGGGAGTAATGGTAGGGCCCAATATTGGATCCATCGTAGTGACGGAACTTGAGCTCCACTACTTCTTCCTCCGGCATCGCACTCACACGCCCAATTCCAATCGATAATAACACACGTTGTCTGTCTCTGATTTGATTCTACGAGGGCGAGGAGAGAGATGGTAGTAATAAGGTTGCAATTCAAACAAATAAATGAGCTACAGATTCTAAGAGATTCGGACAAGAAGAGGCAAAAGGAAATTTGGCAACGTCAGTGAGTCACCACCGAGAGCAAAGAAAAGAAAACCCTATCTATCCCCCGACCTTCACGCTCTCTCTTCTCTTTTGCCAAATGTGTTCCCATCTATGATCACTATTAATATTTTCTTTTTCTTCTTTTTTTTCTCTCTCTTTCTCCACTATGAAAGGGGCTAACAATAACAAGTAACGAGACTAATCTTCTTCCATTAAATTCATGTAAGTGCTCATATGGATTACGGGTTAATGGATCATTTTGGATAATTTTATAAACGAAATATCAATATGGGTATGTTTCAAAACAATTCATTGGCATGGACTCTTTTGACCATTGATCGGTCAAAATGACTAATTTGACAAGCAGGTTTAAAGAAAACATAATAGGTGTCATGTTCTTTGACTAATCAAACAAGTAATTTTGATTGGTTAATGGTCAAAAGAGCCTATAAATTGTTTTGAAACATACCTATATTGATATTTTGTTTATAAAAATGACTCAAAATGGTCAATTACCCTTAAATTACGTTTCATCATAGTTATTGTATAAGTTATTTTGATAAACACAAAATTTTATTTATATGGAAATAAATTACTCCCTCCATTCCTATTTATAAGACTCTTTTTCAAAAAAATGTTTGTCCTTTTTATAAGACCCTTTTCCATAGTTTTCACATTATATTTAATGATTCTCTCTCCTGATTTCATAGTTTTCAATAAATTTTAACCAATTAGAGATAGTGAGTTTAGAGGAGTGTGCTAGAGAGTGTGTTCCTAGCACTCCTCTTTTTCTAATTTCTAGATGTATTAATTTTTTTTCCTAAAGTACCCTTAATTAATTATTCTCTCTCTAAACATTAATTAATTAAACGAGAAGCAATTAAATGGAGAGATGATTAATTTTAAATAAAAAGTTAAGGGTACTTTTAAAAGAACAGTACACATTAAATAGGGACGGAGGGAGTATTTCTTTCCTTTTTAATCATTGCATGCTACTTTTGTTAAAGTTTAATATTTATGCACTTTAAAATATTTTATACTCTAAATCAATAAAAAAATTATAATAAATATAACTTTTAAAGTAGTTATTATTAAATATATATATATATATATATATATATATATATATATATATATATATATATGTGTGTGTGTGTGTGTGTGTGTGTGTGTGTGTGAGACTATTTGTAATTGAATGATAATATATATATATATATATATATATATATATATATATATATATATATATATATGTGTGTGTGTGTGTGTGTGTGTGTGTGTGTGTGTGTGTGTGTGACTATTTGTAATTGAATGATAATATATATATATATATACATATACTATTTATTTTTGTCGTTATTATTAGTATAAAAGAGGCACTTTATTCCTCTATTTTAAAAATAAAAAAAAAATAGACAGATGGTAGAAGTTAAGGGTATATTTGGTAAGAAGCAAAGAAAGAGGTAAGAAATAAAACATATGAAAATAGGAAAGAAAGAAATATGTATACAACAAAAATATGTATATTTTATATTATTAAAAAATAAATATATGTATATAAAGTAAAATGAGTGGGGTATTAAAAAGAAATAAATTAGTGTTTTTTAATATTTTTCTATATTTTTCTTTTATTTAAAATTTTTTTAGGCAGGTTTTGGTTCACCAACCCACCACCTCGCTTTAAGTAGATTGGTGGTAAGTCGAGACAGATTGGTCTGCTTTGTCACCCCTGTAGAAAACAAATCTTGGCAAGGTCTGTATAATTTAATTAATCAAATTAAATTATCCATATGTCCCTGAATTATGTGACAATTTTTAATTAGGTCTCTAAACTATTTTTTTCCCATCTGGGTCCTTGAACTCGTATTTGTTTTCTATTTGAGTTCTTTTGTTTAATTATCATTACGAAAAATTAACTACAAAGACCTAATTGGTCCCTAAATCTAGTATTGTCACATTTACTAATCTGCACTGAGTATTCTTACCTCTCTTTAGGCCAATATTTTCACATCTGCAGGTTCTAAACCCAGTATTCTAACCTAGGTTCTTCAACTAGTATTTTCACCTCTGCAAGTTCACTCAATCCAAGTATTCATTACAAGTCTCTCTAGGCTTTACCCTAAAGCAACCATGCTACAAACTCACATAACTAACTCAGATAGTTAATTTTCTATAATGACAATTACATGCATGGAAGGACTAATTAAAAAATAAATATAAGTTCAATGACCCAATTAAAAAAAACCAGGGACATAATTAAAAATTGTTAAATATTTCAAGGACCTACAAAATAATTTAACCATATTTTTATGAGTTATTTAAACATTTAATTTTATTCTTTATTAATAATTTTATTCCTTATAAACAGTGCTTCTTAAATTTATTTTTATTTATAATTTGATTCAAATTTTAAATCTTGATTCACTAAATAAACTAAATTTTAAGATTATTATAATCTTAATTAATTTAAATTTAAATTTTAAATTTTGATACTCTATAATATATCAATAATGATAATATGTTTTAATTTATATTTAAATTTTAATAACTTTTTTTGAAATCATTCTTATTCCTCGTTGTAGGCAACGTTGTTTAGCTAGATAAATTGGACTATTCTGTGTGACAAAATTCTTCCTCAAATATTTAACGTAATTATATATTTAGAGTTCCTCAACTTAATAATCCTTGGTCAATTGACCTATGCACTCAGTAGTTTAATAATTTATTTCATAATTTCTTCCTCAATTTTAAGATTTTTTTCTTTTATCAAAATTTTAAGATTCTTAACTCTTTCACTCATTGTTATTTAAAATAATAGAATATTCATTATCATAAACAAAACTTTAATTGATTTTTATTCATTATCATAAATGAGACCTTAATTAAAACTTAATAAAAGAATATAAAACGAAAATTCTCTCTTTAGCTGAAAAAAAAATTGTCTAACCGTTGAGGTCAAATTCAACCATCCATTCAATTCAATCATGCTTGTGATATTAATAAGGCGACGTAGACTAAAATTGATAAGCGGTTTTTGTGATGCAGCGAGGGGGGACGGGAATCTACTTGGTCTTCATTCTTCAATTTGTAAGATTCTACCATTGAATTTCTTTTCTTTTTTAAAGGGAAAGATAAAAATTGAGATTATGATTATGAAACGCGTTTGGAACAAAAAATGATTATGAAACGCGTGGTGAACGGTGGCGGTGAGGTTTAGAAGATGAGAAGGAGAAGTTTTATAAAATATCTTTTTATTAATTTTTCATAATAAATAAATATTGAACGTGTTTTATATTTTTAAGATATTAAATACTATACTTATTTTATAAAATAATAAAAAATAAATACAATATGTTTTATTCCTTTAAAATATTTTAAAATATTAATTTTAGTCCCTTTATAAGTTTTTAATTCCTATAGTTTTGATAGAAACGTGTTTTTGTTGTTCTTAATAAAGGACTAAAACTAAATATTTTTAGTAAATATATAGATTATAATCATATAAATTTTGGCTTAATTGTAATTTTTATCCCAATTTTTTTATTTTTGACAAATTTTATTCCCCAACAAATCAATTTGACGCATTTTATCCCCAATTTTTTAAAAAAGTTATAAATTTTACACTCCACAATTTTGATGACGTGGCATGCTGACATAAGCATAAAAAATGGGAGTAAAATTCACCCAAAAATTAAAAGTTAGGGATAAAATTTGTAAAAAAATGAAAAAATTAGGTGTAAAATTTGTCAAAAATTAAAAAAAGTTGAGGTAAAAATTATAACTATTTTAGCATGCTACATCATCAAAACTATAGAGGGTAAAATTTGTAACTTTTTAAAAAAGTTTGGGATAAAATGTGTCAAATTAATCTGTTGGGGGTAAAATCTGTCAAAAATGAAAAAGTTGGACGTAAAAATTGCAATTAAGCCATAAATTTTTTATAGATAATTAAAATTTCAAAATATTTTGAAAAATAAAAAACATATTTTAACCTAAAAAGACTTATAAAAAAAATATAAGAAAATATAATATTACTAGGAGAAAATGAATCGAGTGGACTGGTTTGACCGTAGGGTTTGAGGATGGGATGTCAATGCAGTTATGCGGTGGGGGCGGTATTTTCTCGTATTTATTTTAATTTATATCAACTAGTACTTATACATGCACGATGATCACATCATTTAGATTCTATAAATAGAAATAATATTATTATTATTTTTAAATTGCATTTTAAAATTTATCTTTTAAGTAATTATATAATAAAATGAGTAAGAACAAAAAATAATAATGAGTTGTCTAAAAATTATCAAGTTTTCATAATTATATTTTACATGAAAAAGTAAAAACAAACATAAGTATATAATTTTATTTTTATATAATTAAATCTAAATTAGTTAAGCTTAAATTATAAAATTAGACATATAAAACACTTCAATTCCGATCTAACGCATAAAAATTCAAACCAAGTGAGGTGCTAATAACTCACGATGGTTTTATTAAAAATGTTTATAATTGCATAATGTTGTTTTAGTAAATATTTTTTTATTATATTATCTGAATAATTTGAATTAAAAATCTTTTAAAAAATTAAAAAAGATTAATATATAAAGTTATTTATGCATTTACAATGTCTTCTTCAAAATAGTTTATATGAAATTCTAAAAATTTTAAGTTAATTAATCCTTTGTCTAAAAAAATGTAAATAATCATATGCATGCCTCTAAATTTACTTATATATTAAGTAAATCAATTATGTGTACTTTGAAATAAAAAATTCTGATATAGTTCTTTTACTTTGTCGTAAAAATTTATCCCTTGAATTATATGTAATATCATTAAATATTACCATTATTTAAATAATTTAATTATGAGTATTTTTTAAATAAAATTTAAATTTCTAATATTATTAATTAAAATTAACTAATTCATCTATTTTTATTGGTCTTGAGAAATTAATTATTTGATTCTTATATTAAGGATCGGGTGAAATTTATTTATTGGCCGTTGCAAGAACCTAGGACCATGAGGAGGTGGTTTCAAAATTTCTTTCTTTTTTTTTTTCCTAAGATTTCTTTTGAAGAAATAGAGAAAGTGTTGATGTATCCACAGGATTTTTATTCTTGTGACTTTTTTCAGATTCTCATAATTTCAATACTTTTTATTCATTGCTAGGTTTTTTTTTTTTTTTTGAAGAAATAGAGAAAGTGAATATAAAACTCATAGCAAATACAAAGCAATTGAAAGACAATTGGTTTCCAATTCTTTTTCTTTTTGAAAATTGGCTTCCAGAAAGTATTTTTTACACTTCAAGAAATTCCTTTTTAGAAAAAGGATATTTAAAAAAAATACAAATGAAAGATATATTAGTAAAAATGGAGGAGGGGTGTAAATAACAATTATCATGTTGTTGGACATTTGGTCCAACAGGAGAAGCGTGTTCCAGCAACCGACAAAATAGACATGGGATAAGTAGGCTTTTGGGCATTCAATGTAATAGGCTATATAGTTATGGGTGCTTAAGTCTTAACGTGAAAATGGGTTCAAGATACAAATTATGTATTATAAATTGTTTCGGCTCAACCTATTGAGCAATGTGTACGAGGCTTTAAAATTTAAATGCTTCATTTGTTACAAAAAAATAATTTTCTATAGTTCAATTTTTTTTGCATTATCTAAAATCTAGTTTTCTTCGAGATTAAATTTTTTTTTTTACTTTTAACAATAAAATTTCATGTTTCAATGTTAATAAACTAAATTAATTTTTACAATTAAAAAAATTTGAAAAATTTTACTATAGTAAAGTTTTCAATTCCTTACAATTTTTTTTTCTAATATAATCTCCTAAAACTCTAAATGACCAATAGAAAAATTATTCTCAAAATATAAAAGGAGAAATAAATTTTTTTGGTTGTTACATAGACGAAGATTGAGGAAGAGTGATATAATTTAATTACTGAAAAAAACCTCTTTCAATGTAAGGGTAACTGATGTTTATATACATTAAGAGTACTAAATGCAATTGCCATGGGGAGCATTGGTGGCATAATAACTAATTGAGTAATTGAATAACTAACTGGTTCAATTTACAATTAACTTAGCATAAAAATGAGCAAGATCCCGAGCAAATTGCAATAAAAGGGCTCATTTTGGAATTGGGGAAGTTCAAGATTAGGTATAGTTGGGCAAAATTTTGGAGCTCATTCATTCTCTCAATCATGCAAATGTCTAGCATGCTTATAAAAGTTTTTTTTAGCACATTCATGAAAGACTTGCACATGTAAAGTCTTTATGTTTTTTACATGGTCGTGTGACCTTGAAGTACACTCTTACAACTCGTGAAAAGTCCGAGTTAGAAAACATCTTTGATGTTTCCCCAATTTTATAACATAGTGTTTCTTTATTGAATAGAGCTTGTTTTGAATATTATGTTAGAAAATGATTACTCTTAATGTAGTTTTAGTTAATTAAGAGCATCTTCAATGCTATTCATATAAGCAACTCACCTTATACCACCTCAATTTTAAGCAAGACAATCAATTTTCTCTCCAATGAAAGTTCCTATTAATAAGTTGCTTAACTTACAAATATCTTTTATTCAAAAAAAAAAACTTACAAATATCTACTCTCTCTCTTCAACATTTTATATTCTCTCTCTTATATTTAATACAAATACTAAGCAACTCATAAGAAAATTTGCTAATATAAACAACTCTCTACAATTTTAAGCAATTCAAAATCATATATTACACACCAAAATAATATTTTATTAATAAACAACCCAGCTAAACAACTCTTATTATAGATGCTCTAATTGACCACCAACAACCGTAGTAAAATTTGTTAATGAATCTATGAAAAAATTGGATTTGAGATTTTGAAGGACCATTCATAATTCGATGTTTTCAATTATAGTTCTAATTTGAAACTGAATCTATACCCAACCGACATGTATCTAACTTATTACAAACTCAACATACCAAAACAAATTTGAATTACAAACAAAAGATTGAAATCTGGCCTAGATGGATTACGCCTACATCAAAACGTTGTCAAACATGTTAATCAAACAAGATTATGCACTGACAACGTAAAATAATTTTATACTGTCATCCAATCACAATCCATCATTTATAGTAAATTTATTGACTTTTATGATAACTACTTTAAAAGTCACATCAATGATGATTTGTGATTGGATGACAGTATAAAACTGTTTTACACTGTTAGTACATGATCATTAAACTCATATTTTGATACTCTAATTTTAATTTAGGTTTTAATTTTATCTTCTAATTTTTTATTTAATTTCATTCTTTGATTTTTCATTTCATGTCAAATTTATAATTTTGTCAACTCTTAACTTCATAAAAGGAAATTTAGATAGGAATATTTTACAAAATTAAATGAATAAATGAGCCAGTGGCTCATTGCGCTAGACCTAACCACGTGAAGAGGAGCCTGGAGCCGGCTCGCTGGGAAGTGGCTAACTGGCTTGACTTTTGGCTGCACGAGGTCAAAGAAATGCCATCACACACACAAATAGTTCAATTTTAATGATGAAAAACGCAATCCGTTTTCCGGTAGCTGGACGACAAGTCGTTTCAACAAAAACGATTGTAATCATGTCACTTATCATTACCCCTCCTCAAAAATACAAGTTTCCGGGTACATCACCATAACGAGAAAATTTTCAGTACTTTTGCTGTTTGGCAAGTTATTAATTATTCTTATTTTCATTTCCATTTTCAAATTTAAAAAAAAAAACTATAAATTAAAGTGCGACAATTTTAATAAAAAATAAATACATGTTCCCAAAATATTAAAAACATTTTCCTCCATAACTAACGACAGTCCTTGCTTCCCATCTTCCATTGACAACGGTCAAAACGAAAGCTGCATTGACATCACTTCACTCCAAACCAAAGAGACACAACAAAGACAACGAAAGCGACAACTTCGTCCAGACACGATGCCGTTTCTCACCGTCCACAACAACTCACCACTGTTCTCTCCTCAACAAATAGAAATTCCCTTTTTCATAACCAACACAGTAAAAAGACCAAACCTTGTGCCATTTTCTCCAAAACCAAACATGCCGAAAGAATAAATAAAGAGAACATAAAATTCTAAGACGGAAACAGTAAAATAAAATGAACTCTTTTTTTTTTTTTTTTCTTTTTCATTACGCCTTCTATCTTTACAAAACAAGCAAACCATAACAAACCCAAATATCACCCAGCAAAACCAAAAATAATAATAATAATAAAAAAAAAAGAAGCATGAAGAAACTGGAAAGAAAAGAGAAAAGAGAAAAGTAGAAAGAAAGATTGATTAACAAGTCAGTAAAGAGAGTAGTGTATCCAAAATGGAACGGAAGAAGAGACTCACAAAAGACCACTTCCCCTTCCTCACCGATCGATGATCATGATAATAATAACACTGTTTAAAAAAACCTCTTTTTTTCTTTTTTATTTATACTTAGATAGATAGAGTTAATGGATGGATGTTTCAGAGCCAGAGAGCACCGGCTTCTTTGAGGAGAGGGACGAGGGTGCCGTTGATGTGGCAGGCCATGACGCGGTCCATGGTTCCGACAAGCTTGCCTCCGATGAAGACGACAGGGACAACCGAGGGGGTTCCTAGGAGGCGCATGAGGGCTCGCTCGAGGTCCTTGCCTCGGGGATCCTCGTCCAGCTCGTGCACGGTCGGGTTCACACCCATGCCGCAGAAGAGCCTCTTGATGGCGTGGCACATGCAGCACGTGCTCACGCTGAATATCACCACCGCGCTCTCCGACGCCAGCCTCTCCACGCGCTCCAGCGGGTCCCCCACCACCACCGCGTTCCTCGCCGGGGCCACGTAGCTCCCCCACGACGCCGCCGCTGCTTGGTAATGCATAATGTGAGTGTGATGAAGTGGAGAGAAAAAAATGAGAATGAGATTTTGGTGATGAGTTTGGTTTTGGTTGTTGTTGTGTGGGGAATGGGGGAGTTGAGGGGTGATATTTATAGAGGTGAAACAACACTGAACACTGCCTCAGTGGATCATGTTGATGTTGTTATGGTATTTGTTAAATAATAATAATGGGAGTGTGCTAGGTTGTGCTTTTTTTACCGGAATATAATATGTAAAGTTGGTCTCACACTCTCATCACTAGTCGTCACCTTGTGCGATGTAAGAGAGAGAGAGAGAGTGGGGATTTTGTGTGTGATTATAAGTAACTACTTATGATTAATGGAAATTTCCATTTATCGTCTTTAGAGTGTCATAATCAATAATGAGGTTTATTTGCTTGAGGTTGAGACGGGCAATTCTTCCTGGGGCCATCATTATGTTAGGGGAAAAGGGATTTCTCAATAATGCTATTTGCGTGAGAGTTTGGGAGACAGTATCAATTCTTTTCTTAGCTAGCTAGGCTAGATGTATTAAGGCTAAGGAGAAAAAAAAAGAGTAAGAAAGAAATACAATATAAGGAAAAATATGTAAATATTATCTCATTTTTATAAATTGAAATTAAAATTTATTGGATGCAAGTTAAATTCTCTCTAACACATTAAAATCTTGTTTGGTATGCAATTCTCCCGTTGAGATTCATTGGTGCCAATAAACTAATTGAGTAGTTCTGATTGAGTAAACTACTTATTGTTTAAATATGTGCAATAATCTTCTAAATGAGTTTTTACTAATAATTTTTTAGAAAGGTTAATAAAACATTATTTAATACACTTTTTTAAATACATCTTTTATTATTAATTAAAATTTATTAAAAATTACATATATTGTTGAGTCCCACTTCATATTTAATGAATATCTATCATGATTTTATAATTTTAAATAAATTTTAATTAATAATAGAGTGTGCTAATAAGAATATGTTAAGAGAATCTTACTATTATTCCTCGTAATTCTAATATGTCATTGTTCGATAATATTAGGTATTTTATCCTTCTATCACTTTTTTTACAAATATATATATATATATATATTATAATTTATTTTTAATTCAAGGCAGAGGAAGGTGATATTATGTTATGTTAGTTATTTAATGGTGTTATAATTAAGGAGGAAATTAAAGAGATAGTATTAATTGATGGAAGAAAGAAAGGGAAGGGGGACAGAGAGGACAGGCTTTTACAGGAGGGGGTTGTTGGGTAATAGACGGCTGAGTCCGTCCTTGTTGTCGGTCCTACAAGATCAAAAGGCATGAAAGTGGCCATCACGAACCTCTGTTCTTCTACTGTATTTGTGTTTCTTCCAATTGACACCTTCCACCTGCATGTGCATTCCCTTTCCTTTGCTTTTGCCTCACTTCCATTGCCTTAATTTCCTACTACTCCTTAATTGTTCTAGACAAGGCGTGATTATTAGCTTTACACATTTTCAATTACCCATAAGCTTTGTATGGTACGTAATTGTACACAGCCTAATGCACGCACTATGAATTTCCATCATGAGTAGTACTCCTTAATTAACACCTTAATTAAATTAAATTTAACAAAAATGCATCCACATGGTAATTAAGTTTTCTCCTTCTTTATATTGAATTAAACAGTAAATAAAAATATATCTATGCATATATTTATATATACACCTTTTTTTATTTAACTATAATTTTATTATATAATTACAATTAGTTTTACTTTATTTGAATATACTTATTATTTTGATTCCATTGCGTTCTTCTGAGTACGACGTAATGTGATTTTTTTATAAATGTGCAAAAAACATTTTTCAAAAAGAAAAAGAAACAATGATAATAGTTAATACATGCGAGTAATGTAAATTGCTTTTTGCAAGATCTAACATAATTAAGTTAAAGTAGCATGGTGTATTCTAAAGGATAAAGTATAAATTTCTCTCAATTTTCCTAACAGCATAATATTGTATGCTTTCCTGATAACATAATGTTTTCTTAATTTCTTATAGTTATACGGATCAAAGGAAGTTAAAGTAATGTAAAAAAATGGGAGAGATATTACGTGTAATTTTATTAAGCTAATTTAGTGTATAAATTATCCTATAATTTATTATATACTTTAATTTTTATATATTAGTGATATATAAATTATTTTTTTAGTGTACAATGATCACATTGAGATTTAAACATATAATCCCATGCATATTATCTCAACCCTCACTTGATATCCAAATTATTTTAATACAATAATAATGAAATCTTATATTTACTCAATATAATATATATCAAACTACATTGCTGATATTTATAGAAATAATAAAACTTTAATAATAATGAAATCTTATATTTACTCAATATAATATATATCAAACTACATTTCTGATATTTATAGAAATAATAAAACTTTAATAAAGGTCAAAATGCATTAAAAAAATTTAACAATCAATTTGATGATATTTTCAATCTTTTAAATTATTAATTATATTAATTATATGCGTTTTCTGTGGAACAAGTCTTCTGAATTTCTTATCACCACAATCTACTTTAATTTGATTTCATAATTACGATATAATTAAAGTTTTGACAAATGGATAACCCAAAAGTTGCGAAGAAGATCAGATGCAGTGTAAGAGAGGGCCCCACTTATTACATGCTGCCTAATCTAATCTAAGTGTCATATCAACCCGGATCCTAAAATTCCAATGTTTGATAAAAATTTACTATTACAAGTATATATACCTTACTAATTAATCTGCATTTTTATTTTATTTGGGCGGCTTCTGCGTTATATTCAATCAACTTTAGCTGAGAATAATTCATGGGATAAATGAACTTTTGTCAACTTTAGATATATGCTTTCATCGATCACAATCTTACTTAGGTATCACTGACTCAAAAGACATATAGCTAAATTTGCAAGCTTATGCCCATTCCTCAGGCCAGTTTTTTTTTTTTTTTTCATATATATTATATTGTATTATATTATATTATATTATGCCCCATTAATATCTTTATACTCTTTTTCAGTGGGTACATTTATTCTGGTTTTCACTAGACATGAGGATCAGTGGACGTGCGGAATAAGTGTCATTCTCTTATTCTTAGGAAACAGTAATAGTACGATGATCTAAAGTATAATATCTATAAACCACATGGGATTTATTGGATTGGATTGCGTTATGGTTGAGTTTCATGAGAATATTTGGTTTCATTTTAAAATGCAGAAGAGGAAAATTGATATGCCCTATTATATTCTGTGTGGACTATGGAAAGATTTTCTTTTTCCCAATCAATCAAGTTTTGTTTAAAAATTAATCTATAATTAAGATTGTCTCTGCTTTTTGTACAAAAATAATTGCCCCTTTCTTTCTAGTTGAGGCCCTACTACTACTCCTGCCCCTTAATTTGAATTTAGAAGACGGAAAGATAAAAAGAGCATGAGTTAAGCATGGGCATTTTAATTCAGCATCAAAGATGATGAATTCAGTATCATGTATTTGTTTTTTTTTTAAAGTAAATAGACACTAAGATTACAAAAATTACTATTTATAATCTTACAGTATTCTAGCTAACATGTAATTTCTTAGCAGGAGGGAAAAGTATTTAACTAAATGGGGGCACATGCTTTGTTTGTTCCTTTGGCTTACATCATGCATGCATCATATGTGCCCAGAAATGTACACAGCAGGGTCCAATTTAAGACAGTGCCCTTTTCATCAATTTGGTTCAACACCCTCTATGAAAGTATAGTTTAAAATTTTCCAACGAGGATGCAATTGTCTCTTTTACTTTCTTGTCTTTTGCCTTTCTTTTAAAAAAAAAATTGGAAAAGAAATATCACAAAGTAGTTGTTAAATTAATTGAAAACACTAATTAATGTAATTAGTCCTGCAGTAAGAAGGGGATGTTACATGATGTTCCCTTTCACAGAAAAGAGAATGTTGTTCTTTTTAGTATTAATTTAGGGTCTTCCAATTCCAATAGCCTTTTTTGCATATGGGAAGGAAAGAGGAGGAATTGAGACACAAATAGGCATGTTTTTGGGGGGTGAGAGTGAGAGGGATTATGAAAAGGATGAGAGTGAGTGAGAGAGATTTATGGGTGAAGAAAAAGATAATGATATTATTCGATTGTTGTTGTCGGTTATTTTTCTTTTCTTTTCTCCACATAGATTAGTATTATTATGAGTGCGTGACGTGTGTACTTGTATATGCAAAGGTGAAAGTAGATTGATATGAATTGCAATGAATCTTTCATTTGGGTCAGCCTTTAAACAAGGGGAGTGTAGGTTGTAGAGTGGTCATGCTCAACAAAGCCTGGTGTCTGCAAAAATAGTGGATATGGCTAGTACAAGTCTCTCCTTTCTAGTGTCTGAAAAGTTTGAAAGGATTGAAATGCCATAACATACATATATGCATGTACTTCTTCTTCTATAGCTTATAAGATTAATATAGGACTTTTTATTTTATTTTATCTTATTTTACCTTTTGTTTGTTTCTTTGGCCCAAAGTTATTGGCAAAGTTTTTATGGTCAAAAGTAAATTAACGGTTTTAAAAGAAATAATAATCAAGGGACTAAGGATTCAATCCAAGTTGATATGACTCATACTCAAATGGGGAAGTGAGGTTTAAGTACTTAGGAGAGTTGATTCTTGGAATTTTTAACCCAGAGAGAAAGTGGATGAAAAGCAGGTTCAATATAATAGTGTCTAACTTTTATTCTCAAGATTTTACCATTTCAGGTGAAACAAAGCAAAAGAGTGAAAAAAAAACCCTTAAAGGTGAGGAGTGCATAAGCTGGAAAACTTTACACGAACCGTCTCATCAACATGAAAACAGAGTAGGGCCAATTATTTATGTTTGGCTTGATCTCTCCCTTTCTCTTTCTGCATTTCTTCTTTGCACCAAGACGCAGGTCTTTTGTTCTTTTATGACCATAAAAAGGTTAAAACAAATAGAAAAGAATGAGTTCCAATTCATGCTACAGCATTTCAAAACTTTAGGTCCATCATTTGCATAACAAATAATGAAACTTCTCTTACGGTGATATGACATCATACAAATATAAATACAGAAAATTATTCAGTCTAGCTTTCGTATCTTTGCGTTAAATTCACTTCAAATGCTTTAATCATAATCACGTACGACTAATTCATATATGGTAGTCTTTACACTCATACAATTAAGGATACAAAATACATTTCATAAGAAATGCCTCAACTTGGTGTAAAATACCAGCTATTGATAAGTAAATAGATAGAAATATTAGTCATCATGTGATCTTTATTGGGATTTTTCATGTATAGAATATGGGTTAAGCCAGAAATGTGACAACGACATAGTGCTAAGATTTTGAATTATGAGTAGAAATATGGGGTTAAAAAAAATGAGAAAGTAGTACATGCATTAACAGTGTAAAATATTATTTATACTATCAATTAATCAGAAATTGCCACACATGTTAATTTTATTGATTTTTATGATAATTAGTTACTATCTTATTTATATAGTCAATAAAAAAATGAAAAAAAACAAAAAATTATATAGTACATTGAAAGAAATTTGAAAAAATAGATGATCCGTCTCTAAGAAATTAGAAACTATATTTTTTTATAAAAAAAAAATAAGGAAATATTAATTTTGAAAATTGAAAAGTAAACTGAATTAAGGATTTAAAATTATTGATGAAAGAGAGAAGTTTTCGGAATTAAAAAATAGAATTAGAAAAACTGATAAAATAAATATTAAAAGAAAAAGATAGCATCACATAAAGAAGTGAATGGAGGTAGTTATAGAAATATTGTTAATATGGGTAGTTATCGAAATTGACAAGAGAAATATTATTAAAAGTAGAAGAACCATATACACGTTAAGAGAGTGAACTACACCACTTCATGAAAGCAGAGTATTCAAATGAGAGAGTGAATGTGAGGGAGAGTGAGAAGAGTGGAGCAATAAAAATACAAATAAACTTATTCATTTATATATATAAGAAGATTAACACAAAAGTCATTTCTTTTTTAGTTATTATGTTATTAATATGAATTTTCAATTATGTTTTTTTTTTCCTCCATAAGATTTGAATTTGAAATCTTACTTAAAGTATTTGAGCCAAATTTCACCTAGACTAATAAATGTTAGTCGTTTATAACAAAATTTATGGTTGATTGTTTATACTATATGCACAGATTTTAAACTCTTAAAAAAAGTGTTTAAAACATGCGATGAAGTGAAAAAAAAAAAAAAAAAGAGGTTGGAAAATGGAAGGTTTAGTTATGGGATGAAGAGGGGGAGAATTAATGTGAATGATAACGGTTGTTGGGGAAGGTAATGGCACACAGGAACATGTGGCCGCAGAAAGCCGGTGTTACTGTTCTGGTCTGCTCACGACAACCCAATTGCGTGTCGGCCATTTCTTCCTTAAACTCATTTCTCTGCCTTCTCATTTGCCAAACCACAAAAATAATAATTTCTTCCTAAAACTCATTTGCGTGCTCTCTCAATTGCCTAGCCAAAAACTAATAAATAAATAAACAAAAATTATACTACTTAAGAGTCGAGGTCAATGATAACTTATAAACATCATCTTTTCTCTCAAATCCATCGAGATGCCTTTTACAAGAACAAAATTGTGACGATCTACAGAACACCTAAGCAGACAATATTTTGAGTGATGACTTTAACGATGCCTACAGATTCGATACCGGAACATGTCTATCGATATGAAGATTAGCATCCGCGTTCGGCTAATCATGGTGATCCTATTCCTCGTGATAGCGTAGCATCAGCCATCACTTGCTGAATATGTTCCTAGTTTTTAATAGCTTATCATTCAATGCTTTTCTAGTGAATATTAACAAACTCGTCAATATAGGCTTAACCATAGATATATCTTGGGCAGAGATAGATGTAAGGCATATTTGATTTATATAGAATCACATTACACAAAAGTAGTTAAATCACGATATATAAAGTGTGTTTGATTTCTATTTTTTAAAAATTGTTTTTAGTTTTAGAAAAGAAAAAAAAAATACACTCATACCATGGGCGTGTCTCTTTACATGCAACACCGCTTCATATGAACTGCATCTTTAAGTTAGGACCACAAAATAGGAAAAAAGGTGAAAAAGATACTATATATCTCTCAACTATTTTTGTTTTTAAACTTTTAAAATACTTGTTTTAAAAATAATTTCTAGGATTTAATAGATTTTAGATGAAAAATAATTGTTGAATAGCATAAAATTATTTAAGAAAAAAAAAAAAAGATTTCAAAAGATCAAAAAATAAAAAGTTAATAAAAGAGACCCAAATATTCTTACTTTGTTCCTTCCAATTCAATTTGTTCTGTAAAGACGTGTGAGAAGTGTGGACGGGGGAATATATTGTATATGCTCTTTTACTATGAAAATGTTTTTGTTGTGATTATCATTATCGATATAATCGATATAATAGTCAATTCTCCTTTTCTTTTTATTTAAAATTAAAATACTTCTATAATCTTATCATATCTGTCATGAATTTCACTATCTCATATCATTTAAGCAAATAATAAGTAGGGGTGATTTTAAAAAAAATAATGTGAAAAAACGTTTTTAAAAAAAATTAACGATTGTAAAAATAATTAGAGTTTGGTGATTTTAATTAAGAAAGGAAAAATGAAAGGTAATATACAATTTGAGAATATTAAAGTTAGGTATATATTTTTTTAAGAAAATAATAGAAAATACTTACTTTTAAGAATAACAAAGCAAAGGTGAATATGCTGAGGTCTATAAAACTTTGACTCGCATCCACACGACAAAAGTCTGCTTGTTTGCAAGCCAGCAATTTTATTTATTTATTTATTTTTACTTTTTTTAAACGTAACAATAACATGCACGGCATAAAAACATGTCTTAGTTTAATTGAATGCACAAGTAAAATTGACTTGATAAACATTAATTCAAGTGCAAACTATTAATTATTATTTAAAAATTTAACGACTCTGTATATATTAATGATTAACCATAAAGAATATCTTTTTTTCTTTTGGTACAGAATACAATATTTTTGGTACAGAGCTATAAAGTATAACTTCTTACATATATGTTCAGCAAAAAAAAAAAAAAAAACTTCTTACATATATATAATTAAAATATTAAGTACTAAATTCCTTTTTGTCAAAAAAAAGTACTAAATTCCTTTGATAATAATACTAATTATTAATAATTACTTGAGATGAAATTGTTTTAAAATATTTAATTTATATTTTTATATAAATACGTGTGTGTATGAAAATTACATTAATTTTTATTGACAATCAAACTTTTAAAATATTAACATAAAATAATTCAAACATAGTATACATGTATTTATTTTGAAAGAATTTTTTTTAAAATATAATTAAGATTGAACGCAATTGTGCAAAAATGCCAATAAATAAAAAATAAAAAATAAAAAATATAGAGTAAAAATTATATAATTTTCTCATGAAAAAAATGTTATCATAATATGTTAAAATATATTTAAATTTTACAATAAAGTTTGTAAAATTCTGCTACATAACAGTTCTTTTCTTGTGATAATAATGTTTCATCAAAACATACACACGTCATAAATTTTTGTACAATTTGTTGTGTGTAATAAAAAATTTTAAAATTAAAATTATTTTGGAGTGGCAAATGCAAAATGATATAGAAATAGAACATATGCACACTGACACAAATGAAGAGTTGAAACAGTAGCTCGATGAAAGAGGGTGACCCAAGTAAAGGCAGTGTTTGGTTTATTTCATATTTAGGTTTAATCTTTTGAGTTTAACGGTGATTCATTGACAATGTAAAACTATTTTACATAGTCATCCAATTACAAATCACTGTTGGTATGACTTTTACGTAGTGTTCGGTCGTGTGGAAAGAAATGGAATGAAAGTGTGAGGAATGAAAAGAGATAAACGTGTGATGAAAAAAAGTGGAAAGTGAAGTTGTTTGGTAAAGATGAAAGAGAGTTAAAAAGGGATGAAAGAATTGAATTAAAGTAATATTGTAGGAAAAAAGAAAAAATAAAAGTTAATTATTTATATTTTTTCCATTTTGCCCCAGACATTGTTGCCTTTTTTTTTTCTCTGTACAAATGTACATGCAGTGTATATAAAAAAAAATATGTGCATATATAAAAAAAATAGATACAACATATTTTTTAACAGACATATTCGATTATGTTGTAATCATAATCGAATATGCTTACACCATAATCGAATATGGGTGGCATTATCCTTACCAAGATATTCGATTATGTTGTAAGCATATTTGATTATGATTACAACATAATCGAATATGGTGACGCTATCCTTACCAACCTCTCTCTCTCATGGGTTTATGTCACTTGAAAAATATAATAATGGAACATGAGGTCCATGAGATTTGCTACAGCAGAGGGGCAATTTTGGCATACAAGCATGCAACTATTTTACTGTGCACTTTCATTCCACTTTTACCTCATTTTTGAAGTGAAAATTTTCAATATGGAACCCACATTTTTCATCACACTTTCACCCATGTTTTAGCTCCACCAAACTGTTGAAAAGAGAACTTTTAGCTGCAAGCACTTTCACTTGCAGTTAAAATGAGAGAGTTTCATCTTAAACGAACGTAGTGTTAAGATAATTTTTTAAAATTTAACAAACTTACTATACATAATTGGTTGTGATTGGATGACAGTGAAAAACTTTTTACACTGTCAGTACATAGTCCTTTTTTTCTAATTTTTTTAAGTATAATTCTAAAGATATTATTTTATTTAAAAAAAAGCATGATAAAAACAAGAAAATATTTTAATAATTTTAGTATAAAATAAATGAAAGGGTAGGTGCTTTTTTTATTTTGCAAATCCAAAGGAGTGGCTTGCAGTGTGAATTGGGAGACAAGCATGGTTCGATGACACCACACGCGTGGGAGTGATAAATGTGTGAAAAGTACAGAATCGCGCGGCGCATAAACAGAAGATTGGGTGCACTTCGTTTCGCGTTCTGATTTGAGACTTTGAACTTGAAGTGACTTGAGGCTCAGTCACACACCTTCGCTTCACTTCCCACCAATCATTCAATATATTATTATTAACATTAACAAATAATCCTACCTCGCTTTCCTACATTTTGTTATTTTTTATTTATTATATATGCCAAATATTTATTAATTTTATTAATAATTAAACTTAATTAGATCTCATCTTACTAACCTCCTTTCTTCTAATTTTATTTTTTTCTTTACAAGACTCAAATCTAATATCTTACTTAAAAAAAAAAATTCAAACTCAATTTTATTAAAACTAAAGTAATGTTGATATTATATTTCGTTATTTGAATTCAATTAAAAAATTTATTTATTTATATAATGCTTTTTAATTTTGTTATCATATTTATTTTATTCTATATTTTCTTTTTCCTTTTTATCATATTTTTTTTTCTATTTCTCTTTCCCTTTCGTGTAAAATATTATATGAAAACATTGTATAAATAACATTTTTGGATTAAAAAAAGCCGTCCCTCAACTTTGACTAACACTATATTATATATTGTTTTTTTTTTCTTCAAGGAAATGACATATTATATTTGCTCATCTTGTTTTATGATTATGTTTTGCATAAAAATTGCATTGTTTTTGCCTTCAATGATTTTTTTGGGAAATTATTAAATATACACCACATTTTTAAGTGTATAGGTAAAAACAAGAGATAGAAAAAAAATGATAAATATGATACTAATTAAATAGTGTGGTAAGACAAGGAGAGAGAGATAAAAAGAAAATTGGTGTATGATAACAATAATTCTATTTTTTTTATTCAACTCTTTATCTTAAACAGACTCATATAAGTTTGTTTTTCTTATCAACAAAAGACCATTCTTATAAGAGTTTAATGATGATGCAATAACAGTATAAAATAATTTTACATTGTCATTCAATTATAAATCACATTTGATATGACTTTTAAGACAGTTTTGTAAAAGTCAACAAACTTATCATACATGGGGAGTTGTGATTGGATGACAGTATAAAACTATTTTACATTGTCAGTGCATGGCCATTTTTCTCTTCTTATAAGTCGTTGATTTTTATTTAGTTTTATGTTGTGAAGTACTTCCTCCGGCTCCAAATATAAGCAAAAAAAAATTATTTCACGTTAACTAAGAAAGTTAGTTAACAACAATTAATTACGCCAATCTTAATTAAAAAATAAGTTATTTTTCTAAATTGTCCTTCATTGGAATTTGATATCAAGAATAAAAAGGATTCATTGGAATTAAAACCCTTATTAAATGAAGGGTATTTTGGAGATGATCTCATTAAATGAACTAAAATTAGTTGAAATTTGCTTATATTTAAATCCAAAACTCAAGTCAATTTTTTGCTTATATTTGAAATCAGAGTGAGTATGCGTTTGTCCAAATATTTAAAATTTTGATTTTGAATTGTTTTAATTTTGTAAAATTAATTTTGATTAAAAATGTGTTTAAAATAAAGAAATTATATTAAAAATATATCTTAAAAATAAATTTATAGTAAAACTCAGTAGTTAATTTTTCTATCATTTCACTTTTGGATGAAAAATTTGTTTATATTTATTTATACATTTATTTTGTTAATTTAAAACAATATGAATATATTACTATCTTTTCAATTATATCTTTTTCTTTACATAACTCTTAAATATTTTATAGAATTATCATAAATGAGAGAAAATAATAGCGAATGTCATGCCAAGAAGTTAAAAATAATTTTAGTAAAAGGTAATTTTAAGAACAAAATCAATTCTACCTCAAAGTAAATAATATTTAGCACCAAGCGCATGAATCAACTGGCGTAGGATTGTTCCAGCTTAATCAGAGGTTTCGAGTTCGAGCCCTGGGTATGCAACTGCATTAAATACTCGGAGAGAGAGCTTTGTCATCCAGAGTAATCCTACCCAGCTCCAACAGGATTGTCTCTAATGAATAATACATGTGGTCTAGAAAAAAAAGTAAATAATCTTTATTCAAAAACCATCACCTTCGAGTGCTATAATTAAGTGTATGTTAGATCGAACTTATTTAACATAAGTAAATATGTAAAGTGGAAGTGAGAGTTTATTGTTAATTTAAATTAAAATATCTTGAAAACTTAATTAACCTTAAACTAACGATAAATGTACTATAGTGTAGTCAAATATGACACTTTTCCCAACCAAATTCCAAATAAGTTTTTCTTTCTTTGTTTTTTTTTTTTTATCTGTCCACATGCATATGCAAATAACACACAAACTCTAAATAATGTAGTTATTATTCATGTTTGTATCAAAGCTAACCAGTACTCTTATGATACTGGTTAAGGAATTTAAAATAGAAGATTTTTATAGGAATTCACATTGAAAGTGTATTGGAAATCATAGTATATATGCATTAATGTCAATTTTTAATGAAAATTTTTCATTTTGAATTCCTTAATCAGTACTTTAAGGATACTGGTTAGCATTTGTCTTTTGTTAGTTATGATAAGTGTGTAAAATATTTAAGAATTAGTTAAAGGCAAAATTAAAAATTATAATTAATATTATTTTAAGACTAAAAATATATTTGCTGTAAAAAAAAGACTAAAAATATATTTTTGTCCCTCTAAAATTTATCAAATTTAGTTTTAGTCCTTTAAAATGTTTGTCTATTTTTATCTTTCTAATTTGAAAATACTCTACTTTTAGTCCCTAAACTGTATTTTGTGACGGTTTATGACAATCATTAAATGTTAATTATAACTACTTTGAATATTAAAAGAAAAGTATTTTTAAAATAAATAGATGAAAATAGGACAAAGTTTTTTTTTTTTTGGAGGAAGAAAATCGAATTTAAAATGTTTTAGAAGGAACAAAAATATTCTTTATCCTTATTTTAAACTTCTAATTAAACAGTTGAATAAAAATAAAGTTTTCTTATAAAAAGTGAATAGATAAAACACAATAAGGGAGTATTATACATTGTGTATGGATATAAGTATAACAGAGTGAGTGGAGCCAAGTGATTGGTAATGAAGATGATCCATCTCGTAGGTTATCCATGGAAATAGTTGATGCTGCTGACTGAGGCATTGCATTGAGGACCCACAGCCACCCTTTAGGAAGAAGAAGAAGAAAGAGAGCAAATCACAATGTTCCTAGTCCTAGTCCTAGGCTAATTAGGATGTTGCCTGCACTGTCTCACGGTCTCCCTTAGCCACTTTGATTTGATCATTCAATTTTTATTTTTTATTTTTTATTTTTTTAATTCTTTTGGATTTGTGATATTACTACCCGGCAGACAGGGTTTTGCACACTTGACACTATCACAGCACGCCCTCAACCAAACCCTCACTTAATTAAGTAACACATTCTCTCTCTCACACGTACAAAGAAAGAGACAGAAACCCAAAGAAAAAGACAGGCCCATACGTAGATAAATAATGGTGTCGTCATGGCGATGATTTGTGAGAAGCAAAGTCTGACGCAAACCCAACCTTTGTTTTTAGGTAGGACCAAATCAAACCCTAGTTTGCAAACATCAATATTCAAAACACTCTGCTTGAGCCGTTAAAGCAAGAGACATGACGGCTTTTCTCAGCTTTTGTTCCTCAACTTTCCTTACCAGCTGACGTTAGCCCAACGTTGACTGCTTTTTCGAGTTCCCCTTATTTTATTTATCCCTTCCATAGACTTACTTATATTATACTAGTAGAATTGTATTGTTTCAAAATCAAATTTTGAAAATCATAATTAATATAGTATTTAATATCATATACATTTATCTTTATTTATTCACTATTTTTTTTTAATATTCTTATGCTTAAAAAATACTGGTGAAAGAGACTTATCTTATAATAAATCAAGATTCAAATCTCTGCTAGAAAAGATATATATATATTTAATATCTGATAATTGCTTAAAAAATACTGGTGAAAGAGACTTATCTTATAATAAATCAAGATTCAAATCTCTGCTAGAAAAGATATATATATATTTAATATCTGATAATTTCTTAAATAGTTTCTGAAAAATGATATATATGAAAAACTAAAAAAAAAAAAAAATAATTCACAACAATTAAAAGGATAATAAATATTGTGGGAAAATTAGTATAAAAAAAATACTCATAATAATGTTATTTTATACTCACTTTTTTTTAATCATTTTCATATTTGTTATTTGTTCAAAGTGTATAATGTATAGTATAAAAAAAAAAGTGTATAATGTATATAGTATTGAGAGTGTGAAAGAAAAAATATTTATTGTATATTATATGCGTCTTTACTCTTTGCACTTTGTGTTTGTCGTTTTCACTTTGAACAGCAACAGCATGCAAGACCACCCCCCAAGAAACTGAGCAGAGAGCAAGTTCCATTCCTATAATAATCCTGAGAGAGTGAGAGAGGGGGCTTCAACACCCAATGCCATGTCCATGCCCCTCTTATTTTTAGGAACCTAATGGCAACTTTTCAGAATTAAATAAACGATGTGTGTCTCTTTTGTTAATTACTAGTACTAGTAGTATTTTTTCTGATGAGTTTATTTAATTTATTTATTGCACTAGTATAAAGCAATTTAAGTGCATGTTGCATCTCAAGGGGTGTATGAGTGTATCGGTGTTGGGATCTGGCGGTGCTTTTGTCTCACCTTGTGTTTCCACACTGTCACTCAGTTTCACTGTTTCAGGGTATGTCTGTCTGTCCCATGTGCTGTTTGGGAACCCAAATTATCATATCCTCTTTGCGGATTGGTGCACTTCCCTTTCACTCTAACAAAATGGTGCTCATTTTCTCAGACAAACTTTTTCTCTTTCATGGTTTTAGAACTTCAAAAACATTACCATCCATTTTGCACACTATGTCTTATATACTACTACTATTTAGTTCAAGCCTGCAGGGAACGCATGCATGCATGGCACATGCTATGCTCAAATACATGTATATATGTAATTATGTATAGCACACACACACAAAGGAGGAGGGAAAAATAAGGTACATAATTCTTTTGAGTTTTTATTTGTAAACCAATGGAAACCAAAAGGGACTTTTTTTGTCAGGTAAAGGATTCTACTTGACCACTTGAAGAAAGAAAGAAAGTAAGGGAGAGAGAAAAGGGCGGGCTAGGATTAGATAGGATCACTATATATAGATAGATAGATACATACACATCTTTAGGGTGGGACTTGACTTGAGAGAAAAAAGGTATTGGTCACTCTCTTATTTTGTATCCCCAACAAACTTTTGTTACATTTCTGATCAACAGCTTTTTATTTTTTTATTTTATTTGTATTTTTTATTTTTCTATTTTGCAATATACATCATATGGGTTTTGTGATCCTAATTAGTAGTAACCCTTGAAACCAAGTTATAATCCCCAAATTCATGGGAACTCACATTTGACCCTTGTTTGACTATAAAAAAGGTGTAGAGAGAGGGAACGGATAACCTTGATCACGGTCAAATTAAGACTCAAAGGGGCTATCATGTTGGTTGACATGTTGTTCTTTATGCTGTCCATGTTATGTTATGATCAGAGAGTGTGGACATGAATGCTCTCTAGTCCCTGCCCTCTGCCTCTGCCTCTGCCATATCCACTAACTCTTCTACTTCACCCTTGCTTTTAGGCTTTTACTTTCTTCACTGTTCAAAGTTGATCAAACTAATAAGTGACATACATGAGAATGAGAATAATAATAATACACATTGCCAATCTCACGTCATAGACACGTGATGGTTCCATCACCATGCATCCTTCGTATATAGTAAGGTTTATATTAGCATCAAGTAATGCTTGTTTCACGATAATGAAACCACAAAATCCTTCTAATTTTTTAAATCAAATATATCTTTATATCCTTTGACATAGCATAACCTTTTTTCTGGGACCATGAATACCTGTATTCATTTGGTATGCAAATGAAAAAGAATTTTTTTTATACCTATGTATAAGTGTCTCTAAAATATTCTCAAACTTCTTCTAGCCAAACCAAAATTTTTAATATAAGAATAAAAAAAATCACATTTCTCTAATCGAGGAGTGCTAGGAATACACTCTTTAATACACTCTTTCAAATACATTATCTCTAATTGGTTAAAATTTATTGAAAATTACAAGATCAGGAGTAGGGATGACATAGTGTACCCAGACCCTATGGGTACCTGCAAAAATATCCACAAGCGGGTCGGATAAATACCCACTTATTGGGGCTGGGGCCGGATATTTATCCATAATTTTTTGCAGATGCGGGTGCGGTTACGGGTACTATAGTACCCTCCCCGCCCCGCACCTATCATATATATATATAATTAAAATAACTTAAATAAATAATTATTTTATATATATACTTTTCTGTAAAAAAAATAATTTTATAATTTTCATAAACTAACACTAATAGTAAAAGATTTTTTTTTATGAATTTAATAGTAAAAGATTTATGTTATAACTTACAATAATTTTATATTTTATATTTTTAATATTACGTGTGGATACTTTTAATGTTAAGTTTGAATTATTTAAGCATGAATTTTCAATTTATTTGCAGTAATTTTTTTAATTAATATTTTTATAGCTTAAATGCAATTTTGGTTCCCCTATTTTAAAATAGAGACATTTAGTTACCCAATTTTGTAAAATATGTCATTTTGGTCATTCCATCAAATTGAAAGCGTTGACCGTTGAGAGATTAACGTTAACCTTAACGTGGTCCAAATATAGTGATGTGACATGAGATTATTTATTTAATTTTTAATTATTTTAAATACTGAGTAGAATAATTGATGAAAAGATATTTAAAAAAATGTAATATCATTTATTTGACTACGACGTGCCATGTACTTCAACAACGTAGAACTAGTTTAAAATAAATAATTAAGATTCATGATTTCTATTTTAGGACTCACGACTACCTCAATCATTAAAATCGACGTGACATGTACTTTAGTGACGTAGATAAACAAATAATTATTACTCAGTATTTAAAATAATTAAAAAATAAATAAATAATTTCGTGTCACATCACTATATTTGGGCCACATCAAGGTCAACGTTAATCTCTTAACTGTCAATGCTTTCAATTTGATGAAATGACCAAAATTACGGATTTTACAAAATTGGGGGACTAAATGTCTCTATTTTAAAATAAAGGGACCAAGATTGCGGATTGTGCAAAATAGGAGAACTAAATATCTCTGTTTTAAAATAGGATGACTAAAATTGCGGATTGTGCAAAATAGGGGACCAAAATTATATTTAAGCCTATTTTTTATTGATTTATTAACTTCATACATAAGTAAAGTGCGGGTAGCGGTTGTGGGTATGAAGATTAAAGTTGCTATCCGCACGGGTATGAGATCGGATACGGGTATTTTTTTAAACGCAAGTATGGGAACGGGTACTATAGGACCCTACCCAGACCCTACCTATTGTCATCCCTAATCAAGAGAGGAAATCATTAAATATAATCTGGGACTCACAAAATTTTGTTATTTTCAATAAATTTCAACTAATAAGAGAGGGCAAAAGAGTGTATTAAAGAGTGTGTTCCTAACATTTCTTTAATCTTTAATGCATTAAAAAGTAATTCTTAAGATGGAAGGCAAAAATTACCTTGCTTTAGTATTTTATAGATGATATGGAACTGGTTGACATTCCACTAATTGGTAGGATGTATACTTAGTTTCACTGTATTTAAAAGGTTTGGGTTAAAGTTTAGAGTAACTCAATGGATGTTGAATAGAGACAATTCTAGCAAGGTGTTGATGGATCTTCATAGAAGATATTAGAACCACCTTAGTATTGTTTTCTTGAGGGATGTGTGTGGCTCTGGCGAGGCAATGCAGTTTCTCCAACGAGATGCAAGGGAGTGGAAGAAAGGGTGGGATGCAGAAGGTTAGGGGAGAAACGGTATGTTCGGATTTTCGTCCCTTGAGTCTAGACGTGCATCACCAAAGCATGCAAATAGATGCTTTTGGTGCGTTTTAACATAGAAAATGGTCCAGACGTGGATCACAGATTCACACATAGAGAACGTGCCGAGAAGAGTTTAAAATGTGAGTGATGATAGAAAAAAAATGGGGATGAGAATAACAATGTCCATATAAGTTCTTTCATTCTTTAACCCGTTAGGTAACAATAAACGTTTTTTTCCCAAGATCCCAAACTGCAGCATAGCACCAATAAACCATTTTATGTTCTGAACTTCATAACAGTAACTGTTTTGTCACAATTTTATGTTCTGAACTTCATAACAGTAACTGTTTTGTCACAAAACAACACTCAATACGTAGGACCCATAAATATTTTCTAATTTTTCATATTAATATTAATATGAATACTTTAAACAATTGATCCAATGCCTCTTCAAAAAATGACTTATATAAGGTTTAAATTTTCATCCGTATAATTTTATGCTATTAAGATTTTCATTTTTTTTTTCAAAGATAATAAGTTAAACTATAAAGATCGTTTGTCCATTTGAATAAAAAATACAAGAACTAAAATATGCATAAAATAATTGAAATATAAAATCAAAACATAAAAAATCTATATTATTGAGACTAAAATAACCTCAAGTTTTTTATAACTAAGTTGTAACTCAAACTTTTGATAGTAATTTCATTTTAACCGCTCATACTATGATTGAAAACTTATTTAAAGAAACAATAGTTTTGTGTAAGAGGAAAAAAGAAACCTTTAATTAAAGTTATTAACCCAAAAATGAACTAATCTAAGTACACACGTAAACTCAATTGCAAATTGCAAGCGTTGCTTTACAAATTCCGTTCCTTTACCATCATAGCCGAAATCCGTCCATGTCCTCAGCTTAATCTAAAAGTTCATATCATAAACATAACTTACACGAAAATTTCTAAACTAAATATAACAAATCTTGTCATGTATATCATAAATAAAAACAATGTTCAGAATTAACCGGACCCTCAATGCATAGTTTAGGCTCCAGCACAACATCTAAATCCTTAAAATACAAACACATGGTCTGTACATATAACAACACATCAGCAGAGAAGATGCAGATTTTTAGATGTGCAAGCTGGCTTTGACTGATGTCGAATTACTAACGACATGCCTACAACCCTCCAAAACCACACACATCTAATAAGCCACAAGGCAATAATATTATGCTAAGTTTTACAGTGACACATAAAAAAAAACCCTACTCAACAATAGTACAAACCTGTTATCCTTGGTGTAACACAATGAAATTATTTTAACTCCAGGAAATTAGTACCAGCCAACAACTAAAGGTTACAAAGCACTTACTGTGCACATCCGACTGTAGAAGAATCAGATTCCCATAGCAAGGTTATGGGTGGAGTTATGAAGGCTTTTTCTAAGCAACCTTACGCCGAGAAGATCTAGGACTGGGAATTTTATTGTCGAGATATTGGGGCCATAGGCATTGATGAAGGCTGGTTATAGTAATTTCCATCTGAACCCTGAAAACCCTGATATGTACCCATTGGAGGAGGAGTAAAAGTAGAAACACCATTCAGGGAAGCCCCAACACCTGGATAGGCTGCCATTGATGGCTGTTGTGTCATGCCATAGCTGTATGCCATAGCCATACTATTAATGGATCCAGCAGTCTGCATAAACTGCGGCACAGGGTACTGTGACATTGGTGGCGGTGGTGGCGGCAATGGGGGAGGTGATGATGAGGGTGGAGGTGGTGGTTCATTGGGAGTAGGTTGCTGGTTGGTTGTAGGTGCATTGTGTTGAATAGACTCGGAAAGTGGAAAGGGAGGAAGTGGTTGTTGAGGATTCTGAGATGGTATAAAAGGTGGCTGGTCATTCTCGAGCTTGGTCCTCTTCTCAGAGTGATAATCTGCTGAAGATTCTTTCATTGGATTGCCTATCACGCCTTCTGATGCTAGCGAGGACAGCACATAAGATAGCATCTGCACGGAGGATGTTGAAGCAGTCAGTTTTGCTGCCACTGCAGCAGCTGCAGACTTGCGTGGATCTTCCTCAATGTGTCCAGATTTTTGAGAAAATGACACTTGTGGAGTGTACATTAATGGAGCTGATTGCTCCCTTTCACTAGAAATGTTAAAACTTGCAGGTGTCATGGAGGTTTGAATTTCCTTTGAGCTCTGCTCAGCTAATGACTGAATGTTGTTGCCATTCAGTAATTGTTGGCAGTTGTTAGTTGCCCGTTCAGACTGAACATGTGCAGCCTGAAACGTTGAGAACACAAGCATCAAATATAAGGGAAACCATGCTTAACCAAAGTAACAATGTCAATACATAATATATAGATGAATAAAAGTAATTTACTTCTCCCGTCCCCAGTTGACAATGGTGAAAGAAAAATCTATTACACCCCATCCATCTGTTAGAATTAACACTACAGATAAAAAAATTATAATAAAGACGATACAATTTTAAAAACAATACCGGTATCCTTCCTAAATAAAAATCCAACATTACTTTTTAATAACGTCAAAATTATATATTAGGAATACATGATTCTTCACCTAAAAACTTAGGCTTTTGGGATAGTTAGTTCATAACATGGTATCAAAATAAAAGTCTATACGACTTAGTAATAAACAGTTTGATACTTGCAGCTGCCACCACCCTACCCCTCTTTCTAATGAATGTGAGTTTCAGCAAAAGGTAGAGTGACAAACAACTCCATAGATGGACAAAAAGATTTCTGAATAGCTTAAGGAAATCCTCTGCCAGATTCAATATATATACAAGGTTTACAATGTCCAATACTAACGTACCCTGGTACCCAGAGGCTCCTCGCTATGCGAAGGTATGAGGGAGGGTCATTGTATGCAGCCTTACCCTTGCATATGCAAAGAGGCTGTTTCCAGATTCGAACCTATGACCAACCGGTCACCAAAGCACAACTTTACCGCTGTGCCAGGGCTTGCCCTCTTACAATGTCTAATATATTAGGAAATTTCTAACATAAGGAACCAAGGAAAACTAATTATACAAGGAATATATCTCCTGATTATACAGGAATATATACAGATATTGTACAGCCCATAGATAGGAGATATATAATCTAACCTGCCCCCTCTCAATCTAACACATAAAAATCATATGTACCAAGTTTGTTACACATAAACTGGCTTAGAGGAAACCAAATAGACCACAAGGATATCTGCAAATTGATTGCTAGAGTTAACAAAATAGCGATTTCCTTGGACTTGGAGATAACTTTCTCCCTATTAAATGGCAATTAGTTTATATATGCTCAGTCCTTGCATAAAATATTGGATTAGATATATGTGTAAAGCTGCTTGATTATCACAATATAGCTTCACTTGATCATCATTCACATACTTTAAATCATGGAGTAACAATTTCGTCTGAGTTCACAAGTGACCATTGTCATGGCTCGATATTTAGCCTCTCCACAAGACCGAGCAACCACATTTTGCTTCTTAAATTTCCAAGATTACCAACAACAAAGAATCAGTTTCCAGAGGTAGAATGCCTATCAATAGGTGAGCCAGCCTGTTACACTGGTATATGAAATAGAAAGAGAAGGTGGGAATCTTTTATTGAATGATAAACAAAACCTTAGCTCTGTACTCAATGTGAGTGCAAACTGAGGGTGATCAATACAAGTTCAATCCCAGAGAAATTAGAGAGATTCCAAGGTACCAAAATGTTTCCCTTCATCATGCTCTTCTTCTAAGCCCTACCTCAGACTCAACCCTTTTCTCACAGCTTTCTCAGATGCTGATTGGGGTTCAGACCCAGATGACAGAAAATCTACCTCTGCCTCATGTATTTACCTTGGTCCATATCTAATTTCCTGGTGATCAAAGAAGCAAACACTTGTTACAAGATCCAACACAAGCTGAATGCAGGAGTTTAGCTAACAAAGTTGCTGAAGTTCTTTGAATTCAGTCTTTCCTTACTGAATTACAAGTGCCTTTTTCCAGACCTATTCTCCTATGTGACAACCTAAGCACTGTTTCATTGTCCCACAATCTTGTTCTCCATGCAAAACCTAAACACATGGAACTTGATATTTTCTTTCACAGGGAGAAAGACCTAACAAAAGCCTGTTGGTCCAACATATTCTAGCTCTTGATCAAAAAGCAGACATTCTCACCAAGCCCCTCTCCTCTCTCAGATTTTTTACTCGGCCTGATAAACTTAGGGTCTTTGATAAGTTCTCAATACCTCAACCACCCTGGTTTTAGGGGGGAATATTAGAGATACTCACTTTATATGCATTTATGTTTTCACTGTAATTTCACTTACATTTCTTCTGTAACAGAGTTAGTTAGATTGTCAGTTAGTCTGTTAGTTGCTGACTCAGCAGTGAGACATATAACTTAGCTATATAAGACTTCACCCTCTGTGCTGTTTCTTTAATGATAGTTTGACAGATTCAGTTTATCTCTCCATCTTTCTCTGAATTCTATTAGGGACTTCTCTCAACCTTGTGCAGTCCCTCATTTCAAAGCTGAACTTAATTTTTGCTCTTAAACATCTTCAGACTGTGGACTACTTGGGAATTGAGGTGAAGCATCTTCCAGATGGGTCTCTTTTGCTGTCCCCCAAGGCAAGTAAATCAGTGATCTACTGAAAGCTGGTGTTACTGATGCAAAGGGCATTCCTACACCTATGACTTCTGGTCTCAAGTTGTCTCGACATGGGTCTGATTATATGGATTAACAAAGGGCATTCCTACACCTATGACTTCAGGTCTCAAGTTGTCTTGACATGGATCTATTATATGGATCAGCCCCACATTATCGATCTATTGATTGGGCTCTTCAATACATCACAGTGAAATGACCTGAGATCAGACTGATCAGTTACAGTGTCAATGAAGTCTGACAATTTACGGGACAACCCCTGGAAACTCACTGGAAGGCAGTCGAGAGAATTCTCAGGTACCTACAGGAACCATTGACTATGGGCTTCTGCTGCAGCCGTGCTACCCAGACATTGTGATGCTAACTGGGCATCAGATATTGATGACAGACACTCAACCTCTGACCTTGACCCTAACCTGAATTCTTGGTGGTCCAAGAAACATACATTAGTGGCTATATCCGGAGCTGAAGCAGAATACAGGAGTCTTCCAGCTGCTGCCTCTGAAATACTATGGATTCAGTCTCTACTTAGCGAACTTCATGTGCCTTGCTCCGCTCCTGGCATCTACTGCAACAATCAAAGCACAGTTGCTCTGAGTCATATAATCCCATCCTGCCATCTTGAATCAAACATATGGAGTTGGGCATTATCTTTGTTAGAGAAAAGGTCCTTGATAACACACTCACTGTCACGCATGTACCAGCACTTGATCAGACTGCTGACATCCTTACAAAGCCTCTGTCTCAACTCAGATTCTATACTTTAGAGACAAACTCGGAGTGATCAGCACCTTTCAACTACCCATGTTTGAAGGGGGAATGTTGAGTATAAACTGTAATAGTATCTTGCGACTGTAATAATGGTCAGCTAGGTGTCAGACTCGGTTATGCTGAGTTGGTAAGTTAGTTAAGTTTCTAACTGAGTATAATATAAATAGTTGCTCTCTGTATCAGCAACAATGACTCGATAAAATTTTCTGTTCTATGAATTCTCCTTTTCTCTCACACTTCTACACTTGATTATAGTGATACATTTTCTCTAGTAGCTAAGATGGTTTCTATTTGGATATTCTTTCCACAACAACTACATGGTCAAAGATACCAGAATAAGGAATCCAAGACAATGGACTATCCCCAGTATGATGGATACAAATTGTAACCTTACCTGTACAAGCGATAGTGATAGTGGAGAACTAAATTTGTTTGGCTGCATTTAATTGGAGACACTTAGGTTTATTAGGAAATCCATTAAGGGTAACATTTCTCTTCTTAGGATACAAGATTTCAAATCTCTTGACTCTTCTCTTCTTGACTAGAATTACCATGTAAAATTGCTAGGTTTCTCAGGAAATCCATTAAGGGAATAACAAGTTTCATAAGTGTGGCTTGATTGTTACAATAAGTGCATTGGAGACGATTACATCCGCAAACCCCCCAACTTCCTCAGCTTCCTTGACTTTCAAATACCACAATATCTTGAGGCAATCACTTAGCTGATGTGTCAATCATGTAGGAGCAGGAATCTAGAGCATTTGGTGGTGGAACCCTCAATACGAGGAATGAGATTTTCCATAGGCAGAACCTCTCAACTAGTCAGAATTTGGTCCAAGACGTGCTTAAGGTTAGAATGTATAGCATGAAAAACTAATACCGCATACAAGTTCTCAAGGTTGTTTAACAAGCCTTGATGATCAGCTTGCAAAAACATTTTCAACTCCTTTACTGCAGCCTCCCTATGCAACTGAATCATTTATGTAATGATCTAATTGTCTAAGGGACACCAATATCTGGGCTGTCATATAAGCATTTAATACCATTACCAAATAAGTTGTTTAGGATTGCTCCAAAAGGTGAAGCACGTCTCTAAGGTTCTAAAATTGACCAAAATAGTGGAGTCTATATTGTCATAAGAAAGCACACAGCTGGTAATCAAACTTCTACCATTGACTTCAAATTCAGGGGGGAATGTCAAATGCTGAATTTCCATTGTCCAAAGCAATCAAAGCGACCCTAGGATTGACCGATTGACAAAGCCAAATAATTTTAACCACTCAACTTCTATGGGGTGATTGAAGAGGTGCCTAAGAAGGCATATTAGATCAAAACATTTGGTGATGAAATTTTTCACACCAAATGAGAGGGGATCCTCGTGTTTATAATCATGATATTGTTTGGGCTTGAAGCCATGGGGATTCTACAAAGGGACTAGCAACGGCAGCATAGAAAATGCGACAAAAATTGTTGGGTAACAATCAGCCACTACCATAACAGACCAAGACTTGACTTCATCTAACAACTTAAGCTTTTGCTACAGTTAATTCACGAGATTATTAGAAGACCAAAATAACAGATATAAAACACTGAGAAAAATAAAAGATTGCTTTTAATGGTAAAAAGAAAATCATAGAATGGAAGAATAGTTCTAGTTACTCTCAATTAAAACTTACAAGACAACCTTCTCCACATCACACCCCTCTCTCTTTATAAGAAAGAAAAAAGAAAACGTTTTATGGTTTATACTTTATACTGTCTTCTACTTATCCATTAGCTATAAAGTGATTAGAAATCATTACAAATGTTTCAATCCATAATTGCCTAAAAAGCTTTCAATGCAACATGATATACAAAATGTTATATAGTATTGACTTTAAATGCATTACAATAAAATTCTACTACTTTATCAAGGCTGCCACATTTGTTGGTTGCTGAGAGCCTGAGACCAAGTTTTAAATTACCCATTGGTGGTTGAGAGCCATTTTCCAATAGTTTAATAAAATTGAAGGGTAGATAAAAAAAAATTGAAAAAAGGAATCTTTTAAAAGATAAAAAAAAAGGACCAACAAAAAGCAAGGACACAGTTCTTTTCATTTTAAGATTTTATTTCCCCAGCAGATAAACACACTAATGTCCTCGTAGGGAAGTTACTCATAACCACTGTCTTTCAGATAGATGATAGGGCAATTATTTTAGCACATCATTGGCAAGCCTTTGCCAACTTGTATATTCATATACAGAGAAAGACAGAAATTATAACTACTCATTGAATTTGGACAAGTTCCAAACCTGAATCTGGCTACGGACTTGACCCAGCTTGAATTCCTGGGAACAAAAGCATGTCAGAAGTATATACTATAGGCTTCATCAATTTTGTAAAGATAAAGTCTCAAAAAAGAACCTGATCCTCGAGAGCTTCTCTCAAGTGAGACACAAGACTAGTTCTTGATGACTCTATGGCTGTTAATTGTTCGATGCAGTCCTTCAATACGGCATTATGCCCCTGGAGCTCATCCACTAGTGCAGATCCATTGAATTGCCCTACACATTGATGATTGAATTGCAAAGGATATACAATAAGATGCAATCAACAAGCATTTCAGCTTAATTAAACACATTAACAAGAAAATACTATATTTTTTTAACATAACACAACAACATACACAAAGTGCATGAAATGAATTGATGATTTAAAAGCAAGTTAAAAACATATTGCTTTGAGCTAATGCAATCAATCACTAACAACAAAATGATCAAGGACAAAGGCTTGTCCAAGTAACTTATGGTTTTTGATAGAACCCAATGATGTCAAATTGATTGATGTAGCTTGCCCTACTTACTAGGATAAGGCTTGCTTATTATATTATTGTAACTTGACTAACTTCTATAGGAAATTATTTTTATACATTATTTAGTTATTTTAGGTAATTTAAGTTAATTATGGCAAATAATTAGACTTCAATTGACACGACATGGATAAGAAATATTCCATAAGATAAGATTGCAATATAATAGCTATCTTTTGCTATGTCTTGCCCAACTTTTCTCTCCCAACATCTATTAACTACTGAGTGCTACGGATTTTATAATAGGGCTTTCATTCTACATAACAAAACCAAAAATTCTAAAATATTTTAGGGCCCATTTGGTTGTGCTTTTTGAAGAAAAGTGTTTTTAAATTTTGAAAAAAACAAAATATGCATAAAGTTGTTAAGATCACTGGATAAGTTTTTCAAAAAATAAAAAGTAAACCCCTCCCGCCAAAAAGCAATTTCATTATTTTCTCATAAACTAAAAGAGGAACTTCTACAACTCAAGAAAAACTATATCATAAAAGCACTGTTTTCAAAATTTATCCAAATGCACCCTTAGGAAGCTTCTTATTATTTATATTCATGAAAAATCCTGAGTAGTGTCATTGTAGGAAGAGATGATACAAGTCATGACAGCTACCTAGATTAATTAGGCTTTAGAAAATCTTCTCTGTTCCAAAGTTTTTTCTTCACTATTTTATGAATTAACACTGAATAGCATTTTGCACCTAAGCTGAGTTGACTAATTAAGTCAAAGCAAAAACAGCAATTACCCTTTTGACGTTCAGATAATACAGATACAATAGTTAAAAAAAGTTTTAAAAAAAAAAAATCAGCAATGAGTTATTCATGCTCAAGACTCCCAGAGTTCAGGGTAGGGAGAAATTGAATCTGAGAGAATCTGAGTGTTAGACTATTGATCTGAGATAGTTACAATCTATTTGTAGTGTGTGTATTAGCTGTATTCACTTACAGTTGTAACCAACTAAATCTTCCTAACAACTGTCACACTATCTAGCACAGCTGTACTACAGCTGATACTGGACAGATACAATACACATATACACTAACAAAGGGAGGCCACTCACGCATGAATCACAAATTAACAATTAAATTAAATAGGCAAACAATTATAAGTAACTGATAATTTGACATACCTGAAACTATTTCCTTATCTGCTTTATCAAGACAGTTAATGGCATTCCTGCATTTGCTCAATACGGAGTCTTCATCTGTTTGCCCTCCATAAACAACATGAAAACCTGAAACTATTTTCTCCAAGGCATTCCCTGCAGATGGCCTCTGCGATAGTTAAGAATAAAGCATAAGAAACACAATCAGCATGCAGAGCATATTAACAAAGTAGGTGCACCAAATCAAGACAGAAACTATTACCAGTTTCATGTTTGTAGGTTTCACATCTCGGCTATTATTTTCCACATGCCTCCCGACAAACTCTTCCTTAAGAATTTGACCGCGAGAACCAAAAACTTTCCTCTCTTCCCATATACCAATCTGCATAAAGGAGAAAATCATGATACATGGAAAGAAATTTTACCTATGCCTATGTTTCACATAATTTATTTTATCATAAACATTTAAACTACAAGAAAACATGATTAAAAAAATTACACATTTTTTTATTGATCAGTTATAGGAGACGAGGGGAACATCATAATTCTAACATTCCTCAAGCAATGGCATTTCATCATAAAAGTAACACTGAACCTCAGAACCAGCCAATAATTGTATGGCTAGTTGAATCAAAAAGCAAATTATTGCAATTAAGTAATTTAGAATAACAGCCATGAACTTAGAAGAATCAAATAGTCTCCATTTTGCAAATATTATAAGGTAAAATGCATGAGAAGAGAACTAGCTTGCTGCATTTCCAACACAAGCACAAGGAGAATTTGGTCCAACACAATAGCTAACAAAAACCATAACCAGATTATATGTTCCCTAAACTTTATAGTTTGTACACACACACACACGGACAGAGAGAGATCAGAGAATCATATTGGTGTATCTTGAACCAAACCTATTAAACACTACACATTATTATTTTCCTCCTTTTTCCCTTTCCTATTCAATTCATATCTATCAACAAAATAAAATATATTAATTAACTCAGAACAAAACAAACACATTGCATTCACCCAATAATAGAGTGAACGTGTAAGAAATGCTGGGATAAACAATAACCAAAGTTATTCATCTTTCTTTTAAATCAAAAGATCTAAGAATACTTTTTTTAACTCCAACTAACAACAAAATTACTAGAGCTTAAGTAAATATGTATTATGCAAAAAAAAAAGTCAAAACGCATGTATCACAATTTCTAACTTAGAAGAATGAATTACTAAAGTACCAGCCGAAGCGCTGCATTCCTTGCAAAGTCATCTCCATTTTGAATCACATCTCGAAGAGCATCTGGAAGAACCTTCCAGAATTCACCTACAAATTCAGAACCCTTTCGCCTGCTGTTCTGTAAAATATCATTTGCAAGATACAGAAATGCTAATCTCTTCTCACGTGAAGAACTATGAAATTGTCTATCCCACGTTTCAACAACTTGTTTGGCTTTGTTCATATGAAAAATGCACCAATGTGACAGAGCTTAACAACGTTAAGGATGATATCTGAGCAGGAGCAAATACTTAAATGCAAAAAATTCAAAAAGAACACAAAGAAATCACATGAATATGTGTGCGAGTGTAAGTGTGTGTGTGAGAGAAACAGAAAGAGTCCAGCCACATGTGCAGATGAATTTTGTACAAGATTATTGCATTGTTTACTGGTGAATATACAATTCCATTAACAGTTCCACAATTGGAATTGGAAGGGAGAGATTTATCATTGCAATAAACCAAGAAGGAGAGAGGAGGGTGCTTAGAAACCAGTTGAAGAAGTATTACACCCCTGCCAACATTTCAGGGCTAATGTTCCAATTTCCAAATAATGTAAAGCACAAATTCTGGGCAATAGGTGATGTTAGACACTAAAACCATGGCTGAACGAACTCAATAAAGTGGAAACAGATAAAACAACTGCTTGAACAATACAATATTGAACATACATTATTGCCCAAAAATGATATTGAAGGATACTCTCTATGCTCGTTTGTGAAACATTCAGCTTGGCTAGTTTTTCCACTAAAATCTGCGGATTAAATGTGCTTCCCATCTTTCCAATTAGAGTCAGGAAAACTAATCAACTAGAATTCCAACTTTGATAAAAACCTTCAAATACGAAAACAAAGGCAACACTAAAATTAGGATAGAATCAACCCCAGCAAAAAAATTAACATACAATACAAAAAGATACAGATATTTTTATTGATAAACAAGTACACGCACCAGCTATTCAAAAAACACATATATTAAGCAAATTAGATGAAGTAATCCTTCAAAACAAAGTATCCCGGCTAAATGTACTTGAAATAGTCACAAACTCCTAACAAATGTATCGTTTCCAAAATAATAACCATATTCATATACATCAAATGCCTATGGTGTATGGAGTCAAGCAAGTTGGTAATTGTGGTATGGACTCTACAGGCAATATGTACAGAGTCAACACAAATCCAGAGACAAGCATTCCAAATGCTTGTTCTGAGTTGGACCTTCAATTTAGATCATTTTATATAGGATGAAATAAAATATGGAAAAAAAATTTCATGGTTGAACCGGTATCATACTCTAGGTTTCTGATACATCAAGGCAGAACAGACCAACATGTGCCATTATTTTGAAATTTACATATCCCTGTCTGAAGACTCTGAACATATGTCAATAAAAGTGCAAGTACAGATTACGCAATTATTTAAAAGTAGTTAAGTACTTGCAATAGTAAATAATTTATTTATGTGGCCCCTCACTTCATAGACAAATGCACTATGTCTCCAAGAACACAAACAAGAAGTGAGATGGGCTTAGGCAAACCAAACTGAATTTTAGGATTATGCAAAATTGCAAATATATAAACTAATAGATTTGGCCAATAGATGTAATGTTTTAAAAGATGGATAGACATAAACACTTAGGGCATTAATAAATTAATATTGCAAGTATAGAACTCAAGGTTTTAAATTGCAGCTGTCATCACAGTTGCGGTTGCATTTCGATTACCTAAATTGCGATTGATGCAGCCACAATTGCAGTTGTAATGCAGTAGCAGAGATCCCCAAAACCATTATACTGCATTTGCAAACCGCAATTTAAAACCTTGACAAAACTGAATGGAAATTAGGAAATTTTTTGGTTAGCAATGAACCACAAAAATCAAAAGAAACAGTTGGCTGTCAAACTAAAATTAACATAGAAATCTAACCAAATAAGCCTATAAAGAAATGTAAGAGAAAAGTCTAGGTAACCAAAGCTACGAGACCAGGCAAACAAATGAAAAATCTAGCTAACCAAAGCTATGAGGCAGAGGACAGAAAACCAGCACACATGAACACATATGCTACAGACACACACATGCTTGCCAATCTTAATGACATCAAATCACAAGCATGGATGCATACGTGGAAGACATGCACACAGAGGATTAACACCAGCACACATGGACACATACGTGACAGACACGTACATGCTTTCCAATCTTAATGACATCAAATCACAAGCATGAATGCCACGTAGAATACATGCACACACTTGGCAATATCAATGACATCAGAGCACATAAAGGGAAAAAAACAGATATAAAGCATACGAGTTAAAGAAATGCAAGTAAACGCAGCCAGTACTGAGATGCATAGGATTGACCAACTCCACATGTAACCTTAATTTTCCACTTTACATGATAATCTTCCACTTTAAAGCATTTAGTTTCATGACAAGCAGCTTAAAGTGGAAGACATAAAATCACAAGCATGGATGCACACATGGAAGACATGCACACAGAGGATTAACACCAGCACACATACGTGACAGACACGTACATGCTTGCCAATCTTAATGACATCAAATCACAAGCATGAATGCCACGTAGAATACATGCACACACTTGGCAATATCAATGACATCAGAGCACATAAAGGGAAAAAAATAGATATAAAGCATACGAGTTAAAGAAATGCAAGTAAATGCAGCCAGTACTGAGATGCATAGGATTGACCGACTCCACATGTAACCTTAATTTTCCACTTTACATGATAATCTTCCACTTTAAAACATTTAGTTTCATGACAAGCAACTTAAAGTTCACTCATGATAACAATTATGTAAAAAAGAAAAGAAAAAAAAAAGACACACATGACACATGTAAGTGTTGTTATTGCTATGGCCACATCAACACACACACTCAAATGATCATGGCCACATCAATACATACATATACACATATAGAGAGAAACACACACACAGATGCATGAGTGTTTAGGGTTCACGGCCACACACACAACATGAACATGGCCACACCAACATACACCTGAGAGTGTTTAGGGTTTAGGGCCACACACACACACAAGTAAGAGTGTTATTGTTATGGCCACAGGGCAAGGACTCAAATTGAATATGAAACCAACAATATCCAAAATCCCACATGAATGTGAAAAACAAAAAACAAAAACAGAGTTTTATTAAGGATTTTCATAAGCTCCACGGGATTGCTTATTCCAAATTCCAACAAAACCATTCATTCTTCCATTATCCATGAATTCATCAGCAATTACCTTTCCACACACGAAAAGAAAAAAAAAAGTACAAACAGTCCTCTTCTGTCCAATGATTAATTAAACAAAAAAAAAACAAAATTTACACACATATGTATGTAAAAACCAATTAAAATAAAACCACATCATAATCCTAATCGATAGAAACCCCAATCAATTGCCGCATATCAGAAGAGACAGAGACAACAAATGAAGCCACATAAAAAAAAAGTGCAAACATTAAAAACAGAAATTAAAAACAAAAATTGAAACTGAAAATTGAATTGAGATTCCAAGAAGCGGCACATACATACATACATACATAGCAGTAGGAAGGAAGAATGCGAGTGAAGAGAGGCAGAGAATGAAGCAACGAACGAGGATTTGCACGGTGGTAGGTCCGTAAGAGAGAGAAGAGTATTGCAAAGGAAACTGTTGTTGTTTGAGTTGCAGTGAGTTGTAGGGAGCGAGGTTTTAGTTCGGCTTTGGGTTTGGGATTGTGCGGGCGTGTCTTTTATACGGCAACAAGAGGCAGGCACACACAACACACAATGAAACGAAACGAAACGAAACAAAACAAAAGCTCCGTGTGTGTGTTGGGGTTCATTTGGGGAGGGTATTTTTTCTATTCCCCGAATTACCCCTTGCCCTGCCTCCGGAAATTATCGGCTCCAACGGCGTCGTTTGTATTAACAGGGAAGAGAGGCACTCCGTCCCTCTCTATATATTTTAAATTTTAAATAAAAATAAAATAAAGAAAGAAAGAAAAAAAGATTTAGAAGTTAAAAAATAAAAAATAATAGTAACAGAAAAAAAAAATACCAATATTAAAAGGAAACATAGGAAGTTTAAAAACTGTTGCAAGAATAAAATTGTCTAAAAATTGTGTGCACCAAAAGTAGGTATTTCCTTTATTAATAGTATATAGAGGAATGGTTCACTTACTCTAAGAGTAAGTATAAGAGACTTACTCTTCATCATCACCATTCATTTTCTTGAAATCTAAGAAAATAAATGGTGAGGGTGAAGAGTAAGTCTCTTATACTTACTCTTAGAGAAAATAAATGGTGAGGGTGAAGAGTAAGTCTCTTATACTTACTCTTAGAGTAAGTGGACAATTCCTCTATATACTATTAATAAAGTGGATCCCTCATCCAATATATCTATCTATCTGTCTATCTATCTATGGTGGTGGTTTGATGGAGTTACAGTCTTTTTTTTTATTATGTTTTCTCCTTTATTTTTCTTTTTTTTCTTAGGCTTACTGTGAACACCTATTTTTGTCCATCTCTTTTTATTTTATTTATTTATTATTACTATTATTTTTTTTAATGAGGTATAGTTTCTTTGAGGTTAGATTCAAAAAACAAAAAAAAAAGGAGAGAAGGAAAAAGCAAAAATGAAACGGAAATAAAATAAGGTCCAAGATAATTTACAAGAAAGAACAAAGAATACAATACAAAAAAAAATTAAAATAAAAAAAAAACTTTTTAAGAAACAGGCTAGAGGACAAAATGAAAGTTTCAGGAATGCTCTTCTCAGCCAGCCTCGGTGTATCAGAGAGCTAAGCTCAATTTGCACGCTTTGGTTTTTGTTGCACCTGTCTGTGCACTGCCTCAACACCAAAAGGGAAGGGTAGATGATGATAGCACAAAGCATAGTCCTGTAAATCTTATCCTCCTGCATATCCTCCCTGAACCAAATCAAACAAACCAAGCAAATGAGACAAAATTAACCAAGAAAAGGAAACATGGATTCTGAGTGTAAAACAAAATTTGAATTTCATTAACACTAGAGGAGGAGGTTCACGGGTTTGGTTTTACAGTGACCTGGGTGCCTATAAATTGAGAGGATACATACCAGAGGGAGGAGCTCTTTTTTTTTTTTGAAAAAAGAAAACAGATAAAAAAACACCTACTCTAGTTCAGAAGCCTCAAGTCAAGATTCCCAGCCTTCATACGGAGAGAGCTCTGGGACATTAAGCTTGAAGACTTGAACAGGACAGGTAATATCTGCATTTCTTCATCCTTCTCATATCTTGATTCATTGGTGGTAACTGTGATGTAAATAACTATGCTTTTATTTTGTTTTATTTATTTCTGTATCTTTTCTTCTTTGTAATGTATCAGTGCTTGGATGTAATGCTTTGCTCCTTTTACTTTTGATTTAATCCTTGTTATAGTCATACAAAAAGAGACCAGTGGAAACCAAAATAAAAAGAAATAAACAATAACACAGCCACAGATCCATCATCACAGGACCTAAGCCATTTGTCCCCAAATCCCAAATCCAAGAGTCCCTCACTAATACCTGCAATAAGATCTGATTCAGGCCAAAACACAGAGTATTAGAGAGATTGAGCCGCAAAAGGTCACCGCATTCCCTCCGCTGCCATCTAAACCAAACCAGAACCCACGTAGAGACCATTAAAGCCTCGCACCTTCATCGTATATTGCCTATGAGCCATAAACATACTTCAACCTTGTCCAGTCTGATCATCAGGGAGTCCTTCCTCGGTGTTTAAGCCCTCCGCGAAACTTTCCCCAAAACGCTTCGTCACCACCACCAAACCCTTGCCCCGAATCTCTCCACCAAACCATCGTCACCACCGCGCGATCCTTGCCTCTCTGCCTCATGCGCAATACTGCCGTAACCCTCCCTTACCATCACAGAGCCGGGATCGCACCATAGCGGCACCTGCACATGAGTCTCGAATCTTCTATTGTTTTTCCTTTCCAACAGCGTTATTCCTAATAAAAGGTCTCGTGGTGCTGCATTTGTGTCAAACTGAGTGCGTTTGCTTGGGCCAAAGTAGTAAACGTAGGTAGGCTAGTTTAGATTTTTTAATCTAGGATTAAGCCCAATAAATGAAAAGTAAAGAAAAAAAGAGGAATAAAAGATTCAGGTATACGAACCTTTTAAGCGAGCATTTCTCCTTCTTTTTTTCGAACATTTTATCTTTTTATTTGATATGATTACGTTAGTATAATGTTTAAATATTTTATTTATATATCTTGGTTGAAATTTCAGGTAGTGTATGAGAACCAGTTACTAGTTTTAAGCAAAGATTTATTTGATAATTTAAGCAAAGATTTATATATGTAATGATCCGTATTCATCACTTATCAACATATTTAATGGTTTTCTTAAGTCACCTTCTTTTCTTTTATTAAATCAAATTTTCAATTAATTAAGATCAAGATAAATATTTAAAAGGTTTAGTAATAATCACTTTGGATGTACTTCTAATTTGATTATTGCAAAAGCCATTAAAAGTTAATGATAACCACTTTAGATGTACTTCTAATTTGGTTATCGTAAATTTTTAAATTAAGATCAAGATAAATATTTAAAAGGTTTAGTAATAATCACTTTGGATGTACTTCTAATTTGATTATTGCAAAAGCCATTAAAAGTTAATAATAACCACTTTAGATGTACTTCTAATTTGGTTATCATGAAGACTTTTAAGTCAAAAATTAAAATAAGAGTTTTACAATGGCCACTTTAGATGCACTTCTGATTTGGTTATTGTAGAAATCATTAAAAGTTAAATGATAATCACTTTGGATGTACTTCTAATTTGGTTATCATGAAAACTTTTATAATAAGAAATAAAATAAAATAATATATATATATATATATATATATATATATATATATATAAAGACAATAAAAAATATCAACACGCAAATATTTTCTAAGAAGAACTACGTAACTTTGAATTCTCCATTGCACCAGAAGATACGTAGGAGCAGGAAACCACTCCTGTCGAGCTAAAAAGATAAAAAAATATATAATTTGAAAAGACAAAAAAAACAATAATAATCTTTTTTTATAATAATTAATGACTTTCCTTTTAATAATAAAGTTCCCTTGTTAAAAAAAATACTAATATCAATAAACAAAATATTCAAAAATATTCTTGATTGTTTTGAGAGGTAAAATAAATAATTTTTAAAGTTATTAAAATTTGCACATTTAATTAGAGGTAACCGTCTTAGGACGGACGTCGTAGGGTGCTAACACCTTCCCTACGCGTAATTGACTCCCGAACCCAAATCTGGTTTCTAAGACCATTTTCTTTTTAAACGGGTTTTTCCGTAGTTTTCCTTAATAAACTATAGTGGCGACTCCTCTGTTTTTAACATTTCTTTTTCGCCGTCCCGTCGCGACCCCGGTTGCGACAGATGGCGACTCCACTGGGGAAACTTAGAGAGTCAAGCCTAACATAATTAGATGTGCAGAATTGATAACTTTTTCCTTATTTGTTTTACCCTTCTTTTGTTTGTTGTATTTGATTATTTGGTTTGATTATGTGCTCTTATTTTTTCATTTGCTTATTTGTTTCAGCCATTATTTGTTGTAAATATGTTTATTTGAGTTAAATCCTAGGGTAAAAGACATGTTTCTACTGTACATTTTCTTTGTTTGTTTTGCAGATGGGTAGTTTAGGTTTAGCCCCTTCACACATTACACTTTCATTTTTCACACACTTTCGAGTGGGGTCCTATACCCGGGCCTGAGTGTAACCTAGGGAGTGAGAGGCGATTAGTGATGCCATTTTGGATGCACTTCTAATCTGGTTATCATGAAAGTCTCATCTAGAGCATGACTCATTTATGGATGCCCACACTTTGGATGTACTTCCAATTTTTGGTCACATTCTAAAATAAGTATTGAGCTCTAGAAACCAAAAGACCTTTAGAAGTGGAATGACCGCCTATTTGTGAGGTTCACTTATTAAAAAAACCATTAGACCCCTAAGGTAGTTTGTACACCTCTAGGTATACCCATTTAGGACACAATGGGGCACCCTTATTCATTCATGTCTTTTTCTTATCTCATATTTACTTTTTTAGTCTGATCCCATATTCTGCATCAAAATCATGATCTCATTAGCACAAAAAAAAAAAAAAAAAAACTAAGAAAATAGGAAGTCATCACATTACCATTTTTGCATCATACAGGATATCCTTTCTTTCTTTTGGTATGCCATGCCATATTATCATGCATCATGAAAGCTTTCTGCCATGTACATAGTCATTCATACTCACACCATTTTTTTACGTTAGGTAAGTTTGTTGGAGAATTGTGAGAAATCAGAGTTTGATCAAGAGTATCTTTGAAAAAGGGAATATGGAATCTAGTAGTGAGACAAAAGGGAAAGTGACTGTGAGAGTCAAGTCACCTGATGTCGCGTTTTTAGAGCCCTACATCAAATTGGTGAAAGGGGTTAAACGCATAGCCTTTGCAAAGAAGTATGGGAATATATTAGGCTTATTGAAGTTGAACGTGCAAGTAGAAGCCATTTCTGCGTTGACGTAGTTCTATGATCATCCTTTGAGATGCTTTACATTCCAAGATTTCCAGTTGGCACCCACATTGGAGGAGTATGAGAAGATTTTGGGGATTTCATTAAGAGATTGCAAACCATACCAGTATAAGGGGCATTACCCTTCCATGGAGACAGTGGCAAATTTGTTGAGGGTTCGTGAGCAACAATTAGAAGAAAAGAAGTTGAATAGAAATGGCATAGATGGATTTCCGCGAAGTTATTTGGAGGAAAGAATAAAGGCTCTGTCTGAAGAAGAAGATTGGACTGGCTTTACAGAGGTGTTGGCTCTCACTATCTATGGAATTGTTTTGTTTCCACATCTTGACGATTACATAGATTTCCCTGCCATTGACGTGTTCTTAGCTCGACGAGATAGGGGAGAAAGTCCAGTACCAGTTGTCCTTGCAGATACATATTGGGCTCTAAATTTTTGTTATGAGAAGGGCAAAAAAAGGTTAACTTGTTGCTTGCCAGCACTCTACGTGTGGTTCACTATTCACATACATCACCATAAATATAATGCATCATCCCCTATTGAAGATTTCAATTGGTGTGTTGTGGGGACTAAGACGGGTAAGGAGTGGGCTCAATGTTTAGCAGATCTCACGGAGGAATCAATCCGTTGGTATCCGAGTTGCAACAAAGTGGAAGAAGTCATCTACCAGTGTGGGAGTTTTCCTAATATACCACTAGTGGGGACCAAAGGATGTATTAGTTATAATCCGTTTTTGGCTTTGAGACAATTGGGTTATTCAATGTCATTCCCACCAACAGAAGAATTAGTTACACCTTTTGTTTATGAGATGAATAAGCTAAGCCCTAAAATGCTTAGAAAAGTGAATCATGCTTGGGAACGAGTTGTCAGAAAGGGAAAGGAATTAGGAAAAAAAAGGTTGTGGTGCAAGTGAGAGTTATCGCCTTTGGCTCAAGGAAAGGGTTCTGAAAGTCAAGCTACCTTTTCGTAGTTCAGCTCCCGTAGTTGAAAACACATTTGTGCAAATTCATGTTGACATGGAAGAATTCAAAGAGCTCAAGAAAGCATTGGCAGAATCTGAAGAAGAGAAAAAAAGGTTGAAGGGAGAGTTGGAAGAGTCTCGCCAAAAGTTGAAAGCGGTAGAAGAGGCGATTGCTCAAAAGAATCAGTCCATAACAAAGGCAAACAAAAGGGCAAGGGATGAAGAGGAACTTAAATTCAAAACTCGAGATTATTTGGGTGTTGCAAGCAAAGAGTTGGGCTTAAGGAGAAAGGAAAGAGATGAGGCATTGGCAATAAATCAACAATTACATGAAGAATTGAAGAACTCCAAGATAGTTGAAAGACAAACACGAAGGCTATTTGAAGATATCCAGAAACAATTGGAGAGGGTGGTAGCAGAATATGAGAATAGGCTAGAGAATGAGAAGCAACACAGGCAAGAAGCAGAACATGCAGCAATAGAAAATTGGGATGAATGGAGGAAGGAAAAACAAAGGGTAAATGAAGTGACAGGGTGTATTGAAGGGCTTGAAATCTTCATTGAAGAACTCAAGACAGAGATCCAATTTTGGAAGGCTGAACTTGCAAAATCGATTAATAAGGAGGATATCAAAATATTGGAGAATGATAGCGCATTTTGGAGGGATCGTTATATAAAGTTGGCATGGTTGACCAACCAAGCAATCATGGAAATCCCAAGAGGCCTCAGAGAAGCTGATAGGATGACAAACCCACTTTCCACTCCTGTTGAAATTTTTAAGTTTCTTGATCATTGTAAGGAGTTGATGGAAAAATTGAAAAATATGGTTGTAGGTGATACAATGTAACTCTTTTTGAATATCAATGAAATCGTGATGTTTTGCTTCTTGATTCCATATTATTGTTTTTTTTCTCTCGTATCAATTTCAACTTAAGATACTCGTGATCAAATTGTGAATTTATGATTCTCCAACAGAAAAGGATATAAAAATAACAAAAAGGAAAGGAATAATAAATAAACTGGTGCATTCTCATTTCATTTAATACTCATTTCATCCTTTTCATATCATAGAAAAATAATTAACCAAGCAAAGAAAGCATCCCTGCGACACCCTTACGGGACGCGTGCCAAGACACGAATCATGGAAGGAGTCGTGGAAGATCTGGAACAACATCATGAAGAGCTGAGAGAAGATATGAATCGCATGAAAGCACAAATGAGCGAGATCTTGGAAATGATGAAGTCAATGGAATCAAGGAGAAATGCAAATGGGAATTCATCTGAAGGGCCTCAAGCTACGCCTGCTCATCCCCCGGGGTTCACTCCACCTCCACAACCTACTCAGATTCCATTTCCCCCATATGGCCTACCTTCCAACTACGCGCCTCCATTTGCTACAAATACTCATACTTCCGTTGTTATTCCTCCAAGCCAAGTTCAGAATCTTAATGCCCAAGTTCCATCTCCCTCAAATGGCATATCTCAAGGAGGTATAACAGTAATAGCCAACAACCATGAAAGTGATCACCTCGGTCAAGCACAAAACTTGAACCTTGAAACTTGTAGCGCGCAAGTCCCTCCACCACAATCCCTCTTCATGCCCACACAAAAATCCCCTGGTAACACAAATTTTGTTAGAATTCCATCAAACCATCAAGCAACTAACATGACGCCAACCACCATGCGTCATCACCAACTAGAGAACCCTGAATCTAGAGAAAAACTGCAGGTTTTAGAAGAAAGACTAAGAGCTGTTGAGGGATCAGATTGTTACGGTTTCAATGCTGCTGACCTTTGCTTAGTCCCAGATGTTATGATTCCCCCAAAGTTCAAAGTCCCAGATTTTGACAAGTACAATGGAATTACTTGTCCCAAAAGTCATTTGATCATGTATTGTAGAAAGATGGCTGCATATGCTTGTGATGATAAACTTCTGATTCATTTCTTCCAAGAAAGTCTTGCTGGGGCAGCTTTAAACTGGTATATGAGTCTAGAGAGAAGTCGAGTGCATACATGGAAGGATTTAGCAGATGCTTTTTTAAAGCAATACAGGTATAACATAGACATGGCTCCAGACCGGACACAGTTGCAAAACATGGTGAAAAAAGATGGGGAATCCTTCAAGGAGTATGCCCAGCGTTGGAGAGGGGTAGCTAGTCAAGTGCAACCTCCACTGGCGGAGAAAGAAATGGTGACGATGTTTGTTGATACACTCCAATCACCTTTCTATGATAAGATGATTGGGAACGTATCATCAAACTTCTCAGACTTAGTCATCATCGGGGAGCGTGTTGAGACAGGAATGAGGAATGGAAAGATTGCTCAGGCATTCACAGGGTCAACAAGTGCTAAGAAACCTTCAGTGGCCATAGATAAGAAAAAAGGAGGTGAAACAAATATGGTGATGTCAGCAACAACTATGCCTAGCTATAGCCATATCCCTTTTGTACCGCACTATCAACCCCAATTCTTTCACAGCCCGCAAATAGCAACCATTTCCCAATCACCATACCAACAACCTTACCAACCTGGGATGACATACCGACCACCAGTACCACAAGCTCTATCACCTCCAATACCTCGAATGAACCATTCTGGAGTCCCAAAGCCCAATGCAAATAACACTCAGAAATTGGGGAACAACCAACAAAGAACACTTGTCCCGATCCCAATGTCCTATACTGAACTCTTGCCACATTTGATCCACAATTCTTTAGTTAATCCTTTTCCTTTGAAACCTGTTCAGCCACCATATCCAAAGAATTATGACCCAAATGCCAAATGTGATTACCATGCAGGTACTATTGGGCATTCCATTGAAAAATGTTGGGGGTTGAAACATAAAGTGCAGGACTTAATAGACAAGGGGTTGTTGAGTTTTGAAGAAAGACCAAACATCGGGACTAATCCGCTTCCAGGTCATGGAGGAGCATCAGTAAATGCAATTGAAAGGCAACACAATCACCTAGTAAGGGAGGTGAGAAATGTCAAAACCCCCATGGGAACAATCTTTTCAGAGCTATGTAGGTTTAAGATAATTAAGGCAAAGGTTCTCGAAGCGGAGATGTGTGGCCTTCACCCAGAAGCTAAGCATTCTATTGAGGAATGTATTGAATTTAAGCAACTCCTGCAAGGGTTAATAAACTCAAACCTGGTTCAGATAGGTCAATCACAAAAGGAGGAGGATGTGCTAATGGCCCAATTTGAAGAAAAACCTAGCGTGAATGCTCCAAGGCCATTGGTGATCCACTTCACCAGAAATGCCTCTCGGCCAGCACCTCTAGATCTCAAACCTATTGTCGTGCAAGTTCCAACTCCTTTCCCATATATGGATACTAAGGCAATCCCATGGAAATATGATGTTAAAGTGCAGGGAAAAGGGGAAGAAGATGGACAATTAAAAAATATCCCTGATGTTGGGACTTCTGTGGTGACCAACATTTCGGGGATTGCTGGAATGACACGAAGTGGTCGCATATTTTCTCCTCAAGAATTGAGAAAAGAAGAAGTGGTAGCTCGGGAATTGAACCACAAAGGGAAAGAAAAAGAAGATGAGATTGTGAAGGAAAAAGTTGAAAGGGAGATAGATAAAGGCAAGAAAGTAGTTTCCGATGAGGAAGCATGTGAGTTCCTCAAATTCATCCAGCAGAGTGAATATAAAGTGATTGATCAGCTGAATCGCATGCCTGCTAGGATATCTCTTTTGGGATTATTATTGAATTCGGAGGCACATCGAAAGTTGTTAATGAAGATTTTGAATGAAGCACATGTGGCGCAAGACATCTCTTTAGACAAGTTTAGGGGCATTATTGGGAATATCACTGCAAGTAATTACCTCACTTTCACTGATGATGAGGTCCCGACTGAAGGACGGGGACACAACAAAGCTCTACATATTTCGGTCAAGTGCTTAGATCATATTGTAGCTCGGGTGCTTGTTGATAATGGTTCCTTATTGAATGTTATGCCAAAGTCCACTTTGGACAAATTGCCTTATGATGGGACCTATATGAAACCTAGCTCTATGGTGGTAAGGGCTTTTGATGGCAGTAGAAGAGAAGTGATGGGAGAAATAGAACTTCCAATTCAGATTAGTCCTTGCATTTTTCAGATAGTCTTTCAGATTATGGACATTGTGCCAGCTTATAGTTGCTTGTTGGGGCGACCATGGATCCACTCTGCTGGGGTAGTACCTTCCACTTTGCACCAGAAATTGAAGTTTGTAGTAGATGACAAGCTAATCATTGTCTCGGGTGAGGAGGATTTTTTGGTAAGCAAGCCGTCCACTGCACGTTATATTGAGGCCGCTGAAGAGGCCCTTGAAACTTCTTTTCAGTCATTGGAGATTGTGAGCACTGCTTATGTGGAAACTCTACCAAAGAAGCCCAAATTCTCGAATGCAACCATGATGGTAGCAAAGTATATGATTAATGGAGGATATTTACCAGGGCATGGACTGGGGAAGGATAAACAAGGTATCATAAGGCCTATAGAATTCCCAGCAAACAAAGACGGATGTGGACTAGGATACAAGGTCACAAAAGCTGACAAGAAAAGGATTGCCGCTGAGAAAAAGGAAAAAAGGTTGGCTCGTTTAGAGAATCGGGAGCCGAGGACTGAGAGAATTCCCATTTGTAACCTCTATCAGAGTTTTCGAAGCGCTGGATTGGTGTACACGGACCAGGTGGCTATGGCTAAAGAAAACCAAATTGTTGATGAAGATGCAGAGTTGGTGTACCCTTGCGCCGCTCATGAGGAACTCTGCAATTGGGAAAGCATCGAATTCCCTGTGATTTGTACTTCAAAGTAATTGTAATGCAACTCCTATTGCTTTGCCCAAGGTTTTAGGATACTTTTTTTGTTAAATGGGCTTGCATGTTTCCATTTCAGTAGTTATTATTAATGAAATGCATTTTGAACTTTTCAGTTACCTTTTCGTCTCATATCTTTTCTCCATCACAACTATACCTTCTGTTTATTTTTGTTTTGTTTCTTTTCTCTTCTTTTTACCTCAAACTACAGATCCCAAAATAATCCTCTTGAAAGTGATAGTGCTAACGTTCCATCCCACAATTTTGATTTTCCCATTAACCAAGCTGATGAGGATGATGAAGGTGACTTAGAAACCCCAATGGAGTTAAGAAGATTGGTGGAGCAAGAATCCAGAATAATCCAGCCTCATGGGGAGGAAGTTGAATTGATTAATTTGGGAACTGAAGATGCCAAGAAGGAAGTCAAAATTGGCACAACCATAAAAGGAAATGAGCGAGACAGGTTGATTAAGCTTTTGTTCAATTACGCTGATGTCTTCGCATGGACATACCAGGACATGCCTGGACTAGATTCTAGTATAGTTGAACATAGGTTGCCATTGAAACCTGAATGTTCTCCTGTAAAGCAGAAGTTGAGACGGATGAAAGCTGAGGTATCATTGAAAATCAAAGAAGAAGTGAACAAGTTATTTGATGCGGGTTTCCTTGCAGTTGCCAAATACCCTCAATGGGTTGCTAATATTGTGCCTGTCCCAAAGAAAGATGGAAAGGTCAGGATGTGTGTTGATTATCGAGACTTGAATAGAGCAAGCCCTAAAGATGACTTCCCATTACCTCACATCGACATGCTGATAGATAACACTGCTCAACATGCTTTGTTCTCCTTCATGGATGGGTTTTCAGGGTACAATCAAATTAAAATGGCACCAGAAGACATGGAGAAGACCATATTCATCACATTGTGGGGAACCTTTTGTTATAAGGTAATGCCATTCGGATTGAAAAATGCTGGGGCCACGTACCAGCGAGCGATGGTGACTTTATTCCATGATATGATGCATAAGGAGATTGAGGTTTATGTGGATGACATGATCGCCAAGTCCAAATCAGAAGGAGAGCATATAGACCATTTGCAAAAATTGTTTGAACGCCTGAGGAAGTATAAGCTCAGATTAAATCCTGCCAAGTGCACTTTTGGTGTACAATCGGGCAAATTGTTGGGGTTTGTGGTTAGTGAGAAAGGTATAGAGGTTGACCCTGATAAGGTAAAAGCAATTTTAGAAATGCCGACCCCTCGTACAGAAAAGGAGGTTCGTGGCTTCTTGGGGAGGTTAAACTACATTGCTAGATTTATATCACAATTGACTTCTACTTGTGAGCCGATTTTCAAATTGCTGCGCAAAAACCAAGTGGTTAAATGGAATGAAGATTGTGAAAAAGCTTTTGAAAAAATCAAGCAATACCTGCAAGAACCTCCAGTCCTAGTACCTCCGGTTCTGGGTAGACCTCTCATTATGTACTTGACTGTGCTCGACGAATCTATGGGTTGTGTATTGGGGCAGCATGATGAATCCGGACGAAAAGAGCATGCCATTTACTACTTGAGTAAGAAGTTCACAAATTGTGAGGCAAGATATTCTGTGTTGGAACGAACATGTTGTGCCCTGACTTGGGTAGCTCGACGATTAAGGCAGTACATGCTAAGTCACACTACTTGGTTGGTTTCCAAAATGGATCCAATTAAGTACATCTTTGAAAAACCAGCTCTTACTGGAAGAATTGCCCGTTGGCAAGTGCTACTATCTGAATATGATATTATCTATGTCACTCAAAAGGCAATCAAGGGCAGTGCACTAGCAGAATATTTGGCTCATCAGCCCATAGAAGATTATCAGTCAATGCAATGTGAGTTCCCTGATGAAGACATAATGGTCTTATTTGATGAAGAAGGACATTCTGATGAAAGGAAGTGGACTCTTTTATTTGACGGGGCTTCAAATGCATTAGGTCATGGAATTGGGGCAGTGTTAATTTCTCCTGAGAAACAGTTTATACCCTTCACTTCCAGATTGGGTTTTGATTGCACTAATAATATAGCAGAATATGAGGCATGCACAATGGGAATTCGTGCTGCTGTGGAATCACGAGTCAAAGTTTTGGAGGTATTTGGAGACTCGGCGTTGGTTATTCATCAGCTCAAAGGTGAATGGGAAACTCGGGATGCAAAATTGATCCCATACCACTCTTACCTTAAGGAATTGATGGAACAATTTGATAAAATAACCTTCCATCATATTCCTCGTGAGAATAACCAATTAGCCGATGCCCTGGCTACTTTGTCCTCGATGTTCAAACATTGATCAAGAAAAACATGTGCCGCTCATAAGAATACAGAGTTGGGATAAGCCCGCATACTGTCAAGCAGTAGAAGAAGAACCAGATGGGAAGCCTTGGTTTTATGATATCAAGCGTTATATCAGGAATAAAGAGTACCCACCTGATGCCTCCGAAAATGAGAAAAGGACCTTAAGGAGATTGGCAATGGGTTTCTTGTTGAATGGTGATGTTCTTTACAAAAGAAATCATGACATGATGCTACTCAGGTGTGTTGATACAATTGAAGCTAAGAGGATAATAGAAGAAGTCCATGAAGGTTCATTTGGAACTCATGCGAATGGACATGTAATGGCAAGAAAAATTCTGAGAGCAGGTTATTATTGGTCAACTATGGAGTCTGATTGCTTTAATCATGTGAAGAAATGCCATAAATGTCAAACATATGCCAACAATATTCATGTGCCTCCTACGTCTTTAAATGTCTTGAGTTTTCCATGGCCATTTTCAATGTGGGGAATGGACGTGATAGGACCAATTGAACCCAAAGCGTCAAATGGACATCGCTTCATACTTGTTGCCATTGATTATTTCACCAAGTGGGTGGAGGCTGCTTCATATGCTAGTGTGACAAGGAATGTGGTCATTAAGTTCATCAAAAGGGACTTAATTTGTCGCTATGGGTTGCCAAGTCGCATCATTACTGATAATGCAACTAATTTGAACAATAAGATGATGAAAGAGCTATGCATCAACTTCAAGATCCAACACCACAATTCCTCACCCTATCGTCCAAAGATGAATGGGGCCGTCGAAGCAGCAAATAAAAATATCAAGAAAATTGTTCAAAAGATGGTTGTGACATACAAAGATTGGCATGAAATGCTTCCTTTTGCCTTGCATGGTTATCGCACCTCAATCCGTACCTCAACTGGGGCAACTCCGTATTCTTTGGTGTATGGGACGGAAGCAGTACTCCCTATTGAGGTAGAGATCCCATCATTGAGAGTGTTGATGGAAACTGAACTTGAAGAAGTTGAATGGGTTCAAGCTCGACATGATCAATTGAATCTCATTGAAGAAAAGAGGTTGATTGCCCTGTGCCATGGCCAGTTATATCAGAGGAGATTGAAGAAAGCTTATGATAAAAAGGTTCACCCCCGAGAATTCCAAGAAGGAGACCTCGTACTGAAAAAGATTTTGCCCATCCAGAAGGATCACCGTGGAAAATGGACACCAAACTATGAAGGGCCATATGTAGTAAAAAGAACATTCTCCGGAGGGGCTTTGATCCTTACAAACATTGATGGTGAAGATTTACCACTCCCTGTAAACTCTGATGCTGTAAAAAAATATTATTCTTAAAAATAAAAGCTTGTTAGGCTGAAAACCTGAAAAGGCAGTCTAGGCAAAAGTCAAGAGCGATCCGTTAGGCTGAAAACCTGCAAAGGCGGCCTAGGCAAAAGTTAGGGTCACACACAAAAAAAGAAAAAATGAGGAAAGAAGGAAAGTAAATGAAAAAAGCTCGGTAGGCTGAAAACCTGTAAAAGGCGGTCTAGGCAAAAATTAGAGCAAATGTTTGGCTGAAAACTCGAAGCAAGACTCGAGTAAAAGGCAAGGAGTATTTGCAATTCATGGGAGCAAGATGTTGGAGATACAAGATATTAGAGGAATGACTTTTTTTTGCAAAGATGGTCATTTGGTCTACATTTCTCATCTTTTGAAGCTAATTATTGGGTTTCTCAAAACCGTGGGCAAGATACATTATCACTGACTTTTGTTGTTCTTTGTGCTCCTTACAGCGTCCTTTTGTGGTTATCCAAGTTTCATTTTAGATTTGCTTATGTGACCACGATTTCGTTATCAAATCATGTTTCTTTGTCTTTTGGTCTACAATTTAGTGGTATTTCAATATGTTATTTCTTGATAAATATACTGAGTTGTGAAGCATGCAAATACATTTGAAAGTCATTACAATTGCTTTTGAAAGATTTTAAAATCCATGGGGAACATGAAGCTTTGCAAATAGATAGGCTCTAAAGGTTACATATGCAATTTGCTTTGAAAGATCAGCAACACACTTCTCAAGTAGGATGAAAATGATGAAAGATGAAGAATAAACTCGGTTCAAATTCATCTCTAAGTCTTGGTGCGCTCCTAAGGGCTAAGGATGTTGTTTAAAAAAAAAAAAAAAAAAAAAGAAAAAAAAAAAGAGAGAGAGAGGGAGAAAAAGAAAGGAAGAAGCATAATTTTCTCCAATGCATCACACATGCATAAATACATCACTTGGATTGCATCTTGCATTCACATTCTTCATATTTTATTTGTTTTCTATCCAAAAAAGGGCAGTAATCCCTACACTTGCACAAGGTAATACTTTTTTTTTATGTTTCGGGTCCCCGTGCCCACATCTTTTATGTTTCGGGTCCCCGTGCCCACTGCTTTTTATGTTTTGGGTCCCCGTGCCCACTGCTTTTATGTTTCGGGTCCCTATGCCCATTGCTTTTATGTTTCGGGTCCCCGTGCCCACTGATTTTATGTTTCGGGTCCCTGTGCCCACTGCTTTTACGTTTCGGGTCCCCGTGCCCACTGCTTTTACATTTCGGGTCCCCGTGCCCACGGCTTTTACGTTTCGGGTCCCCGTGCCCACTGCTTTTATGTTTCGGGTCCCCGTGCCCACGGCTTTTACGTTTCGGGTCCCCGTGCCTTTTTTTATGTTTCGGGTCCTCGTGCCCACTGCTTTTACGTTTCGGGTCCCCGTGCCCACAACGTTTACATTTCGGGTCCCCGCGCCCGCTGATTTTATGTTTCGAGTTCCCGTGCCTTTTTTTTTTTTTTTACGTTTCGGGTCCCCGTGCCCACTGCTTTTATGTTTCGGGTCCCCGTGCCCACTGCTTCTAAGTTTCAGGTCCCCGTGCCCACAACTTTTATGTTTCGGGTCCCCGTGCCCTTTGCTTTTATGTTTTGGGTCCCTGTGCCCACTGCTTTTAAGTTATAGGTCCTCACGCCCACTTACCTTTTGTATCCCAGTACAGATCATCTTTTCATTTTAGGTCCAGAGCAAAATTAGGTGTTCTTATCTTTACTTAACTTTTACTGCAATAATATAAAAATGCAAGAGATTTTCATATTATCCAGCAAAACTTAAGTAAAGAGGGGCAGCTGTGAACACCTATTTTTGTCCATCTCTTTTTATTTTATTTATTTATTATTACTATTATTTTTTTTAATGAGGTATAGTTTCTTTAAGGTTAGATTCAAAAAACAAAAAAAAAAGGAGAGAAGGAAAAAGAAAAAATGAAACGGAAATAAAATAAGGTCCAAGATAATTTACAAGAAAGAACAAAGAATACAATACAAAAAAAAATTAAAAAAAAAAAAAACTTTTTAAGAAACAGGCTAGAGGACAAAATGAAAGTTTCAGGAATGCTCTTCTCAGCCAGCCTCGGTGTATCAGAGAGCTAAGCTCAATTTGCACGCTTTGGTTTTTGTTGCACCTGTCTGTGCACTGCCTCAACACCAAAAGGGAAGGGTAGATGATGATAGCACAAAGCATAGTCCTGTAAATCTTATCCTCCTGCATATCCTCCCTGAACCAAATCAAACAAACCAAGCAAATGAGACAAAATTAACCAAGAAAAGGAAACCTGGATTCTGAGTGTAAAACAAAATTTGAATTTCATTAACACTAGAGGAGGAGGTTCACGGGTTTGGTTTTACAGTGACCTGGGTGCCTATAAATTGAGAGGATACATACCAGAGGGAGGAGCTCTTTTTTTTTTTTGAAAAAAGAAAACAGATAAAAAAACACCTACTCTAGTTCAGAAGCCTCAAGTCAAGATTCCCAGCCTTCATACGGAGAGAGCTCTGGGACATTAAGCTTGAAGACTTGAACAGGACAGGTAATATCTGCATTTCTTCATCCTTCTCATATCTTGATTCATTGGTGGTAACTGTGATGTAAATAACTATGCTTTTATTTTGTTTTATTTATTTCTGTATCTTTTCTTCTTTGTAATGTATCAGTGCTTGGATGTAATGCTTTGCTCCTTTTACTTTTGATTTAATCCTTGTTATAGTCATACAAAAAGAGACCAGTGGAAACCAAAATAAAAAGAAATAAACAATAACACAGCCACAGATCCATCATCACAGGACCTAAGCCATTTGTCCCCAAATCCCAAATCCAAGAGTCCCTCACTAATACCTGCAATAAGATCTGATTCAGGCCAAAACACAAAGTATTAGAGAGATTGAGCCGCAAAAGGTCACCGCATTCCCTCCGCTGCCATCTAAACCAAACCAGAACCCACGTAGAGACCATTAAAGCCTCGCACCTTCATCGTATATTGCCTATGAGCCATAAACATACTTCAACCTTGTCCAGTCTGATCATCAGGGAGTCCTTCCTCGGTGTTTAAGCCCTCCGCGAAACTTTCCCCAAAACGCTTCGTCACCACCACCAAACCCTTGCCCCGAATCTCTCCACCAAACCATCGTCACCACCGCGCGATCCTTGCCTCTCTGCCTCATGCGCAATACTGCCGTAACCCTCCCTTACCATCACAGAGCCGGGATCGCACCATAGCGGCACCTGCACATGAGTCTCGAATCTTCTATTGTTTTTCCTTTCCAACAGCGTTATTCCTAATAAAAGGTCTCGTGGTGCTGCATTTGTGTCAAACTGAGTGCGTTTGCTTGGGCCAAAGTAGTAAACGTAGGTAGGCTAGTTTAGATTTTTTAATCTAGGATTAAGCCCAATAAATGAAAAGTAAAGAAAAAAAGAGGAATAAAAGATTCAGGTATACGAACCTTTTAAGCGAGCATTTCTCCTTCTTTTTTTCGAACATTTTATCTTTTTATTTGATATGATTACGTTAGTATAATGTTTAAATATTTTGTTTATATATCTTGGTTGAAATTTCAGGTAGTGTATGAGAACCAGTTACTAGTTTTAAGCAAAGATTTATTTGATAATTTAAGCAAAGATTTATATATGTAATGATCCGTATTCATCACTTATCAACATATTTAATGGTTTTCTTAAGTCACCTTCTTTTCTTTTATTAAATCAAATTTTCAATTAATTAAGATCAAGATAAATATTTAAAAGGTTTAGTAATAATCACTTTGGATGTACTTCTAATTTGATTATTGCAAAAGCCATTAAAAGTTAATGATAACCACTTTAGATGTACTTCTAATTTGGTTATCGTAAATTTTTAAATTAAGATCAAGATAAATATTTAAAAGGTTTAGTAATAATCACTTTGGATGTACTTCTAATTTGATTATTGCAAAAGCCATTAAAAGTTAATAATAACCACTTTAGATGTACTTCTAATTTGGTTATCATGAAGACTTTTAAGTCAAAAATTAAAATAAGAGTTTTACAATGGCCACTTTAGATGCACTTCTGATTTGGTTATTGTAGAAATCATTAAAAGTTAAATGATAATCACTTTGGATGTACTTCTAATTTGGTTATCATGAAAACTTCTATAATAAGAAATAAAATAAAATAATATATATATATATATATATATATATAAAGACAATAAAAAATATCAACACGCAAATATTTTCTAAGAAGAACTACGTAACTCTGAATTCTCCATTGCACCAGGAGATACGTAGGAGCAGGAAACCACTCCTGTCGAGCTAAAAAGATAAAAAAATATATAATTTGAAAAGACAAAAAAAACAATAATAATCTTTTTTTATAATAATTAATGACTTTCCTTTTAATAATAAAGTTCCCTTGTTAAAAAAAATACTAATATCAATAAACAAAATATTCAAAAATATTCTTGATTGTTTTGAGAGGTAAAATAAATAATTTTTAAAGTTATTAAAATTTGCACATTTAATTAGAGGTAACCATCTTAGGACGGACGTCGTAGGGTGCTAACACCTTCCCTACGCGTAATTGACTCCCGAACCCAAATCTGGTTTCTAAGACCATTTTCTTTTTAAACGGGTTTTTCCGTAGTTTTTCTTAATAAACTATGGTGGCGACTCCTCTATTTTTAACATTTCTTTTTCGCCGTCCCGTCGCGACCCCGGTTGCGACACTTACTGTTTGGCCTTTGGTTGTAAGTGATGGCACTAACCCTGTTGCAGACCTTTTGTGGCTTTGTAGAGACAATTGTTGTAATTTTCGAGTAGCGTTTATGATAGAGCCATGGTGGTGGTTTGATGGAGTAGCAGTGTTTTTTTTTTTTAATTATGTTTTCTCCTTTATTTATTTTTTCTTAGGCTTAATGTTTGGTATTTGGTTGTAAGTGTTGACATTAATCTTGTTGTGGACCTTTTGTGGCATTCATGATAAAGCCATCGTGGTGGTTTGATGGAGTTGCAGTTTCTTTTTTTAATTATGTTTTCTCCTTTGTTTTTCTTCTCTTTTTTATATTCTTATTTCTCTGTTTTTTTCTTAGGCTTATCGTTTGGTTTTTGGCTGTAAGTATTGACATTAACCCTATTGCGGACCTGGGAAGGTTTTTTTAAATATAAAAAATTTATTTTAACAAATTAAATAATAATAATAATAATATACACAGTAAAATGTTCTTAAATAGAAAAACTCCATATGTCAATCTAAAAAACAATTCCATTTAGAATCTTATCCCACATGGCAACACTACAATATTTCCTACTTTTTTTTCTTATGTATAATTCTCCAATTCATTTTTATACAAATCAATTAATGAACAATTATTTGGACACAAATCAATTATGGACAATTATGACACACAAATATATATATTTATTTTTACTTTATTTTTTGATTGATGAAACAAAATTTGAAATAGACGATTAATTTAAAATGGACCTTTAATTTTGGCTTAAATATGGAGTGTTTGATTAATTTATTATCATATTAAATTATTGTTTTATCATTGTACTATTTATTTAATTATTACACATGTTGTCAATTTCAAATAATTTAATTTCATCACTTAAGTATCTGGAAAAATTAAAATCAATTAAACATGAATGACAATAAATATAAAGGGGACAATACTACAAATTTATTATTAAATTAATGTTATATATCTTAAAGAAATAATGAAATGAAATATAAATTGTCAAATAAAGATTAACATGCTATATATATTTATGTGGTTGATTTGAATTTGTGATAATAGATGGATGTGATTCTCAATTGTCTTTTTTTCACATATATCTTTTAAAAAAAAAAAAAATATTTGATAGTTTTTTAAATAACTTTTAATAAAATTATAATAAAAATGTTAAATCGTTGTTTATCAAAAAAATATATTAAATTGCTATTTTTAATTTTTAAGTTTAATTATAATTTGTCTTTCAAAATATTAGAAAATGTCTCTCCCAAACATAAAATACTAGCTTAATAACTTGTGCCTTGCACGTAGGGATGGCAAAAAAATTCACACCCGCGGATACCCATGGATAAAAATCGTCATGGATAGAAGATGGATAGTATAAACGGATACCCGCGGGTAACGGGTACGGGTTTTTTATTTACCCGCTTGTTGACGAGCGGGTGCGGGTATCATAGTATCTGTGCCCGCGGGTACCCGCTACTCGTAAAATTACTAAACTATCCTCATATATATATATATATATATATATATATATATATATAATTTAGGAAAGAATCCCTAGTCAATACAGTAGTCATCCTTCTTCCTTCCTTTCATCGACCAAAATGAATCACCCGTGAGAATTATGTCTAGAGATTCAAAATCACAATATAAGCTTCTTATTTCTTTTATTTTTTTAATTAAAGGCATGTAATTTTCACATAAAAATTCACTTAATTACACATTTGATTCTTGATTCTTCTTCTAGTAAATAATATGATTTTATTTCCAAATTTTATAGCAAATAAAGGATCTGTTTCTTAGTATTTCTTCTAAAAAAATCACCCTTTTTTTTATTTAAAAAATATTTTTTTTAATATGAAGTATCCATGGGTATCCATGGATACCCGCGGATATAAGAAAAATCTGCGGATTTTTATCAAACGGATATCCGGCGGGTAACGGGGGCGGGTTTTCTCCGGCGGGGCGGGTAGCGGGTAACCACTATCCGTGCCTGCCCTGACCCGTTGCCATCCCTACTTGCACAGGTGTTGAGTTTATAATTTATAATTTTTAATGTATTTTTTAATTTTAAATTTTTTTATATATGTAAGTGTTAGTATGTATATTTAAAAAATATATAAAATTAATTATGAATATTGATATATAATTAAATAATTTTATATTTACACGTCTTATATCATTTTAATTTATATAGATCAGTAGATTACAATAAAAATATTAATGATCAATACAAAAATAAGATAATGCATATAATGATATTTTAATCATATTTTATATAGGCTAATAACTGAGAGACTGTAAAATTTTCTTTAGTAATTTCAAGTAGGCATGACAAAGAGCCCCGAACCCATGGGTACCAACCCGAATCCTACGACTTTGATGAGAATACCCACTTTGACCGGGTATAGATACGGGTACAAGTATTATCTGAATTTTTTTAATGGATAAGGGGGTGGATATCTAATTATCCCCGTACCCATACCCGCCACCATTATATATATTTTTTTATATTTTTTTGTCACAACATATATATACAATTAACTATAATTTTACTTTTATAATAATAATTAAATAACAAATTTAAAATTATATATTTAACCTATCTTTTTTATACTTGAACCCACCCCGCCTTTTGTAAGGATGGGGATGGGAAGTTCCAAACCTGTCCCCGACCCGTTCTGTTGCCATGCCTAATTGCAAGGTTTTTTTTTTTATCAGCAAAATAGTAGTATATAAATAAAATCAAAATGAGGTACCAATAGTACCATGAAGACAAGAGTAAAGGAAACAAAAGTTACAAAGTGGAAAGAGCTCCTCTAAAGATTCCTTTCCTCACATAACTAAAGTCTTACCCGTGCACAAAAGCAACTACAAATATCCCCAACTAGGTGTTGCTTATACAATCGTATTTCCCTTCAAAACTCAGTCCCCTGCACATAACTAAAGTCCTGCCCTTGCACAATTTTGCTACTGACCCTCCAACAAACACATAAGTGGATTTGATGACCAAGCATACCACGATGAGGAAAAATTAAAAATCTTAGCTGACAACCATCTCCAAGATCTTGTTTTGACCAATTCCCACGCTTTTTCTACATCCAAAGCTGCATTTTTTAAAACAATTTCATTTCTATGAATCCATAAGCTCCACACAACTGCAAACTAAGAAACTTTCCAGTGCTGTGCCACTCCTTTTTAACCCCCTGTAAGACATGTTGCATAAAATTTCTTCCTGGATCCTGATGCTGGACAAAATCAATACCCACCCAACTGTAACATTTATTCCAAATCACTGAAGAAAATTAACAAGTGAAGAATAAATGTTGTACAGTTTCATCCACTAGGGAGCAAAATGGACATTTAAAATCATCATCTGTTAACCTGACATTTTTTTTCTCAAATTATCCCTTGTCTGCACTCTGTCAAGCATAAGCTTCCAGGAAAAAGCTGCCACATTAGATGGAATTGGTGCCTTCCATACACTGCTGAACAGACTTGTATGAACTCCAACTTCTCCATTCAGTAACAGTACTTTATAAGCTTCTCTCACCAAATATGGCCCCAAACCATTTGATTTCCAACACCATGAATCTTGTTGGTGTTCATTCATCTCCAATGTACTAATATGCACCATAAACCTCTCTACCACCTCCTTTTCCCACTCAAACCACCTCCTCCTCCATTTGAAATCCCAACACCATCTCCCATCTCGCCACACTCCCATATCCCCAATCACCTTATCTTTTTGTTCTAAAATGGAGTATATCCTTGGATACTTTGATGCAAAAGTATCATTTCCCACTAACTTTTGATGCCACAATTCCAGTTTTTTACCACTACCAATTTTTCATAATATATTATTTTCAAACCACCCTCGTTGACCCCATCTGCCGCAAATGTTTTCAATATCCCTCCACCAACTTGAGGTTAAGCATTTATTCTCCCCCACACTCCTTCTATAAATGTGACCATATTTTGAAATAATTACCTTACCCCATAGAGACTCTTCATTGGAAAAAAACCTCCATCTCCATTTGGCCAAAAGTGCTTTGTTGAAAAGATGGATATTTTTAATGCCCAACCCATCTTCCGACTTAGGTAGACAAACTTTTTCCTATTTGACCCAAGCTATCTTTCCTCCTTCTTCACCTTTCCCCCCACAAGAAGTCCCTTTGAATTTTCACAAGTTTCCTCACCACTCCACTAAGCATTTTGAAGAAAGAAAGAAAGAAGAGAGGTAATGCCGAAAGAACGGAATTAACAAGACAAATTCTTCCAGCAAAAGACAAATGCCTATGCTTCCAAACAACTTAGCTTATTTGAAAAATTTTGAACAATAGGGTCCCATGTAGCTAACTTGCTTGGATTGGCTCCGATAGGAATCCCCAAATACACAAAGGGAATAGACATAACATTGCAATTCAAAAGAGATGCATAAATCTCGATACATCCATCATTCACCCCCACACCCAACAACTTACTCTTTGAAAAATTAATTTTCAATCCCGAAGCCAACTCAAAACATCTAAGGATACTTTTCAAAGTCAAAACATTTTCCAATGATGGTTTTGCAAAAAAACAAAGTATCATCCGCAAATTGGAGTAGATCCACCTCCACACAATCTCTTCCAACCTTGACCCCCGAAAACAAAGATTTTTTCACCGCCTCCCTCATCAAACCCACCAACCCTTCCACCACACAAAGAAAAAGAAAAGGTGACATTGGGTCACCTTGTCTTAATCCTTTTTGCATAACAAACTCTTCGGTTGGGCTCCCATTGACAAGCATCGACAAAGACACCGATTCAATGCACACCTTTATCCATTTAACCCATTTCTCACAAAAACCCAATCTTCTCAACATGTAGAATAAGAACTCCCAACAAACCGAATCATAAGCTTTCTCAAAATCCACTTTGAAGATTAAGCATTGTTGTTTTTTATCTTTCTTCATCTCACCCACCACCTCATTAGCCACCACAACCCCATCAAGCAAGAATCTCCCACCTATGAATGCACATTGTCTTTCATCTATCACCTTTCCCAACACCTTGAATATCCTTTTTGACAATAATTTTGATATCACTTTATACACACATCCTACAAGGGAAATAGGTCTAAATTCCCCTAATTCTTTAGGGTTATCCATCTTTGGAATTAGAGAAATAAAAGACGCATTTCCCCCTTCAGGAAAACCCCATGAGCATGAAAATCTAGTAGAACCTTTCTAAAATCAACATGAAAAAAGTGCCAAAACTTTTTGATGAAAGAAAAATTATACCCATCCAAACCCGGGCATTTGTCTCCTTCACAATCCCACACCGCTTGCTTGATTTCATCATCTTCAAATGGAGCAATAAGAAAAACATTATCCTCCTCACTAATAGTGTTGAAGTTCGTTTTTAGTTCATCTTCAATGAGCATTTTTTAGAACAAACCTACTGATGCTTAGAATTTAGAATCAAACGCAAGTCTCAAGACTCCTTTTCCCTAGCTTGCTTCTGTTGGAAAAAAGTTTTCTATAAAAAACGTAATACAATATTTCATTTCAAATGTCTTATCGATTAGGCGACACCCGGATTTGAACTGGGGAAAAAGGATTTGCAGTCCCCCGCCTTACCACTCGGCCATGCCGCCAAATGCCTAATTCCAAGTTGATTTAGTTCATTTTTAAAGCTAAGGTTATTGAAGTTCGTTAGTTATAATTCAATTCACGATCATATGCATGAAAGTAAGACTTGATCAATAACTACTCAATGTATCATTATGGACATAACCAACAATGAACTATAACACATTATTAAATGGTACATGTATACATTTGAATCAAAATATATGTTTACGTAGTAATTATATTTCTTATAAAGTATAATATTTCTCTTTAAAGACAATATGTTCGTAATATATTAAAAGTAAATTAAAAATATAATGTTATCTTTATTTAAATTATTTAAAATATAATTACAAAGTAATAATTATAAATATTAAAATATAATGTTTTAAAACATATAAAATAGATTTTTTGCGCCTAAATAAATTAACATATTAGATATATCTTTTAATATTTATTTAATTAAATTATTGTGCCTAAATAAAAAATATTCATATTAATTATATGATGTTGATTATTTAGGAAATTTTGATCTATTTTGATCGGTGAGTTTTGAGGAGAAGAATATTTAAAATAATTTAATTGACTTAATTATGTAGACAATAGATAAAAATGAGAAGTTTAAATTAAAGAAAATTGGTAGAGAAAAATCAAATTTACTTAATTTTCAGAAATAAAAGGACTCAATTAACATGAAAAAAATTGAAAGATTAAAATTGTACCTAGAGACATAAAATAGACTATAAGGATAAAAGGTAAAAATAAACCTATTTTTAATTTTAAATTTTAAATATTCCTCAATACATTCTGAAATGAATCTAATTGCACGATTTCTTTATTTTAATTTGTTATAATTTTGAATTTGAATATGAATTTGAATTTAAAGTAGTGTTATCAATTAATATGAATTAAACAATTTAAAATTTCAAATCATATATATCTTAAAATATTGATTACGTTCAAATTTGAATACGAATATGAATTTAAATTATTGTTATCAATTAATATGAATTAAATAATTTAAAATTTAAAATTACCATAAAAATAAAATCGTCTTCATTTAGGCCGGAAAAAAATTAATATGGTGTTGTCACGTGGCATCAACCTACGTGGCAAAACGTTCTTTTATATAATACTAGTATGGTACCCGTGTTATTGCACGGGGTCACCTTGAATTTTATACTTTTTAAAATTATTAGTGTATATAATTTAAAAGAAATATTATTACATTATTATACATGTTTTGAATAATTTTTTTAGCTTAACATAACTATCTTAAATATAAAAAAAAACTGAATAGTGTTAATATAAAATGTTGGATAGTATTAATGTAAAAGATTGGAGCAAAAAAAAAATCAAAAGATAAGTAATTTTCAAAACAAAATATATGTTTGAGAAAAATATTAATTTCTCTTAGAAATACTTTTGATAGGAAAAATATGATTAGATCTCAATGTAAGCAAATCTACTTATAATAGTGTGTGTGTATATATATATATATATATAGAAATCAGGTGATTGTGGGTATTTATATAATGAATGAAGCAATCAATGCAAAAAACATTTTATTTTCGGTGAAAAAATAATATAAAATTATTTTATAATGATAAATCAATTGTTTATGTAATTTTAAAATGATAAGTCTTATTGAAAATGTTACACGAAGAAATCGGCTTATTATAAATTTAAAATGTAATTATTTAAACATACTATAACAATAAATATGTTTTTTAATATCATATTTATGATAACAAATACTATTTCTATGTTTTTAAAATAATAACATGTTACTATACTTTATCATATACATTTATTATTTTATCATTATTACTCATTTTGGTGAAAGAAATTTCTTAGTATTTTATGTTTAAAACTATTATAATATCATCTTAAGATTTTTAAATTTATACATTAATATGTATTTACATAAATAATGATATAATTATAATAAAAATTATTTGATTTTTTAAGATTTATATTATATTATTTTTTAATTCTTTAAAAATTTATAATTTTCTAATATTAGCTATGATATATTATATAAATATTATGTAATATATATATGTTTTTAATTTCTCAAATATGAAATCTATCTTTTTTTAATCCTTTAAATTTAAAATTATATTTTTTAGTCCCTCAAAATAAAAAAATAATGATTTCAGTCCTTATGTCAACACGACATTAATGGGGTGAAGATGTCATAGACCCTTTCGTAATTTTTTACAGTTTTAAGTTCGCAAATTTACATAATGTGTAATTAATATTTTTTTTAGTTTTATCATTATATATGTGTATTTTTAAATTATAAGTATAAATTACTCTACATATAAAGACAATATTATAAAAACACTATTTAGTAGTTTAAATGACAGACACAAATATAAAATATTATAATTTCTAAGATGACAAAATGGTTAAGCTGAAAAAAATTTATCTTCAAACTGATCCATAGTAGAAAAAGTAGTAAACAGAATATAATATAATAATATAAAATATAAAAATTGGATTTAAAGAGGTTTAAGTACTGTGAAGGATATGAGTAAAAAAAAAAAGTACGTAAAGGATATAGTACTTTACACAAACAGTAAATATTAACTTTGTAGATTTGCTTGACACGTGTCACATATGAAAGTCTGAAATATTATATTACATGACAATAATAATAATTGATTACAATATCATATCAAATTTAATACAAATAAATGTGATATATAACATTGCACTTATACATAACCATTTAAATATATGTTATTAAATTATGTTGTTTCATTCATTCGCTTAATTTTGTTTCCAATAATTTTATAGGATGTTAAATTAATAAACTCCATAAAAAAATATTTTAATAGAACAATATGTGAATTTTTTTAGTTAAAATTATTTTTCTTATTATTTTCATCTTATTTTTGTTATATAGTTTTATTTGTCTATATATAAAAAAAATTACTTCAAGAAAGTGGCATTGTGAAATTTAAATTTATAGTTGTATAATAATTTATTTTTTTAAATGAGTTATATTATAAAATAAACACATCTAATTATCTTTTATTATTTTTATTAATGAATAAGTTCGTTATTGCAGAAATTTGAATTAGTTTTATATCTTTTTAAAGTAATATAACAAATTTATGTAAAAAAAAGTAATATAACAAATTAACAACATTGCCAACATACTTTATACATACAAAAAATTCATTCCATCTTCAATAAATCCGTGCATCACACAGGTACTATCTAGTTATACCTCTATTTTTCAGTCTTATCAATAATTTTAACAAAACCCTTTTTTTTAGTATCCCGTTTGGTTACCGAAATTTTTAAACTCCTTTGGAAAATCTATTGACACTTATAAGTGAGTGTTCCCTCCCAACAATAATGTTTCCATACACAAGGAGTCCAAGCCCTAGGCACTTAAACCAACCATTGTTGTTTTAACAAAACCCTATGCCAACAAGCAATGTGCTATGTAAATCTTGCCTTTTCTAGTGTCTTTCCTCGTATCTTCATTTGTTGAAACTTTACCTATTTATCTTTGTTTTAAATATGTTTTTTATCCCTTAAATTTAGATCCAGTTTTTTCCTCCAAATTCAAAATTATTTTTTAATTTGTGAATTTTACGAAATGTTGGTTTTAATCTTTCTTTGCGAATGGTATTAGAGGCGTTGCTAACATGATTAATAATGTCCATGTTAGTATATGACATGTATAATTAATTAAATGGTGCGAAATTCTTTTTTATTTTTTTTACTTAAATATCTTTTTGGTCTTCCAAATTTAAAAGTGATATTTTTTAGTCTCTCAAATTTAAAAGTAGTTTTTTTAGTCCCTCAAATTTAAAAGTGATTTTTGTAGTCCACCAAATTTAAAAGTGACTTTTTAGTCCCCAAATTTAAAAATGATTTTTTTAAGTCCTCTAGTTTGAAAATAATTCATTTTGGTCCTTAAAGTTGGCATTGTTAAAAAATTTGTTGATGTGGCTAATAGTGTGTCTTTTGACAATTTTAGAAATATGATTTATGATTAAACTCCCAAAATTTAGATGAATGAGTAATGTTTTAAAACACGTTTTGCGAAGGTTGCAAACTCCCAAAATCCAGTAAAACAAAATAAATAATAAAAAAATGACAACAACTCACTCTCTCTTCCAATGCCCAATTTTATTTCTCAATCTTTAAATTCCTCTTTTACTTTCAACCTCTTCGCTTTTCCTACCTCAATAGCCTCTATTAACTTCTTCGTCTGTCTTTTCCACTTCTCCTCCAATTTCACCCTTACCTTTCTTGCGCTCTTCACCCCCCCCCCCCCCATCTCTTTCTCACTCTCCCCCTCTCACCTCATAGCCTAGGTGGGCACTGCCATTGCTATGATGGCGTCGTCCCATCTCGTCTTCGTTTTGCTTGTTTTTCTTTCTTCCACTCGTTTTATCTCTTGCTCACTCTCTCTTCATCTCTCCTGTTCATCCTTTCTTTCTCTCCCTCTTCGTCACACTATCATGAATGGGGTTTTGGCTTGCATTTTATTTTAAGACTAAGGTATGGTGACTTGTGGCCTCTCTAACTCTCAACCTCTAAAACTTTCAAGAATGGAACTTTGTGGTGTGAGAATGCAATGGAGAAAGTCTCTATTTATAAAGCCATTGGGAGGTTCTAGAATCTTAAGGACTAAAGTTGTAGGCTAGAATAGTTGGCAAGGGTGGCAATGAGGCTAAGTTAACTTGTTGTGCAAGGACTTTGGCTAGGTAGAAGGTACCCTTGAGTGTGTAAGCGAGCTTCATAATTTTTTCTAGCATGCGAGAGTAAATCTGAAAAAAATCTCATCCTCTCCCTTTCTCTAGTCACGTCACTCTCTCACACACACTCATATGTCTATATATTTTTTTTTTGTTAGCATCAAGTTTGGGTTAATTGGGTTAGTTTAGAATAGGTTGTGCAGGAAAAAGGCCTAAAAATGTAGGTCCAATAGACATTAGGTTCTATTTTTTGGTTTATTGGGTCGGAAATCACCAAACAACCCAACTCTGTTGCTAGTTACACCCCCTATTTTACTAACAGTGGCCCTGTGGCAGCTCACTGTTACTACACAACCCACTTTTTGCTACTTACAACCTCCTTTTTGACAGATTTTATTTTTGTTGCTAAAGTCCAAATCAAACTATCTTAACATCTTATTACTAAGCCCAAACAACACATATCATATGATCCATCAACAATATAATTCACAAATATATTCATGCATGATATACAAATAATTTAAATAAATTGAATTACATAAATCACCAACTAATAAATTAAAGCTAATAAACATCAAGATTAATATAATAAATATCAAATGAATAAATTAAAACTAACAACCATCGAAAGTTAAGACACAGGGACGGATCTAGAGGGGGGCGGGCGGCTCCGTCGGTATCTTTTATGTATATACATATATTTTTAAATTAGTTAATTTAAAATTTTGTAAAATTAATTATGTATGTTGTTATTATAATACTAGTTAAGGTTAACTAGTGTAAAATTATGTAAAACTAGTTATATTTGTTGTTATTATTACAATAGTTAAGATGATAACTAGTGTAAAATTATGTAAAATTAGTTGTGTATTTGTTGTTATTATGGTATCGGTTAAGATTATTATCTTTTAAAATAAAAAATAATTTCAAATTTACGTGTAAAAATAGTAAATATTTTTAAAAAATTATTTTTCATTAAAATTTAAAAATTTAAACAATTATAAAGGAAGAAAAAAAAACCAGTCCCCCCTTTAATAGGTTTCTGGATCCGTCCCTGTTAAGACACATAAGAGATCAAACAAATTAACCGCAAATTCTTGTGTTTTAATTCCTTCAAACCAAACAATTTAATCTTAAGAAATTATTATTATTATTTTGATTTTATCAAAATACCAAATAATTAAATATCTTAAAATACATCAAACAATATAAAAGATAATTCCTATAAGGTAAAAATTGGGTCGTTACACTTGGAGCTGAAAAGCGGCAAGCGGATTTGACAACGTTTTGTGCTTGTTTATTTGTTAGGGAAGACACAATACGAGGATCTTATGTTGTGTTTTGATTATTTGAATATTCTTGTTTTGTGTTGGCTCTGAATTGGAAACAATTGTGAATAATAGAAAAGACGAAACCATATCTAATTTTTTTTTTTTTTTTGCATTAATTTTCTAAACAAATACTAACAGTTTTAAAAACTACCACAAATCATCTTTTGATTTTAATGGACATGTCATAACCACTTAATTGAGAGATCCTAATGGCAGGAATCAAACACAATTTTTATTTATCAAGGACCAAACACAAAATTCAGTCATTTATCAAGAACCAAAAACATATTTAAGTCAACTTTAAATAATTAAAATTAATTATTTTAAAATAATTTTAACATTGTGGCCGTTTTTAGCTGTCACGATCTTAATTTTTACAATTTGTAAACCATGATGAACCTTTAACTCATCTACTTTGAATTCAATCACCAAGACAACCAAATTAAAAGGCTTAAATATATTTTTAGTCTATCAAATTTGGATCATTTGTTTTGTCCTCCAAATTTGAAGTTACTTTTTTTAGTCTCTGGAATCCATAGAATGCTCTTTTTAGTCCATTTTCATAGTATGAGTCAAACGGAGAATAAGAGATTAACAATTTGTGGTACTTTTGACTGCTAGAATTTAATTTTCTATTTTATATTTTAAAGTATGATTTCTGGCAGTTAAAAATCGCTATAATTGCTAAAAAAACCCGCCATAATCAAGTCAATAAAAAAATTAAAGCATTATAGAGGTTTTAAACTGTCAGAAAGCATACTTTAAAATTTAAAATAAAAAATCAATTTTTGACAGTCAAAAGCCGTCACAAATTGTGAATATCTTATTTCTCGTTTGGTTTACACTGTGTAAAGGAACTAAACATTATGCAGCTGGAACTAATTTGGAGGACCAAACAAAAAATGACCCAAATTTAAGAGACTAAAAGCATATTTAAGCCAAATTAAATTCCTTCTCTTTGATAATAAAGAAAAAAAGTAACGATTTTGGAAAAAAAATAAGGTAATCATATTTTTGTTTAGACGACCAACACATCCTTCTTCGTCCCTTGTACAAACCTTTCCTCATTCCTCTCTTCCTCTCCAAAACTATTCAGATTCAATCTCATTGTACAAACTCCTTGTACGACAATGAATCGTCAATTGCCATGTCGTCATCGTCCTCTCTACCTGATGCCGTTATCCTCCGTCTGAGGTCGCGGTCGAAGATTAGGAATGCCGAACTCATTGGGTTCAATCCCGCTCTAACAGTTTCTCATCTGGTCATGTTGTATCTTCTTTTATCATGTCTAGACTGTTAGCCATCATTCGACCACTGTTCAACTCCATCCGGTCACTGTCTATTGCTATCCGTCGTCGTTAGCCGCCATTTGCCATCGTCTTTCTCATCAACGACCCCTAGATTTGGTGCGCCTCCCTATGTGAGACAAAACCCAGGGGGTTTCGAAGTTAGAAATTTGTTGACGCTCCTTCATTTCCCAAAATTTCCTAAGCATTGGCATATACGTGGCGATATGAGTTTCACTGTTTCAACAAGTTGATTGCATCATAGGCTTCTATCGCCTGGGCTCATTAAAGACTGATTCTACGGTGCACAAGTGTTGTGGGTCTTGTACCATGCACAAATAACAAGGACTGTCAGATGTGTTGAGCCAAATTTGGGTGTGTGTTCCATGGCACAGCGGATTGAATGTTTTTTTAAAAAAATAACCCACGGGCAAATTGTCTTTTTGTTATATTAAAAAAAGACACAAATTTATTAAAAAAAATAAATCAGTCAAAAGCTTTTTGTTTATCCTTTCTCTCTCTTCCAAAAACAATTGGATAGTAGGTTTGCCGGATTTTGTTTACCCTTTCTCTCTCTTTCAAAAACAAGTGCCGAGTACAATCGTTGGAGGCCCTCTTCCGTTTTGACACCGCCGGTGTTCCGTAGCTTAACCCGTAAATGCGGAAACTATATCACTGTCACAAGTACAACCACAAAATGTCGACTCAGACGCGAAATCTCCAGGTTAGGAGAATGCGGATTCGAGGCAAAGCGCACCGCCGTGGAAGTACACCAAGATTGGGAGCTTTTGGGTGGTTTCGGAATTCAGTTTGGGGAGGTACACGCGCGGAGAGCCTGGGAAGCGTTCCATGGTTCCGTCGTTGTACATGCGGAGGAGATGAGGGAGCTCTCAGTCTACCTCTCTGTGTGGAAGCCATTGAATTTGAAGGAGAGAAGAGAAACAATGGAAGAGATAAGGGACAGAGACGGTGGAAGAGATGAGAGACAACGAAGCTATGGCTCTTTTGTTTTGGAAGAGAGAGAAAGCCTGAACAACAACTTCTGACTTACTTCGATTTTTTTAATATAATAAAATCTAGAAAAAAAAAAGATGGACTTGAACATGGGTTATTTTTTAATAAGTAAAAACAATCAGCTGTGCTATGGAACACATATACTTACCTTTATCTCAGCCGCCCAAATTTGGCTCATCACATCTGACGGTTCTTGTTACTTGTACACGATACAAGACCCATAACACTTGTGCACCGTAGAATCAGTCCTCATCAAATATCCAAAATCTTGTAAACATGTTCATTGCAATCTCTACCCACCGAAGCCCCAAGTTTTATTTGTTTTTTTTTTTCCTTTTTCTTGAATTGATATTAAGGTGGATTATTGGGATCACATGAGATTAGGATTTATGTGGAAGGAAATTGATGAATAATTTTGGGGTTTGATGAATATGTCGCAAACATAAAGGAGCAAAACATAAAAACAAAAGCGAAAAAACGCAAAAATGTAATGAACTAAAATGATATTTTAATTTAGATATAACTCGATCCTATAAAAATTTTCAACCACTTAAATTTGGACCTAGAGCCCATTCTATAAAAAAATCCATGCTATTACAATTTCTGGTGGGTGACACATTTTTTTGGATTCTCAGATGCACATATATATATATGGTTTTTTCTACAGAGGAGTAGAAAACAATGTGATTATTACTCATCCATCTTGGTCTATAATTTGGGTAGTAACTACTTTACTTTTTATTAGGCACTAGTCCCTTCGGTGGTTTTACATTATTGTTTTCATATGTATATTTGGTTTGGTGTTGAGGAACTTTATTGCTCATTTGGATGAGGCTGATCAAGTATAGGTATTTAACTGTCTTTGTAGTTCCCTCTCATATTTTTATAATATTCACTTTGTCTTTAAGAATTGATGAAATTAGTGAGAGACTAATAATAGGAACTAATTAACTTGCTTAAAGAAATTAATATTGGGAAATTGATTTGTTAATTGTTAGATTTTGAGGATTATTACGACAACACCTTGTAATTTTAGGATGAAAATGGGGCTTACTCGTTATCTCAAACCCTTAATTCTCTGATTTTTCACATTGCACGCATCTAGCAAAACTGATCATTAAATTGAAATCAACAACCAGAAATTGAATTTATGAGACACCCATGAAATATGAAGTTTGCAGTGGATCGATCAATCTCATATGTGAGATCTCTCTATATTTTTTTTTTCAATTGATAGATGAAAATTTGTACTAATATATTTTATTTTCCAAAAAATCATTATTGAAAGAAAAAGAAATTTTTTTGGCCAAAATAATTAATATTTATCTACGGTCATCCACAAACAAAGACACTAAATGAACCATGCATATCCGCACGTGGATTACCGGTTATATGGCAATAACATGATCTCAAAAAAAAAAAAAAAAAAAAACCCCACTTGATTTGATTGGGTGCATGTCCAATTTCTCTTTTTGTCACAATTACCTTTAGTCGACTGACAAAGACAAATCATAAATTTTAGAGTAGTTATATTTGAACATTTTTATATTTTAAACATTTTATTAATACTTTTAATTTCTTTCTTCCTATCACATTATATTATCTATGATACTTATATTTTTCTCTTTTTTTTCATTCTTTCTCTAAATATCAAAAGCATTTGGGTGTCAAAAATTCTTTTTCCTAAATTTTGTTACTGAAACAGAACAAATTACAACACCTTAACACATTGACAACTATTTTATCCTTTTTTTTTAATCACACAACAACAACCACCTTATCTCGAAAGAGAAAATAAGATTCTTTTTCGAGAATTGATCACAACCATAAAAAAACGTAACAAGTTAAGAACTTCTTTCACAAAAGCCCCAGCTAGCTCTTCATATCTGGTTCTTCCCATCATCTGCTTCTTTGGTTTTCTTATTAATATTAATATCAGTTGTACAAACCCTTGCTTCCTTATAAATTTTGCCTGGCCTGCAAAAGTAGCCCTTCTCTGGTGCACAGTGACTATCTTCTGAGCAAATACACAACCCTTCCATCGCACACCCATCCTTCAATATTACCACCCCTTCTTTGAGTCCAAGCACTTGGTCTGTCCACTCGCTAGAGAAAAGTCCTTGCGGATCATACTCTTCTTTAACCTTCAAAAATTTGTCTGCATTATGATACTTCTTGATTGCTCCCAAAAATGCCAAGTTTCTATTTTTACCCCAATGGGGTGGCCCCCCATATTTGAACAATCCAATTTGTTCTATCTCTTCAAGTATGTCTTGGAAAAGCCTAGGAGCCAACGGGTCCTTACTACGGTAGTATGTGATGTCAAAATCTACAGCATCCTCTGAATGTCCGAGGTAAGCACTGGAAGCCGTAACATAGCGCATGAGGATTCCGTTTGACAATTCTAAGCCACACAGTGACCCTGGCTCCAACTCAACAAGCTTTTGCACATCTTCAATGAAGTTTTTTACTATAGACAAGGGAATGCTAAACGATGTTTGGTGAAAGAATTGCCCTTTGACTCTGGAGTCCCATGGACATACTGTCCTCAACCCATCATTTTGACTATCCAAGCATGTTCCTGATGCCTGCATTCGGTTGCTATATCCAACGATAGGATACCCACCAAAGGTACCTATAATAATTTGTCAACAAAATTGAAAGTTTTCTTATTTCAGATTCAAATTTTACTTTCTGTTTTCTTAGATTGCGTAAAAAAGAGTGTGTACCATTGTCATTAGTCAATCCATAACCAGAGGATTCTAGCACTGCAGTTATCAACCTTGCATTAACGCATTTCCCAAAAGCATCGCCGTTTGCTTCTTGACCCTCCTCTATTATATACAAGAAAATGTGGAAATTAAGTTAAACTATTTTAAACAGAAATATTTGAACTAAAGAAAAAAAAAGAATAATTTGGTACTTTACCCTGTACACTTAGCTTCAAGAATTTTTTGTAATTTTAATTGAATGATCTTATTTGTGCATCGTTCTAGATTAAAGTAGAGGGGAAATATAAGTTAAAGTACTATGAATATCTATTGATGGTTGCCTTTTTCTTTGAACAAAATTATTGTGCGAGTAGCATGTATTAATTTTCTTTTAATGTTATATATATAGAAAAAGGAAGGATCAACTTATTCACAAGAATAAATATAAGAGATTTACTCTTCATCCTAATCATTCATTTTCTTGAAATCTAATGGTAAATATTAGTTACTCGTTATAATCATTAGATTTCAAGAAAATGAATGGTGAGAATGAAAAATAACTCTCTTAGAATTACTCTTAGAGTAAGTGGATTCATCCTCATATATATATATATATATATATGAAGGTCGGTCCAATGAACCTTTGATATAACATGTTTAATATATAAAGGAAGCTAACCTATACTTCTGATAAGTCCTAATACGATGGAGGGTGTGGGGCGAAATGGGATGAAATGATATAAGCCATTTCCAGATGTATTAACGGCGACACGATCATCCATTCTATATACGGCCATCCGCTGACTTGGGTACCATATTACATCAGCAAACTCATGCTTTCTCCCAAAATTAATCAATTCATCTCCTAAACCAGAATCGTTTTTCTTCAAATATGTAAGAGATCTCTTGAAGAGGGGTTCTAATTTTAGGGTAACCTGTACAAAGGTGAAAACCAAACACATTAATTAGATAAACAATCCAACAATTCTTGGTAACAATGGACTAAACTCAATAAGCTTACTTTTAACATTAAGAGTTCATATTTTAAAAAGATAAAACTTGATTAAGTTTTATTTTTTTATCATTAAAAATTTAAATTATAAGATTTAAATATTTTTTGGCTTAAATATATTTCTAGTCTATATTGTACCTATTTTATGCTTTTAATTCCTTAAATTTTTTGTTATGATTTTGGTCCTATAAAAATTTATTTTACGGTTTTAGTCCTTTGTTACTATTCATTAATAACATGTCAACCATCTATCAGAGAATAAGCCTAATGTTTCTTAAATAATAGGGACTAAAATGAATATCTTCTAGTATAAGAAGGTATGGTATCTAATGTTTACACTTTTTATAAGGACTAAAAAAAATATCATTAAGGACTAAAATCGTAAAACAAAAGTTTATAGAACCAAAATCATAAGAAAAATTTATATAGAAATTAGAAATATATTTAAGCCGTATTTTTTTTTAATTCAACTATATATTCTCAACAAAAGTATTTAATATTAAGAAATATTCATTTGATATAGCTAGTTTGAAAACTGAATAGCACCTAAGAATACAAACAACTAGCAAGTACTTGTTTTTTTTAATATGATGCACCAAACAATTTATAATTGCAATAAGATAAAATAGAGATATCATATCCTATCTATGTTAGCCACTAAACAGACCCTAAGATTTTTCTAAAATGTGTGTATATATATATAAATAAAGTGATCATGCAAGAGTCAAAAATGTATATATATATATATATAATCTTAATTATTCATATTAATTGCATAATCAATTTTTTTTTTTACTTTTTATGGTTATGAAATAAAGTTTTTCTAAAAAATGAGAAAAATCTCTAAAGCACACTTCAATTTTGCCTACAAAAAAAATTAATTTTAACTATATAATTATATAAAAAAATTAAAATTATTTTATTTAAATTTAATCTTAATTATTTATTTTAATTGTATGGCTAAAGTTTAGTTTTCTTATATTTATTTATACTAGTATTAATAAAATACTAGTATAAAATTTCGTATTTTTTTATACTACCATAATTTAAAACGGTAATATTCACTGCCTTTGGAAGGAGACGTACCTTCCCATAATTTAAAACTTTTTCTGCTACCAAAAAGAAAATACTAATATTTGTTTTAACATAAAATTAATTTCATACTTTTTATAAAGAAAAAAAAAGTGACGTATCATAACCTTGCTGCATGAAACCAGAAATGGATGGAAAATTATTCTTGGAAACTTAATATGCCATTAGATACTTAGTGAGAGAGATAAAAGAGAAAAAAATATAAATGTTATAGGTAATATAATGTGACATGAAAAGAGAGATAAAGGAAAATTATAAGTGCTTGTTAGATGTTTAAAAACATGAATGTTTATTATGATTACTTGAAATAGAAAAGGCAGAAATTAACAAAGTGTTGCTCAAGAATTCATTAATTTGTACCTGAGAAATAACTCCGAGAACCCCCAAAGAAACTCTTGCTGCATTAAGATGCTGCTGATGGTGAGATTCGTCAAGGTTGTGAACCTTAGCATAGCCATGTTCAGGTCCTGCAGGAGTAACAATGCGCAGCTCCACCACATACTCGTGAATCGCGCTTCCTTTGCCCCACAACGTGCTTCCATGCGCTCCAGTTCCCATGAGGCCACCGATGGTTAAACCCCACCAGTACGGCGTATAGGGCAAGGCCAGCCCAGCCGCAGCAGACTCCTCGATGATCTGTCTGAGCGTCACGCCGCTCTCCACCGTCATCGTCCTCGCCTCCACATTTATGTTCAGTATTCTGTTCAAATTTTTCGTGCTTATCAGCAGCCCGTCTTCGCCGTCGGGGCAAACTAGCTTCGGGATGCTGCTGGAGAACCGCGTTGTGACTTTCACTTTTCTTTTGTCCTTGGAGGCCGAGGCCACCATGGACAAGAGCTCCTCCTCTGTGGTTGGGTACATGACCTCCCCGGCCCGGCAAATGCTTCGGTCCGGGAAGGTGCCGTACAAGTTCGTGATGGTGCAGTTTGTGTTCTTTGAAGAACACTGGATTGGATCCTCTGGAGGAGTTGAAATCACTCCTCCGCAGATAAAGAGGACGATGAGAGTGGATTTCAGTGCTTGTTCCCTCATCTTTTTAGTGCATGAGATTGCCATGGTTAAAGGTGTTTGTCTACTTGAGCCGTGCATTATGCTTCCTTATTTATAGAGTGAGAGGGGTACGAGCCAGTGTCCGGATGCATGGAATGTAAGAAAAAAAGACTTTTTTTACATACATGTTTACAAATGATGTCAAACTAGTATTTTTAAAATCCTAAATAGTCTCTTGTGTCATCCACTATTTTTTTAAATAGATAAGAATAAAACACCGTTTACTAACATCTGACTGGCATGTCAAATTCTTTAATAATGATATGATTTTTTATTTTATATTTTAAAGTATAATTTTTTGGTAATTAAAAATTATCAGAACCAAGTTAATAAAAAAATTAAAATTTCATTAATGGTTTAAAAAATCGTTTTAATTTCTTTTATTAACTTGATTATGACGATTTTAAACTGTCAGAAATCGAACTTTAAAATTTAAAATAGAAAATCAAATTCTGACAATAAAAAACCATCACAAATTGTGAATATTTTATACTCTATTTGGTTCACATTGTGCAAAGGGACTAAAAAAAATATTTTGTGAATTTCAGGGACTAAAAATAAATAAATTCAAATTTGGAGGATTAAAAAAATAATAACCCACATTTGAGGGACTAAAAACATATTTAAGCCTATTTTTAATAACCACTTATGCTAATCACTTGTTAGACAAAGTTAACCACCATTAGGTGTTTCAATATATAACCTTAGAATACAATTAATCACATATCGACAATTTTTTACAATCATATTTATTTACTCTTAACCAAATATGAAAAAAGTTAACCATATTTAAACATGTTATTAATTATAACATGTGTGATGGTCAATAATCTTATAATATTATTAATTACTTGTTAGACAAAGTTAACTATCATTAAATATTTCAATATTCTCATGACACTATTAAATAAATGAACGGCAATTAGAGGTGCTAAAAAAATAAATTGAACTGAACTTAATTAAACTATAAAGAATTGAATTGTTTTTATATATAAAAAAAAAGTTGAACTAAACAATTTTTATAAAAAACTGAACTGAATTTTTTGAGAACCAAACTGGACTTAACTGAATTATAAAAATTGAACTATTTTTATAATGGGGTAAAAATTCTCCTACTTCCAAACAAAAAAAAATAGTTTAGTTTGAAAAAATTCAATTCGGTTCAAAACAAAAGTTTAGTTCGAATTTTGGGTCTAGATCATAGGTATCCTTTACTGGAAGTAATCTTGATCGAGCCAGGTAGGACCACTATGGATAGTAAAGCTTTCCCTCAAAGTATTTAATACAACTATATATCCAATACTTGAACCTGAGACCACTTGTTAAGCTGCAACAATCCCACACCAATTGATCCATGTGTTTGATGGTAGTTCAGTTCGAATTTGAGAAAACAATTAGCCGAACAAAGAAAAATGATTTAGTTCAGTTGGGGCAAATTGTTTTCCAATTCAATTCAATTTAGGCAAATTGTGTTTTTTAGTTTAGTTCTCACACAATTCATTGCAACTCACCGTTTTTTTATTCTTACTGCAACTCACCTTTTTTGAACACCCTATATACAATTATGTTTATTTATTTGTAATTACTTATAAGACAAAAGTAATTATATTTACACATATAGTTAACCATTGTGTGACTATCACACACATATAGTGAGTGTATTAAGTGAAATGAGTGTTTATGTGAGACTGAAATGAGTAAACCTGGATCATATAATCACATATGGATGTTTAGGATTAAGTTTTTTTTAATGATCACATGAATACTTAAAAAAATCACATGACTTTGTAAACCCTTTAAGATTTTTTTCCCATATTAATATTTACTCCCCTCACTCTATGAGAATTAAAGTTCTCTTTTTCTTTTTCTCTCACACACACATATAGCGTATTAAATAAGAACACTTCTTGTTACCAAAAATGAGAAGAACAAATATAAAACATTATATCATATTTGAATTATTAAAATTAAAAAATATATACATGACTTTCTTAAATAATTATATGACCATTAACTAACTTTTAATCTTAATCATTTATAAATGATTCAATAAAAAAGTTTTCACTTCATACACCTCACACACACATGCACACACAAATTTAACTCTTCATTTATGTATTTCTTAGATTGAAATTACGTATCTTTTTATTTAAATCGAAAAATATACTTACTAACTCAACTGTAATGGATCAGTCAATACCGACACATATGCCGCAGCCTGTGGTGGAACTATTCGAGATTCTTTCGACAAATTCATCATAGCTTTCTCGGAAAATTTGGTTGATTGCTTTATTATGCTTGAAGAACTTTTGGGAACTTTCAAATGTTTGGGAGGAAGGTAGTGTTAATTAGAAAAAGGATAGAGATTGTTTAATATCTTTAATGGGTGTGTATATTCTCAATGCGGGTAGAAGAAATATAGGTAAAGAGAAATCAGAAAAAAAAAATTAAATACAATAAATGATGTGATTTAAGAAAGAAGAAAAAAAAATTGAGGTTGTCTAGAAAACAAGTGATGAACTGTTGAACACCGACTCAAGGTCCATTTGGTTTCTTAATAATGCTATCCCCAATTGCCACCATTTTCCTGGTATTATACAAGAAACCACGTATACAGAAAAAGAAAAAAAAAGCTTAATTGTAATTTTTACCCTCAATTTTTTAAGTTTTGACGGATTTTACCCCCAACAAATTAATCTGGCGTATTTTACTCCCAACTTTTTAAAAAAGTTGCAAATTTTACTCTTTACAGTTTTGATGACGTGACATGCTAAAATAGTTGTACTTTAAATCCTAAACTTTTTAATTTTTGACAAATTTTACCCATAACTTTTTACTTTTTAGTGAATTTTATTCTTATTTTTTATGCTTATGTCAGTATGCCACGTTATCAAAAATGTGGAGGGTAAAATTTACAACTTTTTAAATAAGTTGGGAGTAAAATACGCCAAATTAATTTGTTGGAGATAAAATCCGTCAAAAATTAAAAAGTTGGACGTAAAAATTACAATTAAGCCAAAAAAAAAAAACATGAATTGTGCCCGCGTGAGTTATATGACTATATCAGTCATGGAACGCAAATGGGGCCTTTAATTAAACGTAATTTGCAGACAAATTAGTAATTTTCTGTTCAACCGAAAGAATTTTAGGGTACCTTTGGTTAGTTGTTGAACAATTATTGTAGTATTATAATATATCGGAAAAAACGTGAAAGAAAATTTTTCAATGTGTTTCTTTCCACGTCCTGACGTCCAAATGATTGCAAACAACTTATAAATTAATTGAACCTAGCTACTTACAGTAGTTTATTACATTTACTTCTAGTCTGTAATGTTGGTTCTACATATACTCCTCATTCATGAGTCCTGTCAGCAGAAAATTAGAAACGACAGTACGTGACTTTCCACATTAATACAGTGCTTGCATTGCATGAATAATGTATAAAACATTCAAAATAATAGTAGATTGGTAACAAAAACAAACATTTCTCGACTACCAAGACATTCACGAGCCATAAGCTTCCATTAAAATAAAAAGTTCTTCCTTTTTTTAAAATGAGTGTCGTTTTATGTGTTTTTTTTTTTTATAAAAATCAAGAAAAATTGTTAAATAGATGAAAAAAAGAAGTAATTTTATAAAACTAACCTTATTATTAATATTGCATTGAAAAACTAAAGTGATATTTATTAAGGGTATTAGTAAAAAAAGTAATTAATATTATATTGAAAAGCCAAATCTACACTTATTTTGGGACAGGTTTTTTTTTTTTCTAAATGCGACACTCATTTTGGAACGGAGGGAGTATAACATAGCTCATCCCTGAAAATGAGAACACGGCAACGGGACAACTCCTGTCCAGCTAGGTCTCCCTTATATTTGTCACAACCCCTTAGAGTGTGTTTGGTTACATTAGATTAAACAGACACACATTCAAATGTATATTTTGTGAGAAGTAGAAATTTAGAGCTTTTGATTCAAGTGTCTTTTGAGAACTCCCAACGAAAATCCAAACACGCTCTTAAATTATTTGAAGTGTAATACAAAAATAAATAAAAGAATCTATATTTAGAAAAAGCGAGGATACATATGAATGCATATAGTTTTGGCTCGTTTATTGTGAATGTGGCCATGGATTGAAAATGCATGTGACCAATATACTGTTAGCACTTACCTGTCGCGGGGAGCTGCTATCAACACAAATGTCCCCGTATTATATTCGGTAATTGGACACCTACGAAATACTGCACTGATGACAGTAGGTAATAGAGGTGAGCGGAGACGGAGGCAGACTTTGATGGCTAGGAGCCAATTCTAAAAATTTTGCATTAATAATTAAAGAGTTTAATGTGAGAATATAAAATAGTTTACCAACAAGTTGTTGATCCAAGTAGAACTGAGTTCGGTCCCCTTAAGTAAGGTTTCAGGTTTGAACCTTGTAAATGGAAAAAAAATGTGATTGGAAGGGAAGATCTCACTAAAGATGGTTAGCTGAGTACCGGACGAATATTAGTCATCAGTAAAGCTAATGGATACTCCACACCAATGTCATGGTGACCCAAAAGAATATACTCCCTCCGTTTCAAAACTTTGAATGTTTAAGGTTTTTACACACAAATTAAAAAATATTTAATATATGCAAATTTAGACTAAATTACCGTCATTTATTGTTTTATAATTTTCTATATAATTTCCAACCACTTCATTTATCCTCCTATGAAAGTACCTTGTAAAACTCAGTTATCAATACTCCACTAAAAAAGTATTAATTACTCAACTACATACAAGGGTACAATTGGAAAAAATTACACAATTACATATTAGAATCCTAAAACAATCAAAGTTTTGAAACAAAAATAAAAGGTTTAAACACCCCAAGTTTTGGAATAGAGGGAGTAAAATAGTTTTATAATATTATTCAATCACAAATCATCATTGGTACGACTTTTAAAGTAATTATTATAAAAACCATCAAACTTATTATAAATGGTGGTTTGTGATTGGATGTCAGTACATAACTTTTTTCATAATTTAATATATAAACATTAAATTTTATTAAGATATTTATACATTTAAAAATGTTAATTTAACATTAATAATTTATCAAAATGTAAACAGTAAATGTATTTATAGAAAAGATAAGTTAAACATTTTTTTTAAAGACTCAAAATTACAAATGTCAATTATCAATTTCATATCTCATGAATTTATAATAGAAATTAGTATTTATGTTAACCATAAATTCTTGAATCAATTGAATTTATATACATGAAATCGGCATGTTAGAACATAGTATGCTAAGTGTTTACTCATTGAATTTGGCCTTGTCTTCAAGTTTGTTTTAGCTTTCAAACCCAAGTGGTCTCACTTAATTTGGATAACCATGCAATTTATAGTGATTTTTACTTTAGGACATGTTAAAAGTGGTTTTTGCGTTAAATTCCTTAAGTATAACTTGAGTTTAGCATGTTTGTGACTTGTGAAACTATTGAAACACATGACGTAAACCTATTTCCCCTATTTTAGTAAGACCCTAATGTGCCTAAAACAAGTCCTAGGTCAGAGGTAAACTTGTGTTGCATGATACATTTGAAATGAAACCACAATTATTTGTTGAATTCATGTGCTCTGATGTGCCATGTGATCTCACATTGTGAAGGATATATAAGGTTGCTATGTGAACCTTATTATGAAATTATATACTACTTTCGTCCCTATATATAAGATATTTTTAACTAATTCAAATTCTTTAAGAAAATTGATTTAGTTAGTGACATTAAATTTGTTAATTATTTGTAATATTCTTTCAAAATTGCCCTTAATATCTTTTTAAATTAACTAGATAGTGTATCCGTGCGATGCACGGGATAGAAATTTATGAAAATATAAAGTTAGGAAGATTCATGTTTATATTTGAAAAAATTGTGAATATTATCAAATTCATAATAGAAACTCAAACATGAAAATTAAGAGATAAGATCATATTCATAACCCAAAAGATTTGTTTTTTTGTTTTTTTTTTGTTTTTTTTTTGCAATCACATCCCAACAGATAATATAAATATTTTGAAAGTGATTTGTTACATTGCAATTTAATTTTTGAATTTTTTTTAAATTTAATTTTGGATTATTTTCTAGAGTTATAGAGACATATCAGTTATGAAGGTGTGACCCTAATCTAATTTATGAAAATATAATGTTAGGAAGATTCATGTTTATATTTGAAAAAATTGTGAACATTATAAAATTCATAATAGAAACTCAAACATGAAAATTAAGAGACAAGATCATATTCATAACCCAAAAGATTTGTTTTTTTTTTTTTTGTGCAATCATATCCCAACAGATAATATAAATATTTTGAAAGTGATTTGTTACATTGCAATTTAATTTTTGAAAATATTTTTTTTTATATTTTTAAAATTTAATTTTGCATTATTTTCTAGAGTCATAGAGACATATCAGTTATGAAGGTGCGATCCTAATCTAATTTATGGGCAACCAGAGACGGATCTGTGGGGGGGGCACGCAAGGGCTGTAGCCCCCGCCGCCCCCCACACTTCTTTTAAGTATATGTATATACTAATTCTAGTAAAAAAAATAAAATAATATAATATATACTAATTAATAAATTTGATAATATATGTTATCACTATTATATACTAATCTTTTTAATAATATATGTTGCTACTAATTATAATATAACCCAAAGAGATATATAGATTAATTAATAGATCTGGTAAGAATGACATCTCTATGACTTTCCATCAATTGTTATTACTTAGACTAACTATGCTTTGTGTGTAAATATTAACTGTTTTAAAATTTGATGACTTTTAGTTATTATTATATCTGATGAATTTGTTCCTCTTTTTAATTGTGAGATTATTGTTGTGAATCCTATTTGATTGTTAGTGTTTGTGAGACCAAAAAGTCTTTCAAAACTTTTTTAAAAAAATAGTACGAGTTATAAAGACGTGTTTCTTTCTTGTATCATTTAAAACAAAAATTGATTTTAATTTTACATGTAAAACTAATAAATAATTTTATAAAATTTAGTATTATTTATTAAATATTTATTTGTTAGAAGTTAGATATTTAAATAATTAAAGTACAAAAAAAATCCCAACCCCCCTTTAATGGTTTTCTAGATCCATCCCTGTGGGCAACCTACTTGTCACATAACACCCTTTTTCCCTTCCTTGTTTCTCTTTTTTCTTCTTCTTCAAAGCTTCTCACATCGATTGCTCTTTCTTTCTCTCTCTAAACCTTAAAATCCTCACTATAGATAGGACTTATGCGAACAATAAAAATATTTCTTAATTATTTTTAATAAATAATTTATTTTTCCTAATAAACATTATTATACAAAATATTATTTAATATTTTTAATTTAGATAAGATTGAAAAATAAACTAAAAAGGAAGGTTTGAACATTAGGTTCATATCAAAATGCCAAATTACATAAAAAAAAGAAGAAGAAATGTATAAAGATTTTAACAAATAAATCCTAAATGCTTAGAATCCCATTTATAAGGTCATTTGGTATTGAGATAGTGTATAAAATAATCCAAGATTTTTATGTCAGACTTATCATAATCAACGTTGGGGTATTGATGCAAATTATGCAATCATAGATTGTATATATCTTTAAATATATTTATAAATATTTGCGAAGGGAAATATATATGTTGGGTTCCTTCTCATTCCTTTGTATATGTCATATGCCTATGATTCAAGTTGCAGCTTAGGGGCCCTTAACATGATCAAATATGGATTCTCAAATTGCGTTTTTTCTAGGACTACTTTTAACATTTTCCTTAATCCTTGAATTAAATAAACATCATGCTTATATTAATTTTTATTGGAGAAAAGCTTTGTGGGTACCTTACATGAAGGTCAGTGAATATTTCATTCTAATAATGCATAAACTACTCATGAAAATGGCCTTGGTTGTAGTCCATTATACCTTTTCAAGGTCCCTATTTATTCATTCACCAGTACTCAAGCTAGGAAGAATAAATTCTATACATATATTTGTTTCTGTTTAAAGAATTCCACAATCAGTTTGTTATACAATTATGGATGAGTACAAATATCATGTAAACAATGATACTTGAAACAAAAGAAGTACACAACATTAGTAATTTAGTTCATGATACCTAGAAGAAAGAAATATGCAAGTAAGCATGGACTCAAACGCAAAATTACTCCACCCAAATTTATATGGAGATAGCTATAATCTTAAGTCTCAATTTCTATTCCAATAGAAATTATAAGAACATCTATATCTATATCCATATACTGATAAAAAAATTAATTAGTAATAATAATAAAAATTACATAAATAATGCACAATGCAAAACATGCAACAACAATTAATTGTGCACTAATATAATTAATTGTGCAATTATTAAATTAAATATAAAATAGTAATATTCAATTGTGCAGGATTGGAATGTGGAACTTTGCGTTTCCAATGATGGGAATAAATGAAAAGTTTTGTGACTATTCATTCTTTTAAAAATGCTCCAGCATGACGTGCTACTATTTAATTTAATACAATTATTGAAAACTTGAACGGAAGCAAGGAACATAAATGTAAAAAGGAATATGAGTACAGAATTTGGAAATTGGAAATATATATTAATAAGATTTTAATTGAAATTTAATGTAATTCACTGATTTCAATTGTCAATTAGCATTTTTTTATAAATTAAATGTAATTGGGAGAAATGAAGGAACACGGGATTTGGAAGTAGTAGTGAACTACAAAGGATTTTTTTTTGGTAATGAATTTCAAAGGATTTGTTGTTCTATTTAAAACACAATCATAATTTATAAAAGGAAGGAAGTCTGGGGTAACCATTTTCCTGCCCAAATTGGGATACAATTGTAAAATGACATTAATTAGTAATAATAAAACAAATACTTAAATAATGCACAATGCAAAACGTGCAGCAATAATTAATTGTGCACTAATATAATTAATTATGTAGTTATTAAATTAAATATAAAATAGTAATATTCAATTGTGCAAGGATTGGAAAGTGGAACTTTGCATTTCCAATGATGAGAATAAATTACTTAAATAATGTACAATGCAAAACATGCAGCAACAATTAATTGTGCACTAATATAATTAATTGTGTAGTTATCTTAATTTATAAAAGGAAGGAAGTCTAGGGTAACCATTTTCCCGCCCAAACTGGAGATACAATTGTAAAATGACATTAATTAGTAATAATACAAAAATTACATAAATAATGCACAATGCAAAACATGCAACAAAAATTAATTGTGCACTAATATAATTAATTGTGCAATTATTAAATTAAATATAAAATGGTAATATTTAATTGTGCAAGATTGGAATGTGGAACTTTGCATTTCCATTGATAAGAATAAATGAAAAGTTTTGTGACTATTTATTCTTTTAAAAATGCTCCGGCATGACATGCTGCTATTTAATTTAATACAATTATTGAAAACTTGAACGGAAGCAAGGAACATAAATGTAAAAAGGAATATGTGTACAAAATTTGGAAATTGGAAATATATATTAATAAGATTTTAATTGAAATTTAATACAATTCGCTAATTTCAATTACCAATTAGCATTTTTTTTATAAATTAAATGTAATTGGGAGAAATGAAGGAACACGGGATTTGAAAGTAGTAGTAAATTACAAAGGATTTTTTATTCTAATTAAAACGCAATCTTAATTTATAAAAGGAAGGAAGTCTAGGATAACCAATTTCCCACCCAAATTGGGATACAATTGTAAAATGACATTAAATAGTAATAATAAAACAAATACTTAAATAATGCACAATGCAAAATGTGCAGCAACAATTAATTGTGCACTAATATAGTTGTTAAATTAAATATAAAATAGTAGTATTCAATTGTGCAAGGATTGGAAAGTGGAACTTTGCATTTCCAATGATGAGAATAAATTACTTAAATAATACACAATGCAAAACATGCAGCAACAACTAATCGTGCACTAAAATAATTCATTGTGTACTTATCTTATAAAAGGAAGGAAGTTTGGGATAACCATTTTCCCATCCAAACTGGAGATACAATTGTAAAATGACATTAATTAGTAATAATAATAAAAATTACATAAATAATGCACAATGCAAAATGTGCAACAACAATTAATTGTGCACTAATATAATTAATTGTGTAGTTATTAAATTAAATATAAAATAGTAATATTCAATTGTGCAAGGATTGGAAAGTGGAACTTTGCATTTCCAATGATGAGAATAAATGAAAATTTTTGTGACTATTCAGTTTTTAAAAAATGTTGTAGCATGACATGCTGCTATTTAATTTAATACAATTATTGAAAACTTGAATGGAAGCAAGGAACATAAATGTAAAAAGGAATATGCGTACAAGAAGTTGGAAATTGAAAATATATATTAATAAGATTTAATTGAAATTTAATACAATTCACTTATTTCAATTGCCAATTAGCATTTTTTTTATAAATTAAATGTAATTGGGAGAAATGAAGGGACACGAGATTTGGAAGTAGTAGTGAATTACAAAGGATTTTTTTTTGGTAATGAATTCCAAAGAATTTGTTCTATTTAAAACGCAACTTCCTAATTAAAAAATCATTTCCTCCCCCTGGCAAATAACGTGGTTCCTATTATATCATTCCTTTCTAGATTTTTCTTTCTCCATTTCATTTTCATTATAACAACATTCACTGACTAAACAATTGCTTTTGGAATTTTCTTTCAGATTCTCACTGACGAAGGAATCAATTTGTGGTTTCTCTACTGAAAGGTAATATGCAATGCGTTTGTGTGTTCTGAAAAATATTTATTTATAGTAATAGTGTTGTTTTTATTTAAACAGATGTCATCACTATCGATTTTTTCTTTTCATAAATAGTTTAGTATACTTTTTTCATAAAGATTTATCAAGATAAGATGTTTTTATTATTTTTAGATTTTTAAGTTTTGATATACTGATTCTTTTTGTTATTCTAATATTGTATAATTTCTTTTTTGTGCTATTAGGATTGAAAGTAGTTTTTATGACTACTGGGGAGATAAGTTGATGCCAGAACTATCATATACAAATGATCCTAATGGAAATATATGCAACTTGAGGTTTCGATTATCTGTGAGAAACCAAGTTTTAGTTTCGGTGCAATGAAGATGGCTTGATTTTATGGTTTGAAGATAGAACATAAAATTGCCTTTCATTATGTCGGGAAGAATGTTTTTAACATTACAACTTTCAACATGGGGGTTGGGGCAGTTATTATCCTCTTTTTGTTTTCTGCCAGACCTTCTAAACCAGTAGTTTTTGATAGTTTTTCCATAAGTGTCAAGAGAAAGTTGTTTTGACATAAGGTAAAAAAAATTCGCAAATTTAAACTAACATGCAGTGCACTTAACAAGTTCATTTCTAAAGATTTTGAGGAATGTGTGGATTGCATAAGAGGAAAATTGACCAAAACAAATAAGAAAGGTTCTACTAGTAATAAAGATCTTTTGGAACCATTGACATTTGTGGTCCATTGAAACCAACTTTGTGTGGAAATAAATATTTTATAACTTTCATTGATGACTTTTCTTGCTTTGGTTATGTCTACCAGATAAATGATAAATCTTTATCATTGGAAAAATTTAAATCTTTTAAAACTGAGGTAGAAAATCAATGTGATAAAAGGATCAAGATTGTGAGATCTGACCAGTGTTGTGAAAACCGGACCGGTCATCGACCCGGTCGAGGCAATGGGTTGATGGGTTAGTGGTCGAACCGGTGGGTCACTAATTGACCCGGTTTGACCCGGTATATATTAAAAAATTAATACACACACACACACACACACACACACACACACACACACACACATATATATATATATATATATATATATATATATATATATATATATATATAACAAAATGTGATCAATTCATAATTCATAATCTAAAATTAAAACTAATCATGATCAAACTATAAATATTAAATAATCATTTATTACTATAAATTATTTTGTTGGATATTATCATTAAATTACTAAGGAATAGATTATTAAATTAATGTTTTGATTAAATTAATATATTACTAAATTATTAATTTTTAAATTAAGATGTATATAAAAATCATTTATATAAAATAATTTTCTTCATAAGTTCTTGCAAAGATTTTATATAAAAAATAATTTTAAACAATATAGTTAACATAAACTATTTAACATAAGCTGCGAAGGGTACCATGTACGAATCTCGGTGGTGATTAATTACCACTTTTACATTTTTTATGTTTGTATTGCTTATTAAAAGTGGGGCGTGTGAATATTACGTGAGTAGGCTTGGGGAACATGAACAAGGTGAGAGAGTGAGACTTGGAGAATGTGCAACGTACCTAGTGAGAGAGTGAAACTTGGAGAACGTGAAATGCAGTAGGCACAGAGCTTGGGAAACGTGAAATGTAGTTTGAAATTCAAATTTTAAGGTTTAAGGTTATTGAACCGGTTGACATGCGATCCGACCGGAACGATTTTGCCGGTTCTATCTGGTTCAACTCCGGTTTAATGACGTAATCACCGGGTTACATGCATGACCGATCGAATAAGCAGCCCGACTCGGCTATGGGTCCGGTTCCCGGTCCAACCGGTCGAACCGGCCAGGCCGAGCCGGTTTTTATAACACTGGATCTGACAGAGGTGGTGAATTCTATGGAAGGCGTGGTGAGACTGGACAATTAAAGGGACCTTTTGCTAAATATCTTGAAGATTGTGGAATTGTTTCACAGTTTACTATGTCAGGGACACTTGAGCATAATGGGGTGGCTGAGAGACGTAATCGCACTTTGATGGACATGGTGAGGTCCATGATGAGACAAACTAGGTTACCTGAATCTCTTTGGGGAGAAGCCCTTAAAACAACCATGTACATCCTAAATAGAGTGCCTTCTAAATCTATTCCTAAAACACCTTTTGAGCTTTTTAAGGGGTGGCAACCTAGCCTTAATCATTTTCGTGTGTGGGGTTGTTCTGCCGAGGTCAAGATTTTTGATCCCACTGCATCGAAACTAAGTCCTAAAACCACCATATGTTATTTCATTGGTTATCCCACAAATGCTAAAGGCTACATATTCTATTGTCCTACCCATGGAACAAGGATTGTTGAGGCAGCCACTGCCAAGTTCCTTGAGAATGATATGGATGGTTGTCATGCCATTGTTAATGAAGGAGAAAGCTCTAACCAAGAGGAACTTGTTATACCGATTCCTATTGTTAAAGAAAGAGTTATGCATCAACCAGATGAGACAGCAGTTGAAGAACCACAACAAGTTTTGGAGGATGTTCCACCTCCACCTCCTGAAAATCTAGTTGAGGTTCCTCCCCTTAGGAGATCACAGAGAGAAAGAAGGCTTATTAATCGTGATGATTATGTCACTTTTCTTGGGGAGTCAGAATTTAATATTGGTTGCATGTCAGATCCAGATAATTACATGGAGGCTATTTCTAGTGCTATGTCTGATGAATGGACAAATGCCATGAATGATGAAATCGTCTCTAAGGGTGTGTGGGAGCTTGTAGAAGCTTTGAATGGTGTTAAACCAATTGGATGCAAGTGGGTATTCAAGACAAAGAAGGACTCCAAGGGAAATGTTGAGCGATTTAAAGCAAGACTGGTAGCTAAAGGGTACACTCAAAAGGAGGGCATTGATTATAAAGAGACATTTTCTCCTGTTTCCTCTAAAGATTCCTTCAGGATCATTATGGCTTTAGTAGCTCATTATGATCTAGAGTTGCATCAGATGGATGTGAAGACTGCTTTTCTGAATGGAAATCTTTATGAGGAGGTTTATATGCACCAGCCAGAAGGTTTCATAGAAAGTGGTAAGGAGCACTTGGTATGTAAATTGAAGAAATCAATTTATGGTTTAAAGCAGGCTTCTAGGCAGTGGTATCTTAAATTTGATGAAATCATCACATCCATGGGTTTTGTTGAAAACAAAGTTGATCAATGCATATATCTCAAGGTCTGTGGGAGTAAATTTATTATTCTTGTTCTTTATGTAGATGATATATTACTTACCAACAATAACTTTGATCTACTTGTTGAGACCAAGAATCTGTTATCTGTGTCTTTTGACATGAAGGACCTTGGGGAAACTTCTTTTGTTCTGGGCATTGAGATACACAGAGATAGACTTCGGAGACTTTTGGGTTTATCCCAAAGGGCTTATATTGATAGAGTTTTGAAGCGGTCCAACATGGAGAATTGTAAACCGGGTGATGTCCCAGTTGTTAAAGGGGACAAGTTATCTAAGGATCAGTGCCCTAAAAATGATCTTGAAAGAAGTTCTATGGAAAATGTTCCCTATGCAAGTGCTGTGGGTAGCCTGATGTATGCTCAGGTTTGCACTATACCTGATTTGTCTTTTGCTGTTAGTGTTCTGGGCAGATTCACGTCAAACCCAGGACATGCTCATTGGATGGTTGTTAAAAAGGTCATGAGGTATTTGCAAAAGACAAAGGAACACATGCTTGTCTATAGGAAAGTTGATGACTTAGATGTTGTTGGATACTTTGACTTAGATTTTGTTGGTTGTCCAGATGATGAAAAGTCTACTTCTGGATACATTTTTATGCTAGGTGGTGCAGCCATATCTTGGAAAAGTGTAAAATAGACTTTGACTGCCTCTTCAACTATGCAGGCAGAGTTTGTTGCATGTAATGGAGCTGCAACACATGCTACATGGCTAAGAAACTTCATTTATGCTCTTGGTGTTATGGACTCTATTTCTAAGCCATTGAAAATTTTTTGTGACAATAATTCTTCTATTTCCTTTACCAAGAATAATAGGACCACTACAACTTCCAAGCATATAAGGATTAAATTCTGGTTGTTAGAGAGATGGTTGAGAATCATGAGATTCTTGTTGAGTATATCCCTACAGAGGAAATGCTTGCTGACCCCCTAACTAAAGGACTTAGACCCATAGTGTTTATGAAACATGTTGAGAGCATGGGTATTGTAAGGTCCTTTGATGTAATTGGTTAGTGGGAGTTCTTATTATTTTATGTTTTCTTTATTACATTACACTTATGTGATCTCTCAATTTAATAAATATAATGCGCATGTTGGTATTGAATTTTTTTATATATAACAATTGGTATGCAATTTATTATTGTGTTTGTCTCGAGATGTTTTTCGGTTCCTTTGTGGAATGATGTTTCGTAAGAAACATGAGTATGATCTCTTTGAGAGATTGGTTGTGTTTTCTTGAGAAAATACAATGTAGGATCCATACACAGTAGCATGAAAGGGATCACATGCGATGCTGTGATATGTACCTACACCTGCACACTTGTGTTATGATTATACTAATAAAGTTGTTAGTTATGTGGTTATTGGTGAACTGAATTTGGATTAGTTTATCTTTGCTTATGGATCTTAGCTAGCTATTTTGTTAGTTGTAATGGTCATGCTTTGTGGTGATTATATTTAGGTTGTTTATGTGGCCACAGTTATTCAACCCATGAGTCGTTTTCAAAATGAATTTCAAAATAAATAAAACCCAATCAATATTGTCCAAGTGGGAGAATGTTAGAATTTTCTTTGTTTTGTCTTCTATTGATTGGTGTATTTTATTTTAATAAAATATGGGTTGAATGTATGACCTAATATATTTGGCCCTGTGTCTAATTTGGGCTTTGGGAATCACCATGTATTTATTTATTGGGTCAAGCCAAATAGACAAGTGTGCTGAGTTTGTGTGTAGGGCCTAATGAGCCTAATATCCATAATGGTTGGATGTTAGGTTACCTGTCTATTTAAAGAAGGATAGGATCCCCACTTGACTCTCGTTCTCTGACAGCTCATTGCTCCATCCAATAGTTTGTCTGTAAAAGAGAGGAGAGTTACTGTTCTTGATATGTACACTTCCACGTGAGATCAAATTATTGCTACCAAGAATATCTTCAAGAAGTATGCAATTTATGAGTATTTGAAGATAATATTTAGGTGCTCTAAATCCTAGTATAGATCCAATTAAATTTATCACAAATACACTGTTTAGAATATTCAAATTCAGAATTTGAAAATGTCAACATTATGATCTATGCTACTTTTATTTCACTGCTGCTACTCTTCGATCTGCAGTTTCCTTCCCTGTTGAAGGCATTTTCAGAAGAGTTTATTATTATTTAATTGAAAATAAATGCAAATAATTGAATTATGTAGAATGCTAGATCAATTCTATATCCCGATGCATTACATATTTATATCTATATAGTCTATATATAAGACAATAGAAAATATCGTAATGGTACCAAAACCCGTCAATTTAAAACGGTACCGAAGTAAGCACCTAAATTTTATTATTGAAGCAGAACAAATTACAACACCATAACACATTGACAACTATTTTATCCTTTTTTTTAATCACACAACAACAACCACCTTATCTCGAAAGAGAAAATAAGATTCTTTTTAGAGAATTAATTGATCATTTTTATTTTAAAGAAGCATAAACATAACAACCATAAAAACGTAACAAGTTAAGAACTTCTTTCACAAAAGCCCCAGCTAGCTCTTCACATCTGGTTCTTCCCATCATCTGCTTCTTTGTTGGTTTTCTTATTAATATTAATATCAGTTGTACAAACCCTTGCTTCCTTATAAATTTTGCCTGGCCTGCAAAAGTAGCCCTTCTCTGGTGCACAGTGACTATCTTCTGAGCAAATACACAATCCTTCCATCGCACACCCATCCTTCAATATTACCACCCCTTCTTTGAGTCCAAGCACTTGGTCTGTCCACTCGCTAGAGAAAAGTCCTTGCGGATCATACTCTTCTTTAACCTTCAAAAATTTGTCTGCATTATGATACTTCTTGATTGCTCCCAAAAATGCCAAGTTTCTATTTTTACCCCAATGGGGTGGCCCCCCATATTTGAACAATCCAATTTGTTCTATCTCTTCAAGTATGTCTTGGAAAAGCCTAGGAGCCAACGGGTCCTTACTACGGTAGTATGTGATGTCAAAATCTACAGCATCCTCTGAATGTCCGAGGTAAGCACTGGAAGCCGTAACATAGCGCATGAGGATTCCGTTTGACAATTCTAAGCCACAAAGTGACCTTGGCTCCAACTCAACAAGCTTTTGCACATCTTCAATGAAGTTTTTTACTATAGACAAGGGAATGCTAAATGATGTTTGGTGAAAGAATTGCCCTTTGACTCTGGAGTCCCATGGACATGCTGTCCTCAACCCATCATTTTGACTATCCAAGCATGTTCCTGATGCCTGCATTCGGTTGCTATATCCAACGATAGGATACCCACCAAAGGTACCTATAATAATTTGTCAACAAAATTGAAAGTTTTCTTATTTCAGATTCAAATTTTACTTTCGGTTTTCTTAGATTGCTTAAAAAAGAGTGTGAACCATTGTCATTAGTCAATCCATAACCAGAGGATTCTAGCACTGCAGTTATCAACCTTGCATTAACGCATTTCCCAAAAGCATCGCCGTTTGCTTCTTGACCCTCCTCTATTATATACAAGAAAATGTGGAAATTAAGTTAAAATATTTTAAACAGAATAATTTGAACTAAAGAAAAAAAAAAAGAATAATTTGGTTCTTTACCCTGTACACTTAGCTTCAAGAATTTTTTGTAATTTTAATTGACTGATCTTATTTGTGCATCGTTCTAGATTAAAGTACAGGGGAAATATAAGTTAAAGTACTAACGATATCTATTGATGGTTGCCTTTTTCTTTGAACAAAATTATTGTGCGAGTAGCATGTATTAATGTTCTTCATCCTAACCATTTATTTTCTTAAAATCTAATGGTAAATAATAATTACTCATTATAATCATTAGATTTCAAGAAAATGAATGATGAAGATAAAAAATAACTCTCTTAGAGTTACTCTTAGAATAAGTGGATCCCTCCTCATATATATATATATATATATATATGTATGAAGGTCGATCCAATGAACCTTTGATATAACATGTTTAATATATGAAGGAAGCTAACCTATACTTCTGATAAGTCCTAATACGATGGAGGGTGTGGGGCGAAATGGGATGAAATGATATAAGCCATTTCCAGATGTATTAACGGCGACACGATCATCCATTCTATATACGGCCATCCGCTGACTTGGGTACCATATTACATCAGCAAACTCATGCTTTCTCCCAAAATTAATCAATTCATCTCCTAAATCAGAATCGTTTTTCTTCAAATATGTAAGAGATCTCTTGAAGAGGAGTTCTAATTTTAGGGTAACCTGTACAAAGGTGAAAACCAAACACATTAATTAGATAAACAATCCAACAATTCTTGGTAACAATGGACTAAACTCAATAAGCTTACTTTTAACATTAAGAGTTCATATTTTAAAAAGATAAAACTTGATTAAGTTTTATTTTTTTATCATTAAAAATTTAAATTATAAGATTTAAATATTTTTTGGCTTAAATATATTTCTAGTCTATATTGTATCTATTTTATGCTTTTAATCCCTTAAATTTTTTCTTATGCTTTTGGTCCTATAAAAATTTATTTTACGGTTTTAATCCTTTGTTACTATTCATTAATAACATGTCAACCATCTATCAGAGAATAAGCCTAATGTTTCTTAAATAATAGGGACTAAAATGAATATTTTCTAGTATAAGAAGGTATGGTATCTAATGTTTACACTTTTTATAAGGACTAAAATCGTAAAACAAAAGTTTATAGAACCAAAATCATAAGAAAAATTTATATAGGAATTAGAAATATATTTAAGCCGTATTTTTTTTTAATTCAACTATATATTCTCAACAAAAGTATTTAATATTAAGAAAATATTCATTTGATATAGCTAGTTTGAAAACTGAATAGCACCTAAGAATACAAACAACTAGCAAATACTTGTTTTCTTTTTTGTTTTTCTTTTTTTTACTAAGATAGGCTAGTCATATAATACGATGCACCAAACAATTTATAATTGCAATAAGATAAAATAGAGATATCATATCCTATCTATTTTAGCCACTAAACAGACCCTAAGATTTTTCTAAAATGTGTGTGTGTATATATATATATAAATAAAGTGATCATGCAAGAGTAAAAAATGTGTGTATATATATATATATATATATATATATATATATATATATATATATAATCTTAATTATTCATATTAATTGCATAATCAATTTTTTTTTTTACTTTTTTTGGTTATGAAATAAAGTTTTTCTAAAAAATGAGAAAAATCTCTAAAGCACACTTCAATTTTGCGTACAAAAAAATTAATTTTAACTATATAATTATATAAAAAAAATTAAAATTAGTTTATTTAAATTTAATCTTAATTATTTATTTTAATTGTATGGCTAAAGTTTAGTTGTCTTATATTTATTCATACTAGTATAAAATTTCGTATTTTTTTATACTACCATAATTTAAAACGGTGATATTCACTGCCTTTGGAAGGAGACGTACCTTCCCATAATTTAAAACTTTTTCTGCTACCAAAAGGAAAATACTAATATTTGTTTTAACATAAAATTTCATATTTTTTATAAAGAAAAAAAAGTGACGTATCATAACCTTGCTGCATGAAACCAGAAATGGATACTTAATATGTCATTAGATACTTAGTGAGAGAGATAAAAGAGAAAAAAGTATAAATGTTATAGGTAATATAATGTGACATGAAAAGAGAGATAAAGGAAAATTATAAGTGCTTGTTAGATGTTTAAAAACATGAATGTTTATTATGATTACTTGAAATAGAAAAGGCAGAAATTAACAAAGTGTTGCTCAAGAATTCATTAATTTGTACCTGAGAAATAACTCCGAGAACCCCCAAAGAAACTCTTGCTGCATTAAGATGCTGCTGATGGTGAGATTCGTCAAGGTTGTGAACCTTAGCATAGCCATGTTCAGGTCCTGCAGGAGTAACAATGCGCAGCTCCACCACATACTCGTGAATCGCGCTTCCTTTGCTCCACAACGTGCTTCCATGCGCTCCAGTTCCCATGAGGCCACCGATGGTTAAACCCCACCAGTACGGCGTATAGGGCAAGGCCAGCCCAGCCGCAGCAGACTCCTCGATGATCTGTCTGAGCGTCACGCCGCTCTCCACCGTCACCGTCCTCGCCTCTACATTTATGTTTAGTATTTTGTTCAGATTTTTAGTGCTTATCAGCAGCCCGTCTTTGCCGTCGGGGCAAACTAGCTTCGGGATGCTGCTGGAGAACCGCGTTGTAACTTTCACTTTTCTTTTGTCCTTGGAGGCCGAGGCCACCATGGACAAGAGCTCCTCCTCTGTGGTTGGGTACATGACCTCCCCGGCCCGGCAAATGCTTCGGTCCGGGAAGGTGCCGTACAAGTTCGTGATGGTGCAGTTTGTGTTCTTTGAAGAACACTGGATTGGATCCTCTGGAGGAGTTGAAATCACTCCTCCGCAGATAAAGAGGACCATGAGAGTGGATTTCAGTGCTTGTTCCCTCATCTTTTTAGTGCATGAGATTGCCATGGTTAAAGGTGTTTGTCTACTTGAGCCCTGCATTATGCTACTTATTTATGGAGTGAGAGGGATACGAGCCAGCGTCCCGATGCATGGAATGTAAGAAAAAAGGCTTTTTTACGTGCATGGTGAAGAAAGAATGTAAGAAAAAAGGCTTTTTTTACTTGCATGTTCGTAATAGTTTATCATGTCAGATTAGTTGTTTTTAAAATTTTTCAACAACTAGACGTCATTAACTATTTTAATGTTATTATATCATCAATTAATTTTGTTATTTGATAGCAAAAACTAAAATAAAAAATATTATTTTCTGTGTTCCATAATATTTGTCATCTTAGATTTTTTAGATAGATCAAGAAAAATTAATAAATAGATGAAAGAAACAATTTTACAAAATTATCCTTATCATCATTAATCCATTTATAGATTTTGTTATTCATCATTAATATAATAAAGAATATAAGTGAAAAAAGTAATTAATATTAGAGCAGTGTTATATAGCACGAAAGAGTCAACGCACGAAACATTAGATGGACGACTGTGAATTTTTTTAAGTAATTATTAATTAATAATTAAATAATATATAAAATGGGTTTTTGGACGGAATACAAATTCGTGCTAATTTAACGAAAAACTCTTTCATACGAATTAACATTTCTGTTAATGTTATATTGAAAAAATAAAATGATAATTATTTTGAAACTTATCTTTTCTTCTTACACAATAATTATTATGAAACAGAGAGAGTAATTTTATAGGGACTAAAAAAAATTAAAGGACTAAAATTAAAATAATTTTATTTTTCAAAACCAAAATCATATTTAAGCCAATAATTTTTTTATGCATGCGCATTGGAATTGTTTACTTTCATTTATTAAAATAATTTTTTTAAACTTACTCTACTCACATAATTATACTTTATATTTGCAGGTAAAAAAGCCTAGGAAAAAAGTACGAAAAATCACAGGCTGCAATTCTTTTTCCACCCACGTTTATCATCACTCACTCACTCCACTGCACTTCTTTTTCCACCCACGTTTGTCATTATTCACGTTTATGAGCAGCCTATACACCAACAAACTTGACTAACTATGTACATAAATATAATTAATTTTCTTTCATAATTGATTAAAAATAAATAAATATAATTGAATATAATTATTGATATATGATTAATATTAACTACTATTTTTAAGGCACGATTATTCACTATTAGACATTTTAATACCATCGTGATACTGTTAATCACTTGTGAGACAAAATTAACCAAATATCGATAATTGTATATAATTACATTCATTTACTCTTAACCAAATGTGAAAAAAGTTAACCATATTTAAACATGTTATTAATTATAATGGGTGATGGACAATAATCTTATGATATTATTAACTACTTGTTAAACAAAGTTAACTATCATTAAATATTTCAATATTCTCATGACACTATTAAATAAATGAACGACAATTAGGGGTGTTAAAGAAAATAAATTGAACCGAACTTAATTGAATTGTTTTTATATATAAAAAACTAAACTAAACAATTTTTATAAAAAAATTGAACTGAATTTTTTGAGAACCGAACTGAACTTAACCGAATTATAAAAATTGAACTATTTTTATAATAGGGTAAAAATTCTCCTGCTTCCAATATCAGTGGAAAAAAAAAGTTTTGTTTGAAAACATTCAATTTGGTTCAAAACAAAGTTCAGTTCGAAGTTGAGAAAACAATTCGCTGAACAAAGAAAAACGATTTAGTTCAGTTGGGGCGAATTGTTTTCCAATTCAATTCTAGGCAAATAGTGTTTTTTAATTTAGTTTAGTTCTCACACAATTCAGTTCAACTCACCTTTTTTTTTTTTTTACTGCAACTCACCTTTTTTGAACACCCCTATATACAATTATGTTTATTTATTCATAACTACTTGTAAGCAAAATTAATTATATTTACACATGTAGTTAACTATTGTGACCGTCACACACACACACACACACACACACACACACACACACACACATAGTGAGTGTATTAAGTGAGATGAGTGTTTATATAAGAGTGAAATGAGTAAACCTAGATCATATATATAACCATATATATGGATGCATGATCAGGATTAATTTTTTTTAATGATCACATGATTACTTAAGAAAAAAAATCACAAGACTTTGTGAACCCTTTATAATTTTTTTTCATGATTAATATTTACTTCTCTCACTCTCACATAATTTAAGTTCTCTTTTTCTTGCTCTCTCTCACATACACATAGCGTATCAAATAAGAACACTTCCTACTATGAGAAATGAGAACAACAAATATAGAACGTTATATCATATTTGAATTATTAAAATTAAAAAAAATATACATAATTTTTTTAAATGATAATGTGAACATTACTAACTTTTAATCTTAATCATTTATGAATAATTATATGATCCAAATAAAAAAAAATTCACTTCATACACCTCACACACACACATGCACACACCTATTTAACTCTTCATTTATGTATATCTTAGATTGAAATTACTTACTATCTTTTTATTTAAGTACTAACTCAGCCGTAATGGATCAGTCAATACCGACACTTATGCCGCAGCCTGTGGTGGAACTATTCGAGATTCTTTCGACAACTTCATCATAGCTTTCTCGGAAAATTTGGTTGATTGCTCTATTATGCACGAAGAACTTTTGGGAACTTTCAAATGTTTGGGAGGAAGGTAGTATTAGAAAAGGATAAAGATTGTTTAATATCTTTAATGGGTGGGTATATTCTCAATGCAGGTAGAAGAAATATAGGTAAAGAGAAATCAGAAAAAAAAAATTAAATACAATAAATGATGTGATTTAAGAAAAAGAAAAAAAAAATTGAGGTTGTCTAGAAAACTAGTGATGAACTGTTGAACACCGACTCAAGGTCCATCTGGTTTCTTAATAATGCTATCCCCAATTGCCACCATTTTCCTGGTATTATACAAGAAACCACGTATACAGAAGAAAAAAAAAAAAAAGTGAATTGTGCCCGCGTGAGTTATATATATCAGTCATGGAACGCAAATGGGGCATTTAATTAAACGTGATTTGCAGACAACTTTGACAAATTAGTAATTTTCTGTTCAACCGAAAGAATTTTAGGGTACCTTTGGTTACTTGTTGAACAATTATTTTAGTAATATAATATATCGGAAAAAACGTGAAAGAAATTTTTTTAATGTGTTTCTTCACGTCCTGACGTCCAAATGATTGCAGGCGTGAATGAGTTTGGAAAGTTAGGCACGATGCATGAATGAATTAGGACCGTGCAATCTGATGACTTTTTAATGGATGTACTGGATTTAGTAAGTTACCCTCGGATTGTTGTAGGATAGCGTGCGCGGTTATTTATTTGTTAAATAAATATGTATTTAGTCCTTTAAAATTATGATCTATTTTTTTTAAGTCTTTCAAATTAAAAATTATATTTTTTAATCTTTTAAATATGAAAAATGTTTTTTTTAGTCTTTTTGTCAAGACAGTATTAACTGGGCATGTGACATGACTGACATTTTCAATTTATGACAATTTTTAACCACAAAAATTTAAATTTCGTAATTTAAATTTCAAATACAATTTCTAAAAGTTCAGAAATCGCCAAAATCAAATCAAATTAGAAAAATTGTGAAAATGTCTTTTCTTTTTCTTTTTCACGATCTGGAACCACACCACCACACATATCTTTTCACTTTTTCTCTTCCCTCTCGTAACATTAACACCCGCACCCATTAAAATAAAGTTATGCCTATTGAATCTTTTGTAAGTGAATTTGAGTAAATAATTTAATGAATTGATTAATTAATTAATAGAATCTTATTACATAAAAGTTCAAAATGAAGATAAAAAGGCAATGTGGTGAAAGCTGGGAAGCATATAAAATGGATAATTTTGTGGAAGCTTTGCAGCTTTCTTCTTCGCATAGGCTCTGCGGCCACAACAGCAAGGGTGGAGACAAAAAGGCTCCTAGTTCTCGCATAGGGTCCTCTTCTTCGGTTCCGACGCGCCGATGGGGTTCACGAACTCGTCCAACCTTTGCGACTTCAATTCATCGTCCCAAACAACCCTTCATCTACTTCCGCTTCCTAATCCTTTTTCCCCAAATTTTGGGTTTCTTATTTTATCCATGGCTTATGCAGATGTTGAGTCCCGATGCTTTGTTGGTGGGTTCACTTAAGCCTTTGCAGTGGTTTGCCTCGTTGTGTCGGTGTTCAGTTTTGCGCTCCATCACAGGTGGCAGCGCGTGGTAGCAAGGGCGGAGGAGATAAAGAGCCCCCTGGTTTGCCGCTGGCAACGATGGGTTTTAGCAAATCATGATGAGTTTTGGCAAATCGAAAAACGGGAGGGTGAAAAAGATTAAGACCTTCATTTTATTGATTTGGGGCTTAGGGATTGTTATGAGCTAACTGGTAGTTAGTTCTACAGATAATATTTGTTTCTGCAGATAAGATTAAGATCTTCATTTTATTGATCTGGGCCTTAGGTATTTTTGAATAATGGGTTTTGATGTTTGTAGATTCTCAATGTTTTTTATTTATTTTTTTACATATTCTTTAAAAAAATAAAATTTTGACAGTAAAAAATCACCACAAATTGCAACACCATTTGCCACTTCACAAACCTAGTTAACGGTGTCATGATGGAAGGACTAAAAAAAACATTATTCTATTTTGAGGGATTAAAAAAAGTGACATTTAATTTGAAGGATTAAAACAGACATATCTCCATATTCAAGAGACTAAAAACATATTTAATCCGTAAAAAAATTCCTTCCAATTATTCCATTGCAGACCAATTCAATTCACTCACAAAGTGAATCCCAATTAAATATATTGCAGGTAATCGTCTCCAACATTTATCGTGCAACTACAGTAATACATTGCATACCAAAAAACATCGTCACGAACCGGAGAACCATTCATCGGTGAAAGGGAAGTAGATCGAAAAAAAAAAGTAAAATGGAAAATGATTTCGGTTAGACAGGAGTAGTCCACAAATAGAGAAGGCAAAATACCATAACAGCTTTGGTGCAACGGGGGTAGACAGGAACAACTTAACGAGGGTGATATATATCCACACACAAAGAAACCAAAAACAAAAAATGCTATCGGTGAAAGGGAAGTAGTTCGGAAAAAATAAAAAAAGAAGCTAAAATGGAAAGTGTGAAGACGGGAACAACTTATCGACCACGATTTCTTCCGGCGAGGGGATAACAGTTAGTCACCTCCCAAAAATGTCCCCATCGGAAACTTTAGACGGAAAAATCTGGTTTATCTTTCCCACCAATTTTTGTTCAAATCAGTCAATCACCAGTCATGTCTAAAAACGTAGAAAACATTCTTTTCTTTTCTTTTTATTCAGAATACCACGTGGCATAGGTTAACAACTGAACAAATAAATAACCGCACATGCTACCCTACAGCAATCCCACGGTAACTTAATGAATGCAGTACATCCATTAAAAAGCCATCAGATCGCATGGTCCTAGTTCATTCACGCATCGTGCCTAACTTCACTATCTCACGCACATGGTTGCAAACAACTAAATTAATTGAACCTACTTACAGTAGCTTTTATTACATTTACATTAACTTCTAGTCGTTAATGTTGATTCTACATATACTCCTCATTCATGAGTCCTGTCAACAGAAAATTAGAAACGACAGTACGTGACATTCCACATTAATACAGTGCTTGCATTGCATGAATAATGTATAAAACATTCAAAATAATAGTAGATTGGTAACAAAAACAAACATTTCTCGACTACCAACACATTCACGAGCCATAATCTTCCATTAAAATAAAAAGTACTATAACATAGCTCATCCCTGAAAACGAGAACACGGCAAAGGGACAACTCAAGTGTCCAGCTAGATCTCCCTTATATTCGTCACAATCCTTTAGGGTGTGTCTGGTTTAACATTAGATTAAATAGATACACATTCCAATGCACTTTTTGTGAGAAGTAAAAATTTAGAGCTTTTGATTCAACGGCCGTTTGGAATCTCCCAACGAAAAATCAAACACGCACTTAAATTATTTGAAGTGTAATACAAAAATAAAAGAATCTATATTCAGAAAAAGCGAGGATATATATGAATGCATATGGTTTTGGCTCGTTTATTATGAATGTGGCCATGGATTGAAAATTATGTGACCAATATGCTATTGCTGAACCGCGCGCTCTAATCCTCTTTGCATTTGCTTTACCACTTACCTGTCGCGGGGAGCTGCTATCAACGCAAATGTCACCGTATCATATTCGGTAATTGGACACCTATGAAATTCTGCACTGATGACACAGTACGTAATAGACGTGAGCGGAGACGGAGGCAAACTTTGATGGCTAGAGCCAATTCTAAAAATTTTGCATTAGTAATTTAAGAGTTTAATGGACATTATAAAATAGTTTACCAACAAGTTGTTGGTCCAAGTAGAACTGAGTTTGGTCCTCTTAAACAAGATTTCAAGTTTGAACCTTGTGAATGGAAAAAACGGAAAAAAAATGTGATTGGAAAGAGAGACTCCACTAATGATGGTCAGCCAGGTACCCTGATGGAGATTAGTCATCAATAAAGCTAGTGGATACTTTACACCAATATCATGGTGATCCCAAAAGAATATAAAATGGTTTTATACTGTTATCCAATCACAAATATACGACTTTTAAAGTAGTTATTACAAAAATAATCAAAATTATCATAAATGTGATTTGTGATTGGACGTCAATACATAACTTTTTTTTCATAATTTAATATATACACATTAAATTTTATTAAGATATTTATACATTTAAAAATGTTAATCTAACATTAATAATTTATCAAAATGTAAACAGTAAATGTATTTATAGAAAAGATAAGTTAAACATTTTTTTTAAAGACTCAGAATTACAAATATCAATTATCAATTTCATATCTCATGAATTTATAATAAAAATTAGTATCTATGTTAACCATAAATTCTTGAATCAATTGAATTTGTATACATGAAATCGGCATGTTAGAACATAGTATGCTAAGTGTACTCATTGAATTTGGCCTTGTCTTCAAGTTTGTCTTAGCTTTCAAATCCAAGTGGTCTCACTTAATTTGGATAACCATGCAATTTATAGTGATTTTTACTTTAGGACATGTTAAAAGTGGTTTTTGTGTTAAATTCCTTAAGTATAACTTGAGTTTAGCATGTTTGTGACTTGTGAAACTATCGAAACACAAAACGTGTTGAGTCATAAGACGAATTAGAATCCTTAATAATTTTGATTTAATGCAAATAAATATTAAGTTAAAAAGATTGCGTCTTATACTGCGTCTGTAAGATACAGATGATACGCAGACAGATGCTATGTTTGAAGAGCATTTAAAGGCAAAGTAAATGCACTATCGTTTTAATCTGTGTTGCAGGGAATGTTCGTAGAACATCCTTCCTAGGATCTGCCGAAGTGCACAATGGGAACAGAAAGAAGAATCAAAGTATCTAAGTTTTCACTCGCCTCAAAAGACACGCTATAACTAGCAATGAGTACTTGTCTGAGCAAGCAATGTGTCCACTGCAGCAGAAGGATATGGAGTGCCCTTCAAGGAAGATAAGCAGAGTGTTTTACCAGCTCAGAATTATTAGTTGGTGACAAGCATTTAATGCTCGCATTTAATGTTCCAACGAACACCCTCCTTCAGACGTTGGTCGATGCATGCAAGAAGGCCGTTTAGAGACAACGGTTACTTTCTCAACAAGTCTATATATAGTGAAAGTTTTGAAGTGCTGAAGTTACGAGACTTATTCAAATCTTGCAAGCATTTTTTCAAGCCTTCATTCTCTCTCTTGTAAATTTTCTCTAAATTGTAAAAAGCTCTCAAAACACCTTGAGTATCCTGAGAGTAAAAGACTTTGTTCTTAACTTGTATATCCGTCTGTAAGACGCTACCTTAAAGTCTGTGTGCTCCAACCTTCAACAAATCTTCTGATTTGTTGTAGAGCCAGAAGTGACTTGGTAAGAAAAAATACTTGGATTTTTAGCTTGGAGAGGCTAGTGTAAAAACTATTTGGGTGAGCCAGAAGTGGCAGTGAACAATACTTGTAACTTTGTAAAAGTTAGTGAAACTTGGTAGGTTGCCAAGAACTGGACGTAGTCTCTGGGTTGAGACGAACCAGTATAAAACTCTGTGTGTATCTTCTCTGTTTTTATCTCTTATCTGTTTGAATTGACTTGCGTTGTGATTTATCTTGCTTTGAAAAGGTTTTGTCTGATTTCTTTCTTAAACATTGTCTGTCTTCGTTTTTGTTAAAACCTTGTCTTATTCTCTCTACAGATGATAACCCTTCGCGAAAAGTTTGTGAAAAATTTATAAATCACAATTCAATCCCCCTTCTTGTGATTTTTGCCTTTACAGAACGTAAACCTATTTCCCTTATTTTAGTAAGACCCTAATGTGCCTAAAACAAGGGGTCATATGTACACTTGTGTTGCATGATACATTTGAAATGAAACCACAATTATTTGTTGAATTAACGTGCTCTGATGTGCCTTGTCTCACAAAATTCATTGGGAAGGATATATAAGGTTGCTATGTGAACCTTTTTATGGAATTATATACTACCTTCCTTTCGATATATAACATGTTTTCAACTAATTCACATTCTTTAAGAAAATTGATTTAGTTAGTGACATTAAATTTGTCAATAATTTGTAATATTCTTCCAAAATTATCCTTAATATCTTTTTAAATTAATCATCTCTCTTCCCCCATAATTGTTTCTCACTTAATTAATTAATGTTTGGAAAGAGAATAATGATTATGTAATTTGTGGCTACTCATCTTCTCCAATCTTAATAAGAGAAAAAGAGTTTATCTCGTTAATTTTTAACATTTATTATTTTTTGGCTAAAAATTTTGTTAATTAATTAAGAGTATTTTAGAGAGAAAAAATAATTAATGCAAGAGACAATTACAAAAGGTTTTACAAAAAAGGACAAATAATTTCCTGAAAATGGTCTTATATACAGGGACGGTATTTACTTGTCTACTTTGCAATGCAATTGGTCCCATAGCATTTCAATTTTTTTATGATTTTTAGTGAATTTTTTGCCATCACATGTTCTGTTTGCTCATAACTATGTACAACAGCTATGTTTGTGTTAAACTATCACATTTTGAGTGTATAATAACTTGTCCTATATTTTTAGAGAAAACTAAACATCCTAATGAATCTAAAGGAGTTGGAATCACTCCATTTTCATTTTTATATAATTTCCTATGAATTTTGAAAGATGAGATTGGAGATGAACATAAATGCTGAGAATTTTGTTTTGGCCTATGAGAAAGGGACTGAATTTATGCCTTTGTGCTTACCGTAAAATCTTGGTAAAATTCCCACTTATCCCTTGATATATTGAGAGAACCCTTGCCAATTTTTAGTTCCAATGGACAAGGTTTTTTTATTTTTGAGGATTTTCCCACACATACTGTGTAATTGGAATTATAAACGGTTTTAAGCTAAGTATATTACTTTAGCTAAGTATTAGCTTTTCAAGACTAGCATTTTATGTTCTTGTATTTCCATATGCTTTTTTTTTTTATCATGTTTTCCATATGCTTTAATGTGTCTAAGATATGCCTGTTGCTATTTCAAAAGTTTTTTTTCTTTCAAATTTCTAGTTATTTTACCCATTAAGTTACTATAGTTTTCATATCAAGCTATATTCAAAGAGATTATATGCTAAATCATATATTTCAATTACTTATAATTAATTATACCTCTTTAAAGTATTTTCTTATTTTCTTCTAAAGTAAAGCTCAATTACTTTTTTCTATCCTATTTTATATAAGCCATAAAGGTGAAGGAAAAAAAAAAGGAAAAAAAGAAAAAAAAAGATTACATGAGTTAGGGGGTTAATCTCTCACCATGTGTCCATCCCATCTATCTCATCTTCATATTTTCAAGACACTTAATTGAATTGAATAATGTTTTATAGACACTGCAAATGCTAGTTTACACCTAGACAAAGAAGAAAAAGAGATAGAAAAGTATAGGTATGGTAGGTGATATGATGTAATAGGAAGAGAGAAATAAAAAAAAGTGAAAGATGTTGATGGGGTGTTAAAAAAAGTGGAGTGTCAAAATATAACTATTCAATTGAATTATGCATCATATCATCCTAGGGATTAGTTCCTACCCTTAATTAGTGCTGGATCAATGCTTAGTGTCAGATCCATGTTTAATGTCGTTACAATGCTTTTAATGCTGGATTAATGTTTAGTCTTGGATCCACGCTTTCTCTTGGATCAATGCTTAGTGTCAAATCCAGGGCTTAGTGCATCCTTCTTTTGGGCGCAGTAACGACTTTTGGTGCTATATAAGTTGGGTACCCGCATACATCATGAATTAATGGAAGAGTAGAACTAACCCACATAGGTAGCATGCATTGCATACTTATAGGGAATTGTCTGATTAACACCTCTGTGAGTTATGGCTTTATGATAACTGTGTGAAATGCTATGATTATGTACTTTTGTTGTTAAACTTGGTTGTCTCTTAATCTTATCTTTTGCATTTCACATGTGAACTAGGGACTTATATGTTAGTCAAAGAACATAGTTAGCTAAGTAATTGATTTATATTAATGCATGTGTTATTTACTTATTTTCATCTCATTTACCATACAACATTAATACTCCTGCTTTCTGTATTTGTCTTGCTTAGTTTTTAATAAGCAGTGGACGGAGGAGATAAGTGCCAGGAGGTGCAGTCTAAAGGAGCAAGCGAATGATAGATCCAAACACAGTTCGTTATGCTCATGTAGAGCCCCATTGTCTTGGTTGTGTGTATGTATATGTTTTAATGGTGGAGCCTTGTCGGATTAGGCTTAACGGGTTATTTTGACTTATGTTTATACTTATGTTTTACTGACTATGGTAGCCATATGATCTTGAACAACTTAAACTCCTTTAACTACGTTTTATGTTTTTAAAACCTTTAAGTTTATGACGATATTGAATAGTTTATCTTTCTCATAAAATGCTTTTCTCTCTTTATTTTATACTATTATTATATGAGTAGTTATATTTTGACATTTCACTTTTTTTTAACATCTCATCAATATCTCTCATTTATCTCTATCTTTTTCTTCCTATCACATCATATCACCTATCATAATTATATTTTTCTATCTATTTTTCTTCTCTTTCTAGGTATAAACTAGCATTTGGGGTGTCTACAAAACATTATTCTTATTATATCAATATTCATATTTATCATTTTTTAATCTTTTCATTCTAAATTTCTATGAAAAAAAAAGTATATAGAAACCGATGCAACAAAAAGTAACAAATAACAGAAGAGCTTTCAAAGTGATATCCATTCTGAATTGAACAAATAACTTGATTTAATTTATCCTGTGTACAAACAAAAGCAAAAACAAATTCACAAGACCAACTTCACTCATCTTCTAATAAAATAACGCGATCATATAAAAAGCAAAGCAATGATCATTTCAACATGCAGGCCTAGCTAGCTAGCAAGCTACGTGCATTGCACTACTGCCCCGCACGCCTTAATTCCTTCCTTCTTTCTGCGCATCATCCATCGCATAATGCTCTTTTCTCTTCATCTTCATTTTGCTGTTTCCGAATTTTATTTTTGCTTCACAGTAAAAAAAAATATATATACGTAATATAAAGTAAGATAAAACTGTGGTAAATCCATATGTACTGGGTGGTGCATGGGGATTGATTGAAGGTTAGTTAGTTATGTTCTCCTTCTTGCAATGGACTGGTGAGGCTTCCCATCAAACAATTCATCAATGTAAGTCTCAATGTCTTCAGGTTGGTACTTTATGTACTTCTCAGTCTGTCTTCCGGGGTCAAAAATCTGCGCAAATCTCCCAATGAAGGCCCTGTACGCCGGAATCACCACTCCGGAGATCGAAACCCTAAGCTCCGACTGAAGCTGCTCGTCCTTCACCACCCACGTGCTCTGCGTCCTGTGAATCTCGTCGAACAAAGCATTGAAGCTCTTGAACCTCTCCTTCAGCACCGGCTTGTGCACCTTCCCATTCACGTTCAACCCTTCGTGGTTCAGGCACGCCAGAACCCTGTTCCACGTTTCTCTCTGGTAGTTCTTGTGGTATGTTCTCAGCTCCGAGGACTTCTTCCTGATCCACGTGTCACCCATCACCTGGCTCATCTCGCTCGAACCCTTGATCTTCTGCAGAATGTACCTTCCGTTGTTCATCATGAAGAAATTGCTCAGCGCCACGTCTTTGTACAAACGCGCCTTACCATCTAGGCTTGAGTCCAGCAAGTCCATCACCCTCAGCACCTGCGCCGCGAACGGCGAGATCGACGACGACGCTTGCTTGTCGCCTTCGTTCTCGTGCAGCGGCCTGCTGGTGGAGTCCGCACGCTCGATCTTGGAATGCTCCTTGAAGACCTGCTCCAGTGTTTCCTTGTAGTCCCCCGCCACGCTGAGGTAGTTCATTATGTAGCGTGTGAGGGGGTGCACTGCGCCGCCTGGGACCGCGGTCTTCGCTGTCTCCGACTTGATCTGGTTCTCCAGGTCGCAGAAGATGGAGATGGCAGCCTCGCCAAGTCGCGACTTGGCGAGGCACATCTCCGTCTTCATCTCCTCCACGGACTCCTCCGGAAAGAGTCCGTCGATGTTCGGGATCACATCCCGGAGGGTCTCGTACATGTCGAGGAGCTTGAAGAGCTTCTCCCCGGCGCGCTTCGTCATGGCGGCGCCCTCGGCGAAGTTGAGGAGCTGGATCACCGCGCCGCGGGAGAGGCTGCTGAAGAGCCCCGCCGCCACGGACGGATTAGCGGCGAACACCGCCTCGGCGAGCCTCCGCTCGCCGGGGAAGTACACCGCCGCGCACTGCTTGAGCGTGTTGATCCACGCGGGGATCATGTCCCTTGCGAGAACCTCCCACTGCACCTTCTGAACCATGTCGTCGATGCTGATCCTCTCTAACCCTAGCTTCTGGTGAATCTCCTCGAACGCGTTCCTCCGCGAGATGATGTACACCTGGCAGCACTCCGATTCGTAGCCGCCGGATATCATCTCGCCGGCGATCTTAGTCAGGCTGGCAATGATTTCCTCCGAGTAACCAGGGAAATTCGCGTCGTTTTCGCCTTCTTGATCTTGCACCTCTTGCTGTTCCTGTTGTTTCCCTTTGGCGTCGCTGTTGTTGTTATTATTATTCCCTCCTGGATCCAATTCGGTTGGGATTCTAGATTCTTCCATCAGAAACCGGAAGTTCTCCTCCAAATACGACATCACACGCTGGTGATTCGCGGTGATGCGGTTCACCAGCGAGACTTTTCCACCGTTGATCTCTTTCTCCGGTTCAACATGATGATGATGATGATCATCAGTCAGCAACATCATCAGCTTCGAAATCCGATCCGCGGTTTCAAGCAACCACGAATCTTCCTCCGCCACCTCTCCCCATTTTGCTTTGCCTTCCGCATCATATTTCATTATCTTCTCCTCCACCAGATCCGAGTACCTCTCAACAAAGCCAGGAATCTCAAAGTTCTCTGCATTTCCATCGTTTTTCTGCTTGAGAAATTGGTCAATCTCTTCCGAAACTTTCTCGAGGCATGGCGGAGGAGACGCGACTTCTTCTTTCTTCTCTTCCTCTGGCTCATCACGTGGCTTCGGGGATGACGGTTCCGCTTCTGCGGTGGCACCGTCATCAGGTTTGGGATCAGCTTCTTCATGATCGGGCACAGAAGAAGGTACCGTCTCATCGGCGTTGTTGTTACTACCGGAATTCTCTGCAAGGTTGTTATTATTCTCCATGATGGAAGAAGTTACGTTGATGATGACGGTTATGTTTCCGAAAGAAAAAAGAGAAAAGGCGTTTACAAATGACAAATGCGTACACTGAGGAGAATCATCCGTTTCTTGTCTCTTGAATTAAAAAAAAAATAATTAAATATATATTTTTTTGAGTGGTTGACCGTTGACGTTACTTTTGTTTGTTTTTTTCTCGTTTGTGCGTCTCACTAACTACGGTTCATTGATAGCGATGGATAGTGAGAGAGAAAGGGAGAGGAACCTTTGCGCTTTTATTATTGCCTTGTTTGTCGGAGGCGGTGCGTAATGCGCGCCACGCACACGAACGAACGGGTTCGGATCTCAATAATGAGACCTTGTTTCGGGTCGGATCCAAACCCGGGAAATCTCGGTGCTACGCGTGATGCTAAACAAAGAGCGGTTCAGATTTGAGACAGCACTTCAGATCCGGCTTAACAGGAAGCTTAGCTTAGCTCAATTAAAGTTCATAACTTCAAAAAAAAAATAATAATAATAATAACACAGAAATTGAAGTGAGAAAGATAGAGAGATAAAGAGAATATGAGATATGGCGGAGGTAGAAAGAGGCGAATGTTGTTGCAACCGTTTCTTGTTTTGTGTGCGACGGTGACTGGTTTGGGATTGTTGATGCTGGCGCTGAGGCCGTTGGATCCTCCGATCACGGTCGATTTCCCGAAAAATTTCGAGCTCGGAGATTCGAACAGTTCGAGTTTGAATGGCGTCGGCGGCGACGCCGTGGGCCGCGGCGGAGAGAAACCGTGCGCGACGGTGGAGGATATGGGGAAGGATTTCGAAACAGGTGTTGTTGGGAAGGAAACACTGAGAGTGAGGAGAATTATCGAGGATCACTTCGTTCTGAACGGTAGTTACTTGTTCTGAGTTTGATTTACCGCTTCTGCGGTTTATGTTCTTTAATAAAATGAGAATCTTGCAGGGACTGTTTTCTAGTTTCTCTGTTTTAAGGAATCGCAATTGTTTTGAGGTTTCTTTTTTAAGGCAAATGATTTAAATGAATATTAGTATGTCAATTTCGGTTTGCGTTATTGTTATCAGTTTTTCTTATAAGCCATTATTATCGGTTTTGTTTAGGACTGATTTTAATTGCTTAAATTATTTAAGTATCTAACAGATGCTAAATTTCCGATGTAGTTACACTTTTATATTTCTAGTGTAATAAATACTTTCTGTTCAACAAAAACTGATCTTTTTTAGATACTTAGCATTTAGGGCTCATGTTAGTGTTTTCCAATCATTATACATCTAGTTCACACTCAAGACAATTGCTCTGTTCTAAAAGGATGCACTTGTTAGTTTATGGATCATTCATGACTAGTAATTATCTAAGCTATTTTTTCATTATTCTATTTTACTTTGTGTTTTTCTGAAAATAATCTCAAGTCATAGTTGTGCACCTCTCAATGAGATTCATGACATAAATGTGTAAATAAGAACCATGTGCTTCTGCAAAAGCAGTTTTTGAATCAGAATACATTGAAATTTTTTGTTTCAGGTGCTTCGAGAATCAGGGATTTGCCCCCTGAGCAGTTCTGTAGTCATGGATTTGTTCTTGGAAAGACTGCTGAGGCAGGTTTTGGGAATGAAATGTACAAGGTCTTAACTGCTGCAGCACTGAGTATAATGTTAAACCGGTCCTTGATCATTGGCCAAACCAGGCATATTGGTTCTTTCCCAAGCCTTTCTTTTTCATTTTTAAGAGCTAACTTTTTCTTAATGGATGCCTGAAATTCAGGGATTAGTTTCTTTTAGGGTTAGTTTGGTGGTATCTCTTTAAAAATGGGGCTCCAAATTCAGGGATTAGTTCTGCATGAAAATTTTTAGGGAAAACTAATATCTGAAATCTGAATCATTCACCCTCAATCTTAAGGAGATACCTTAGTTACCTTTAGAGAATCTACTTCCTATAGCTCTTATAAAAATGTGTTAATTTTTTTAAGCATACCTTGACATCTTGTTCCAGAAACATTTTTGTAATATTTGAATGGCAACCTATATTCATCTACTTTTGACACATTACATATGTTTACAGCTACTGAGATGTGAAAACCTAGCAGTCTGCCATTGATGGCTTTGTGAAACTGCTTTGATCTTGCAATTTAACGTCTATCTTTATCTTTCCATTATCTGATTATCACCTTGGTTGTATATTTCAGAGGCAAATATCCTTTTGGGGATTACATTTCTTATTCCAACTTTACCTTTACCCTGAATGAAATAAAACATCTGTGGAGACAAAATGGTTGTGAAAGCAAATATGGGAGGCAACTGGTTATGAGGACTGATGATTTTGAAAAGCCAGTTCAAACAAATGTCCTCTGTAGCAATTGGAAGGAATGGAAGCAACCTATCATATGGTAAAGTCACATGGCTTTTCTACTTATCAGTCTTTCAAGCATCATATAATGACTATGAACCTTATATTTTAGGTTTCAAGGAACTACAGATGCTGTGGCAGCTCAATTTTTCTTGAAAAATATATACTCTGAGATGAGGATTGCTGCTTTTGATTTATTTGGTGATCCACAAGTTCTGGGATCTCAGCCGAATGTATTTGGAGAGCTCATGAGAGTTCTCATATCCCCTTCAAAAGATGTCGAGGCAGCTGTCAATTGGGTTATTGGTGGTGAGGAGAATCCTGACATCTCATTGCATATGCGGATGCTTATGAATAGGTAATATATAATTACACTCTAATATCATTGAATGGGAACTATCATGCTTGATTGAGGAATGAGGCTGGTGAAGCCTAGTGTTATATGGCCATGTTTTTTATTAAGTTATTTACATTTTCAATAAATATCAAGTGAACTAGGTGGTAGCTTTAATAATGATAATTGAAAATCAGAATTTATCTGATATTTGCATTGGACGATGAAAACAAAAACACAGCATAAATACATGTAAGTATCCCGTAAGTATATTAGAAGCTAAGCTAGCATTTGATATTCCTTCTCAACTTTATCTATTCCGACATGAATCAAACTATAATTAGGAATAGCAACAAGCTTGCATTGGTTTGGGATCAGTATCATCATTCCTGTTTCTTCCCCCTAAACCTACACGAGAATAGTGACCCTATTTTGATTCTGTTCCATTGTCTTTTATTTTATTTCATTTTTACTTGCTGTTTGATATAACGGCTTTTTCCCATCAGTAATTTTATCAAATACCTCTATATATATGTATACATATTGCTCAACCTCTTTTATTTTTCCCCTTTTTTACATCAAACGCATTTATATGTTGTTTATGGCCCTCACTCTGGCACTTATAGTTATATTACATGTGTGTATACGATAGGCAATTAAATTTCTACATCAAGACAATCTCTGTTTTGTCTTTCTTTGGAATTGTTCTAAACTTAAATCCATATAAAAATGAACCAGAATATGTAAAACATATGCAATATATTGATGAAAAAGGAACTCCTTGTCCTTTTTTTTTTGGTCGGCCTCCTTGTCCCTATTGAAACATCTCCAGTCTCCACAGATGCTTACATAGATGGACCCCTAACCATTTGTTAGACACATTTTTGTCAATTTTTCATACACACATATATGTACCTCTCTTCAACATGATGATAGGTTCCCTCTGAAAAAACTCTTAAACAATACTTGGAATGTGTGATACAGCACATAATTTGATATATTTAGTTGGTGTGCTCATTTGGGCCCTGGTATCTGTTAACCACAACACGAGAAAAAAATATCAGAATTTTAAATATGGCATTAGATATGAGATATAGTTGCCTTCAACTCCTCTCCTATCTCCAAATCACTGGCACCAGGCAAATCTTGATATTATGAGGCAAATTGAAGAGATTTCTGATATCAAAATCTTAAAGTAGTTTTTCAATTACTGTTCAAACAAGTCCACTAATCCCGGACAGAACTCATCCAACAAGCCAAACAAAATATTGCCAAGTCAGATAGCATACTTTATGCAATCTGGGTTTCCATTACTTTCTGCTAATATCTCTATCTCTTTGATACCATGGAGTTCTGTGTACCAATTCAGCTACCAGATAAATAAGAAGAAAAAGTCTGATAAAAGAACATCAACTATTAACTTAATCACTTTTTTCATTGTAGATGCATAGACTTTGGGTGCCATGGCATAAAAACAGTCATCTAACATGATATTTCTGTTTGAAGATGTCAAATAATTTAGCCTCTTGAATGGCATAACAGTATGTACATATATACAAATAACATATAAACCAAAAAGCAAAAAACATGAAAAGCTTAGCCTTATAATCAAATGGCATTAGGTATCTTTCATCCTTCAGAAAAACACATATTGTATTACATGCATATTTGACATCCCAACTTTTTCTTTTTTTTTTGGATATGAATGTGGCTCAACCTTCTCGTAGGACATGTCTTAAACTGATTGATGCTATTTCTGTCATTTTTTAAGGTCCATAAGAGCTGTACAGGCTGCATTGCATTGCATCAAAAAAGCCATACAGAGTCAGCACCTAACATCTAGACCAAAGGTGGTTGTGGTGTCAGATACACCTTCTCTTGTTAAAAGTATCATGCCCAACATAAGCGAATTTGCACAGGTAAGTTTTCAGTTCATGGCATGAATCTTTTGAGTACAACAATATGCCACTCTTAATGCTAAAAATTGCTTTTATTAGTAACAATGGAAATTACTGCTCTGAAATTAGAACAGGCTATCTGCTGCAGTAAATACTTATTTTCTTCATTATGTAGTTTTCTATTGCTTATTGTCTGAACATGATATTTGCGGCAACCATCAATAAATGCAGTAAAATTCGGGTGCCTTTGTTACCAGGTTATTTATTTTGATTATGAAAAGTTCAAAGGAAATATCTTTGAAGGTTTGCCCAAGTTAGATTTTAGAGTGAAGGATTGGGGTCCAGCACCTAGATGGGTTGCTTTTGTGGATTTCTTTCTTGCATCTCGCGCTAAATATGCTGTTGTCTCCGGAGCTCATCGGCGCGTTGGAACTACATATGCTCAATTAATTGCTGCACTGGCTGCAACACGCAATCTGGGTACATGCATTTCCCTCACCCCTTGCATTATTTGTTATTACTTGCCTCTTCAAACACACCACTGAAGCATCTGAAAACTGTTTTCTTCAGGAGACAACTCGTCTAGTTCTAGTTTTTCATTTTTGAGCAGTTTCCAGAGTACTATGATGACTGAAGGTTTGAAGAATCAAATTGGTTGGGGTCATGTGTGGAACAGATATGCTGGACCGTTGAGTTGCCATAACCAGACCAACCAATGTGCTTTCACACCTCTTCTCCCTCCTGGCTGGTGGGATGGCCTGTGGCAGTCACCTATTCCAAAGGATATTAATCGTCTTGCTGCCTATGGCATCAAACTGACTGGTCTTGGCACAGTTGATTATGATTCCCTTCAAAATTACTGTAGTACAAGGAAAAATGTTGAGAGAACCGTCACATTCAATTTGTAGCGTTTGGAAGACACATTTCATTGTATTCTTTATGGTATAAACATAATAATTTATTAGTATAGAATTTGTTAAGTCATTCTTTTCAGTGAGTTTTCTTATTAGTACATCTTCTGTCATTTTAAATGTAACCAAACAGGTTATATAGCTGTAAAAATGAAATTTTGAGTGTTGAAGTTATATGAAGATATAAAAAGAGGAATAGAAAGAAATGAGACTCTCAATTAGGCTTAGTGGTAGTGTAGGATTATCAGCATAGTACAATTTTTTTAACATTCCATCAAGTTGGTTGACACTTCTAAACCAGTTGGATGTCGAGAATTGCAGATGAAATTCGCAAACGCGGTTATGATGTTTAGAAGATACTAGATAGCAAAGTCAGATGCCAATACTACCAGATCCTCTGGTGTTACTACAAAACCCTAGCCATGCGCATGGATTCCTTAATCATTCATGTTTTCCCAAACTTAAGTTTTTTCCAACATTTTGCAGTTTAGCACAGTAACGGGGGCAATGAATCAACGCAATGAAAATAGTCTACACTAATAGCAAAAAGAATGAAGCCAACGTTTGAGCTATCTATCAAAGTCTAAATGGGGCGCATGATTGGCCAAACCAGCAAACATTGCTGATCAAGATACCAAGAGAATTAAAATTAAAATTCACAATAAGTGGTGATGAATGGCACAACCTTGGAAAATAATAACCAGAAATGCAGTTAACATAAAGACAAATTACAAAACTTCATACACAAATCAATATGGAAATGACCTGGGAATTACAAAACATTGTTAGTATAGTAATAGGATAGAATGGTCAAATAACGAATCCTTACATGCACAAGCACTGAACCTCAAACGCACAAGTCCATCAATCAGTCAGTTAGTTAAAGGACAAATGTAACATCCTTTTCTACAAATTAACTATCAAGGTGACAAAATATTTCATCACACTACACTGACTTGTGTAAGATTAAAACCTTTATACAAATATAATGCTTCCATGTTTCAGTGATGCATCTTTGCAACATTGCAATGTAAAAGGCAAGAGGAATCAAGTAAAAATTTGGATCATTTCTCGATTTGTCTCAGTCATCCTTGCAGAGGGCAGGGGCATGCTAATCTTCTCTATATAGTTCGAGTTGTCTTAGATGTCTCCAATGGGACAATTGATGTGGTTGTCCGTCTGCTTGTAGATAAACCATGGAAGTTTTACAGATGGAGGGATTGAGGGAAAATTCACTTGCCTAATGATCTGATCTCCACCAGCACACACTATATATATGAAGAGAAATTTCAGTTTTGGCAACAGTGCAAGATCCCAGACAATTTAGGAAAAAATACATGACCAAAGATTTCTTAATATATTAAGCTATCGCAAACTTCTGATTGTTACTATAACATTATTGCATAGGTTTGGCAAAGGATGCCAACAAATCAATGCAATGGAACAAAAATCTACCCATATAATTTATATCACAACCAACAATACATAAGCTACAGCTATGTATCAAGTCAAAACTTCACCAATTGAAAGGCTACACCAGCAAATATTGCTAACAAACAATGCTAATAATAATTAAAACAACATTGAAACCATAACAAATCCATGGCATAGTTTACTTATGGGACAGTATACGCCCATTAAGCTAACACTCTAGATCCTCTTGATTATTATGCATTACCAACTATAATAAACTTGAAAGTAAAAATACACTTAAAAGTTCAAACCATAAAAAGCTAGATTGAATTTGATAAATATATAAAAACGGGGTTTTCTCAGCTGAAACCATGTAAAAGATTCAAAATTTACAAACAACTTCAACAAGTTCAAAGCTGACTCAAAACCATCTCATAACTTTCACAATTAGTAGAAACTAACCTCAACCTCCTTAAACTCTGTGTGTCAAACTCAAAAGGAAAGACACCTGGAGTGTGGAGAGAAAGAAAGAAATCCAAAAAAAATTTGGACCATTTCTCGATTTGTGCGTGTCATCCTTGCGCAGGGGCCATGCTAATCTTCTCTGTATCGTTCCAATTTTATCGGATGTCCCCGAAGGGACAACTAATGTGTTCCCATGGTGTTATATAAACACAGTGCATGGAGCATATTTGGTTGATGTGGGACTATAGAGACAGTCACAGTGCAGTCACTAGCAGGAGCACGATGCACGAGTCCTGCACAGCCCTTCATTGGAGGCAAACATGAAACAACATGCAAGATGAAAGATGGAATGATACACAGAAATACACAGATATTTCAATGTATTCTATTATTATCATTTATATGCAGCCAACCTATACATGTTTCTGAGGACCTTTATATGCAGCCAACCAACCACCTAACAAATTAGTTCAACTTGTCCTATTTAAATTAAAGAGCAAGTTCCTTCACTCTTTCATCTATATGCTAAATCATGGCAGACAAACAATGCCATGTATTAATATATTATATAGTATAAGAAACATAACACAACTAACTAGTTCAATTACCTCATTATATTTACATAAACTTTTGTAAAATACAAAACCTTGCTTCCTCATTTCAAAGATATGAAATTCCGAGTTATGTCAACTTATTATCCTTGCAGTGTAAAGGATACCTTGCCAGTGTCATAAAAACACAAGCCCACTCTTCTAGCAGTGTGGTATTCCTCCAAAGGTTTGACTGGGTAGTGTGCTCACTTCGGAAGCAAGCATGGACAGTGATGAAAATGCCCAAAAGAGTGCATACTCCTTTGAAATATACCCTTAGTCACCAGAATCATAGGAAGAACCAGGGAAACCAAAAAGGGAAGACAAGAATGAACTGATCAGAGAATTCTGAAAAAGATTTGGAAAGAGAAAGCATACTCGTTTGCAATGTAAAAAGAATACTTCCCTAGCTAACATTTCTTTATTGTTAGTTACATTTAATTTCTTTCAAAAACTGTAAAGTATAATTAGAGGTGTAATTAGATGTGGTTAGAGGAAGAATAAAAAAAGCAACCAAATCAACCACAAACAAGTTAATTGTTATAATTTATAAGGTCAATTGGTTTTAAAAAGAAAAGAAAAAAGTAGTAAAGATTTGTCACTATAGATTTGAGAACGATTTCTCTATATGCTCATCATGCACAATGACTAACTACATCAAATCCAAGCATCAGAGTCCTGTTAGCAAGAATAATTCTGCTTACTATGCAAAGGCTAATCAATTATAAGTTCAGTACAAGTACACACCATCAAACAAAGGAAAGCTTAAAACTTGAAACTACCTATTAGGGCACAGAAAATACATCCTATTCCTATAGTTGCCTTTTATTACTACTTCTGGCTGCTGTGGAAAAATTATGAAACTTACATGTGAATTTTGAAGGAGCTCAGATGGTCTTGATAAAAATGTGATTAAATAGAAGACTGCAAGCAATCATTTTGGAACATTGCAACCCAGCCCACCATAAATGATTCCAAGAATGCCTGTGATCAGCCAACAATCAACAAAATGGTTCAGTTAATTTGTCCAATTACAGAAGTAGATTTTCACTGTTTTATGCATGTACAAATTTTTTCGTCACATAGCCTAACAGCCCTAGCCACATTTAAACCTTATATGAGTGAAAAAGGGACAACATGAGCAGAGATTCAATCATTTATTCTTTTCAAAAGATTGTCATTGTAACATTCACAGGTTTAGAAGCACAGAATTGGTGGCCAATGAATAGATGCAATGGGGGAAAAAGTTCCATGACTAATTTTATGTGAAACTGAATGATGCTTACTGATAAAAAAAAAAAATAATAATGATAATTCAGGGGATGAACCAAAGAAATATCAAGGGGTTATCTGATGTTAGGGGAAACAAACTAGGAAGTGTTCAACAACTTATTCAATGTTATATATATATATATATATATATATAAGCATCAATGTTATATTAAAACATAACATAACAAAATATCAATTGCTCAGGTGATATACTCCATCACCTGGTGTGGTAATATAGAATATCCCAAGACCGTGTCAACAATACAAGTCTTGTAGGTCGTGTTGAAAAGAAGAACATGCATAAATTATAATGGCTCAACACTTGATAAGTGTAACTAGAAAGACAAGGAATATTAGTAAACAACAAAACCCAACAAAAACTATGAATCCTTACATGCATAAACGCTGGATATTTATTCAAACGCAGAAAAGGAAAGACATGTGAAGTGAAGAAAGAAAGAAATTGCAAAAAAAATTTGGACCATTTCTCGATTTGTGCGTGTCATCCTTGCGCAGGGGCCATGCTAATCTTCTCTGTATCGTTCCAATTTTATCGGATGTCCCCGAAGGGACAACCCATTTGTTCCCCTGGCGTTATATAAACACACTGCATGGAGCATATTTGGTCAATGTGGGACTATAGAGACAGTCGCAATACATTCACTTTGAATGATACATCCTTGACAGGAGGCAAACAAAATTCATCTCAGAGATTCGGACAGAAGAAGAAAGTTGGGCCTCACCTCACAGTCAAGGCAAACAAAAACGAAGATACTGAAATTTTGTTTTATTTTTCGAGTAATAGGGACGAACGAAAGTGTAGCCGTGTAGGTGAACCTTATAGCCCTGTCATTGCTTAGCAACTTTTTTCTAGCTTGTCTTGTCACCGCACTTGCATTTTTATTTTCTTTAATTAGTTATATTATATTTATTTTTTTATATATATTTCCCCTATATTCAAAGGCTATAATATAATCGCTATACTGTGGCAGAAAAATATAAAGAAAATAAGGATTTAGTCTTAGATCGTCCACGGTTTTAAAATGAATTGCATCAATCCATTCTTGTTCATTGATTTATTTTAAGTTTAAATATGTTTTTAGTATATGTAATTTAGTATTTTTTTTTTTCATTCTTGCAATTTTTTTTTTATTTTAGTCCTTATCAATTATGTTTATTTTATTTTTCTTCCTTAAAACAATTTAGATAACGTTTTAAACAGTAAAAAAATATTATCTAAATCGCTTTAAGGACAAAAAACAAAACAACATAATTTGTAAGGACCAAAATCAAAAAATATATTTTACAATGACAAAAAGCAAAAAAATCATAAATTATAAGAACTAAAAAAGTATTTAAATCTTTATTTTGTTATTTTTTATAAGCGATTTATTCTAAAGTTTAATGATGTTGCACTTATAATGTATAACAGTTTTATGCTGTTATTTAATTATAAATTATTATTAATATAATTTTTAATGTATTTATTATAAAAGTCAACAAATTTTACTATATATAATAAGTTATATAATGATAATTTAAAATTATTTTATATTATAAGTGTATAATTTATTTTTTCTTTTTGCACTATCATCATATAACATATTATGTATGATAAAATTTGTTGACTTTTGTGATAAATATATTAAAAATTATATTCAATATTAATATGTGATTAAATAATAATATAAAAAACTAAAATATGAGACTTGGATGTGTATAAAAGTTATATCAATATAAGTGATTAAAAGTTATATCAAAAGATATGAGACTCTGGATGTGTATAGATACGGATCCTCTCCAATAGTGGTATCAACTGGAGGTCCAATTAGAAAAATTCCAACCGTTTGATTAAATTAGCGACTCTGGTTTTGCCACGTGTACTATGTTATTTTTGCTTCTCTCTGATTCACAGTCAAACAAAAAAAAAACACTCTTCTCTCGTTTTCTCTCTCTAGATTGCAGGGAAAGAATGGCAAAATGTCTATTGTAAACCTCGTTCTCGGCTACCACCGTCGACGACCACCTCCGCCTAATGAAACTCAACACACGTTCTGCCCGTTTGATAGACATATGAGCCAACAATTTCCATTTTCTGCTCTGTCACAGATACTAAAATTCTTTTAAAACTTCCTTTAAATTCACCTTAGACGGTTCCGTCAGGGTGGTTGAGAAGCAATTGTGCGTGAAAAATTGTTATCTTCATGATTTTTCCTTGATATTCCAATATTGTATTTGAAAGTTTCAGGGAATCATTTTTTTTTTTTCCTTATCTAAATAGAATATTATCATGGAATTTTCTTAATTATTTATTCCAGAAATGTTGCAAACAACATGCTATAATTACTTTCTGAAAGTTAAGTGCAAATCTGCATTCCTAATAGCATGTAGCAGTTATCGGAAGTGAAGTCCAAAGGGTCGTGGAGTTCGCGGGCATTGGTTTGAGAAAAGGGAAAGGGAAAGAATTGAGGATTTGATGTGGATAGTGAAACGGTGAGTTTTGATGAATAGATCTCAACCATTCATTATAATCCTACGGTGTCCATTAATTAAATTGGACACTCTCCAGTTATTTACAAATTGGATGGGCGGTGATTCTGGTGAAAAGAAGGAGTGGGAGGGTGTGTGGCGTTGAATTACATTCTAACATTTTTTTTAATTTTAAAATTGTCAAAAATCATATTTAAAATTTAATTGATTTGTCATAAACTAATGACGTATTTAAAAAATTTATCAAATTGCCATGTTCTAACAACATGACAATTTAGTTTTTTAATTGATTTGATAGTTTAAAATAGTTAGAAATTGTATTTAAAATTTAAATTAAAAAAACTAAGTCTCGTTGTGAATAAAAAATTATATCGTTTGCCATGCACCAACACGTCTATGAAGATGGACCAAAAATAACATTTTTCAAATGATAAGATTAAAAAAAGTAAATTTAAAATTGAAAAATAAAAAACTATAGCGATCCAAATTTAATTTTATTAATATTTATAATAAATAAATATTTTTAATATATAAACTAAATAATATATAAATTAAATAATAATTAAAATTCATAATAAATAGATATTTTAAATTATAAATTATATTTTAAATTTATATTGAACTTTGATTTTGGTTTTTATAAAAAAAAAATAATTTGATTTTCATTCTTAAAAAATATGAAATAATAGTTTTTAGTCTTTATTATCATGAGACACTTGATAATTGCTTATGTATTTGATAATGATTTTAAGTTTCTGAGAAATGAAATCAAAGATTTTTTTTTTTTATAAGGACCAAATTAACATGCGTTTATTTTACAAAGACTAAAAATAATAATTTTCTATTTTAGAAAAAATAAAATCTAGAATTCTAGAAGAAAATTACAATTACAAAGATGAAAAATAAAATTCACTAAACCATATTTTTAATAAAAACATTTATAGTTTTAATTTCTACTTATTGGATATTTATTAGGATCTGACGAAAGTTTAACATGAAATTATTCATTTCACGGTTACGCAATGACACAGAAAGTAACGCACTCGCAGCCAGCCGAATTTTAATAATTTGTAGACGCCCTTCTAGATGTTGTTGGAGAAATTGGATTTTCGAGAAAGTACTGATTACAGATTTTTATTTATTTTTAATAGAAAAGTTTAGGTGAATTAAACTTGAATCTCTAACTTATTAGGTTCTAGAGTCGGGCACGCCTCTAAGTTCAATAAAAATATTTACAAACTACTTATCAATCAATAAGGTGAAATAGTATGTTACTATTTACCAATTGACCACCATTATTGGCAGTAATGATTACTGATTAGTATTAAATATAAATATATTTAGACTAAATACTTTTAATTATTTAAATGCAAATATTGTTTTTTATATATGTACGTATGTATGGGTAATGGGTATATAGAGAACAATAGAAAATTTTATATCCTCTTCCAAAAAAATAGAAAATTTTATACAGTCTGAATTGATAAAGAAACCTAGTATTTTTATTCGACGATACCTGGGTCTTTTTTTTCTTTATTTTTAAAATACAAAAAAATCAATACGATTTAAAATAAAAGTTCATTTCTATTTTACTTTAATTAATTAATTGTGTTGTTGTTTATGTCTTTTAACTTTTATTATTTTATTATAACAACATTATTACTATATATTTTATATATCTATAAAAAAAGTTTTTAAAATACAAACTACATATATATGACATTGGTTATGTTCGACAACTCATTTCAACTAGTTTCTAGCTTTTTTTTACTAACTTGTTCGACTTTTTGGTAAACAAGTTTTTTTGGTAGCTTTTAATAACGTTTTTTAATTTTTTTTTTTATTAATGATGTAATTTTTTGTTCACAATGAGAATTTAGTTGTACAAATATATTGTACATATTGAAAAATTAATTTGTTGTATAAATCAAATTATAATGTATAAATATATTTTTAAAAAGTGATAATATTTTTAAAAAAACTTATTGTATAAATAAAAGAGTAATTATTTTAAAATATTGTCGTACAAATATTCTACTGGTTATAAAGCAATGGGTTGAGGCTTTAAAAAAAAAAATTGATTCACAAATTTATAAGGGTACCACAGAATTTCTCCCATTACTTTGCTGGAAATGTTCATGTAAATCACGCCATGAATTTTATTTAAACACAATTTTTGCTGACATAGTTTGTTATTATAAATTTTAATTATAAAATAATTTATTTTTTATAAATTTTTATTATATAAAATTAAATATTTATTTTCTGTAATCCATAAACTAAAATACTAATTATATAATAATTTAAAATAAACATAATTCATTCCCGCAAATACAGCAAACAGTCGCCATTGTTGAACGTGATGTGTTTGCCATTTAACTTCTTTATTTATTTATTTATTTGGGACGAAACTTCTGTTTTGAATTTGAATGCTTCAATATCGCAATATTTGACAAACACATAAAATTAATATTTAACATTAAAGAAAAAAAGATGATTGAAATATCACGCAGATTATCCAAGTGGAAAAACCTAACTTTGAAAATTAAAATTACTGAAACAGAGGAAAGAAAGACAGCATAAAAATAAAAAGCCATATTTTTTCTTATTATTTGTAAACATACAGATTTGCATAGTTTAAAAAAAATATATCACGTACGGTTAAACTACTTTATATATTGAGTTTTGTCATGTATTCAAATTCATACGTGAAAGAGATGATGAATTCAGTGATAAAACTAATTTTATAGTAAAATGAGAAGAATAAATTTAAACAATATAACTATACATAAACAATTAATAGAAAAGAAAAATAAAAGAGAAAGAGAAAGAGGCATAGCAAAGCAAACTAAAGAAAAATAGAAAAGTAGTCCAACAAGAATTTAATACTAGTACATGTTCATATCTTTGAAGAATACTCTAGGTAAACAAAGAACCAATGATGGCCATTAGTGAGTCAGCACCTTCATTCACACTATGGATACAAGTGAAACCAGCGGTAGTGCTTATAAATACAGGGCACTCTTCTGCTAAAGAGCCACACACACAGCAACCATTAACATCTTCTCAAACTTACTAGTTTACATTATTCTTCCATTCCATTTCCATATCATCATGGGTGTTTTCACATTTGAGGACGAAACCACCTCCCCTGTGGCTCCTGCTACTCTTTACAAAGCTCTAGTTAAAGATGCCGATAACATCATCCCAAAGGCTGTTGGTTCCTTCAAGGGTGTTGAAATCATTGAGGGAAATGGTGGTCCCGGAACCATCAAGAAGATCTCTTTCCTTGAGGGTCAGTTTAATTCTTTTCTAATTCATTATTATTCCATCTCTACCTATCTATATATGTACCAATACTAAGCATATTAATGAATTTAATGACTATAAACAATTTTACACAATCATCCAATTATAAATCACCATGTATGATAAATTTATTGACTTCTACAATAATTATTTTAAAAGTCATACAAACACTGATTTTTTAAACTATCAATGCATAACCATTAAATTAATTAATTATTCCTGATGTGAATGAATGGACAGATGGGGAAACCAAGTTTGTGTTGCACAAAATAGAAGCAATTGATGAGGCTAACTTGGGATATAGCTACAGCATAGTTGGGGGTGCTCCGTTGCCAGACACAGTGGAGAAGATCACATTCGAGTCCAAATTGGCTGCTGGTCCAAATGGAGGCTCTATTGGAAAGCTCACTATAAAGTACCAAACCAAAGGAGATGCTCAGCCCAATGAAGACGAGCTCAAAACTGGCAAAACCAAGGGTGATGCTCTTTTCAAGGCCGTTGAGGGTTACCTTTTGGCCAATCCTGATTACAACTGATCCAACTTCAACTTAATTATCATCACTGTCTTGCTTATATACTAGAGTTTCTTCACTTCTTGCGTGGAGTGTTATCCAGTACTGTGTGCTTTTTCAAGTTAAGTTGGCTTCCAATGTAACGAGTGTTTCCTTTCTTATTTCCTTTTGTGAGAGCCAGTCGATATCTTTGTATCTCACTTCATCAATCAATAAACTATAATAAAGGAAAGCATCATTTAAACTTCTTTTTTAATGTTAACTATAGTGAATTTATATAAAATAACCTTGTCTTCCCATGACCCTAGTGGTAACTTATGATTGGCCTCCAGTTGCGTCAAAATTTGCAAGCCCAAAATCAGAAATTTTGTGCCAAACTGTCACTCTCCTCATTTGCAGTTCTTTCTGACCAAGGTCCTGTATAAAACCACGTCATGTCAAATTGAGTATATAAGTTTTCAGAGCTTCAAATTTGTTGTGATCATCTCCATAACATAAGCCATAAGTCATGGTTATAAAATGTTCAGCTAAATTGTTATGGTTTCTGATCAACCAAACTTGGTTGCTAAAGTAGTGCCATTTGACAAGGTTTATCAGCGAGGGAAAAGGAAGAACCAAGTTTACACTATCAATACAACTATTATGCTTAGATAAAAAATAATGTAGTGTTTGCAAATTGCAGGTTACTACCACATGTTAGCATGATGGCTTCTTATGTTCAAATAATACTGTAATCCTGTAATTTCTATTTCTTAGGATGGGTAGGACTAGTTTCTGTCACTGCTATTGCAGTCTAGGGCAGTTATTTCTATTAGGATGGAGGGCAGTTATTCCTGTAAACAAATTAACTAGTTTCCTAAAAATAGAATAGACTATTATGCAGTAATTTTCAGAAGGTTGGGTACTTCTACACATGGAGATTGTTTGGTTCTCTCTAACATACCCAAACTTTGCTAGCAAAATAGGACACAAAGGAAGAAGTCAGAAATCTGGTGATTTTCAGTCAGATTTGACTGTTCAAGGTCCTTTAACTAGATCTAAGGGACTGGACCATAATAGAAAAGCAATAACAACTGAATGACATTTCACTTTGAAAACTATAAATAATTTTTAGATAAAAGAAAAAGGAGAGAGCAAATAAGAGGAAACATCCTTCTAAAACATCCTGAAAATGAAGAAAGATATTCAGCATTAGAGAAAACAGTTTCCTATCCCTCTAGATAGGGTCTAAGAATCTATGTTGATGATACAACCATCTGTTTCCTATTATCTCAGGCATTCTAGAGTAAACAATGTTTTCTGAGTAGCCAAGAGATCAACTTAATAAATAGCTCCCATCAGCCTAATGCTGAAAATTAGGCAAGCAGGCAATTGCGATTATCTGTATGCATCACTTAAGATTAATTCTCAGTTATGGTTTCCATCCATTTCATTACATTATCATTTTTACTCTCTCTGTAACATATGTATTACTACATTGGACAATGTTGAAAATTGTCAGGGATGGACAAAGACAAACTATGTGTTACATTGTTAGTGTTACTAATATGAAAGAGAAAGCATTTCATTACTTAAGTAGATAGGACAAATTTGCAAGACACTGCAGTAGTAACAGTGGAAAATGAGCAGGTAAAGTCAACCTCAGCAACATCAACAACAAATTCCTTTTCCAATTAGGTGCAGTCGATCACATGAGCAGGTAAACTCAGCAACCGAAAAAGGTAATGTTGAAATTTCTATAAGCATAAATAAAAATTATTTAAGCATGGTGTTACTCCTCTGGTGCAAAGGAAACTCATTTTATGTGCTATATGGAGGAAACTTAGGAAAGATGATTGATATTCTAAATCTATGCAAGATGTTGAAATCATTAACATATTATTTGGAGTAATTATACATAATCTGTCAACATATCAAGGTGACATGTTTTGGAAGCAAAACAGTAGTACCATGTAATGTGGAATACCTGCATTTGAAGAATCAAGATCCCCCACTAGCTCAACAATAATCATTTGAAGCAAACCACACTCCTGGCAGACTTCACTAGCACCATGCCCAAATTCAAATTGAAATTGAAATTCAACTCAACATTAGATTCGAGCATTCAAACTCAACCTAGTTCCTCCATCTCAGGATAGCCCTTGCGAGCCATAATAGGCTTCACTTTCATCATTTCCCTGTACCTATTCCATATCCCATCCTTAATTCTCTTGTGCACCCCATCATCATCCTCCAACAACCGACCCTCCCCCGCCGCGCAAAGTGCGTCACAAACCAACCTATAAGTATACTCTCTCGGCACGGACCCTCCCTCAACCAACTCAGCAAGAAACCCCCAAGCCTCAACAACCCTCCCAGCCTCGCAAAGCGCGTGAATTACCGGCGTATACGAACTCGAACTTGCAACCCCGTGCCCCAACCTCTGCATCTCCCTCAGCATCTCAACACCCTTATCAATCTCATTCACAGCACTATAGTACCTAATGAAGCACCCATAAGTAACACGGTTCGGAACAACGCCCCTTGTTTTCATGTCATCAAACAACTCCAACGCCCTCTCCACGCGCAGAGTCTTGCAGCACCCATCAATTAGGGCATTGTAAGTGACAACATCGGGCACCAATTTTCTGAAGAGCATTAACCGGAAGAGACGCCCGGCCTCGTAAATGCGGCGGCGCGTGGCCTTCCGGCAGCCGGTGAGGATTCCGTGGCGGCAGTAAGAGCTTATGAGGATCGTGTAGGTGAAGGTGTCCGGCGGGCACCGGAAACCGGGAAGCTCCATTTGTTGGAGAAGGAAACGCGCTTTAGTGAACTTCCCCACGCGACAGAGCGCGTGGATTAGGGTATTGTAAGAGTGAGTGTCGGGTTGGCAGCGGAACTGTTTCATTCGGTGGAAGGTGAGAAGTGCTTCGTCGGCGAGGCCTTCTTCTCCGAGGAGTTTAATGACGCACGTGACCGTCGCGGTGGTCACGTGAGGGGAGTGTTTGAGGAGGTGCCAGAGGGGTTTGAGTGCGTTGGCGCGGGCGAGGAGGCAGGCGAGTTCGCGGCAAGTGGCTTCGGAATGGGGAAAGGCGAAGCGGGCCTCGACCCAGCGGAAGAACTCGACGGCTTTGAGTGGGCCGAGGTGGGCCTTGCGAGGGTCTCGGTGGGCCGCGGGGCCCAGGAGGAGGGTGTTGTTGCGGAGGAGCTTGTGGTGTTCGAGGTTGAGGTTGCGCTGCCGGAGCGGGGTGCGGTGGCGGAAGGTCCTCTGGCGGCCGATGGAGCGAGGGGATTGGAGGGTGTAGCGGGAGATGGAGCGGAGAACCTCCGTGACGGCGTCGTTTGACCATGGAGGGGGCGATGGTGGTGGTGGATGGAAATCGAATGGGAGGTCTTTGATTACCAGCACCAGTGCTTGGTTGGCTAGGTGTTTGTGAAAATGACGCAGTGAGTTTGTTGTTATCATTCAGAATTTGCACGATGGAGTTTGGGGATTATTGCAATTTGCAGAATGGTGTTTGTGCAAAAGGTGTAAACTATGCTCACTTCACTAGCCTGGCAAGGATAAAAATGCTAAAAACAAAGGCCATAACCAAAGGAAGAAGAGGGAAATCGAAGTGCTAAGAAGGAAAGAAACCTAACGGGAGAAATTACAAAAAAAATTTGGACCATTTCTCGATTTGTGCGTGTCATCCTTGCGCAGGGGCCATGCTAATCTTCTCTGTATCGTTCCAATTTTATCAGATGTCCCCGAAGGGACAACACAACTAGTTGCATGGCGCTATATAAAAACGGTGAATTGTGCATACTTAGGCGATGTGGGACTATAGAGAGAAAATCGTAATGCTATTGCTAACTGAAGCACAGTACACAAATCCTGCACAGCCCTTTAGGGAAGACAAACAACATGCATCTCGATCAGAACGATAGAGAAGAAGATACAGATACTTCCATGTACTCTTCTATTTTTAATTAATTTTTAGATTTTCTTCTTGAATTATGTTTTAGGAGAACAACGAATGGTGTTGTACATTGAACGAACCACCTATATGTAGCCTCATAAAACTTTTTATTATTATCCTCTCTAACTTATTTTGAATTGACATTATTTGTGTTTTTATTATTTATCACTGTTACATTGATGTAAAACATCGGATTTTCTGACACACTGATTTAAAATAAATGAATTACTAATACACTGAAGTAAAACAAAGGAATCACTGATGCACTGACGTAAAGCATCGGATTCTCTGACGCATTGACGTAAATTTAACAATTAAAACAATAAATATTATTATTATTTAAATTATAAACACCAAAAATATCATAAACATGGACAAAATAGTGAAAAATAAAAGTAATGCATCATAGAGTAATTCACTAAGTCCAAAAAATGATTTTATTTTATTTTATTTTTTGCATTTTCAAGCATGATTTTGAAGATTTTTTAGGTTGATTCAAGATGTGAAAGTTGTACCATTAGATTTATCTACATAAAAACTATGAGATTGAACTATTGTTCAAACCATAAAACATCATAAACATGGACAAAATTGCACAAAAAGTTACCCCAATGAAAACCTTAAAGGAATTCAATAAGTCCACAAAGTGATTTTTTGCGTTTTCGGGCACGATTTTGAAGCTTTTTTAGGCCGATTCAAGATGTGAAAGTTGTACTATTGGATTCATCTACATGAAAATGATGAGAGAGCACAATTGTTTGAACCAAAAAATCCACATAAACATTAGCAAAATAGCGTAAAAAGTGACCATCAAGAAAATATTAAAGGACTCCACTAAGTGCAAAAAGTAACTTTTACAATTTTCAGACACGATTTTCAAGCCTTTCTAGACCGATTAAAGTCATAAAAGTTGTACTGCTAGATTCATCAACATGAAAACTATGAGAATGAACTCATGTCATACCAAATAACCTCTTATGCATAAGCAAAAAATCACAAAAAGTGATCCTCAAGAAAATCTTAAAATACAAAAAGGTATTTTTTTTAAGCTTTTGGAAACGATTTTGAAGCTTTTTTTGACTGACTCAAGTTGTGAAAGTTGTATCGTTTGATTCATCTATATGAAAAAGTACAAAAATGCACTATTGTTCGAACCAAAAAACCTCATATGCATAAATAAAAAATTGCAAAAAATTACCCTAACGAATAACTTAAAAAAACTTCAAATTTCAATTTCTCATCACTTAACAATTGTAAATTTTTTTTAAAAACAAACAAAAATAAAAAAATATTATTCTGATAAAAAATTAAAACCAATATTAACGAAAAAAGGAAAATAGAAAAAAGAAATCCAATTTTTTTTTTAAATGTTGAGAAATCGATTTTTAGGAAACCAATTTCTCATGGGTATGAAAAGAAAAGAAAAAAAAAAGTTTGCAGGTGAGAAATTGGTTGGTCGGGGATCGATTTCTCATCATGAACAGTGATTTGGTATATTTAGGTAAATAATCTTTGGTTTTTTTTTTTTTGTCTATACCACAAGTATCATTCACTAAATCTCTTTTTTCGAATATTTAACACAACTACATATTTAAAACTTGAAATCTCTGGTTAAACTAAAACGATCCACACCTGTTGATCCAAGCGTTTGGTAATAAATAATCTTTGGATGGTATATTTGGATAATTTTTTAAAAAAATATATATTCCGGTAAAAAGAGTCTTCTCTCAAACTTCTTAGTTTTTTATTTTGAATTTTGTACGAGAGAAAAAATGCGACAATTTGTTTTTTTTAAATGGAAACTCCCTCTTTCTTTTATATTAGAACTTCGAGACTTTCCGCATGTTCAATGTGCTGGCCGAATTTTTATTTGGTACAGAAAAAAAAACATTAAAGTTTGGAAAATATCATTAAATTAAATAATAAAATAAGATTAGATTATTTTAATGTATATATTTCTTATAAAGTATTACTAATAATAATGACAATTATTATTTCTGTTAGAATTATTTTTTAAAAATTAAGATTGCTTAAATATTTGGCTTAATACCCAATTTGGTCTCTTAATTTTTTAAATATGCTCAATTAGATCCCTTAATTTTTTGAGTATGCAATTAGGTTTCTTAGTTTTCAAAATTTACCCAATTGGGTCCTTTCCCTCCAATTATTGTTAATTTATAAATTTTGACGTTTCAATTTACGATTAGTGGTGGTTTTTAACCACCAATATATTTATGATTATTTTTTAATTAAAAATATATTAAAATAAATATAATTAAGAAAATATTTAACACAATGTGGCGGTTTTGAACCGTCACTTTATCTATTACTACCTTTGATCCTAATTATAAGCAACAAAGTAACTTTTTCTTTGGTCCTAATTATAAGCAACAATCACTAGTTTTTAAAGTAAATTTCTTTTGTACTCTTACTTTATTGTTTACTGTATTTCCTATACACAATGACAACCACTTAAAGTAAAGGGTGTTTTTGGAATAAAAATTGAACTTTTGGCAGAATTAGTTAAAAAAAGCTGTAATAATATTTTCCTTGGTATTGATGATTTGTCTTATGTTGCTTATAATTAGGACCAGAGGTAGTATTATTTTAAAATAGAGGAAACCAATAGAAAATTCTTTTTGAAAAGCATACGAATTTTATCAATTGAAAATAACTTATCCAGAGTTATTATACAAAACAAGGCAACGACTATGGTAGACCATGTGGGAAAGTGATTCATAATGGACCATTTTTTAAATGGTTGGATTTATCTAATATGCATTGTCATATCATGCACCTTATACACGTGATTACTTCTTCAACAACACTCTCTCTCTACACCCTTCACCTTCTGTCATTCTCGTCCTTCCTTCATTGTTGTCGCTGCTACTCCGGTGGAACCTCGCGGTCTAGGCTACCACCACCGCTGCTACAATCACCCACCTCCCTCGGAACTCGCCGCCCATGGAAAATCATGTTCGATTTTCGATTGCGTGGCCTCCCTGGCGACATCTCCGATGCAGTGGCGCACGTGTAGTCCAATACCGCAATTGGTGTCTTTGACGTGGCGGCGCACTTGCGCGCAACTGCCACATACTTCTAGATGAACTACGCCATTGTGGCTCTTTCTCTTCTTCCTCCGTGACAAGTCGCTCCTAGTCAAAACCTTGTGACTGCGTCGTGCTCATTGTCACCGACAACTCCGTCGCCAACTTCTCCCTTGACACCAACCCCTCACCCACTCTGTCCTCTTCTCCACCCTCTCGGTTATATCATTCTCTCCTTCACCACCAACTTCACTTCCTCCACCTCCTCCTCTTTGCAGCGACGCTTCCTCTCATTCTCCGCGTCATCGTCAGCCGCTGTGGCGCCAACTTCTTTTTGCTGCGATTTCAAATCCCTAACTGTTAAATGGTGACTAGTGAAAGTGTAGCCAACTTCAAACCAAAACTGCAATGTTTACTTGATCTGACTCGATTTTTTAGTTTTATCAAAGTGTGGGCACACACACTAATAGAAAGAACCTGTGTTTTGACTTTGGTGGCTTACCATGTAATTTTGAGTTTTCACTAAAATAAAAGCTAATGTTCAATTAGCATGCGTCCCCCATTCAAAGTTGAAGATATTTGGTTCTTTGTATTTTGATCAACCAAGAAAGAATCTAGTTCATTTTGCAGCAATTACATCGAGCAAGTTTTTTTTTTTACTCGAAAACAGTAAATTTAGACATGTTTGAACATGATTTGAGAATTTGTGTTTGGTAATTTCAGGACATTTTTTTTCAGTTTTTCTTGAATTTGTGATTTTGGGTTGTTGGGTCGGCGCAAAAAAAAATATCGAAACATTGGTTAGAGGGTTGCCGGAAGGGAAATGGGGGAGAGGAGAGAAGATCTAATGCAGAGGGTCTATAATAAGAATGTAAAACATAGATTAATCTAAAGGCTGATAATTATGGTGCTTGATGGACCACCTATAAAGGTGGTCCACCCTAGCCTTCGCCACAAAGCAAAACATAAAGAGCTTTAAAGTTCCTATTACCCCACTACAACTAGTACGAAATACACCATTAATCATAGCTTGCGAAAATAAAAATAAAACCCCTATGACTACAGTATCATCCATTATGGAAATAAAGATAGAATCGTTCCATGTAGTATAAAAACTCCCTACCAAAATTGCAAAAAGTTCTTCCTTTAAAAGTGCCTCCCCTTGACATACTGTAATTTGAAAATAACAATTAGCTCTATTCTATCTTGTACTTGTGTGTCCAATGAATTGCCTTTGCCTGAGCTTAGTTCGTGATATCTACATAAATGTCTGAAACTTCCTTACATCAATCATGCCCATGTATTGTTTGTAGAAATGCCCAGGTTAGTATTTGCAACCCCAAACACGAAACAACAATAACCACTGTCAGCATCATTTGATCGTAAATAATCCACAAATTCCTCCCCTTTAAAACCAGCCCTCCCTTTAAGCCCCTGAAACTGTTGAAAGTGACTTTATCTTTTAGGGTTCTACCCTTAAAATCTCTTTATGTTACCACCTGCCTATGTCATCACGACAATGGCTTATGAAGGGATTGAAGGGGTTGGGGAGGCTTCTAGAAGGAAGATGGTGAAGGATTGGAAGGGTGGGTCGTTGAAGAGGGTGGTGCGGAGGGAGTTTCTCTCCTGCGATTAGAAGGGTTGAGGTTTTCTCTGCCGCGATTCCACTTCTTGTTTTGCTTTTGTGGATGTGGGGCACGTCGGCGGGGATGGCGAGGTGGATGTGCATGAAGAGAGGGGCGGTTTCCGGTAACGCTGCAGCGGGCTCTAGGGGCGACGCTGCGGTGTCCACGATCTGGGTTCTCGAAGACCCTTGTTGCAGCGGTGGAGTGGCAAAACCTTGTTGCGGCGCTGCGGTGAAGTCCACGATCTGGTTCTGGTTTATGCTATTCAAAGATTTTTGGATTTTTTTTAAAATAATAATAAAGATAGTGACTGTTAAAAGCCACCACTATATGTGCATGTCATTAAAAGCCATAAACAAATACCCCTAAGTGTAACATATGACATTTTCGTTAATCAATTTAACGGAGTTAATGGAAATGATCCAATTGGGTAAATTTTGAAAACTAAGGGACTCAATTACATAGTTAAAAAATTAAGGGACCTAATTGAACATATTTAAAAAAACTAAGGGATCAAATTGAATATTAAGCCTAAATATTATATAAAAATGATTATATTTTAAAAATAGAATATATGGATTAATCATTGTACCCCTTGGCCTACTGATGCATACCCCTCGACCATCTTAACTGCTTTGGCCAAGTAACAGGATTTGTGGGCCAAACGATTCTCGGCCCATTGGAACTATACCACTAAATAAGAAGGAACTTGGTATTAGATAATAAGTATTGTTGAAATATAAGATTAAACATAATCCATATGATAATGCAAGATTAATGTTAACGATAATATCAAGGTAAGACCCATGGATCTCAAGTCATTAAAGCATGTATAAATAGGGTGAGATTCTCGAGGTAAAAGGACTGTTCATTCTTATTATTACACTCATTTATTATATTTGGGAAAATTACTAACTTGAGCGTCGAAGTGTCTTTGCAGGTACCTACCCCCTCCGATACGTGATGAAAGATTGAAGACGACGAAGACAAAAGGATACAACTCAGCACAACAGGAGAAAATTACTACCGTACCCTCGGACAGGTACAATCATATTATTCATCAAAAGTGAAATGTTAAAATTATTAGATTATATATAAATATTATTTAATAATATTATAAATTAGAAAATGAAAAAATAAAAATTAATAAATTATATTAGAGTAGATTTCATATAAATTTTACTTTAAATTCTATATTTTTATTAAATATGATTCTCTTTAGCACTTTTTTAGATCTAAAAAAGAAATGAGAGAAAAAAAATAAGAAAAAAAAATATAAAAATTAGAATAAAAAATGTATTCTTTAGACAAATAAAAATAAAAGAAAAATGAAAAAAAAAATCTTTTATTTAGGTAATTAAAAAAGTGAAAAATAATAAATTGTATGTAAAGATTTGTTTTAGAGTTTATTATAAAAAAAATATTCACCCAAATATACATAGGTGTTTTTCTTTATTATTTATTTAATCACTGTTTGTTTATTTAAAATTTAAAATTATCTATACATTAGTAATTATTATTATTTAATTTAAAAATATTTTTTATATTTTTTTATGGGTAAATAACATATTTGGTCCCTGAAAGATGCACTGGGTGTCAATTTAGTCCCTGAAATTTGAAAATCACTAATTTAGTCCACAAATGTGTAAATGTTGCAACAAATTAGTATTGCCATTAACCCTGTTCTTCTTCTTCTTCTTCTTCTTCAAGAACTTAGGGAAGTTGTTCTACACATGCCCATTGCCAAAGGTTTGAGAATTTTGGTGTGAACGTCTTTGGTTACCTCCCCTATTTTTTCTTTTTTGTTTTATAATATCTTAATTATTTTTAAAAAAATATTACAGAATAATGGATCATGTGATTACTTTGAATGAATTCATGTTGGTGATGATGAGAAGTGGAAGGAAGACCTTATGGTGAAGCTTAATTTGTTGGTCTCTAAAGTGAAGATTTTGAAGAACTATTTTTTTGTTTGGTTTATTATGTATTTGATAACAACAACATCTTACTTGTTGTGGTTGGTATACAAAATGTGTTGTAATTCCATGAAGAATGTTCTCTAGTGTTGTATTTATTTCAATAGAAAGAATGCTCTATTGATTTCAATTTCAAAGTTCATGTTAGATTGTAATTGCATTTTTTATAATGAAGCAGACCAAAATTGAATGAAATCAATTGGCAAAAATAACTTACATTTGCAACTAACTGTCAAAATGGTCTGACACATTTAACACTTAATGTCAAAATGGTCCAAAAAGAGTATAACTAACTGACAAAATAGTTCACGACATGAATAATAAATGTTCATTCATAAGTTAACCTTGTTCATTACAATGCCAAATCCTACTAAAATTTCTAATGTGACAATACTAAAACAAAAAAAGGACACCACATATTGTCCATAATCTCCATGAAACATCCCACAAGTAGTAGATAATATTGTCACAATAAAAATTCCAAAAAAACGAGTTCAAAAAGTAAATTATTCCTCAAAAAACCATTACAACTTAATTGCAGCTTAACCACGGCAGCCAACAAAGCACCGCCACTATATTCACCGTTCGCCAATTGCAAAGCAAAGCGCAGAAAGGAGGAACGTCTAAGGCTTTCTCCTACTAGCTGTGAATAGTAACAAATGGTAATATGACCTTCAGTGAATGGGGAGCTTAAGAGATAATATATATATATATATATATATATATATATATATATATATATATATATATATATATATATATATATATTTCACTGACAAATTGGTCCCCTAACTTGATACCAAGACGAATATTTTTCTACCAACATGGCTTATTCTATATCCAAAGTGATATTACCAGAATTCGAATCCTGGACCACTTGGTTAAAAGACACAAGTCACTACCACTTATACCAACAAATGTTGGTATTTAATATAATATAATATTTTATTGAAAAAATCTACTATGTTTTTTTTAATATGACGTGTGGATGGTTGAACCAGGTGCCTTGTATAGCGTCAAAACATTTGCAATCATAATTAAACAAGTTCAAAAAGTTTCTTAATGAATCAAACAAACTAATACTACTATCTTATCTTTTGAAAAAGATAAAATTTAATACACCAAAATATAAATAAAAAAAATAGTACGAGACCCATTAAAAATTTAAGAACTAACATCCTTTTACAATACTCGATGCTCTCTCTCAAGCACTAGGTTGCTACTGATTCCTACTTACTATTAAGTGTAATTTTTGCATTATCTATAATTCTATATACAACTAAAACAGATTTAAATATAAATATTAATGTAATATTTAATGTTATAAAAGGATAGCCGTTCGGACAATAAATTTGTGCTTAATTTTAGAGTATAACCTTAGGAAGATAAATGCATGCTTGGATAGATAAGTGCAAAAACATGGCTATAGGAACTAAGAATAAAAGGAATAACTTCCATCCATTAGTAGGAAACCTCGAATCACCTGAACATCATTAAGCAGCATAATTATCAAAGAATCATTTTCATCAATAAAATGTTTAATAGAAGTACAATTGCAAAGAGATAAGGAGAGATATGACACATTATAGGACACTTTCAGAACACCTCTAAATGTGAATGAAATCATCCCTATCAAGTGAGAAGCACATATAGTATTAAAAGAATAACAAAGCATGTAGGGCATTAGAGCAATTATTAAAAACTTCTACTCATCATGAATACATGTAACGAACACACAACACAGATGAAAGAAGAACAAGAGCTTGAGGGAAAATCACTTGCTTCTTCACCAGCAAACTCAACACAGAAATTTTCAGCTCAGGCAACACTTCCAGATCCCAGGCAATTAGGACAAAATCCATGACCAAAGATTTCTCAGTCAATTAAGCTTTCCCAAACTTCAGATCGTTACCATAACATTGCACAAGTTTGACAGAGTCGAGACCAACAAATCACTGCAATCGAATAAAAGTATACACATATACCAAAATAAATAATACCTAAGCTTGACCTGTGTATCAAGTCAGAACTTCACCTGATAGACTATACCAGCAAATGCTGCTAACAATGTTACTAACAATTAATTATAGAAGAACTCACTAGGGTCGGACCTAGTGGTAAAGGGTTGGGATAGCTTACACGACATCTTAGGTTCGAATCTCATTACAGAAAAAAAAAATTATAGAAATTAAAAGCAGGATAAATCTGACAATAATAACCAAATAACAACAATATTAATGACCAAAAAGGCTTTGTTTCTCTCTACTGTCAACTGAAGAAAATAAGAGATTGTATAATAAGAGGTGAAACATATTTGGGAAGTGCTCAAGAACTTGGTTTAAGTTAGTATTGTGATTTAGAAAGAAGGAAAAAAAAAAAAAAATTATTATATACGTTATAGAGTAACACTAGAAGTTCATTTTAACATTATATGCCATTATGCCCTGACAAAACATGTACAACAAAATAAATATTCAGTGTATCACCCAAAGTGCTCGACCACCATATTAACACCAAGCATACACACATTCTGCTCAGATTCCACCAGAAGCAAACAAGAAACATCTCTCAATCTATACACAAGAAGGCAGTTCTTTCTTCAAAGCAGAACAAAGAAAGATCCCGATATTTTGTATCTTTTTATATGTTTTGAGACACAAGAAAGGGTAGTGTGAATAGAACAAGGTACCTTTATTACTATCAGTAGCCTTATACAGGAATGTTATTTTACTTTTAAAGCATTATTTCCACAATTCCACAAAATTGTCCATAGGAATGAGCAAACATGCCAATAGTGTATCCTAAAGCAAACATGCCAGGCATTTCGTTGCATAATGGCCACCTAATGCCAATTGTAGCCTTATAAATTTTAATTGTTTCCACTTCAACCTTTTTATACCCACAAAAATACATAGCTAAGCCAGACAAATCATTTACTTATTGAATCACCAATACATATCGTTAGACAGATAAAACTGAGACTTAAATGGACTCTTATTAAATCACAAAAATTAGATAAAAGGACTTTGTAAGCTTTCAAATGTACAATTTTCAACTAAAAATGATAAAGGTAGCATACAATAGCTCAAACTTTTCTTCTCTATATGATGATCCATTTCATAAATCGTTTCTTTCAGGACCATGCTCGCACTGCAGATATATACAATAAACACATTTTTCCTGCCTGTTCTATCTTAAAAAATTAATTAATTCAGAATACCTAATATATAGCATAATAGTATAAAGATACCAAGGAGGTCTAGCTCACTTGGTTGAGCAGGGTGTATGAGTTGTTGTAACGCATATGATACTGTCAAAAAAAAAAAAAGATACATAACTAGTTCCATTACCTCAAAATCCATTCCACAGGCACGAGTAGCCAATAATTACTTCTGCACTTGTTGGATGTCATGAACTCCAGATGAAATTCTGTGAACATAACCTTTATGATGTCCAAAGTGATTGTGATGTCACTTCAACAGGAAGCAAAATTGTAGATGGCCAGATCCTAGACAATTAGCATAAAAACGACGAATAATGAATTTTGACATACATAAAAAATGAGCCTGAAACATTTAAAGACCATGTTAGTGTGCTACCAGCATTCAAAGACAAAGTGAATCAAGGTGACAAAATAATTAATTACATTAACTTTTGTAGATTATGAAACCTTATAACATGTGGTTCCTCATTTCAAAGATATGAAACTTACGATACGAGTAATGTCAACTTATCTTTACAATGTAAAAAGGATACTTTCCCAGTTCATAAAAAATAAGCCATTAAGCCCTCTCGCTTATTCACTGCACATTATGGTCACTTCACAAGCAAAAATGAAAACACCTAAAACAGGTTTGAAATATGCCCCTAATGATCAGAACCATAGGAAGAAGCAGGGGAAACCAAACTGCAGAAAAGCAAAGACATCTAAATGAGAAATTGCAAAAAAAATTTGGACCATTTCTCGATTTGTGCGTGTCATCCTTGCGCAGGGGCCATGCTAATCTTCTCTGTATCGTTCCAATTTTATCGGATGTCCCCGAAGGGACAACACCTGTGGTGGTGCATCCCCTTATAAACAAGAATAATTTATTAAATTTGGGCGGTGTGGGACACCGGTGGGAAAACACGCTGAAGTAATAATGTTGAGTATACGCAGCCTCCGCCGAAAGCAAACCACAAGCATCATCTCTTAATACGAACGGTGTCCGTTGTTGCCAAAGCTGGCTAAAGAAAGATTCAATTATTTTAAAATATTTCTCTGTACACAGGAATCGGTGGTGTAAGTAGAAGTAGCTATCATCATGACTCTGTTCTGCACACTGCAGCCTAGTTTTGATTTGACATTTTACCATTTATTTTGTTCAATTATTAGTATCGATTTTTATATTTTATTCCCTACATTTTTTCTGATTTTTCAAAGGAAACTGAAATACTTCTGAGTTCTGGCACATGTGAAATAAATATCTGTAAATTAATTGAATCGATAATATCTCCCATTGATTTTTATATTTTTTTAAAAAAAGTTGTTATATTTTACTTTTTATAATGTTTTGTAGAAAAGAAAGGATAAAAAAAATGTACAATAAAATAGATTATGTGATAAAAACATTATATAAATAAAATAATTCTTAAAATTTTATGCATGACATGATTAGCGTATGCCATTTATTCACGTTGAAATATCAATCCAAGTTTCGAATCACTTTTATCCCATCCAAGTTAAGTATAGCTTCAAAGATCACCCAATCTACCATAGTCACTACTTCAACTATCTTATAAAAGTAAGTCAGAAGCTACTAAAACAAACTTATATATTAAGTAAGTTTATTTTAATCAAACTAACTTATAAACAACTAAATAACTTACCACACTCTTATAATTATGACTTTATTAACTAGTACACATGCCAATTTGAGGCAAAAGTTTGTTGGGGCTAATGTCGGTGTTTTACTAATGATATCTACATTTCTTCATAATCTTCAAATTCCTTCTCCCTCATCGTTTTAAATTTATTTTCATTGCCATGATTGATACTTGCATTCATTTAGCATGGTTGATTTAAGATACATCCATCTACAAAAGAGAAATTAAAAATGGTTCAACAATTGCTTCTGAAACAACTTAATCCTCACTAAATAGTTTTACCATGATCAATTTAAGAAAATCTGTAATCTACATATTCAGTATTTTACACAATCCCTTTCCAGTTTCCAATAACTAATTCAAATTTAAACTTAATGGTGAGATATCCTTTTATGACAGATCATTAGTTAAAAAGAATAATAAAAATTGTTTGTTTTAGACGGTGGGTTGTATTTGTAACTCAAACATTATGGGATTATACATGATACGCAATGTTCCTACTTAAAGTGGAATACATAAAACACTACAGTGGTATAGAAAGTAAAGATTTTTGTCATGGCAAATCCATCTGAACAAGTTTCTCACCCTAACACACCAACTACATTTAATTCAAGCATAAGAGGTAAGTTAGCAAGAACAATGCCGCTTGATCCATCATTGATTTCCTCCTGGACAAACTCCCAGTACTCCATGTCAATGGCATTCAGCCATAGAGAGAGAGAGATGCAGCAACTTCCACAGGTGCAAAGGCTAATTAATTGCATAATACAACATATCAAGCAAAGCAAAGCAAAGCTCACTCTCAGAACACCAAACTTAGAAGCAGAATGCCTAAAAAACACTTACAAACACCTTGCAAATGCCTACAACCCCCATATTGCACATAATTTTGCTGTAGAATTACCACATGAACAGTGTAATTTTTTTTCATCATAACGTAAAATCAAGTCTTCAAGTCCCTTTGGCCACGCTATTTGAAGCAATAATGGCGGCTACACATGACGGTTCTCGTGTGTCAAACTGCTACTGCTGCCTCCACCGACACGGTTTGGTTCCCCCACCCTGGCTGCCAAAGCCAGAACTTCAGGGGACATTTCCCAGCTTCCACTTTTTCTTCCCCAGCTAGATCGCCTAGGATGCATTCCAGCCCGGTCCGAGTCATCTACTGTTGTCCTAATTTCAGGAGACAATTCACCATCCTTTATAGTCACACGATCATTGTTTAATTGAGCTTCAGAATCATCCATTCCAGCACCCATGTCCCACACTGTTTTCCTTCCCATCTCTATGTCCTCCCCAGCTTTTCCCATATTTTGGTTCATAAATCCTCCACCCACCGATCGAGTAGGTAATGCTGGTTCTCTTGGCACCATTGCCCTGAAATTGTTCTTTGACGAGGGAATGCTGATGCAGAATATCTCTTTGAAATTATTCAACACTCCTTTATTATATGGGTTGGCTCGCCGATCATATCGGTATCTGAAGTTTTCATAAGTAGTCTGCAAGAATAATGGAGCAAATATGAAGCTGTATACATCAGAAAAGCTAGAGCATGTGGATTAAAAAGAACAGTGCTTACCTGATTGGTACTTATCAAATACAAATGGAAGGCAGTGAGGCCGCCTACAAACCACATTGATATGAAGGTGTAAATTATCAACACTATGGAGGCTGGAGTTTTTATCATTGCCTTCCAAATTGTTGTCTCCTCTGACGCCATAATTCTTACAATGTAGACCCAGCAAAATGCAAAAACATATATACATAGTAGTGTAGTTGAGAAGACAAACATGAAGAAGAACCGATAATTACGCTGCATAAAAAATCATGGAAGCAATTAGGATACATAATGCATATTCAAGAATGACACGTAGTAAATCATAACTGAAAAGTAATCAGAAGAAAAAAATAATGAAAATGAAGAATTCATCAAGGATGAACACAAATCCAAGCTGCAAACTAGACAGAAAACCAAGCCCCCTATATTAAGGAATCAAAGAAATCATAGAAACAAAAGTACCCCCCCCCCCCCCCAGGGCAGCGCTCAATCTTGGTACGTATCAGCAAGTGGAATTCCCACAACTATCTAGAAGCACCAATGAGAAGCAAAATGCCAGACAGCATATAGTGTCTTAATTCAGTTCCACTTAAAACTTAGCTGAATTTTTCTCCATTGATAGAAGTAGATTTCTGTTAGAAAGGGGATATTCTTTTTGGTTCATTGGAGGCAACACAACAGGGGTAGCATTTCACCATTCTAACTAACATACCCCAGTGCCCGGAGGCTCCTCGCTAAGCAAAGGTATGGGGGAGGGTCATTGTACGCAGCCTTACCCTTGCATATGAAAGAGGCTGTTTCCAAATTCGAACTCATGACCAATGCACAACATGGGGTAGCATTTCTCCATTCTAATATTAATAAGTTACACATCACTTGTTACCATTCCCAACAGGTTCTGAACCAAAGAATATGAAAATTAACCTAAATTCCCTACAAAGCATTCATATTCTCAGTTTATGAAGCACAAAATTATGCAGGATGTGATTTGAAGAGAAATTTTCCATGAAATAAATTCACCTACAAGACAGTATATTGATAGGTTTATAGTTAAGAGAGTTATTAGTTAGGAGAATGGAGTTTGAGAGAGTAATAGTCAGGGAGGAGTTGCCTATAAATAAGAAGGGTTGATAATGAGAGGAATTGTCTTTGGCTTTGGGAACTCAATGGGAGAACCAGGTCTCTTGAATACCTGGAGTGTAACACTGTTTTCTATCAATAAAAAGATCATTTTCATCAATAATTTGATCCAGTTTCTATCATATACACCCATTAAGGTAACACTTCATAGCTAGGTTGTATTATGCATTACCAACTATAATAAAGTTGAAAGAAAAATTATACTTAAAAACTATAAGAAAGCTGGATTGAATTTGATAAGTCTATAGAACATAATAGTTTTCTCAGCAGAAACCATGTATAAAATAACAATTTCAACAAGTTCAAAGCTGACTCAAACCATCTGTCACACTTAACAATGGGATTAAGCTCAATGGGATTAAGCTACCCTTCCCCCAAAACATTCTTCACACAAAAAGAAAAAAAGAATAAAATAACACTTGGGAGACAAAAGATCCAACTTACCAGCCCAATACACTGCCCAACCCAAGGACAGTGATGATCAAACCGTTCCACACAGTTATTACAGATTGAGCAGTGCGAGCATCGGGGAGGCCTGTAGAGCATGCAAGTATCACAATACTTGACCTTAATAGGGATGCCATTGACCTCAACCTCCTTAAAGCGAGGCAACCGCAATTGAGGAGTCTGACCAGCACCAACATCTAGATTACTATCCAAACCTTCTGGCTCTGGAGGATGTGCATTGCGTGGAATTATGCCAGGATCTCGGCCAGACGTTAACAAAAGAAGAACTAAGACCTGAAAAGATTGTAGCATCAGCATAGGGTTGGAAAGAATATCTTTCGGGTGCATAGCATGGTAAATTGGTGATATGCATCTATCTAATGACAAAATCACCAAACAATAATTAAGCAATAAACAAAAAATTGATAGCTGGAAACAATGCATATCATTTTGGCAACTAGTAAACCAAACACTAATATAAAGAACTAGCATATCAAAATTCATTTTTCAAAATAAATTCTTTGCACGTACAAATACAATTTTCAACTAACAAAAAGCACATTCCAAAATCCAAACTAATTTTAGTCCTTCAAATGCTATATTTCATTATAGCCTCCAGAATATTCAAGTTTGATATGTCCATATTTTGGCAATTATATATCATAGGGTGAGGGTTGCCCCCACTTGTATACTCTATTTTGGCACTATCTATAGTTAATGTGGGACTTGAGATTTTCACAACGCACCCCCTCACGCCCAGCACAATTGGGCTCGGTGCATGTTAATGGATTTAGGATAAGTCCTAATACCATCTTAGAATATGGGTTTGGACCCAACTCAACCCCTAAAGCCATAGGGTGAGAGTTGCCCCCCACTTATAAACTCTATTTTGGCATTATCTCTATAGTCAATGTGGGACTTGAGATTTCCCAAAACTTTGAAAACACAGAAAAGATACTTAGGAAATCCAAAACTGCCTCTAAGGTCTTTCAATTAAATTGCAATACTCACAGGTCACAGCCAAATTACATATGGAGTAGGCTTCTAGGTGTGTGTGGTCAATCTTCAATGTGTGCCCATAGCTTGGAGAATTTCTTTAGATATGTTTATGGCAGAAGCAAGGAGTGCAAAGTTTTATGGCACCTCTAATTAAAACTGAATATACAGATATTCAAGGGGATGTCTCAATCCTTAGACTTACTAAGGATTAATTTGTTCCCACATACTCACTTTGTTGTTGCATGGAACTCTTCCAGAGAGTTCCCCTCACAATAGCTATGCGGCAGAGGGATTGCAGAAGTCTTTAACAAGATTATTATTAATTTATTATTACTTTTTCACTACATTGTTTAAGGGGGAGGATGTCCTTCCCTCACTTAATAAATTATCATCTTTCATCTGAAAGAAGGACCACAATCCATGATATTTGGCTTAATCATGGACCCAATTTGTTCATTAGGATCAGGATTGCATTAACTGCACTGGTTAGGATGTATCAGTTCTGCAATGGCTATGGCTAGTTTTGTTTTGGTAATTGTTCCAAATGAAGATATGAAGATGTTAAAAAGGGCATCATTCCATATTGTATTTCATTGACAAGTCAACCAAATCAGTTCACTTCAATCAAGTGTGAGGTTGAATATGCTTCTTATCATTCTAATCATAGAAGATTACCAACACAGTTGAACAACATACAGAGAGAGAAAAACCTTGTAGATGAGAGAAAAAAGACTCACATAAACTGTGAACACAACAGCAACAGCCATTATGGATATCCCCCAGTGGTCAGAAAATGCATCCATCAGTTTTCTGGCAACAAAGACACAGAAAACTGTGACAGGAACAACAATAAGAAAAATTGTCAGCGCCAGTGATCTCACATCTGGTCCAAATATGAACCTTCCTTGAAGGAAAAATTTCTGCAAAAAAATGATAAAAGCAATGAATAAGCACCCTAAGTCATAAAATGGATAGATACTGTAACATATTTCAAATAACAATGCAATTAACATTTTTCTATTCTTTATAAAGCATAACAAACAAATTACAAAATGAAAGTTGAACAGTAAGTATATCAAGACTCAACACCTCACAGGTCATAAGGACAAAAGCACGGGAGAAAAGGAGGTACATCATATGATGTAGAGGCTCAAAGCCTAGTAACAATCAATTTGGAGAGACCATCAGAAAATTGCTGCCCCAATAATTTCTTTAGAACTTACATATTTTCTTTATGCTTGCCTAAGATTAGAGAGGAAAGAGCACAGTAGTTCAAAGAGTATAATGTTTTGATTCATTTCAATTTTGCTTACTGCTTATGTATATAATAACATCATCCAATATTAAGATGTTACATCAAATACTATGCCAGACTTAAAATAGCATGTAAAATTCAGTAATTTAAATTCATTTTTTCCTGAGAATTTAACACATCACCAGCAACTTTCTTTCCTAAAACATCCCAAAATTGCAGTGCTTGAAATTTTCCCCACCATAATTTTAGCCTGCTAGGAAGGAAAGAAACTATGAGAAGCAACTAAAACTAGGTAAGCTATCTGTACTGGATCCGGATCATCTGCAGTTCAAAAAGCACTGCAGATGGTGCAGTTAAAGATCTAACAGCTTGTACACTGGGTTTTCTGTACCCCAGGTTTTGTTTTAATATTTTATGTAAAAAAAAAAATGTTTATAACAGTAAAGATTCTCTACAGTTTTTTTAAAAATGTAAAAAACTTTGATCCCTTCCCATTTTGTCCAAAGCAAATAACAGATAAAAAGTAACACAAAAGTCCAACCAATTCCCGGTTCTAACATTGTATTGGAAACAAATCAGCTTAAACCTAACACATCAATCAAATGAAGAAGACCAACTGATGTTGTGGCTTCTGGGTTACCATCACTGGTCATTTCACTAAAACTGCTTCAGAACCTGACAGTAATGCATCCACACAAACAAATCCATCCATTTTCTTTTCAACAACGTTTCTCAAAGTCAGCACATAACACCTATCTCCTAGAACCCCTCCCCAAATAGAAACACTCCGAACACCAAAAACCCAATACCAGTACAAATCAAATCCACACAAAGAAAAGATCACAACAACCACCAATAATAGAAAAAGCTACCAAAAATTGAGACCCATGAATAGTACTTGCAAAAAGAGGAAATTTTCTGACAGCAGAACTGTGACAACCCCAATAAACAAATTCCACAAGCAATTTCCTTTTCAAGAAAAAAAAAAAAAAAAGGAAGTGAAAACAGACAAAACTTGATAGAGTTGCTTAGGTGTTTTTTATGCTGCTCTTCAATCAAAATCAGAGTTTCCACCATCCTAATCTAATCTATATTGACCTTCAATAAACTTTAATTACGTCGATTACCGAGGTGAAACTCTAATTTTGATTGAAAAACAGCACCAAAAGTACTTAACGAACTACATCTAAGTTTTGTTGAAACAAACGACCAAAACCAAAAGTGAGAACTTTAACTCACATTGCTACCCTTCCATGCTTGGTAGACCCGCAAATCACCGGATCCTGACCCCGGATCGGAGCGCTGCGGCGGAGGCACCACGTACATGTCGTCGGGGCGCGAGTTATCAGAAAAATCTTTCTCTCAGTTGCAGTGGTTTCAGAAATTTAGGACCCAAAAGGGGAAGAAGAAGAAGAAGAAAAGGCGAAAACTTGAAGGGTCTCTAGGGTCGGAAATCGAGAGCCATGGGCGAATTCGGAGACCCTTTTGGGCAAAGTTTCCGGCGAGCTCAACGGGTCGGGTCGGGTCGGCGACAAGGCATGAGGGGTTGGTTGGGAGGGAGCACAAGGAAGGAGGTGCTGCAGTGCAATGCAATGCAAGCAAGGGTTTTCTCTTTTTTTCTTTCTTTTTTGTTTTTGTTTTTTTTTCTCTCTCTCTGGTGTGGTGATTGTTGTGTTGTGATGTGTGTGTGTGAGCTGGTTTTGGTTATTTAGCAATAGCAATGGATTCTTCCCTTTTGGACAATTATTACTGTGTCACTGTTTTATTTATGTGTACATGTATGGACCAGAAAGGTTAACAAACAACATACGCCAGGATTCATATCTATTAAAAAAAAAAGATTTTTTTTTACTTAAATATGTATACTTTTGATAATTTAATATACCACTTTTTGTTTTGGTTTTTATAAAATTATTTTAAAGACTTAAATATATTTTTTATTAGGCTTAATTGCAATTTTGGTCCCCCTATTTTGCACAATCCGTAATTTTAGTCCTCCTATTTTAAAATAAAGACATTTAGTCCCTCTATTTTGCACAATCCGTAATTTTGGTCCCTCTATTTTAAAATAGAGACATTTAGTTCCCCAATTTTGTAAAATCCGCAATTTTGGTCCCTCTATTTTAAAATAGAGACATTTAGTTTCCCAATTTTGTAAAATCCGTAATTTTGGTTCTTCTATCAAATTGAAAGCATTGACCGTTAAAAGATTAACGTCAGCCTTGACGTGGCCCAAATATAATGATGTGATACAAATTTATTTGTTTAGTTTTTAATTATTCTAAATACTGAGTAGAATAATTGATGAAAAACATATTTTAAAAAAAGGTAAAACCATTTATTTTAATGGACAATAGTAGTCGTAAGTCCTAATATGAAAATCACGAGTCTTAATAATTTATTTTAAACAAATTCTACGTCACTGAAGCACATACCACATCGTAGTCAACGTTAATCTCTTAATGATCAACGCTTTTAATTTGAAGAAAGGACAAAAATCACGGATTTTACAAAATTGAGGGATTAAATGTCTTTATTTTAAAATATGGGGACTAAAATTGTGAATTGTGCAAAATGGAGGGACTAAATGTCTATATTTTAAAATAGGGGGACTAAAATTGAGGATTGTGCAAAATAGAGAGACTAAATGTCTCTATTTTAAAATAGAGGGACTAAAATTACGGATTGTGTAAAATAGAGGGACCAAAATTGTATTTAAGCCTTTTTATTACTGTAATATACTACTTTTTATTTTAGTTTTTATAAAATTATTTTTTTTAAAATGGTTTTTATAAATTTTTTATTTTTTATTTTAGTCCTTATTATTTTGTTAATATTTATTTTTTTTCGTTTTTTTCTTTATAATATGTGAATAATTTGCTTTTAGTTTCTACTATTTTTTTTAAATGAACTAATTCAAAATTAATAGATATTATAGAAAATAAAATGAAAAAAATAGATATATTATAAGGATCAAAATAAAATAACAAAGACTAAATATAAAAAATAAATTTTACAAGAACCATTTTATAAAAAATAATTTATAAGGATAAAAAAAAAATATATATATATATATATATAACAGAGACTAAAAGTATATATTAAACTTTTTTATGTAAAATAATCTAATAACTAATATCTAAAGATTTATTAAAAATTGAAAAGTTCATTTATGTTTATCTACTATCATAAAAGTTATATTAAAAAAACGGCTGACTGTTATGAAAAATTGGACAAAAATAGCTTTTGAATTTAATATAATTTATATTATTTTGGTTTTTAATTATTTTAAAAAGCTAAAATAAACACATAAAAAAGGTGGTTGCTTTTAGAAAAATATTTTTTTTATGAAATTAGTTGTAACAATATTTATACTCTCTATTACCACTGACTGCGTGTATCAATTGATACGGAGATATTTCAATTTTAATTAATAATTTTGAGTTTGAATTATGAATATAACAAAAAAAATACTCTCTATTCTCTATCTTGCATCTTCAAATTGATTTTTTATTATTAGACAAAATTTATGATAAACCACAAAAAATATATAAATTTTACTTCTTAATTAATAAAATTTTACTCGTGATTTAATATTTTTTAATAAATTTTAACTAATAATAAAAAATATATTATATGCATTGCATGGATGCCATTTGCTTTACAGCATCATGGAAAATGACGTGCCTGATTTTCGTTGGATGTTAATGTGATAGGGCGAATGTGGTGTGGCATGGGACTCCTCCCTACTTTTCTAATAATAAAAAAGATAGTGACCCATCTCCCATTTTATATGGCTGGGTGGCTTTGAGGGGTATTTGTAAATTTAAATTGATTATAAATTCAGCTCAAAAAAGACTAATTCTAAATTATTTTAATTTATTAGGGAAGAAATAATTTTATAGACGAGACCCAAAATATCATTTTATTTATTCTACTTTTTCCTCTTAAACAAACAGTAAAAAATTAATATTCTTATTCTGTCTGCTTCTTCTTTATTTTCTCCGCCTAAATCCATGCACCCAATTGCATACACCTCATTAAGAAAAATTGCTCTTTTTATCTTTTGTTTATAAAAATGTGTCATATGAGATTTCTATTTTCATAATGAATGATTAAAGAGAGATAATTTTTAGTGAATGACAATGACTGTACCCAATACATTTTGAAAAATCCAGACATCAAAAGGAAATGAATGTTTCAAGAATTAAAAGTGAACATTTCTATATTTACAAGGATTTAAAACATATTTAACCTTAAAAGTAAATTTATTGTAAAATTTAAATTTTGTTTTTTTTTTTCAAGACAAAGCATTTGTAAATGGAAAAATATATTTTTTGTAATAATGTAATTTTTTAAAAAATGTTAAAAAATATTTTAATACTATTCATAACTAAAAGTACTAATTTTTAAATAAATTTAAACAAATATGTTATAAAATTACCTGTATAAAACTTAAATAAATGAACTTTTAACAAAATTGTCTTAATGTTAAGAAAAAAAATAATCCAATCTTACGATTTTAATGAATGAGAAACAAACTAATTAATATACTTTAAGTGTACAACGTCCAAAATGTGTCAATTCAACCTACTAAAAGATATACTTTAAAAAAAAAAAAAACTTACTAAAAGATATAGAATTGTCGTCCTAAGAGTATAAGAGACAACAATACAAACATTCTATTATCCTATTACTATCTATCAATCCAATTGTGTAAATTTAAAGAGTATTCCATCTTTGAATAGTTAAAAATTGTTCTATCGTGTGACAAAATAAGACAATCTTCATGGTTAAACTTAAAAAAAAAAAAAAAAATCTCGAGCATCATGTGTGACATAAAAGTAAACATGACAATATAGAGTATGTTTGGATTTTCGGTAGAAAGATCCAAAAGTACATTTGAGAATAAAATCATTTTGAACTCATGTTTGGTTATCCCTCAAAAATGTGTTTAAGACTAAATTTTTATCTTGAAGTTGAGTTTAAAAAAAGTAAGACTTGAGATATTTTTGAAAATTCAGATTGCAAATTTAAGTTTGACACAAATTTAAGTTTGCAAACTTTAATTCAAATATGCACATATTCTTTTGAACAAAATTAGTTTATCACGTACAATGACATTATAGTTTTGGTTAATGAGTATTTATTGCTATTTAAAGGTGATAAATTCTTATTAACCATTGGATGGGCTGGTATATGTTCACTTTTTACGGCATCTCTGGTTCCATTTATCAATATATTTTTATTTGCTGATTTAAAAAAAAAAAACGTACAATGACGAAAATTTTTACCTACTCTAATCTCTTGCTAACTTTTTTCCTTCATTCTTATTACATATCACAAGACGATAGCTTTATTTTGTTGCTTTTCAAACAGAAAAAGGTCTGAGAATCTTAAAGAGACTAGGTTAAAAGAATATTTGGGTTTAACCCCAATGAATTATGAAATGATACTTGAAAAGTAATTATTAGAAATATTCTTGTATCTTTGTCAAAAAAAAGAAATAATTGTTGTATATTTTGTTGATATTTCAAAAGGTTAACATTTCTATTTAATTAAATATAGAAAATCTTTTTTAAATTATTTTATTATTTATTAAAAAAAGTTTCTTTTATTTGACTTGGTCTTATTGACTTAGTCTTGGGTGATTTTAGAAACAGACTAGGTCTTATCTTATCTTTGACTTGGTCTTGATTTGAGAAATTCTATCTTTTCTTTATAAATATCTATATGTTTCAGATGGTTAGATAGAGTTCTCTCACACACATTTTTTTCTCTCTATTGTTTCACTGTAAATCCTGGGTTATTTTCATGAGAGAACTTGCTAGTTCTGATGCCCCAATTTATTGGGAAGAGCCTGTTAAATCCTGGGGGATTTGCACTTTTCGCGGATAAATCCTTGAGGACAGTGTGTCTAACACACGTCTCAGGCATATTTTGTTCATGATCATTCGTGCTTGTTGATCGTGGTTCGTGATTGATAGTGTTTTTTGAACCCCAAGGACAACAATCTCAAGGATTTAGTGTTGTCCATGATAATTCCTAATTTTTCCCGTGTGATAAATCTGCACTTCCAAATCCCTAATTTCTTTCTCCATACCCCAAAACCCTTCGGCAGTTGTCTTCTTCAACCATTCCGAAATCGCGTACCAATATGAATACACCATGACCTGATGTTTGTTACGCACGCCGGGGTTTCTTAAAATAAAATTCCATTCATGTGAGAGAGAAAATGATCACAAAATATGTGTCGCAGCCTTGAATGCTTCCAGATCCGAAATAACTAGGAGTGAAGGGAATCTCAGACTCAGAGTTTCACAGCATGGCAGACGTGGTGCAGTACGGTGATCAAGTTCGCTGGCTTATTTCGATAATCCATGAAAAAAAAAACACGTTGGAAATGTTGGAGGAATCCAATTGAGGCATGAATTTCAGGTTTAATCAACATGTACGGTGGCTTCAACGAAGTCGTGAACTTTTGAAGAGGTAGCAATCTAACACATACAATTGCAATGTCACTGTGGGGGTTGGAAAATTAAGCCTTTGAGTACAAGTATGTCTTCCCTTCAATTTATTTTTGGTGTTTTGGTTTTGTGCATATTATTAATGTTAGGAATCACGTATCAATGGCTTGCATTGAAAGGCTTAATTTATATGTATATATATTGAGTTAAAAGTCTTTCACAAGAAATATTGGGTAAATATTATAATTATTTAGGAGCTTTTATATATATTGATTACAAGCCTTTGAGGAGAATTAAATATTAATATTACATTGAGACACCAGTCCTATTACTAAAATGAGACTCATGTTGGACCAATATTGTTTTTAAAGGTTTTGGCCTTAGTGTGCATCACAGAATGAGGTGTTGCACATTTTTAATATGCTGTGTATTTTAGAGATATTGGTTCCAAGATTTTCTTACAAATTTTGTCACCACATATTTTGGTCTGACTATTAGCAATTTCTTTATTTGCTTTTAAGGCAATATTTTAAGTGAGAAAAATGCTACGAGGAGGTAATTGTAACACAGGCAATTGATTGAATATCTTTATTAAATATTTCAATGGTTATTGTATAGCCCACCTGCTGATATTAGCTAGTTACAATGAAAGAATATGAAAATATAATACTGATGTTAATGTGAACATTAATTAACATTAATGTAATGTGTTTTGATTTCTTTTTGCAATTATTGCTACTGTTACATGAATTGTGTGAATTTCCCTAATTGCTTGGAGTATTCAATTGGTATAATAAATGTTGATTGGTTAATGGTTAACACTGTTATGGATTTGGTTTGTGCCTTACCACTCTCTTTCGGCTTTTGCAATGGAGAAGCCATTCCTTGTTTTTTTTTTTTTTGTGTTTTTCCATTTTCAGTTGTGAGAATATCTTTTAATATTTATCATATTATATTATTTATATGTGTATTTTTTTTTGTTATGTCATGGAGTTTCCAATTTGATTTCTATTATGTTTCGAGGTGAATGTCAATTCCCATTCTATTATTTGAATTGTCACGTTATATATTAATTGCTATTGATGTTAATTGTTGTTACATTTTTAATCAAGGATACGTTATGAGGAGATGGCCAATGATGATATGGTATCTTGTAAATGTTTTCAATTATAAAATGAATGTTATATGTGTTATTCATTGATTTTGATGATACGTTAATATTGGTAATATGATAAATTAAGTGATAATTTTCTTTTGATAAAATACTTAATATGTAGAGTGTATATTTGTGCATCTTTTGTTGGCTTTTCGGTGGAATATATCATAGTTTTTATTAAAAGAAAATACTTATATGGGATGTTTAGAATGTGAGTTCTCTAAATGTGACTTTTGAAAGCAATTGTCTTATGTGACACAAGTTAGCGGGACTGTGTAAACTATTTTTTTTTGCTTGGTTGTAGTGTAAAGTGTGATGTTCTCCATGTTAAGCATAGTATGAGATACTTGAGAGGTATCATAAATTATGGTATTGAATATGGTGGATTTTCATTGTAAAATTACAGTGATGTTAAATGGATCTTTGATCCATATGAGACAAAATCTACTAGAGATTGTGTCACTACACTTGGTTGTAATGTGTTACTTGGAGATCAACCAAACAAATAATAATTGAGTTATAGTTATTACTCTTGAGATGGTTGGTTAAGATGCTTAGTGGTTGAAAAAATCACTTTAAGCGATTATTCCTTTAGAATATAAATTGAGAAATAATGTGATAAAGCAATTGCTTAAAAGATAAAAATCTTTTGATTATGTGAAGTCATTAATGGATTCGGCCGATCCTTAGACTTAAACCCCTAGGGAAGAAATTATTGCATGAAACATCGAGGGGAATGGGACTTTATTAAGCCACTTGAAAACAAACAAGTGATGGTAACCCAACCTTTGTGATTGGAGATCCCATGAAGAAGGTTCATATGGGTAAGAACAAGTCACTTGTCAGTTCTGCTAGCACTAAATTGATTTTAATCAAATTTTTGTCCCTTCCTATGGTGTGAGAAAGTGCTAGACACTGCATTAATGAGAGGTTAAACTTTATAGTTAAGCTTTATGTGGTTGTGAGAAAGCTTAACAACTTATAAAGTTTTTAATGAATTTCATATCCCTTATGGGTGGTGTATGATTTGTAGCATACACTTGATGAAATCACCTATATGAGTGTCAAGTGGGGCCGCTTGTATGAGATCTTGGCGAGATCTCTAGAGCACTCATGAATACCGGGCACGCGCATGGCCTAGTAGCGTAAAACAGCGATAACAACAAGGATTGTGGGGGTGTAGTGTGATTGGTAGACCTCTAACATACACCAAGTGTCTTTGGTTCATATAGCTTGCTACACCAATTACATTGTGTGTTAAGTCTTATCAGTCTAGGTCTGGTTCATATAGCTTGCTACACCAAGTCTGATGCATTACATCCAAGAGAAAGAGAACCCAGGAATTTTTTATATTTTCTGAAAACTTTTTATTTAACCTTTTGAAATATGTGGGGGATTGTTGTATATTTTGTTGATATTTCAAAAGGTTAACATTTCTATTTAATTAAATATAGAAAATCTTTTTTAAATTATTTTATTATTTATTAAAAAGAGTTTCTTTTGTTTGACTTGGTCTTATTGACTTAGTCTTGGGTGATTTTAGAAACAGACTAGGTCTTACCTTATCTTTGACTTAGTCTTTGGTGGTTTGAGAAATCCTATATTTTCTTTATAAATATCTATATGTTTCAGATGGTTAGATAGAGTTCTCTCACACACATTTTTTTCTCTCTATTGTTTCACTGTAAATCCTGGGTTATTTTCATGAGAGAACTTGCTAGTTCTGATGCCCCAATTTATTGGGAAGAGCCTGTTAAATCCTGGGAAATTTGCACTTTCCGCGGATAAATCCTTGAGGACAGTGTGTCTAACACACGTCTCAGGCATATTTTGTTCATGATCATTCATGCTTGTTGATCGTGGTTCGTGATTGATAGTGTTTTTTGAACTCCAAGGACAACAATATTCTTGTATCCTTCAATTGTCTTAGCAGAAATTGTATAGTAAACTAATATAAATACTATATGTTGATCTTATTCTTTGTTACATTTCTTTTTATTTTTTTTAATCAAAGGAGAAATTAGACTGTGAAGTATTTTTTAAAGAATAAAAGTTTTCTTCAAAGTTTTTTCTCACTCTATTGTCGTAGTCCTAACATAACATTTTTTCATTGAGGCTAACATTTCTTTGTATAGTTTTTTAGTTGTTCTCTAAACACAGTCATTTAATTTGTTAAATTATTTTTAAAGGTAACAATTTAATTCTCGACACTCATGTTTTTTTTTTCCACTTAATTAACTTGACATAGAAATTATAGGGTTTTTTTTCCACGTTTAACCTAACATATTTTTTATATCAAAATCGTGATAACTAAAAATAACTTAATACAATTTTTTTAAAGCAGATATATTTATAAATAATCAACAAGTGATTAGTTTAATTAATATTTGTTTAGTCTTCTTTAGATAAGATATCGGTCTGAATCTTGTGCATAAAAAAAGTTCCAGTTAAAAAAAATAGTCTTATCTTGTATATAGATGTTCCAAACTCAAATAAAACTGTTTCTCATAGAAAATATTTCTAATTTAGAAAAAAAAAATTGTTGGTCAGCAACAACATCCTTTAAACAAGTAAAGAATTAATTATTTTTATTTAGTTAACTACAAATTATATAATGAACTCTTTAATGTTAAAAATGAATATATTTACAACAGGTCGTTGGTCTGAGTAGAACTGAACTCGATATCTTTAAATAAGGGAGGAAACCTTGTGGACTGAGAGAAATGTGATCAGTAGAACTGTCAATCAAGTTTTTCAACGAAGATTAGTTTATACTTCATACATTAATATCATGGTGGAAAAAAATATATTTTTGTTTATGTATTTTATACTCAAATCAAATTTTATCTAATTTTTAAAGAAGAAGTGGAAGAATGTGATGCAGTGAATGAGGACTTTCCCTGTCTATCTCTCTCATGCGTATCTAAGAAAGATTATGAGATGGAGACGAGAGTGATGGTTCCCTCAACCCTCTCTACTTTTTAGTTAAGTTAGATCGCCATCGTTTAGCTAACTTATACCTCATCATCACTATTCTCCATCATTCCTATTTTTCTGCCAATGACAATGAAATTTCATTTATGTTTCTCTTCTTTAAGCATTTACCCGACAATGAATATTCAGAGATACATTAGTTCCTTCAAGGCAACGCATACATACAAGCATGAGAAGATATTTTTTTTCTAGTTAACAGGAGAAATTAGTTTTATTTTAAAAATTGGATAAAATTAGTTTTAATGGAAATAATTTTAAGAGTTTAATCTTATACATTGATAGTACGCATATAAATTTCTATTTTATCAACTAATTAGAAATTATCTTGAATATAACTCTTAAATGAGTTATTATAAAACAATAATTTTTAATTATATATTAATATATGATTATATAATAATATAAAAAATACTTTTATATGGTCAATATATTTCAATTAAATTCTTGAACTTATTTTAGTAGCTTCTAAGATTACAGTTTGTAGAAACTTGAATTTGAAAATTTCTCGTTTCCATTACTTTCATAATGTGTTGGATTCTTACTGCAAGATTATTCATAGGACACGAAATTATTTATCCCAGCCTTTAATGGAAAGTGGTTTATTCCATTTCCAATTGATCATAATAATAAATTGGTTCAGCATTTCCAGAAAGAAAAACAGAATAAAATACATTAGTTCCTTCAAGGCAACGCATACATACAAGCATGAGAAGATATTTTTTTTCTAGTTAACAGGAGAAATTAGTTTTATTTTAAAAATTGGATAAAATTAGTTTTAATGGAAATAATTTTAAGAGTTTAATCTTATACATTGATAGTACGCATATAAATTTCTATTTTATCAACTAATTAGAAATTATCTTGAATATAACTCTTAAATGAGTTATTATAAAACAATAATTTTTAATTATATATTAATATATGATTATATAATAATATAAAAAATACTTTTATATGGTCAATATATTTCAATTAAATTCTTGAGCTTATTTTAGTAGCTTCTAATTTATTTTCATAAGTTACTTCAAGTAGCTTATAAAAATAAGCTAGCTTATAAGTTATTAACTTTTTTTTTCTTTTTCATTTTTATTCTCATTAATATACTTGAGATTTTTTTTTTATCTTTTTTAATCAAACAATTAATTATATCCTTTTATGTCATTTTGCATTTATCAGATAATCTTATCAACAATTTCAATTCAATAATCTATTTTATAAGTTTCTAACTTTTCAGCTAGCTTACAAGTTTTAGCTAACTTATAAGCTAGTTTTACCAAGCACATGGTCAAACTAGTTTATAAGCTAGTCAAAAAAGTCTATAAACTCTCCAAATATCTTACCAAATATAGTCTTACTCAAATTAATCTCAACAGGAGATTTTGTATTAAAATGTGTTATTTAGAGTAAAACATAAGTTATTTATTAGTTATTGATCATATTTATGCTAAAAATATTTATGTATATTTGTACACATTATTTTGTATTTTTATTATTTAACTATAATAAATCTCATATAATTTTTATTTAATTATATTTTAATTATATTACTTACAAGACAGTATAAGTTTTTGTGCTTCATGCAATCTGAACATTATTTTTAATTTTTTTTATGTCTAGTAAGTTTCTAAATATTTATTGTAAGATTAATAATTAATAAATATTTTATTATTTTTTATGTTAATATTTAGGCTTAATTGCACTTTTAATCCTTAATTTTTTACTTTTTAGCGAATTTTACCATAATAAATTAATTTGACGCATTTTACTCTCAACTTTTAAAAATTTGTAAATTTTACTTTCTGTCATTTGTCTGTTAATTGTTTGCAAAAGTTAAGGGTAAAATTCATCAAAAAGTAAAAAGTTAGAAATAAAATTCGGCAAAAATCAAAAAGCAAAAGTTTAGGGATAAAAAGTTTAATTATATTAGCATATTATGTCAGCTCTCTATTAGTCAATTAACAAATAAATTATGAAAGGTAAAATTCATAAATTTCTTAGATGTAAGAAGTAAAATGCGTGAAATTAATTTCTTAGAGATAAAATTTATTAAAAGATAAAAAAAATTAAGAATAAAAAATGTAATTAAGCCCTATATTTAATTGATGTTAGATACATTACCGCAACTCTCATAAATGTTAGGTAAAGTTTGTGGTCATACCTTGCCCTTGCCTGGGAACAGGGATCATGAGATGAATCGTAAATTTTACGTGGTTAGCACTGAAAAAAATTGAAATTTGAATTGAGGAAAAAGAATAAAAGGAAAAGAATTTTCAATTTTTATTTTTAAAATATGCCTTTTCTCCTTATTTTTTTTTTATTTTTTTAACTAAACAAAATATCATAAATTGGAGGGTTTTTTTTTATTATTTCTTTTCTCGTCAAAACATATCAGACCACATCCTTTTGCTTATTTAAGAGGAAATAATATGAGAAAAGGAAAAAAAATGAAATTTACATTTAAAAATAGAAGAATATAAAATTTTAAAATTTATTTTTAAAAATCATATTCCCTTTTATTTATTTTCTCTTTGATTTAATAAAAAGATACATTTTATTTATATCTATCTCTTTCTTTATTTTCTTTCCTTTCATTCAGACATTATGTTAGTTTAACTTAATTTTTTGACATAAAAACTTAATTTTCAGGAAAATTATTTTAGAAAAATTCAATAAAATTCTAATTTTAACCTTTTTTAAATATACCGTAAGAAAAAATGAATTATATATAAAACTATCTATATTTGTTACTCGTTAGTCCCTCCAACTTCGAATATAAGCAAAGAATTGACTTGAGTTTCGGATTTAAATATAAACAAATTTTAACTAATTTTAGTTCATTTAATGAGACTATCTTTAAAATATCCTTCATTTAATAGGGTTTTAATTCTAATGATTCATTTTTATTCTTGATATCAAAATTTAATAAAGGACAATTTAAAAAAAATTATTTTTTAATTAAAATTAATATAATTAAATATTATTAATCAATTTTCTTAACTAGTATGATTTTTTTTTTCTTATACTTGAAATCGGAGGGAGTACTTCTCAAGAATAGTCAAAGCTCAAAAGTGACCACTGAAATTTTGACTCAGTTGTATGAAATTCAAACCAAAAACCAAAGGCAAAAGACAATAGTCCCTTGTTCATAGCAAACGAGTAAACAGCTATGATGACACCCTAACGTCCACTGTCTCAGACTCATGGCCATCAATGATGAATCTGTGCTGATTAACATGTTCCTTGCATTGGAATTGTAACGTCAAAAAAAAAAATTTGCTATTAAAATAAGGTCTAAACTAATACACATACACATGTTTAACAAATAAAAAAAAATTAGAAAGTGGGTCCTTTGCTTTATTGGCAGTTATCATAACCTCCAATCGAATCTTGTGTTTCGTTTTGATACTTTTCTTTTCTTAGCTCACAAGACGAAGTAATTGGGTCATTGGGAGCAGTTGATAACTTCACGCTTTTGCTCCAAATATTTTAACTATTTTAGTCTATCTTTAACTTTTCAATGTTAATGGTTTTGTGAGTTGTGATTAACTATTGAATTGACTTTTAAGCATAAATTTATCATTTTTTTTTTTGTACAACAAATGTATCGTCTTTTGGCTTTCTCTTTAAGAATGTCCTGGCTCATTTAATTAACAACAATAAGAAACAATATCTAGCAATAGCAGGTTTAGAAACTTATTGCCAAAACATTAAGAAAGCAATTCAATAATCTGATTACCACCCGTGGTAGGTTGTAGTACTTTTGCATAACGAGAAGAAGTTTTCAAGTTGGGGTATTCATTTGGATTATCATCTCGACAAAGTAAACCCACCAGTTTCAATTAGTTTTTTTCTTTTTTAAAATAATTATTCAAGTTAAACCAATTCAATTTGATTTCAATTATGAAGTTCATATTAAAATAGAAAGACCCGATTCTTCCTCTTTCTATAAAGAATGTATATTGTGAGGGTAACACACACTAATCTCATTTTAATTTTTAGTTTCAGTTTATTCTTTGAAATTTAAAAAGTTTCACTTTCATTCTTTAAAATATTTCTATTAGACTAAATTGGTCTTTATATAAATTTAAAGCTAAAACACACACACAATCTTGTTAATTTTCATGTCCTTTTATTCGCATGAATTCTTCTATTATTGAGAAGGCTAAAGTAAAATTTTGGTCTCTTCCATTTTGATATACAAGGTGACATAAAAGAGGGTGAGATCAAGATTGCACTATAAAAGACGATGAGATCAAAATCAAGATTAAGAGACCTACCCTACAAAGCGTAAACGTTGTTCAGATGAAGCTTCACTGTCAAAAAAACGTATAAAAAGTTATTGGCATTTTTGCAAACCGTGATAATTACATCCATTTAGCATAAAATGACAATTACAGTGAACTACTATAAATGGCAATTCAAAGCTCCCTAATATGCTATTAAAAATGGATTTACACTTGTTCGAAAGATATAAAATATAAACATAACACTACACCTAAAAAATGATACAAACATAACAAATTGAAAATTAGAATTTTCTTTTTAAGAGATTTCTCATTCAACAATTAAACTTGTAATGCAATAAGTAGTGAAAGTTCGCTTGTCCAACAACCCCAAAATTACACAAGTCAGTTTGATAAATTGATCCTGAACAATTCATATACCATTAACGTAACTTTTTGCTAAATGTGTTGCTTCCACCCGATGATCTTTTTAGTTTATTAAGCGATGAAGTCCTACTTCCTGCATCTGGGGCCTGTAAAAAATAGTAAGCTATTGTTATATTAATTAAAGAGCATTTATAGTTGGCTAAAATTTATTAAAAATTACAAATTTTGACGAGTCTCTTTTTATATTAACTGACTTTCTTTCCTAATATGTGTTAGAAAAAGTGTATTAAAGAGTGTATTACTGACACTTCTTGCATTGCAAGTTAATTTTTTAACTAATTATGCATTGAAGTCAATAACAAATACCAAAAAATAGTAACTTTATTTAGTAGTACTATAAAGAAGAAAAGAAAAGATAATATGCTTTAACTTATAAAAGCAACTATTCATTGAATGATATACCTGTTGTGTTGTAGGAAACAAGCCAGCTAACTCCTTAGGAATTTTGCCTCCTTCCTTCGCAATAATGTAGTCAATCACTACTTGTAGTTGAGATTTCATAATTTCAATATTTTGTTGTAAGTCTGCAAGGGTTGAGGACCTTGATCGAATTTCAACTTGCAACCTCATAAATTCAATTGAGGTTGCATCCTTGATTGCATTTTCCATTGGATTTTGAGGTTGGTAAGTATCTTCTACTACATGCCTACAAGTTAGGTGTTCTTGAACTACATTTTGAGGGGTGCTTTCAAAAGCCTCAAACTCAGTTACACTTGAATCTTCACCATGCAAGTACCACACTTGGTAATTTTGGGGGAATGGTCTACATGTTAGGTGTTTTTGAACTACATTTCTTGATTGCCACTTGTTGAAACCACATTTTGAGCATGGACGCTTAATTACACGACCGTCATGCTTAAATGCGAAATCCAAAAAATTGTTTAACCCATTTGCATATTCAAGTGTGTTCCGTGGTTTAGTAATCCATGATTTTTCTATTGGCATGACTACAAAGTGTTCTTACCAAATTTTGGTAAGCCTTCTGGTGCGGTGGCTCCGCGGCGATCACCTCTGTGATTGGTGGGGGGTGTACCTGCAAAGACACTCCGACGCTCAAGTTAGAGGCGCAGAGGGAGAGACAGGTATCATAAAGTGGGATTAGAATTTTCGTACCTCGATTGAGATGGATCGTTCTGATTTTATAGGGTGTAAAGAGATAGATTTGATAGGGTTATTTTCCTATCAAATCTCCTCAAATCTCGTAATGAAGATAGAGATAATTCTATCTTCTATCTTTATCTTATGACCTGATCTTTCTATATCTTATCACATGGTAAGATATATTCTTTCCGTTATTATCATCCGAGTCCGAGTGATAGGTTTTACTCGGTCAACTCGACTACTCGGTGGAGTGCCGAGTCCGAGTAGTACACATGCCCCCTAAGCTCTGAAGTAATGTAGGAGCTTCAGTAATGTTATACCAATTTCGGATTTATTTGGCCGAGACACGTTCGATTCTCAAAGCGTCACGTCGTTTGGTGAAGACGTCGTTTCAGACATATTGACGTCGTAACGGTTCCCAAGGGCGGCGTCAGTGATTACTTTTTTGAATTTTGAAACGGTTTAGGGATTCCCAAAGGTCTCAAGCCTTCCTAGCCGTTGATTGGCCTAGTGAAGGGTCTTGATCCAACGGTTCGGACCGTTTCGCCCTTTCGTATTCGCACGTTTGGGGTTCTATATAAAGGGGCACTGTTGACATTGGTGCTCACTCTTATTTCTGTGTTTTGTCTTCCCGCAAGCTTTTTCTCCCTTGCGCCATTTTGTCCTCCTTCTAGGTTTTTTCTTTGTCCTTTGTTCAGGTACGCCCTTCTCCTTTCCATTTCTTTTTCTGGTTCTATAATGTCTTCTTTTTCCGGGGATTCTGGGCGTTCCGGCGAGGGTCGTATGCTTACGCCGGAGGTTCGCCCCATCGGAGAGGGTTCCGATGGTGGTTCTTCTTCGCACCGTCCTGGTTCTGATAGAATTAGCGATGGTGCTTCAGCGGCAAACGTTGCCGCTGCGGGTGTCGGAGTGGTTCGTCCATCCGTCGACCCTGCGCAAGCACCTTTGGTTGTTCCTGTCAAGGGGGTGGTGGTTCTAGAGGATTCCGAGGCCACTGAGGATCGTCCTCTTGAGACTCGGCGTGCTCGTCTTCTATCTCCTTCTGTTCCCCAGCCTATTGATTCTAGGGGTAGAAAGGTATATTCTCCTGTTACTACTTCCGGCTATTCTTGGGTGGCTGGGGAGGTAGGTGCATATGCTTCTCGGTATCAGACCGAAGAAGCTTTGTCTTCCTTTCTTGAAACTATTGACTTGTGTCATTCGGAACGCCCGGGTATGGTCTATGCCGAACCTTGTGGGCCCGATGACCGAGTTTTTATGTCCGCTGACTCGCGCCAACCACACTTTACTTTTGTATATGAAGCCTTGTTCTCGGTTCTCGGCATTACAGTGCCGTTTGACCAGTTCGAGGCTGACGTTCTTCGGGAGCTGAATGTTGCTCCCACGCAGTTGCATCCGAACTCCTGGGCTTCTCTCCAGGCTTTTCGGGTGCTCTGCATTAAATTCTTTATAACTCCTACTGCTCCTAAATTTTTGTATCACTATAAAGTAAAAGAGAGTCAAAAGGGGGGTTGGGTCTCCTTGACTGGGATTCCTGGTCGGTCGATCCTTAGTCCTTATACCTCCTCTTGGAAAAATTTCAAGAGTGGTTTCTTTCGTGTCCGACCAGGTCCGGAAGGAGAGGTCGAATTTTTTGATGGCCGTGGGGAGCCGAGGTTCCCTCTCTATTGGACCCGCTCCCCGAACAAACGGCTGTCTTGGCAGGTCGTGGACATGTCTCCTGAGGATCAGGATGACATGATCACGCTGTGTAAGTTACCGCGTTCCTTGTCCTGTAAAACAATCGTGGGAATTCCTTCTTCTCGGACTCCGAGAGAGGATTGGGACGGTGAGTACCTTTTATTTACTCGGTTTTTCTTCTTCTACTTTGCTTTTTACTGATGTTTTGTCTTTTTTTTGCAGCTGTGATGGGGAAATTTGATTATAAAACGGCCAAAAAGCAAAGGCTGGAGAAATTGAAGGGTAAGGAGCCCGCTGCTGAGGCGGTTCGAGTTGCTCCGCCTGTTCCTCCTCCTCCTCCGAAGAGGGATCAGCGAGAGGTCGTTCAAGGAGTGGATGGTCCTTCGAAGAGGTCGAAACCGAGTCCACCCGGTGCTGAGGCTTCGGGGTCTGCTGTTGAGAGGCATCCGGCTTTTCTTTCTATGAAAGATGGTCGGACCTCGCTTTGGGGAAAAGATTTCAATCCCGGGGCCCTCATCTTTGCCGACAATCTCGATCAAGCTGATCGGGATATGTTAAGGGATACTGGGCCAATGCTTTCTATGGAGGCTGTTTGTCGCTTCCAAGCTCGGTCATGGGCTATTGCTCAGTATTGGGCTGAGGAGTTCGACCACGGCCACCGGGAATTAGCTATGGTGAAGGAGAATGCTGCAAAGGCCGAGCAGGCTCTGTTGGAGGCTACCCGGGCCAACGAGACTCTTCTCCAATCCGCTGAAGAATCTCGGCGGTCTCAAGAGGGAGTGGAGGCTAAGTTGAGGGAAGTTGAAAGTCGTGAGGAGGACTTAAAACTTTCCTTAACTGCTTCTGAGAACTCGGCTCGGGAGTTACGGGCTGAGGTGGATAGGCTCGTTTCCGAGCTTACTCAAGCGAGGACTGAGGCTGCCGAGTCCGAGGCTAAGCTGCAGGCCGATCTGGGTGAGGCTTTGGACGAGATTGTGAAGACCCATGAGGCCGGGTTCAGCAAGGCACTTCGCCAAGTTCGGTATTTCTTCAAGGATGCCGACACTTCTCTTTTTGACGTGGACAAGGATGTCAATAAAGAGGGGGAGTTGGTTGAGGAGTCTGCGCTTGGTGAGGATGCTCCGGGCTGTTCCATTCAGGAGGGAGGAGATGTTCCTTTTTAGTGTTTATATTTTCCTTGTTTTTGTAAGGCTCGTACCCGGCCTATCGAATAGGGTACTTAATGAAATTTATATTCAGGGCTCGCACCCGGCCTTTCGAATAGGGTGTTAAATGACTTTTCTTTGTTATTCGTATGGTTTTTCGCTAACTCGCTTTTTTTGTATTAAAGGTCTACGCGGTTAATTATAACTCGCCTTTTGTATCCTTTATTCGGTTAGGTCTAACTCGCTTTTTGTATCCTTGTAAAGGTCTACGCGGTTTAATTGTAACTCGCCTTCATATCTTTGTAAAGGTCTACGCGGTTAATTGTAACTCGCCTTTTGTATCCTTTACTCGGTTATGTTTAACTCGCTTTTTGTATCCTTGTAAAGGTCTTCGCGGTTAATCGTAACTCGCCTTCGTATTTTTGTAAAGGTCTACGCGGTTAATTGTAACTCGCCTTTTGTATCCTTTACTCGGTTATGTTTAACTCACTTTTTGTATCCTTGTGAAGGTCTACGCGGTTAAATCTAATTCTGAATAGATAATTTGAAGGAGTTTCATTAATGAGAGAAATTGGGTGTGCCTCGTTAAAACCTCTTTGACAAAAAACCTCTTGGGAAAAAATGTCAAAGTAGGAAAAAGAGTACATCACCACTTACAACTTTTCTAACTGTAGTAAAACTTTAGGTGTGTCGCGTTCCAAGTTCGGGGGATGGTTTTGCCGGATGGGTACTCCAATCGGTAAGCTCCATTTCCCAGTGACTCGGTTATTCTGAAGGGGCCTTCCCAATTGGCTGCCAATTTACCCTCTCCTGTAGCTTTTCTGGCTTCCCCGCATTTTCTCCAAACCAGGTCTCCAGCTTCAAAGTTTCTTGGTTTGACCTTGGTGTTATACCTCCTTTCGGCTCTCCTTTTACAGGCCTCTATTCTGACTTGGACCTTGTTGAGCGTCTCTTCGGCCATGTCGAGTGCATGCCTGAGTGATTGATCGTTGTTTTCCTGGATGAAATTTGTTCTCCGCAGGGAGGGTTCTCCGACTTCTACTGGTATCATGGCGTCTGATCCGTATGAGAGTCTGAAAGGGGTTTCCCCTGTTGTTGACTGTGGTGTGCAACGATATGCCCATAAGATTGCGGGAAGTTCTTCTGCCCAACTTCCTTTAGCGTCTCCTACTCGCTTCTTCAGTTCTCCGAGTATCACTTTATTTGCGGCTTCGGTTTGTCCGTTGGTTTGCGGGTGTTCCACTGAGGTCACTCGGTGCCGAATCCCTAGGTTTTTGAAAAACTCTTCGAGGTTCTTTTCGGTGAACTGTCTACCGTTGTCAGAAATCACCGAGTGGGGGATGCCGAAACGGCATATGATATTTTTCCATATGAATTTTTGCACGTTGTGGGCGGTGATAGTTGCCAAGGGTTCGGCCTCGATCCACTTTGTGAAGTAGTCAATTCCGACGAGGAGGAACTTCACTTGTCCTTTAGCGAGTGGAAAAGGGCCTAATATGTCAACTCCCCATAAGGCGAAGGGCCAGGGTGCTGTGATATTGTGCAATTCTTCTGCTGGTAGATGGGATAAGTTGCCATATTTTTGGCATTCTTCGCATTTTTTGACGTACTCGGCGCAGTCGCGGCGCATCGTTGGCCAGTAATATCCGGCTCTTAGAGTTCGGGAGGCCATAGCTTTTCCTCCTGAGTGCATTCCACATATTCCTTTGTGCATCTCATTTACCACATATTCGGCCTGAGCCTTCGTGATACATTTCAGCAGTGGTGCTGTGAAGCCTCTCCTATAAAGGTCTTCTCCTTCTATAACATAGTAGCTGGCCCTTCTTCTGATCTTTTTGGCTTCTTCCCGGCTCTCTGGGAGGGTTCCTTTCTTCAAGAAGTTCCATATCTCGGTCATCCATTCTCTGTCAGCCGAGTTGATTTTAGAAACAATTTTTTCGACGCTCGGCGTGGATATTGTTTCCTGTATGACAGTTCGGTGCTGGCCTTTATTCTTCGTACTTGCCAACTTTGACAGCAGGTCGGCTCTTTCATTTTGTTCTCTCAAAATGTGGTCGAGCTCGAAACTAATGAATTCGTTCTTCAACTGGGAGGCCAAGTGGTAATATCTTGTCATCTGGGGGTCCTTCGTTTGATAGGATCCATTCATTTGCCCAGTGACTAGTTTTGAATCGCTCCAGCATCTAAGGTGTTTCGCTCCTACTTCCTTGGCGAGTTTTAGCCCTGCTAGCAGGGCTTCATACTCGGCTTGGTTGTTGGATGCGCTGAAATCGAATATGAGTGATTGTTCCAGGATAATCCCTTCAGGGCTTTCAATTATGACTCCTGCTCCGCTACCTTTTTCATTTGAGGAGCCATCTACATAAAGGGTCCAGAATGGGAGGGGCGCTTCCGCTACTGGTGCTAGTTCAGCAATAAAGTCGGCTAGGCACTGTGCTTTGATAGGCCCTCTCGGTTCGTACTTGATGTCGAACTCGGATAGTTCTACCGACCATGCTATCATTCGTCCGGCTAGCTCTGGTTTCCTCAGTATCTGTCGTATTGGGTGGTCTGTTCGTACCACTATTGGGTGGCTTTGAAAATATGGACGTAGCCGTCGTGCTGAGGTGACTAGGGCTAGCGCTAGCTTTTCTATCTTTTGATATCTGGTTTCGGCATATTTCAATACTCGGCTTATGTAGTAGACTGGTTTTTGCGTCTGATTTTCTTCCTGGATAATGACCGAACTGATTGCGTCTCCCGAGACGGCTAAGTATAGTATTAAGTCCTTGCCGGGTTCAGGTCTTGTTAGAATTGGTGGTGATGAAAGTAGTGTTTTTATCTTTAGGAAGTTTTCTTCACACTTTTCATCCCATCCGAAGTCTTGTTGTTTCTTGAGTAGTTGAAAAAAGGGTCTGGCTATTTCTGCTGCTTTTGGCAAGAAACGGGATAGGGACGCCAGTCTTCCAGTTAGCCGTTGTACTTCTTTTATGTTACCCGGACTTCTCATGCCTATGATAGCCGCGCACTTTTCCGGGTTGGCTTCTATGCCCCTGTGGGTGAGCATGAATCCTAAAAACTTTCCGCCATGCACCCCGAATACGCATTTCTCAGGGTTTAGCCTCATATTATGTTTTCTGATCTCGTCAAAAATTTCGGTCAGGTCCCCTGGATGCGATTATGGTTCTCTGCTTTTAACCACCATGTCGTCGACGTAGACTTCCAGGTTTCTGCCGAGTTGTTTTGTAAAGATCTTGTCCATTAGACGCTGGTATGTTGCTCCTGCGTTCTTCAGTCCAAATGGCATTACCGTGTAACAGTAATTGGCCGTGTCAGTTATGAATGCCGTTTTTTCCTCATCCGGTGGGTACATTGGTATCTGGTTGTACCCGGAGTATGCATCCAGAAAGCTCAGGATCGGGTAGCCGGCTGCTCCATCTACTAACTTGTCTATGCTTGGCAGCGGGTATGAGTCTTTTGGGCATGCTTTGTTAAGGTCCGTGTAGTCAGTACACATTCTCCATCTTCCGTTCGCCTTTTTAACCATCACCACATTTGCGAGCCATGTTGTGTATTGAACTTCCCTGATGAAGCCGGCGCCGAGTAACTTTTCAGTTTCTTCTTTTACCGCTTTTCCTCTTTCAGCCCCGAGTTTCCTCTTCTTTTGGGAGATCGGTTTGGCCTCCGGGTAGATGGCAAGCTTGTGGCAATGGAAGCTTGGGTCTATTCCGGGCATGTCGGCGGCTGACCATGCGAACAAGTCGGCGTTGTCTAACAGGACTTTGGCAATAGCTTCTTCGATCATGCTTTCTAGCTGAGTCCCGAGTTTCGTGCATTGCCTTGACTCTCTTCCTATTTGGAAGGATTTTACCTGTTCTGTGGGCTCTGCTCTCGGCTCGGTCTCCCTGGGATCTAGGTCGGTCTCCTCTATTGGCGTTGTAAGAGAAGTGCATGCTACGTGTTTTATCGTCAGTTCTGGGATCTTTTTGCCGCTGGCTATCTTTAGGCTTTCTAAGTAGCACTCGCGGGCTGCCTCCTGATCAGCCTTGACTGTTACTATTTTTCCTTCTGAATTTGGGAACTTCATTGCCAGATGTGGAGTTGAAATTATTGCCCCTAATTTGTTAAGTGTTGGCCTGCCTATAAGAATATTGTATGAAGTGAGGGCGTTGACTAGGAGGTACCTGACCGTGATGGTCTTGGACCCCGTCTCATCTCCAAAAGTCGTGAGGAGGTCAATATAGCCACTGGTATCAACCTTTTCGCCTGCGAATCCGACTAACTGTTCGGTGTATGGTTGTACCTTATTTTCAGGGATGTCTAGCTGTTTGAAAGTGGACCAATATAGGATATCCACCGAGCTGCCTTGGTCGACTAGGACTTTGCACACCAACCAGTTTGCGACTTCAACTTTGACCACCATCGGGTCATCATGATTGGGCTCTATGCCTTCGAAGTCTGCGTCTGTGAAAGTTATAGGTGGCATTTTCTTATGTACTCTGGGGTTTGTTGAAGCCGAGTTGATTGATCGGAGACTACGCAGATGTCTCTTCCTTGCCGAACTCGAACAACCACCTCCAGCGAATCCTCCTGCTATTGTGTTGATAACGCCTCGGAGTCGAGTTTCGGGAGGTTTGGTTTGCTGTTCCTGGCGGGGCTTTTCCGTGCGTCGGGTTTTTCTATCGCGATAGTCTTCCCTATCCCGGACTCGTTCTTGCACGGGCTTTCGGCTGTCGTCTCGGACGAAGCGTCGTAACTTGCCTTGTTGGATAAGTTTTTCAATCTTATCCTTCAGGGTGGTGCACTCCTCTGTAGTGTGTCCATGTGCTCTATGGTATCTGCAAAATTTGGACCTATCTGCTTTCTCTGGGGAGCTGTTTCGAGTAGGCAGGCTTATCAGCTCGGCGCTGCAGGCTTCTTCCAGGACTCGTGCTCTGCTATCAGTTAGGGGGGTATAATGGGCAAATCTTGCACGGGGCGGTCTGTCGCTTCTAGGTTTGCTACTCCGCTCTCGGTTTGTTCCTGGTTTCTCTCGTTCTTCTTGTTTTCTATAGGATTCGCCTCTGACCCGTTCCCTGAACTTGGTCATTTCTTCCATCTGAATATATCCTGCTGCTCTAGCTCGGAGCTCGTCCATGTCGTGTGGCGGTTTCCTGCAGAGGCTGTCTGAAAAAGGTCCAGATTTTAGCACCATGAGCATGGCGGTCAATGCCACTTGTGGATTTAAGTCTCGGATCTTGACGGAGATCTCGGCGAATCTTTCCATGAAATCCCTGAGAGACTCGTTGTCTTCTTGCCGTATATTGGCCAGTGCTACTGCCGTCAGGTGGTGGGGTCGACTCGTAGCGTATTGAGCGCCGAAACGAGCGACTAACGTGGTAAAAGAGTCGATTGAGTGGGGGGGAGTCGTGTGTACCAGTTCAACGCTGCTCCCTTCAGGGTCGTTGGGAAAACCCGGCACATGATGGCGTCGTCGTTTGTGTACAGGTTCACCTGTGTGACGAATGCGTCGATGTGCTCGTCGGGGTCGGTCAGCCCATCGTATCTGTCCATGGATAACGGCTTCCACCCAGCCGGTAGTGGAGTCTCCATGATTCCATCTACAAACGGGTGTCGCCTCGTTGTCTCAGGTATCATACTCCGTCTTGGTGGTGCTCGCGATCCTGAGGCAGGTCTGGACTCTAATTGGGTCGTTGCTCGGTCTGCCTCGCTCCAAGTGGTGTCTTCCTGCTCTGTTCGGTCAGGGTGTCTGTTGGCGGTTGTATATGCCGCCGATAGTCCGTTGGTAGCGGCGTGGGCTGCCGAGAACCCATTGATAGCGGCGTGGGCTGCCGAAAGTCCGTTCCGGTCCTCTCGCAGTTTTTGATATTGCTCTCGGAGGATAGCGTTCTCCCTGCGGAGGTCTTCTATCTCCTTAGCGTTGCTCTGTTTCAGCGTGTTAACTTCCCTTTGCAGGGCTTGGATCAGTGGGTGATTCTCAAGCATCTGACGCGGGAAGGGCGCCACGTTGTTGGGGTTACCTCCCTGGGTATCCCCTGGAGGTGGTACGCCCAGGATTTGGGTTTCCCCCTCCTGTGGTCGCTTTTCATGGTTCGCTGCTTTGTTCTGGGTCGTTGTCATTAGATTAATCTTGTTGTGATTGGTGTGGCTGGGAATAATTTTACCGAGCCCCACGGTGGACGCCAAATGTTCTTACCAAATTTTGGTAAGCCTTCTGGTGCGGTGGCTCCGCGGCGATCACCTCTGTGACTGGTGGAGGGTGTACCTGCAAAGACACTCCGACGCTCAAGTTAGAGGCGCAGAGGGAGAGACATGTATCATAAAGTGGGATTAGAATTTTCGTACCTCGATTGAGATGGATCGTTCTGATTTTATAGGGTGTAAAGAGATAGATTTGATAGGGTTATTTTCCTATCAAATCTCCTCAAATCTCGTAATGAAGATAGAGATAATTCTATCTTCTATCTTTATCTTATGACCTGATCTTTCTATATCTTATCACATGGTAAGATATATTCTTTCCGTTATTATCATCTGAGTCCGAGTGATAGGTTTTACTCGGTCAACTCGACTACTCGGTGGAGTGCCGAGTCCAAGTAGTACACAAAGCAAAATATAACATTACATAGTAACATTAACGAGTCTCAAAATTTAAATATTCATTTGAGAAGATAACAATATAACATCTAACCAAAAAAAATAGTATAACAAGTACGTACCTTCGTACTTCTTAAACAACAAAATCAAGTCAAATTAAAATCAAATGACCCTTGGAGCTTTGAAAACCAGCACCTCATAAGCTGCCCAAGTCTAGTAAAGTAGACATTATGAAGCAAAGAATTAAAAAATCGATCCATTAGTTTGTCAACATCAAGTACTGATCCATCTATGCACACCACAGAAGGCTCATGACTCAAGTATCAATTTATGTTCTCAAACCAAAATCAAATAAAGTTACTGCATATTATAATGCACAAACATAAACCTGTTGAGTGAGGCGTGTTACAGTTAGGTTGGCCTTTATAATTTTTACTGAAATGCAATCAACTTTCTGAAATTTGCCAATTGATATTATCTGTTACAATTTTGTTTAAATATTATGTGCTTATAACCAAAATTCTGATTAATGCTTCTTAGATTATTGGTAGCATATTACATAAACTTTTTCTGCATTCTTATGAATCTTATCTCTTTCTGATGCCTTTCAACTTTTGACCTCATCCTACTAACTAGTCTTTTAGTTGCATAGTTCTCAGATATTATGTCATTCTTTAACCGAAGGGTCTTTGATGTTGTCATTATTTACCAAGATTATTTGATTCTATAATGGCAGATCGATGGATAGATTTCATGAATTCATTTATGTTATGCAAAGGCTTCATGGTGCACACTCCGGATGGATCACTATTTTGTCAGATTATGTTTTGGTTGGCTGCAATCTCATTATAGGGTATCTTAAAAACTGTCAGTCATAAGAATTCAAACATAAGAAGCAAAATCCTAATCCAAGAAAAATCCTCATTAATGATTAAGAGTTATTAGTTATACATTAGATTAGGATTCTTATTTTCAGATTTGATTAAGGTTTGTTTTAGTTCAAATCTGATTTGCAATTATTATTTCTGGATCTAGTTATAATTTGTTTCAAATTTCACTAGGACATGGACAGATAATTTGGATTTGCTAATTTTTTTCTCACTTTTTCGTATTTACCTACTTAGTAGGATCATAAATCATGAATATATAATGTTGAGCCTATTCATCAAATGAATAAATTTAAATAAAAACTTTATTTATGAGAATTAAATTCTCTTTGATTTGTTCTACAAATTTAGACAAAATATTCGTCTACGCATAGCACTTTAAAATGCAGATATTAAGCTAAAAATGCCAAAGCATTTGTGAGTCATTTTCCAAAACTAGTATAGTAGATTTTAGCATGTTTCAAAGAGGAAATTTCCACTTTCTCAGACAACAGAATTCGAGACAATTCTAATTATTTACAATATTGCGCATTGCAATAATTGGCTGTACAAAACAAACTTCGTGACACAGTGCAGCATGTTATCTTATCATACATGATACAACACTATCATGAATTTTATTTTTCTAGTCACTAATGGATTATCCAATAAAAACTGAAATGTACTCACATTATTGAATAGGTATGCTTTTCCCCTCCACCAATTAAACGCCTGAAAGAAGGGTAATAGAGGATTAATATGAGAAGTAATTTAACAATCCAGCATAGCAGTTAGAGACATGGAGCATTGTATTGGCAAAAAACAAGCAAAATAGAGTACAGACAATATGCATGCCTTTTAGAAATAAAATACGTTTAGCTTTCTATCTTTTCTCACCTCACTATATATCAGTTATATATTTACTAATTGAAATATGAATTTACAAATATCATGGAAAGACACCACCACAAAATAAGATGGATACAAGGCATTAAAAGCAATCTTGCAAGAAAGCAGTCAAGAGCAGTGTTTTAAACCCCGGACCGGACCGGCCGATCCGACCAGAACCCGATGGTATAACCGGTTCGGTTCGATGATAGGATCGGATATGTATCTGACCCAGTACGACCCGGGTTGAACCGGCCGGTTTTTGCAAAAAACCGGTGACTCGGGTTGAACCGGGTTGTGATATGATTTTTTTTTTTTTGAAAAAAAAGTGTTGAAATGATGTGTTTCAATTTATTTATTATTTTTTTTGTGTATGAAACTTATTTATGGACTTGTATTGTCATGATTATTGGTTGTTATTTCTTATTTGGAATATTAGATACTTTATAATGACAATAATTTAAAATTTGAAGTGTTAAATGATTAAATTATGTTAGCTATATTATATTTTTTTAATTTTTTAATATATATCGAGTCAAACCGGTCCGACCAGTGACCCACCGGTTCGACCAATGACCCATTAACTCAGTACCTCAACCGGTTCGATGACCGGTCCGATTCTTAAAACACTGGTCAAGAGGCAAAAGGATATATTTTAAGTTCACACTGAAACTTCTTACATGTACTTCTAGTGTATATTTGTTCGGTTATAGTGATAGAATAGAACTTATAGCTGAAGGATAATTAATTTCTAAACCCATCGTGAGAACGGATTAGGCCCGTGTATATGGAAGATCTACCAATGCATAATAACAGTCCAATTATTTTTCCATTAGAAAATTTGATCACCGATATATCCCTGAATTGGATTGAAAAGCACGACGATTGAAGTGAATGATATGATTGTGTTATGCCTTCAGGATCTTTCCCTAATAATTGAAATGAAAAGGGGAGAGCATTTACTTTATAAATTATATAAAACATCAAATAAGCAACAAATCAGAGTGGCGCAGCGGAAGCGTGGTGGGCCCATAACCCACAGGTCCCTGGATCGAAACCAGGCTCTGATAGAGTGGCTTCCGATTATTTTTTTTTTCTTAGTTTAGTTTTTGTCTATAATTTCTTAATTTAATTTAACGCTACATTCTCTGGCCACTGTGATGGGCCTAAAGCCCACCCGAAATAAGAAAAAAATTTCCTCGGTTTAATTTTTGTTTTCTCTAAAGCCCAGCCAAAACTTGACAAATTAGAATGCAAATTTTCTGTTTCGCCCATTTTGGATGAAGTTACTTTATGAAAAATAATCCATTAATGAAAAAAAATGTAATTCGTTTTGTTTTGTTTTTTTTTTTTTTGACAGTGGAAGACTTGTGGTTTTTCATTCATAATAATCTGAAAGATACAAGCAGGAATTCGATGATATATCCTGGGACTAGCAAAAGCAACAGCTGCCTTAGCAAGACTATGGGCAACTGAATTAGCTAATCTCCCTACAAACTTTACCTGGAAACTAGAGATAAAAAATGTAATTCGTTAAACATTGGTTTAAAATCAATTATAAATTTCCAGTAAAAAACAAAAACTTCAATTATAAATCTATTTACCCTTGATATTTGACTCATTTGAGAGGTTTTTTTTTTTTTTGACAGCACTCATTTGAGAGGTTGAAGAAATAGTTTTATGGGAAATTTATTATATGAAGAATAATTCGTTGGTTAAATTTAATTATTAATTTGCAATAAATTGCCCTTTAAACCTTGATAAAATGATAGGCTTAATTACCAATTTGGTCCTCAAATTTATTTATTAACGTCAATTTGGTCCCCATATTTTTAAAAACATCAATTTGGTCCCCAAGTTTTTAAAAATGTGTTAATTTGGTCCCCAAGTTTTTAAAAAGTCAATTTGGTCCCCAAGTTTTTAAAAATGTATCAATTTGGTCCCCATTAAATAAAGCCACATCAGTGCCACGTCACATACCTTCGTTAGTCAAATTAATGGAATCTACGGTGGGGACCAAATTGACACATTTTTAAAAACTTGGGGACCAATTTGACGTTTTTAAAAATATGGGGACCAAATTGATGTTAATAAATAAATTTGAGGACCAAATTGGTAATTAAGCCAAAATGATAATTTGACTCTTTTCAGAGGTTTAATTCGTGCAGTTTGGATGATGTTATTTTATGAAAAATATAATCCGTGCAGGTACACAAATGAATTTGTTTCAGATTTCATTTAATTTGTGAGGCTCTAAGGGATATTAAGCACTGATGCAGCCAAACACATATTCCATTAGGATTTGTTGCCAATGTAGCCATTGGAAATTCTTTTACAGTAAGAATAGATGAATAACTAGGCTATCCCTACTCAACCCAAAGGCCATTTATAAGCCTTGTTTATCAGATGAACCACTATAAGCTTGACATTTTTTATTTTTTTTGGATATGTGGACGCAAGGAGTGCAAATGGGAATGTTAAGTGGGGGTGGAGAGAATGGCAGAGTGTTCATGAAGGCTAACTAAGATCCAAAAATAAGTTAGTGCTGCTAGAAAGCCTGAGTTCTGAAGGAGTACACACTTTGCACACAGGTAGAGTAAGAAACATAATAGTAAGGCATGTATAGGACAGAAAAAATTCCAGTAACCATCCAAGTCCAACAACTAAAAAATGCATAGTTGAGATTCACTGGGGTTTTTTTTATCCATAGGAATCGAAGACAGGTACCAGAGAGTTTACAACAACTCACACACCCTGTTCAACCAATTGAGCTAAACCCTCTCGGTAGATTCATTGGTTTTAAAATTGCAACAACTCTCTAATTTAACTAACAAAACTATTAACATGCATTTGTCTAATTGACAATAACCTTAATCAAGATCCTTTGATTCAGCTATAGTCAAGGTTTGCATTATCATTGTGTTCATAAATTAATCACCAGGAAATTGGAAGAATGTTGAACAGAAATGTTGCAATAGACATTGCTCAAGGTACAACTTGTTGAGCTTCTAAGGTTAGTTGTTCAGCTTTAGTTAAGGTACAACTACAACCTGTTGAGCTTCTAAGGTACAACCTATTGTCATTGTTGCCTTCCTATCCCAACCTCATTCCTCTCTTCCCCAATCCTTTTGTTCTCTCCCAATTATTCTGACTATGATGAAGCATATTGAACTGCTAAGTTACAGTCTCAATTATTCTCTCAATCAGCATTCCAAAACACCGACCAGAATGCAATTTGACCACCCCTAACATAATCACTAAATTAAAATTTCAATAAAAAAATTATATCTATACTTAGAAAGACTTATTGCCTTTTTCTTTGAAAACAAAATGGAATTGAGGAAGAGGATTCAAGGATGATAATTACCTTATATTCCTACTTTTTGTAGTAGTTTAGGGGCAATTATTCAACATTTTTCATGCTTTTGAGCTTTGTTTATCCTCAATTTAGTTGAGTTTTAAATAAAAGTTTGGTTTAGTTAGAAATTTTAATTTTTACCCCTTTTACACTTGATCTTCTGGTTGTTTAGTATGTTTTTAGGAACTTTGTTGAAGCTTGGACAAAGCTTTGGAGATATCCCGAGAGGAATGATGCATCAAAGATCAATTGGGTTGAAGTTGAGAGCCTTGAAGGTCTTGCGGGGAGCAAAAGAAGCTTGTTGGAAGCCTTGGAACATGCTTGTGCAACCATACCGTACACTTGTGCAAAGTCTGAAATTCTGAAGACAGAGCTTCGCACAACCATGTGTAAAAATTGCATAACCTATGCACGATCAGCTGCAAGAAAAACCTCTATTTTTCTGTTTTAATTTATTTTGGGCTTCAACTCTTTTTGGCCCATAGTCTTAAATAAGGTTTTTCTGTCCTAGTCCGAGGTTCCGATACGGTGTGCGTAGAGTGAAACAAGAGGTCCGACGACGGCTTAGAACACGTTTGGCTCGGTTCTCCATGCCTTCATCATCTCTTACTTCTTCCCCTATGGCTATGCATTGCTAAGTCCATTCTTTGTTGGGGTTTAATGTAATCGAGTCTACTTTTATGTAATTACTCTTTTATTATTCAATTAAGCATCGTTATTGTTTCTCTTCTATGTGTAATGCTTATTTTTGGCTCGATCACCCGATTGCATGATTCTATATATTCAATTATAATTGGGAAATTTAATTGAATTGCGAACTGGAGAGAACACCCAATACTTTTTATGCCTAGGGATAGGGTAAAATAGATTGGGCATCGTTAGAACTCCTATTCCTAATGCAAGTACTTTGGTTACACTAATTCAATGGATTGATAATGGAATCAAAGGACTTAGGTTCTCTCACTTAAGGGATTAAGGTTTGAATAAATTTGTGGGTTGATGATAACAAAAGTTTATTTGAATAAGAAAATTAGTGATTGCATGTTAGGATGACTTGACGAAGTTAAACCCCGACGTAATTCTTCCTTTGATTTAAACCCAATTTTCTGCACACGCTACGTGTTTGGTGAATTTACTCAAATTAAATTTCTCTTCTTTTACTCATTTAATTTATGCACTTATCTTAATTTTGGTTATTTCAATTCTCAATTTTCGTAATCCATTTAATTTTGCTATTAATTACCCAATTATCGTACAAGTCCCTGTGGATACGATACTCTACTTACCCTTTGTTACTTGAACGATTTGGTACACTTGCCAAAATCGCAACAAGTTTCTAGCGCCGTTGCCAGGGACTTGTGTCTCGGTAATTGGGCAAATTTTTAGTAAATTTTTGTGGACTTTAAACATTATTTTATTCTTTCGCTTTTTAATTTTATTTGTGTTTTCTTTTACTTTAATTCTTCTTTTCTCATCCGGTGTTAACTTGCTTGTTCTAGTTGCTTGTGATTCTCTTTATGTCAGATATTATAGGTACAAGGAGCAAAACTAATTCCGAAGAGCTTCGTTTCATTCTTGAGATCAAGAAGACCGCTAGGCTGATTAGCGGTCAAACAAGAAGAGTAAAGTAACAAGCACAACAGGTGACATTGGAGGAGAGTTCCTCTATTCTACCTTCAGAAGAGTCTTCCAGTTCAGACGAAGAGGCCACCACACCTGAAGAGGAGATGGCAGGAAAAGAACACCATGCCAGGAGAACTCTTACGGATCATGTCAACAATAATGGTCCAAGAGTGTTCTCTAGTATCACCAGGCCAAGGAACACCAACCGCATAGTTGAAGCTAAGCCAGCCTTGCTCACACTTCTCAGTCAACATGCATTTGCTAGCTTAGAAAATGAAGACCCCTACAACCATCTGACCACTTTTTATGATATGTGCAGCATAACAGGGGTGGCCCAGAATGAAGAGGAGAGCCTGTATATGAGGGTGTTCCATTTCTTCCTCATAGGAAATGCATTGAAGTGACTCAACAACCTTCCATCTCAGAGTCTTACCACTTGGACTGAAGTGGAAAGAAAGTTCTTGGATCGGTTCTTCCCTGAAGTGAAGAAAAGCCAAGCAAAGATTGACATATTGGGCTTCCGCCAATGGAATGTCACTCTATGAAACTTGGGAGAGATACAAGACTCTCTTGATGAAGTGCCCCAACCACAGGATTAGACAGTTTGATCAACTCTACATTTTCCTTGGGGATTTAAAGGGGCAAACGAGGGTGATGCTTGATGCTGCGGCTGGTGGAGGAGTGATCAAGAATAAGTCACTGGATGAAGCCATAGAGTTGATTGAAAACATGGCAGCCAGTGATTTTGAAGCTCAACATGATAGAGCCCCACGCAGAGGGGTAATGGATCTCAACTCTCAAGATGCAATTCTAGTCCGGGTGGAAGCACTTAAGGTGCAAGTGGCCAATCTTCCTCAACAGTTAATGAAAGCTTCCTCTTCTCAGTCACATCACAGAGTTCTCAGTTGTGAAATTTGTGGGGGTGATCATCATGTAGAGCATTGTCCTTATACTTCCAGCACACAAGAGGAAGAAGTGAATTATATGAGGCAGGTTGTAGTGCAATCATTAAGAAGATGTTACCTGCCAAACACAAGGATCTGGGTAGTTTCACCATTCCCATCACTATTAGGAATCTCTTTGTTGGCCGAGCATTGCTTGATTTGGGGGCGAGTATCAATTTGATGCCCCTATGCATGTTGGAGAGAGTTGGCAATGTTGAACCGAAGCCAACCCGCATGACACTGCAGCTTGCGGATTGTTCCATCAAACACCCCTATGGTGTAGTTGAGAACATGCTTGTTAAAGTTGAAAATTTATCTTTCTTGTAGATTTTGTCATCAAGGACATGGAGGAAGATGCTAACATTCCCATCATTTTGGGAAGACCCTTCATGTTGACGGCCAAAGCCATAATTGATGTTGGCAATGGAGAATTTAGGCTCTCGGTTTAGGATGAGGTGATCAAATTAAATGTGTTTGATGCTATGACTCACCCAAATGATATTGGTGCTTGCTTCCGGGTAGATGTTCTTGATGAGATACAACAAGATGTTCCTACTCATCTAATTTCTCACTCTCCTCTTGAGCAAGTCCTACTCAATCACCATGATGAGCTCAATGAGGAAGTAGAGGAATGTGCAAGAAGCTTGGAGGTATTGAAGGAGATTCCACCAGAAGAAGCCAAGTTTGAATAGCTGAAGAAGGGTGATGTACCTAAGAAGCCCAAGTTGGAATTGAAGATGCTTCCATCTCATCTCAAATATGTCTTTCTTGAGAATAATGATGGGAAGCTAGTAATCATCAGTAGTTCCTTGTCTGCTGTGGAAGAGGAGAAGCTTATTTAAGTTCTGCGGTTGCATAAGGGAGCTCTAGGGTGGCATATTTCTGATCTTAAAGGTATCGACCCTTCCTATTGTATGTATGACATCCACCTAGAGAATGATTTCAAGCCCGTTGCTCAACCTCAGAGGCGACTTAATCCTATCATGAAGGAAGAGGTGAGGAAGGAGGTGTTGAAGCTTTTGGAGGCTGGGATGATTTATTCCATTTCTGACAGTGCTTGGGTGAGTCCAGTTCATGTGGTGCCAAAGAAGGGAGGTATGACTGTTGTGAGGAATGACAAGAATGAGCTTGTTCCCACAAGAATAGTCACTGGTTGGCGGATGTTTATTGATTACAGAAGACTCAATCTAGCTACTCGGAAGGACCACTTCCCACTCCCTTTCATGGATCAGATGTTGGAAAGGCTTGCAGGGCAAGCCTACTATTGGTTTTTAGATGGATACTCCGGGTATAACCAAATTGCGGTTAACCCGGCTGATCAAGAGAGAACAACGTTCACTTACCCCTTTGGGATATATGCCTATAGGAGGATGTCGTTTGGCTTGTGTAATGCACCTGCCATATTCCAGAGGTGCATGTTAGCTATATTTGCAGACTTGGTGGAGAAGTGTATCGAGGTATTCATGGATGACTTCTCAGTTTTTGGCACTTCCTATGATTTGTGCCTCACCAACTTGGAGCTTGTATTGAAGAGGTGTGTGGAAGCCAACCTTATTCTGAATTGGGAGAAGTGCCACTTCATGGTCCAAGAAGGCATAGTTCTTGGTCACAAGATTTCTGCTCGTGGCATAGAGGTGGACAAGGCAAAGATTGATGTCATTGAGAAGCTTCCTCCTCCCATTAATGAAAAAGGTATTCAGAGTTTCTTGGGGCATGCATGATTCTACAGGAGGTTCATCAAAGACTTCTCTAAGATAGCCAAGCCCCTCAGCAATTTGTTGGTCAAAGGTACTCCCTTTGTGTTTGATGTTGAATGTCACAAGGCGTTCAATACCTTGAAAGAAAGGTTGATTTCTTCTCCTATTATCATAGCACCAGATTGGAAGCAAGAGTTTGAGCTTATGTGTGATGCTAGCAATTATGCAGTTGGTGCAATATTGGGGCAAAGGAGAAATAAGGTGTTTCATGCTATATTTTATGCTAGCAAGGTGTTAGGTGGAGCTCAACTCAATTATGCTACCACAGAGAAGGAGATGCTTGCCATTGTCTATGCCTTGGAGAAATTCCGCTCCTACTTGATTGGTGCTAAGGTAATTATCTACACCGAACACTCTGCCATCAAATATCTTCTCACTAAGGCAGATTCTAAGCCTAGGTTGATAAGATGGGTCCTTTTATTGCAAGAGTTTGACATTGAGATTTGAGATAAGAAGGGGAGTGAGAATGTAGTTGCTGACCATCTCTCAAGGATAGTAAATGAGGAGGTGACTATGAAGGAGAAGGAGATTAGGGATGAATTCCCTGATGAGGCCTTATTCTATATTGAAGAGAGACCATGGTTTGCTAACATGGCCAATTTTAAGGCAGGGGGTGATATGCCTGATGATTTGAACTGGCACCAAAAGAAGAAGTTTCTCAGATATGCTAAATTCTATGTATGGGATGACCCATATTTGTTTAAAGTGGGTGCTGATAATCTTCTCAGGAGGTGTGTGACCCAAACAGAGGCAAAGGATATTTTGTGGCATTGTCACAACTCTCCCTATGGTGGCCATTATAATGGGGAGAGAACTGCTGCAAAAGTTCTCCAGTCAGGCTTCTATTGGCCTACCTTGTTTAAGGATGCACATAATCATGCCAAGAGTTGTGATAATTGCCAAAGGATTGGGAACATTTCTAGGAGACATGAGATGCCACTACAGAACATGATTGAGGTTGAGATATTTGACTGATGGGGGGTTGACTTTGTTGGTCCCCTCCCTTCTTCTTTTTCTAATGAATACATTGTTGTTGCAGTGGATTATGTGTCCAAATGGGTGGAAGCAGTGGCTACACAGAAGGATGATGCCAAAACTATGATTAAGTTCTTGAAAAAGAACGTTTTCTCTAGATATGGTGTGCCACGAGTGCTAATCAGTGATGGGGGTACTCGTTTCTGTAATGCATAGTTGAAGAAGGTGCTTAAGCACTATAATGTTAAGCACAAGGTGGCATCCCCAAACCATCCTTAGACAAATGGTCAAGCGGAAGTCTCTAATCGTGAGATAAAGAAGATTTTAGAGAAAATAGTCCCTTCTTCCAAGAAGGATTAGTCCATCAAGTTAGATGATGCACTATGGGCCTACAGGACAGCTTTCAAAACCCCAATAAGGTTGTCCCCTTATCAAATGGTGTATGGCAAGGCTTGCCATTTACCGGTGGAGTTAGAGCACAAGGCGTTCTAGGCTCTCAAGTTTCTGAATTTTGATCCTTCTCTATCTGGGGACAAGAGGAAGCAACAGTTGCAAGAGCAGGAGGAGATGAGGCTTAATAATGCCTATGAGTCATCCAGAATCTACAAACAGAGAGCCAAGGCTTGGCATGACAGGAAGATCTTAAAGAGAGAGTTTAAGCCGGGACAACAAGTCCTTTTGTACAACTCCCGGCTAAAACTATTTGCTGGGAAGCTAAAATCCAAGTGGAGTGGTCCTTTCACAGTCAAGGAAGTGAGGCCCTATGGAGCAATAGTGGTGGATGACCCTTCTTCTCAAACGAGTTGGGTTGCTAATGGTCAAAGGCTAAAGCACTACCTTGGGGGTGAGGTTGAGCGCCTTACCACAGTGATTCATGTCAGTGACCCTTGAGGTCATTCACCCGTCAAGCTAGTGGCGTTAAAGAAGCGCTTACTGGAAGGCAACCCAGTTTCCTCTCTCTTTACTCTCTTAATTTTGTCTTTATTTTCCTTGTTTCCGCTTGTTCTATTTTACGATTGGGTGTTTCTTTTGTGTTATTTCAGGTTGCTTCACATTGGATGAAAATATTGGGAAAGCCCAAAAAAAAAAAAACTGCGAGTTGCATAACCATGCAATCTGAGCGCACGACTGTGCATCTTGCGCTGATGGAAATACAAAAAATGACGCGAGTTGCACAATCGTGCAACCCGAGTGCACAACTGTGCATCTTGCGCTAAAGGGAGCTCTATTTTTCGAAGAAAATTGCACAACCGTACACCCACCACAGTACAATCACAACATTGATCTACGCACGAGATCTCTTTTCCCCTCTCATCCGTGCACGATCTGTCATTGAGCAGCACAACCCCCTCCGTGCGCGCAACCTTCGCATCATCTCTGCGTGTGTGGCCCGTAACATCATCCTCTTATCCCTGCGCGATGCCTGTGCTGTGCTTCTCCTGTGCGCGGTTCTTGCACCGCCGCCCTGCGCTCGCCGCCACCGCGCACCTGCGCTACGTCATCACGCCCCCCCTCAGCTCCTCCGTGCGCAACCTGAGTGTGCCAACACCACCGAGCACCGCTCTTCTGGTGCGCACGTCCCATCCAGGTCCGCACGATACGCGGGCACCGCACATAGCCCCGGTCTGCGCGATCTTCCCGCGTCAGTCACCTTGGCCAACAACATCCACGGACCAGATCCGAACTACCCAAGCCCCGATCCGCAACATTCAGGCCAAATTCGTGCCAAACAACAGTCCCATCTTCCGATCTACTTGTTTTGGTTTCCACCGTTTAGATCCGGGGTTTTTGAATCGCTTGGTCAAGATCCACCATTTCTTCCTCTTTGATATCATGTCTGCGGGCAACAAGCATCGGAAGAGACGCTCTGAAGTTTCTTCTTCATTGAGCAATCTTCATACTGCTCCACCACCGCTTACTTTACTTGAGCCGCATCACCAAGAGCGGTATGATACTTTGTACAAACGTCCAATCATTCCGATGCGTTACTTGAATTTTGATGTCATTAAAACTCTTGGTTTGTTTGATGATTTCAAGTTTATGATGGATAATGTGGGATGGTGGAAATTCACTTCACAGCCACAGAAGGTTTACCCAAGATTAGTGAGGGAATTTTTTAGCACTTTCACGGTCTCCTTTAGACCTCATTTTCCCGATGATGCCGGGAAGCTAACCTTCAACTTGTTCAATGAAGAGTGAAATTCAGTTGGCGGAATTTAATTCTATTTTCGGGTTTCCTGCTGGTGGCCACAAGAGTGAACCTCCTATGATCTTTAAAGCATTAGAAGTTTGGAGTTCATTGACCAACACACGATGGTCAACATCCCAATCTAGCTCCACTACTTTGCTTCACCCTTCCATCCGCATCATGCATAGGTTCATTACATCCTCCATATTGGGTAAGCACAATTCTGATACCAAAGTGTCCACCACAGACCTCTTGTTTCTATGGGCTATGTTGGAGCCAACAACGCCGATTGACACTGGACCTTTCCTTGCTAAGCGGCTACTAAATATAGCCAAAAGTGACAAAGGTCCCATCACTTGTGGAGGTTTCATTACTTGGATCACCAAACACTACGGTCATTCTGAGTGGTTAACCCAATTGGAAGTGCTAGATGAAATTCCCACCATTGACTTCCAAACTTTGAAATCCATGGGATGCATTCAAGTGTTACTTAAGGAAGCTGACTACATGTAGGATGACTTCTACTTCTTGGTTCCTAAAATCGGATTTTGTCACAAGCTCCCCGATCCTAATTCTTCAATTAGGGTTAAGGACAATTGGAAACTTCCAATGAGGGGTGGCACTTCACAACAATTGGAATCTGAAGAAACAGTTCCAGAAGATCCTCCAGAGCCAGCAATGATTGATAATGCTCAGCTTTTAGCTGCTGTTCAGGCACTGACTGATGAAGTTAAAGCATTGAGGGAACAACAATCCTATTACAACCACCTGACGGAGCAAATGTACAACCTTCAGGTTCATGGCCCCTCTGGGAGCCAACCCCCTCCGCAATGACACATCCTCTAGCCCATGTGGATTGGCCATTCACAGCTAGGGACCAGAAATTCTTGGCCAAGGCGATGAGGATGGACCTGATGATGAGCAGTGAGGTAAGTTCTTCTTCTCATTCTTTTCTTTTACCACTTTTGTTTGATTTTAGTTTTGTGAAATAATAATGTGGTTTGTGTATTTGTTGGCTTGTCCCAATGAGCATGAATTGAATGATGATTTTTAAAAATTGATTTTGATTTGAGGCATGTTTTGTGGTTGCATTCCTGATCATTAGTGATTGGTTCAAATTGTGGTTGATGTGTTTGACATGTTGCATATGCACCCTTGTTTCTTGATGAGACCAACCACGGTGAGAAGTAATTGAATGAAATTGAGTGACACCGTTGATACCAACATTCATATGGTTTTGCTTGAATCTCTTGAATCTTGTTGCTTGGAAGTGATCAAGGCCATCTTTGCTATTTTAGCCATTGCCCTTTCTAACTTACCTTTCATAATAAAATCCCTTGCACCCATCTTTGAGCCAAACAGGAAAATTCTTGATGCATGTATGAACCTTTAGCCAAAATGAAAAATAATCGCTTTCCTAATCTTAGGAATAGGAGAACAATTGAGAGATGAAGTGTTGCATTAAGTTTGAGATGTCTTGTTAGACACCCAAAAACAAATGAAAAGGTGCCCCTAAGGGACTTTAGTGTCACAGTCAATAAACTGTCAAAAAAAAATTCAAAATCAGAAAGTGTTGCTCACCCATCTCCCACAGCGTTAATTGCTATCAAAAAAAGAAAAGAAAAGCGTGCAAAGGAATAAAATGGGACTTGGGTGGAGCTTAATAATTGGTTTGGGTTATTGAAAGAACTTGGGGCATGAATTGTGTGTTTGCTGAGCTAAGATTGAGTTCTCTCTCTTGTTCTCATATTCTTTAAGATATTTGAATCCCAAGAAAAAACATTGTTGCTTGTTAGCCCAGCCACGTTACAATCTCAAAAAGTCCTTAGTGATCCTTGTTGGCATGTTTGTGACAGTGTACTTTGAGAGATGAAAAGCAAAACTAATATGTGCGGTGTCGATGTGTGATAGAGTGATACACTCGCCTTGTCTTGTGTGCATGAGAGATACAGTTTGTGAGGACCAAGGAACGTGGGTTGTTGATTGTAATTGTGTTATTCATGTTGATCCCTTAATGAATTGTTTCATAGATGCTTTGTGTGGGCACCACAACTTGTCTTGGATTGGAATTAGCAAACTGAACTTGTGAGAAATGAAGAATGCTAAGTGGTGATGAATCTGTGAATACTTGAGTCATGTCTTGGTAGTTTTTATTAGGAATTGAGTCTAGGTTGTTTTCATGTTTTAATCGCATGAGGGATTTGTGTTACTTTTTGTTCTAGGTTCTTGTTTTGTTGCTCGAGAATGAGCAAAGTTCCAAGTTTGGGGTGTTTATAATTGCCTTATATTCCTACTTTTTGTAGTAGTTTAGGGGCAATTATTCGACATCTTTCATGCTTTTGAGCTTTGTTTATCCTCGATTTAGTTGAGTTTTGAATAAAAGTTTGGTTTAGTTAGAAATTTTAATTTTTACCCCTTTTACACTTGATCTTTTGGTTGTTTAGTGTGTTTTTAGGAACTTTGTTGAAGCTTGGACAAAGCTTTGTAGATATCCTGAGAGGAATGATGCGTCAAAGATCAATTGGGTTGAAGTTGAGAGCCTTGAAGGTCTTGCGGGAGCAAAAGAAGCTTGTTGGAAGCCTTGGAACATGCTTGTGCAACCAAATCGTGCACATGTGCAAAGTCTGAAATTCTGAAGACAGAGCTTCGCACAACCGTGTGTAAAAATTGCACAACCTGTGCACGATCAGCTGCAAGAAAAACCTCTATTTTTCTGTTTTAATTTCTTTTGGGCTTCAACTCTTTTTGGCCCATAGTCTTAAATAGGGATTTTTGTCCTAGTCCGGGGTTCTGATACGGTGTGCTTGGAGTGAAACAAGAGATCCGACGACGGCTTAGAACGCATTTGGCTCGATTCTCCATGCCTTGATCATCTCTTGCTTCTTCCTCTATGGCTATGCATAGCTAAGTCCATTCTTTGTTGGGGTTTAATGTAATCGAGTCTACTTTCATGTAATTACTCTTTTATTATTCAATTAAGCATCGTTATTGTTTCTCTTCTATGCGTAATGCTTGTTTTTGGCTTGATCACCTGATTGCATGATTCTATATATTCAATTATAATTGGGAAATTTAATTTAATTGCGAACTAGAGAGAACACCCAATACTTTTTATGCCTATGGATAGGGTAAAACAGGTTAGGTATCGTTAGAACCCCTATTCCTAATGCAAGTACTTTGGTTACACTAATTCAAGGGATTGATAGTGGAATCAAAGTAGTTGTATTAGGAATAGGGGTTCTAACGATGCCCAATCCTTTTTACCCTATCCCTAGGCATAAAAAGTATTGGGTGTTCTCTCCAGTTCGCAATTCAATTAAATTTCCCAATTATAATTGAATATATAGAATCATGCAATCGGGTGATCAAGCCAAAAACAAGCATTACGCATAGAAGAGAAACAATAACGATGCTTAATTGAATAATAAAAGAGTAATTACGTGAAAGTAGACTCAATTACATTAAACTCCAACGAAGAATGGACTTAGCTATGCATAGCCATAGAGGAAGAAGCAAGAGATGATGAAGGCATGGAGAACCGAGCCAAATTCGTTCTAAGTCATCGTCGGACCTCTTGTTTCACTCTACGCACACCGTATCGGAACCCCAGACTATGACAGAAAATCCCTATTTAAGACTATGGGCCAAAAAGAGTTGAAGCCCAAAAGAAATTAAAACAGAAAAATAGAGTTTTTTCTGGCAGCTGCTCGTGCACAGGCTGTGCAATTTTTACACAGATTTGCACGGTTGTGCGAAGCTCTGACTTCAAAATTTCAGACTTTGCACAGGTGCACGGTTTGGTTGCACAAGCATGTTCCAAGGCTTCCAACAAGCTTCTTTTGCTCCCGCAAGACCTTCAAGGCTCTCAACTTCAACCCAATTGATCTTTGACGCATCATTCCTCTCAGGATATCTACAAAGCTTTGTCCAAGCTTCAACAAAGTTCCTAAAAACACACTAAACAACCAAAAGATTAAGTGTAAAAGGGGTAAAAATTAAAATTTCTAACTAAACCAAACTTTTATTCAAAACTCAACTAAATCGAGGATAAACAAAGCTCAAAAGCATGAAAGATGTCGAATAATTGCCCCTAAACTACTACAAAAAGTAGGAATATAAGACAATTATCAACACCCCAAACTTGGAACGTTGCTCGTTCTCGAGCAACAAAACAAGAACCTAGAACAAAAAGTAACACAAATCCCTCATGCGATTAAAACATGAAAACAACCTAGACTCAATTCCTAATAAAAACTACCAAGACATGACTCAAGTATTCACATATTCATCACCACTTAGCATTCTTCATTTCTCACAAGTTCAGTTTGCTAATTCCAATCCAAGACAAGTTATGGTGCCCACACAAAGCATCTATGAAACAGTTCATTAAGGGATCAACATGAATAACACAATTACAATCAACAACCCACGTTCCTTGGTCCTCATAAACTGTATCTCTCATGCACACAAGACAAGGCGAGTGTATCACTCTATCACACATCGACACCGCACATATTAGTTTTGCTTTTCATCTCTCAAAGTACACTGTCACAAACATGCCAACAAGGATCACTAAGGACTTTTTGAGATTGTAAACTGGCTGGGCTAACAAGCAACAATGGTTTTTCTTGGGATTCAAATATCTTAAAGAATATGAGAACAAGAGAGAGAACTCAATCTTAGCTCAGCAAACACACAATTCGTGCCCCAAGTTCTTTCAATAACCTAAACCAATTATTAAGCTCCACCCAAGTCCCATTTTATTCCTTTGCACGCTTTTCTTTTCTTTTTTTGACAGCAATTAACGCTGTGGGAGATGGGTGAGCAACACTTTCTGATTCTGAATTTTTTTTTTGACAGTTTATTGATTGTGACACTAAAGTCCCTTAGGGGCACCTTTTCATTTGTTTTTGGGTGTCTAACAAGACACCTCAAACTTAATGCAAAACTTTATCTCTCAATTGTTCTCCTATTCCTAAGATTAGGAAAGCGATTATTTTTCATTTTGGCTAAAGGTTCATACATGCATCAAGAATTTTCCTGTTTGGCTCAAAGATGGGTGCAAGGGATTTTATTATGAAAGGTAAGTTAGAAAGGCCAATGGCTAAAATAGCAAAGATGGCCTTGATCACTTCCAAGCAACATGCAAGCAACAAGATTCAAGAGATTCAAGCAAAACCATATGAATGTTGGTATCAACGGTGTCACTCAATTTCATTCAGTTACTTTTCACCGTGGTTGGTCTCATCAAGAAACAAGGGTGCATATGCAACATGTCAAACACATCAACCACAATTTGAACCAATCACTAATGATCAGGAATGCAACCACAAAACATGCCTCAAATCAAAATCAAATTTTAAAAATCATCATTCAATTCATGCTCATTGGGACAAGCCAACAAATACACAAACCACATTATTATTTCACAAAACTAAAATCAAACAAAAATGGTAAAAGAAAAGAATGAGAAGAAGAACTTACCTCACTGCTCATCATCAGGTCCATCCTCACCCCTTTGGCCAAGAATTTCTGGTCCCCAGCTGTGAATGGCCAATCCACATAGGCTAGAGGATGTGTCATTGCGGAGGGGGTTGGCTCCCAGAGGGGCCATGAACCTAAAGGTTGTACATTTGCTCTGTCAGGTGGTTGTAATAAGATTGTTGTTCCCTTAATGCTTTAACTTCATCAGTCAGTGCCTGAACAACAGCTAAAAGCTGAGCATTATCAATCATTACTGACTCCAGAGGATCTTCTGGAACTGTTTCTTCAAATTCCAATTGCTGCGAAGTGCCACCCCTCATTGGAAGTTTCCAATTATCCTTAACCCTAATTGAAGAATTATGATCGGGGAGCTTGTGACGAAATCCGGTTTTAGGAACCAAGAAGTAGAAGTCATCCTGCATGTAGTCAGCTTCCTTAAGTAACACCTGAATGCATCCCATGGATTTCAAAGTTTGGAAGTCAATGGTGGGAATTTCATGCAGCACTTCCAATTGGATTAACCACTCGGAATGACCGTAGTGTTTGGCGATCCAGGTAATGAAACCTCCACAAGTGATGGGACCTTTGTCACTCTTGCTATAGTTAGTAGCCGCTTAGCAAGGAAAGCTCCAGTGTCAATTGGCGTTGTTGGCTCCAACATGGCCCATAGAAACAAGAGGTCTGTGGTGGACACTTTGGTATCAGAATTGTGCTTACCCAATATGGAGGATGTAATGAACCTATGCATGATGCGAATGGAAGGGTGAAGCAAAGCAGTGGAGCTTGATCGGGATGCTGACCATCGTTTGTCGATCAATGAACTCCAAACTTCTAATGCTTTAAAGATCATAGGAGGTTCACTCTTGTAGCCACCAGCAGGAAACCCAAAAATAGAATTAAATTCCGCCAACTGAATTTCACGTTCTTCATTGAACAAGTTGAAGGTTAGCTTCCCGAGATCATTGGAAAAATGAGGTCTAAAGGAGACCGTTAAAGTGCTAAAAAATTCCCTCACCAATCTTGGGTAAACCTTCTGTGGCTGTGAAGCGAATTTCCACCATGCCACATTATCCAACATAAACTTGAAATCATTAAACAAACCAAGAGTTTTAATGACATCAAAATTCAAGTAACGCATCAGAATGATTGGACGTTTGTACAAAGCATCATACCGCTCTTGGTGGTGCGGCTCAAGTAAAGTAAGTGGTGGTGGAGCGATACGAAGATTGCTCAATGAAGAAGAAACTTCAGAGCGTCTCTTCCGACGCTTGTTGCGCACATACATGATGATGTCAAAGAGGAAGAAATGGTGGATCTTGACCAAGTGATTCAGAAACCCCGGATCTGAACGATGGAAACCAAAACAAATAGATCGGAAGATGGGACTGTTGTTTGGCACGAATCTGGCCTGAATGTTACGGATCGGGGCTTGGGTAGTTCGGATCTGGTCAGTGGATGTTGCTGGCCAAGTGACTGACGCAAAAAGATCGCGCAGACCGGGGCTGTGTGTGGCTTCCGCGGATCGTACGAACCTGGATGGGACACGCGCACCGGAAGAGCGGTACTCGGTGGTGTTGGCGCACTCAGGTTGCGCGTGGAGGAGCTGAGCGGGCACGCTGTGACGAAGCGCGGGTGCGCGGTGGCGGCGTGCAGGGCGATGGTGCCAGAACCGCGCGCAGGAGGAGCGCAACACAGGCATCGTGCGCGGGTCGTGTGCGGAGAAGAGGATGATGGCGCGGGTCGCACGCGCAGAGGAGATGACGCGGAGGTCGCACGCACGGAGGGGACTATGCTGTTCAGGGACAGATCGCGCGCGGATGAGAGGGGAAAGAGATCCCGTGCGCAGATCGGGGCTGTGATTGTATTGTGGTGGGTGTACGGTGGTGGATCTGGTGTTTGTGGTGGTGGTTATGGTGTTTTGTGGTGATGACTATGGTGTTTGGATGAGAAGAGTTAGGGAAGAAGAAGATGAAGAGAGTGTGCAAAGGATTGCACAGGCTGTGCACATATGTGCAAGGCCCAATAGTGATAAGATTGCTCAGGGTGTGCAAAAAGGATGCACAGTTGTGCAACTTTTGCCAAATTGAGTCTTTTCTTGATTCTTCATCAACGCAAGATGCAAAGGTGTGTGCTCGGATTGCACGGTTGTGAAACTTTCGTCGAAAAATAGAGCTTCCTTTAGCGTAAGATGCACAGTTGTGCACTCGGGTTGCACGGTTGTGCACTCGGGTTGCACGGTTGTGCAACTCGCGTCATTTTTTGTATTTCCATCAGCGCAAGATGCACAGTCGTGCGCTCAGATTGCACGGTTGTGCAACTCACATTTTTTTTTTGGCTTTCCCAATATTTTCATCCAATGTGAAGCAACCTGAAACAACACAAAAGAAACACCCAACCGTAAAATAGAACAAGTGAAAACAAGGAAAATAAAGACAAAATTAAGAGAGTAAAGAGAGAGGAAACTGGGTTGCCTTCCAGTAAGCGCTTCTTTAACATCACTAGCTTGACGGGTGAATGACCTCAAGGATCACTAAGATGAATCACTATGGTAAGGCGCTCAACCTCACCCCCAAGGTAGTGCTTTAGCCTTTGACCATTAACAACCCAACTCCTTTGAGAAGAAAGGTCTTCCACCACTATTGCACCATAGGGTCTCACTTCCTTGACTGTGAAATGACCACTCCACTTGGATTTTAGCTTCCTAGCAAATAGTTTTAGCCGGGAGTTGTACAAAATGACTTGTTATCCCGGCTTAAACTCTCTCTTTAAGATCTTCTTGTCATGCCAAGCCTTGGCTCTCTGTTTGTAGATTTTGGATGACTCATAGGCATTAAGCCTCATCTCCTCCCGCTCATGCAACTGTTGCTTCCTTTTGTCCCCAGATAGAGAAGGATCAAAATTCAGAAACTTGAGAGCCCAGAACGCCTTGTGCTCTAACTCCACCGGTAAATGGCAAGCCTTGCCATACACCATTTGATAAGGGGGCAACCCTATTGGGGTTTTGAAAGTTGTCCTATAGGCCCACAGTGCATCATCTAACTTGATGGACCAATCCTTCCTGGAAGAAGCGACTGTTTTCTCCAAAATCTTCTTGATCTCACGATTAGAGACTTCCGCTTGACCATTTGTCTGAGGATCGTATGGGGATGCCACCTTGTGCTTAACATTATAGTGCTCAAGCACCTTCTTCAACTGTGCATTACATAAACGAGTACCCCCATCACTGATTAGCACTCGTGGCACACCATATCTAGAGAAGACGTTCTTTTTCAAGAACTTAATCATAGTTTTGGCATCATCCTTCTGTGTAGCCACTACTTCCACCCATTTGGACACATAGTCCGCTGCCACAAGAATGTATTCATTAGAAAAAGAAGAAGGGAGGGGACCAACAAAGTCAATCCCCCAATAGTCAAATACCTCAACCTCAATCATGTTCTGCAGTGGCATCTCATGTCTCCTAGAAATGTTCCCAGTCCTTTGGCAATTATCACAACTCTTGGCATGATTATGTGCATCCTTGAACAAGGTAGGCCAAAAGAAGCCTAACTGGAGAACTTTTGCAACAGTTCTCTCCCCATTATAATGGCCACCATAGGGAGAGTTGTGATAATGCCACAAAATATCCTTTGCCTTCGTTTGGGTCACACACCTCCTGAGAAGATTATCAGCACCCACTTTAAACAAATATGGGTCATCCCATACATAGAATTTGGCATCTCTGAGAAACTTCTTCTTTTGGTGACAGTTCAAATCATCAGGAATATCACCCCTGCCTTAAAATTGGCCATGTCAGCAAATCATGGTCTCTCTTCAACATAGAATAAGGCCTCATCAGGGAATTCATCCCTATCCTTCTCCTTCATAGCCACCTCCTCATTTACTAACCTTGAGAGATGGTCAGCAACTACATTCTCACTCCCCTTCTTATCTCGAATCTCAATGTCAAACTCTTGCAATAAGAGGACCCATCTTATCAACCTAAGCTTAGAATCAGCCTTAGTGAGAAGATATTTGATGGTAGAGTGGTCGATGTAGATAATTACCTTAGCACCAATCAAGTAGGAGCGGAATTTCTCCAAGGCATAGACAATGGAAAGCATCTCCTTCTCTCTGGTAGCATAATTGAGTTGAGCTCCAACCAACACCTTGCTAGCATAAAATATAGCATGAAACACCTTATTTCTCCTTTGCCCCAATACTGCACCAACTGCATAATTGCTAGCATCACACATAAGCTCAAACTCTTGCTTCCAATCTGGTGCTATTATAATAGGAGCAGATATCAACCTTTCTTTCAAGGTATTGAACGCCTTGTGACATTCAGCATCAAACACAAAGGGAGTATCTTTGACCAACAAATTGCTTAGGGGCTTGGCTATCTAAAAGAAGTCTTTGATGAACCTCCTCTAGAATCCTGCATGCCCCAAGAAACTCCGACTACCTTTTTCATTAATGGGAGGAGGAAGCTTCTCAATGACGTCAATCTTTGCCTTGTCTTTTCTTCACTTCAGGGAATAACCGATCCAAGAACTTTCTTTCCACTTCAATCCAAGTGGTAAGACTCTGAGATGGAAGGTTGTTGAGCCACTTCAATGCATTTCCTATGAGGGAGAAACAGAACACCCTCATATACAGGCTCTTCTCTTCATTCTGGGCCACCCATGTTGTGCCACATAGATCATAAAAAGTGGTTAGATGGTTGTAGGGGTCTTCATTTTCTAAGCCAGCAAATGCATGTTGACTGAGAAGTGTGAGCAAGGCTGGCTTAGCTTCAACTATGCGGTTGGTGTTCCTTGGCCTGGCCATACTAGAGAACACTCTTGGACCATTATTGTTGACATGATTCGCAAGAGTTGTCCTGACAGGTTGTTCTTCTCCTACCATCTCCTCTTCAGATATGGTGGCCTCTTCGTCTGAATTGGAAGACTCTTCTGAAGGTAGAATAAAGGAACTCTCCTCCAATGTCACCTGTTGTGCTTGTTGCTTTGCTCTTCTTGTTTGACCGCTAATCAGCCTAGCGGTCTTCTCGATCTCATGAATGAAACGGAGGTCTTTGGAATTAGTTTTGCTCCTTGTACTTATAGTATCTAACATAAACAAAATCACAAGCAACTAGAACAAACAAGTTAGCACCAGATGAGAAAAGAAGAATTAAAGTAAAAGAAAACACAAATAAAATTAAAAAGCGAAAGAATAAAAGAATGTTTAAAGTCCACAAAAATTTACTAAAAATTTGCCCAATTACCAAGACACAAGTCCCCAGCAACGGCGCTAGAAACTTGTTACGATTTTGACAAGTGTACCAAATCGTTCAAGTAACAAAGGGTAAGTAGAGTATCGTATTCACAGGGACTTGTACGATAATTGGGTAATTAATAGCAAAATTAAATGGACTACGAAAATTGAGAATTGAGGTAACCAAAATTAGGATAAGTACATGAATTAAATGAGTAAAAGAAGAGAAATTGAATTTGAGTAAATTCACCAAACACGTAGCGTGCGCAAAAATTTAGGTTTAAATCAATGGAAGAATTACGTCGGGATTTAACTTCGTCAAGTCATCCTAACATGCAATAACTAATTTTTTTATTCAAATAAACTTTTGTTATTATCAACCCACAAATTTATTCAAACATTAATCCCTTAAGTGAGAGAACCTAAATCCTTTATTCAAACATTAATCCCTTAAGTGAGAGAACCTAAATCCTTTGATTCCACAAATATCTATTATTTGACCTCACCATAATTTTCGTCACGTGGGCTCGGGATTAATATAACTAAATCAATTATTATATACTTGTAATCTTCATATCAACAATCAATACATTGATGGTTGAACTAAGGAGCGTGGAATCATGAAGATTGAAGTAAATCAAACAAACAATGCGGACGTATAAAATATTGAAAGAATAAAAAATAAAAAAAAACAAGTGAGCAATACATGGCAATATGGGAGCGCTAATGGAAGGAAGAGAACCAAAGAGCGAAATGAAGAAAAGTTGGTCATGGGAATACAAACGAACCTTCTACTTATGGACGAGGTGGTGCGAATAAGTGAGCAATGACGAACCGACCTGAGTCACCGAGTGAGAATAAGTTTTGTAAAATAAAAATCAACAAACAAGTGTGAGTGAGAAACATATTTAAATTTTGAAGAATTGTTACGGGTTGTGGAATTGAAGGGGTAAAATGCTGAGACGGTGAAGCTACCTCGCATCGAACTGCAATGCAGTTTTTTATTAGAAAATGAGGGAGAGAATGGCGCGGAGAAGGTAAAATCTGCGCGGGCATGGAAAAGTTGAAATTCTATGCCACATGGAAAAAGAGCGCGTACCCCTTTTTGTTTTTTTTGGTTTAAGAAGGGAAGAGCCAAAAACGGCGCTTAAAACACGTTCTTCTTTTCTTTAATTAAGCTACTCATCTTACTCTCTTTTCAATAACCAAATTCATATACTATGTCCGAAAATGAAAACGATGTGAATCTAACTAAACTAAAGTTATGCTAGCTCAAGGTTATGTACTCTTTCAATTTAATGTTTTTGACAGCTATACGCAATTCTAATTCTTTCACTTGTATTGTAATGATCTCCCAAGCCATACTTTACGTGATTAGTGGTTGATAGATTTAGAATTTATGGGGTGATTAGGATAAAAAGATACTCCATTATTGAAGAAGTTACATCCTCTTATCACTCCATTATTGTGTGAGCATAATATCTTGTATAAGTTAAATAATTATATACTTAGGTAGTTAAGTTGTATTTGAATAGTTAGTGTGTCACACTAAGTACTAATGACCTATGAGAATGGAATTGGCATTCATTCATTGTCCCTTGAAAAGGGAGAAACACATAAAATAAACACATATTTAGGGCATGTTTGTATACACGTTGGATTCAGTTGGCACATATTTTAAAGTACTATTTTTTGATAAGTAAGCAAAGTTGATTCTGAGAGTTGTTCGGAGGTGTAACGACATAAGACCCATGACTAAAAGGGCCCAAAAATTAAAAAAAAAATAATATAATTGTGTAATAATTTTTTTATATTGTTTTTATAAATAGATTATAATTATTGTTTATTTTATGATTCCTTTTTTATTCAAATTAAAATGTGACATGTGATTAAAAAGTGTCACTTTATCGATTGATAGTTTTTTTCTAATGCGTTACATTCATAAATCCATATTGAGTGAATTTTCAACTCTTTGTGACATATTAACATGTAATGGATCTATGATAATCAACTTAAAATGTTTTTTTTAACAAGATAAGAAACACAAATAAACTCTAAAATTATAAAGGAAATAAAACTAAAAGATAAAGAACAAAGTAAAGATGTGGCATCATAGGTGGGAGCTAATCCGCGTAAGGAGGCAACATGGGATCCAGTGATACAGAAGATGAGGAAGAGATTGAATGGTTGGAAACATAGATTTGTGTCTTTTGGGGGAAGAATATGCCTAATAAATTCAGTTATGTATGCATTGCCTCTGTTTTATCTGTCTTTTTTTAAAATGCCGAATATGGTTGTGAAGAAGGTCATTAGGATTCAGAGGGAGTTCTTGTGGGAAGGGACACATGAAGTGTAACACCCCAAAAATTACAACCCAATAAGTATGAACGTGAAAGATTTAATTAGAAAATTTTCTTGTTGGGGAGAATTGTAACGTTGTGATTTTCCTAATTGTATGATTAAGTGTTTAATTAATAATGAAAGAGCAAACTAAATTTAAATTATGTTGATTGATATAATAATTAACTTAAGTTCTATCTTTTGTTACAGGCCATAGTGTTATTGTGAATTTTTTTGGACTTTTACGTGAGTTCCGTAAGTTGTAAAAAAAGAAAAAAAAAAGAGAAGAGGGGTGTCCTTAGAGGAAGGGTGGGTGCAAATAGCAAAACTTCAAATTTAACTTAAATTTAACGTGTACAAGCTTCTTTCCCTCATTCTCTTCATTCTTTTTTTTTTCTCCTCCGAAGCTCTCTTCTCTCCCTTGCTTCCCTCTTGAACGTGAGCAGCTACGGAGAAGGAGAAGCCATTGTTGCTGGTCTTGGAAGCTACATGCAAGCAAGGTCTCAAGCTCATCATCCTCTCAACACCAAGTTCTCCTCCTCTTCATCCCTTTTTCCTCTCTCTCAGCTGAACCTCAACAAAGGTGAGAGGAACTCTTTGTGGATTCTATTTTTAGTCTAACGGTGGTTGAGAGTTAGGAGACTCAATCACCTACAGCATGCATGTCTCTCTTTGACTATTGTGTGTGCTTTGTTTGAATGCTTGAATATGAAAAGTTGATGAAATGGGTTGGAAACCCTTTGGCAGTGGTTGTGTGAGTGCATGTCCTGGTCTTAGTGTTGTTTTTGTTCTTTTGAAACTGAGTGGGAAGGTCCCTGGAACAAGGGAATCCATGCCCAATTTTCGTAAAATTAATTGATGAAGGTTGCATGTTGAAAACAAACCCCAAAATAATGTAACAGTGGCTGTTATGTTCGAGTGTACCTGGACAGCTCCCACGGTTTTGCAATTTTTGGGAGATCTAACCGTTGGTTTTTCACGAAATTTCTTTTGAATGAAAATAGACACAAATAGAAACAACTTTTATTTTGAAATCATGGAGAGAAAACCGCATCTTGAAGTTCATCCGTGGCTTTCAAAATGACTGTTCTCTTTTCAAGTTTCCCCGGAACATGTCTCGGTTTTTCTCAAATTCCCACTTGTGTGCTTAATGTTTCTTTTCGTTTTTGAACCATTAAAAATTAGACAAAACAATATTTTTAAACATATAAATTACAAAAAATATCATGTCCAAATTCTAAATTAACTTTTTAAAAAGAAACAGGGCAAGGTTTTTGAGCTCTGTTTTGAGTATGAAACTTAGGCTGTTAGAAACAAATTTACTGGGAACAATAGGGAAATAATTTGGGGGCAAGGGTTACCTTTTTAGAAATATAAAGATGTTACCTTTCTACTGTAAAAATTTCAACTCAAAACAAGTTTGGAAAGTGGGAGAAATTTACATTTATTTAAGCTATGTTCAGTGAGCACTCAAAATTCAGGGCTGCTGACTTAGAAAATTTTATAAAAAATTTCTAGATGTTTATTTTATAAGTGGTATACCTTTCTATAAGATACATTTCAAGATCTTCGATTTGATATAAAAAGTTTTAAATTCCAAGGTCATTTGCTTGTATCAGTGAGAGCTCACATTCAGTACTGTCAAAGAGAAATATGCATTTTTAGTCAATTTTGTTACTATATGCGTGTTATTTTGAATTGTGGCAATTATAATTATTAATTGTGATTTTGTAAGGTAGTGGATGTGTAATATCCATGCACCTATTCTGTTTTGGGTTTAAGTTCTAGAGATGTGAATCTTGGGTACTTAATCTTTGAAAGTGTGGTTTTGTAATGCAGTCCTTTGGACTGTAAGTTGAACTTTGTGATAAAGTTGTTTGTCTGTATGATGTGTTGTTTACAAGACTCGGTTGCGAGTACTTGTGAGGACTAGAACTATGTTCTAGCGTTTGTGGCTAGATTGTCATGTAACAGATAGATGAAACTTGAACAGTGAGCACATTAATTAGGCTAAAAGATTTATTTTATTGTTATTAAATGGAAATTAAGTAACGAACTCTTTATTTTATGCATTAGACATAAAAAGAATTTAGCACCTTTGCATGGAGGAATCAATGGTAAGTTAACATTTATAAAATTGTAAAGTTTTGAGAGAGCAAGGAAATACATAAAACATAATAAAATTGTCTACGCATGGTGAATCATGTTGAGTTGAGAGTCGTACAAGGATGATACGGGTGTACGGCAGATTGCTGGAATTGCAAGATGGCAAGAGAGTCGCATTGGGTGTTCCAACTGTGAGAATACCAAAGAGAGGGGACGGAGTTCGAAAGACGTGTCACGACGTAATGTGACGGTCACCCATAGAAATGCGATTGAGGCAATGTCCTCGTATATATATATATATAATTTTAAGCAGAGACGGGGTCTCAGGCTCGGTGTCTATTCAACTGTCCAGTACCATGTGCAGCGGAACCCCACTGTGACGAGAAAGAATAATCCCGGTGAGGAGGGTTGTTGAGGAGTTAGTCCTCGGAGTAATGGATGACCACATTTGGTACCTGGGAGATGATCGTAAGGCAGGTTGTTCTTGGAGGGTAAGCCACTGAGTTGTGACGATAGATCACGTAGCTGACTCGGCCACCCTGACAAAAATACGAGACATCGTCGGTTGGTGAGAGCCCGCCATAGTACCATGGTGACAGGTGTACTCCCAACAGTCATCCAACTCAAAAATGTGTAAGACCACTGAGTTCTGGGAGTTCCAGTGGCAGCTGGCCAGTGTGAAATAATTTTCAAGAATAGCTGTGAAAACGAATAGGTTTCGGGTGTGACTGTTAGAGAACCACATCGTGGTGGCTAGTAGGATTGTGTACGTGACTGTCAAGTCATTATGTGTGTACTGCTTGATGAAGCAGAGAGTTCACCCTCTGTTTATTTTTCTTTTAGGAACCGGTGGCAGTACCTGTAGATGTCATAAAGATGTTATCTTCATCAGCTTCATCACTTTTCGTTTGGAGGTTGGTCTAATATGCAAGGTTGGGTATTAGTGATGTCTGCTCTGAGTCCTAGGAACCTTTTCCTTTTCATGTATATATGTATGGACAGAGTTATTTACTTTATTTATTATGTTTTACTCGCTTTACAATGTATATTTATATTTAAGGTGACGATAAGTAACTTCTGAAATTAATTAATCAAAAGTTTTAAAAATTTAGTAAAATTACAATCTATGTTTTATTAACTTCACAGTTTTTTTTGGAAAAATTAAAGTTAGTTAACATGTCTATTGAATTAAAATAAGTTTGTAAATGAGAATATATGTAAAATCGGATTTAGGGTGTTACATGAAGGGTCTAAGCTAGCTTGGGTGAAATGGAAGGAGGTATGTAAGCCGAAGGAAGAGGGTGGGCTTGGTATTAAGGACATACAAACTTTCAATGTTGTCTTATTAACCAAGTGGCGGTGGAGGTTGTTTCATGAGGTGGGGAGTGCGTGGTGCAAGGTTTTAAAGTCAAAATATGGGGACTTATATGGGGGAGGACTAACAATATGACAAGGAATGAGTCTTGGTGGTGGAGGGATACTTAATGCTTCTAGAGGGTGGGACCAAGATGGTTGGTTTGACAATAATATTCAGTAGGCATTGGGGGATGGCTGCAAAGTAAAGATGTGGCATCATAGGTGGACGAGGAACAATTCCCTTATGGAAGAATATCCAAGAATTTTTTTGAATTCGGAGCAAAAAAAGTATGTAGTAGGAGAGATGGGGTATTGGGGATGGACAGTGGGAGTGGAATTTTGTGTGGAGGAGGGAATGGTTTGATTGGGAAAAACCTATCTTGGATCGTTTTCTAGGCAAAGTGCATCAGACTCAAGTAAGGGAAGGCAAACATGACCACTGGGTGTGGAAAAATGGCGATACAGGGATGTATACTGTCAATGAGGCTTATAGGATGTTGGTAGAAAGTAACAATGCAGTGGGTTAGGAGGGTGTCTTTAGGCATCTCTGGAAGGCTCCTATTCCATCAAGTGTAGCGAGCTTTATTTGGCACCTAATGCTAGACAGGTTGCAAACTAAATCAAACTTGAGGAGGAGAAGAATCAACTTGGCGGATGATGATTACACATACCCTTTCTGTCATACTGTAGAGGAAACAACATCACATTTGTTATTCACTTGTAAGTTTTCAGCTGATGTCTGGAACAAATGTTATAAGTGGTTGGGTGTATCTGTTTGTCAACATATGGATCCAAGGCAACACTTCTATCAACACACGGTTGGGGCATATAACATGGTTATTGAAAATAACAGTAAAGTAATTTGGGGTGCTGTGATTTGGAATCTTTGGCTGCACAAGAATAGTATACTGTTTAGAAATGGGGCCACTGATGCTGTCAAAGTGTGGGATCTAATTGTCACAAAATCTTGGTTGTGGCTGTCAAACAAGACCAAGAATTTCAGTTACTCATGGTATGAGTGGGCAACACATCCAAGAATATGTTTACTAGGTGCTACTCAACGTACAAACTAGAGGGATGATATTTGATTGATGACTGAATTGAAGTCGGAATCAATATCAACTCATGCATCGGGTCCAGCTGTGGCTGTTGGGATATTTTGTTTCCAATATGTAAGGTGTAGGAAGTATAAACTCAGGAAGTGCAATAGTATGATTAAATTATAATATTTACCTGCTGGTAGTTCTTGTATATAGTGCAGGGTTATGCTAGTATAGCTAGATGGGAAAATTAACAGAGTTGTTTAGCATGTGAAACGGTCTTGTTATTTTACTTATGAATCAGTTATGTAGTGAATGACCATCTAAATCTCATTCCCTGGTTGGTAACTGGTGTCCTTTGTATGTATATATGGGTGGGTATCCCTTGTACCCAATCGTAATACATTTCTTTTGGCTGACCAAAAAAAAATAAAGAACAAAAATATATACAATTTAATACGAAATATGATATTTTGTCAATGACAAATCATAGTGATGGAGCCAGAGCATTTTCTTTGAGGGACCAAATATAAAAATTAAATTAAATTATAAATATAAATATTATAAAAATTAAATTAAATTATAAATATAAATATTATAAAAATTTATAAGTAAATTAAAATTTTAAAAAATGTGACGAGTTCCATGTGAGTTCACCCAAACTCAATAAAAATCGATTGACGGGAATGTGGATGAGTTTAAAAAATATGAACTAGTCTCTTTTAAACCCGAACCTCTCTTGCCTTATGGAAGGGATGGGGAGAGTTAAATCCACCCCCACCTCATTGTCATACTTACCTTATATACAAATGTGTATGTAATATTTTTGGGAGATGTAAATTGAAATGATAGATGATGACATAAGAGTAAATTAAATAAAAATTTTGATATATCTTTTTCTGATTTGTTAAAACTATGTTATTTATTAAATGTAATAAAATGTATCTTTTTTAATGAAATTATGTGACTATTTTTATATATAATATTTAAGTATAAGAGGGTCTTATTTACTATTTCAACCCAGGCCCACAAAATCTCAGGATTGACTCTAGAAGCAAGAATTTCTTGCTTTTGATTGAACGTTGGTTTGAAGGTCCATAACCAAAAAAACAAACATGCTATTAGCCATTTGAACTACACATAACTAACCATTTGAAATCAATGGGCATCACTTAGCATTACATTCATAATATACTAACATAAGACAAATTAGTTTTTTTTTCATTTTTTTTTCAAATATATACTAAGCCTTCTAGTGACTAAGTTTTTTTTTATGTTATTAGAATTGAGAGGGAAAAAAAGTAAAAGGAAAAAATTATACTTTTTTCATTGCTCGTTTGAATTGATGGAAAGTGAAGAAAAAAAATAAATGAGTGTCAAATTAATTATTGCTTTGTCCTTTATATCAAATCAATACAAATTTTTTTACTAAAAAAATCAATGAAAACTTTAATAGTGTGTGTGGAAGGAAAGAAAATAAAAAAAATACAAATAACAATACTTTTTTGTTTAATTGAAGGAAAAATAACTTTACAAAATATAAATTTAAAATTATATTTCCTTTTATTTTAAATTTCAAATTTTTATCTCATTTCTCACTTTCTTTCCACACTAACAAACTTCGTTCATTTGGAATGCTAGAAAGATGAAAGAGCGGAACAAAAAGAAAAGAAAATTATTTAAAAGTTGATGCTTCCACCGTTTGACAAAATGTTATGAAAAAAAGAAGAAGTAAGGCTCATAATTTTTGCAATATGTCCAATTTGAAAAGAAAGGAAGAGAAAGGTGGTTTTATAAATTTAACATACTAAATTACCGGTATTTTTATGCATTTCTATTTTTTTTTATTAGGGACATTATGTTATTTTATATAGACATTTTTATTTCTTTTTTACTTTACATAATCAAGCAAGAGAAATTTTTTTTTTTATCATTATTTCCTTTCATTTTCTCTATTATCAAACAACTTAAAAATCATTTTACTTTTCTTTTCTTTCTCTTTCTTTTGCTTCAGTTTCGTTCATTTCACTTTCTTTTTCAGGTTTTTTAGGAACCAAACAAAGTATTAAGGTAAACAATTATTTAGCCTTTTAAGACTTAAATAGCTTTTTAATTTCCTTAAAATAGGAAGTTTTTTATTTTAGTCCTTTTAATTTTTTTTTTAATTTAGTCCCTATAAAATTTCATTTATTGATTTTAGTCTCTGTCGTTAGTAGATTCTGTTAAGTGATGATGTGGCTAACAGTGATGATGTCATCATCATGCCACATCAGTAAATGATAATGTCATAAAAAATAGTCCAATTAGCAAATGATGACGTCATCAGGGATTAAAATAAAATAAAAAGTGACATATTTTTAGGGATTCAAATAAAAAAGTGACATATTTTCAAGGATTAAAAATAAAAAATGATATATTTACAAAGACTAAAAAAAAGTATAACTAGAGCAAAAAATGACATATTGTGAAGGTGAAAAACAAAAGAAGGGGGTTGAATTGTGTTTTCTAAAAACTTTTTGCAAACCTTTTTCGCAAAGCACTTATCGTCTTATAAATCTAATGAAGATAAACGGTAGTTTTACAAAACACTATTTTATCAAAACCTTTTTGAAAATTGATTTTAGTTGAAACCATAATTCAAGGTTAGATAAACACAGATAAGGGAAAGAGATAAAAACATAAGTTTTTATACTAGTTTGTCTCAACCACCGAGACTACATCCAGTTATTGGCCAAACCCACCAAGTTCCATTATCTTTCACAAAGATACAAGTGTTCTTTTTACAAGCTAATCCTAGCTTTACCCAAGTAGTCTTTACAATAGCCTATCCAAGCTAATACCTAAGTATTCTTTACAACAAAGTCACTTCTAGCTTCAACAAATCAACAGATTTGTTTAAGGTTCAGGTGCACACTTGACAATTGCTATTGTCTTACAGACGTTTATACAAATTCAATAACTCTCAAGATATGCAGGGTGTTTTGAGAGCTCGAAACTAACTTAGAAAATTTTTACAAAGATTTTGAATGCTTAAGAAGGATTGCTCGTTAAATCTCTAATTTCAGCACTTCAAAACTTCAGCTATTTATAGACTTGAGTAAAAAGTAACTGTTGTTTATAAACTACTGTCTTCTTAATGCTTCTTCGTCTTCGTCTGATGGTGAAGTGTCCATTGAGACATTAAATGCATATCACCAACTTGTCAAGAAATCTTGATAAAGTACTCTGTTTATCTTTCTCTTTGCACACTCCATGTACTACGTCAGAGGTCAAGTCATTTTTGTGTACTCAAGTACACTGCGAGTTGTGTTAGGCATGCATTTTGATAGAGTAGGTAGCTTTATCATTGGACTTCTTTCTCTTTCTTTTTGTTCTTTGACAGATTCTATGAATAATAAGAACTTTCTCTGGACAAAGGATCAAGGAAACAGAGCATTAATCGTGATCTTAATGCCTAAGACTCAACGTCTGTTGGCTATCGTATGTAGGAACAGACACAAACACAACATTGTTTTCGTCTGTTTGCTATAAGACGCAATCTTTAAAACTTAATATTTATTTGCATTAATCAAAACATTTGAGGGACCTGATTCGTCTTATGACTCAACACATATTTGAAAAAAATAAAAATAAAAATTAAGCATTAAGCTAAATTTGATTGATAAATAACTTGAAAATAGATAAATTTGATTCATTTGATTGGAGACCTTTATTACATTGTGTTTTTTTGCTATTCATACAATACAGTCAACATCAATAATTTTTCATATGATAACTACCCACTGCTCCCCTTTTTAGGAGACCATGACACTATGACAATTTGACTTGAAAAACTGCTTCCAACTGCATCCCATGTTCAGGCTTTGCTTCCGACTTCAACTTCTTCCAGATTGATCCTAGTTGTAGGCCACCTTAGGTCTATCTGTGCTAGTAATTAGCCGTATAGAAAATGATTAAATCAATCCTTAAATCTTGCATTTGTATCCTTGAATCCCATTATCAAAATATCTTTTGCCTTCGATTCCAAAGTCAAGATTACTTCATCAGCCATTAGTTATCAATTGTTGGCCAATTTTGTCAAATTTTAGTTGTTGAATATTGGTCATTGTTGTGCATCGAGGGGGATAAAACACCGGGGAGATCATCACCAATGGGCAACGAGCAAACCACACAAGTGAACTTGACACCACCTTTAACCCAAAACCTTAAGGCATTAGGTTTACGGGTCTATCCACTTATATGTTGCTCAACTTTCCCATTTCTAACCAATGTGGGACTTCACCTTCACACTTGTACTCCAACTATCTCCCCTCAAGTATGAGTCTCTTCCACATGGTAGCTCCCCTTAAGCAGAAGCCACTTTCACCACGAGTATCCAATGATGGTGCCTTTAGAGCTTAATGCTCTAGTACCTTACACCACCGCGCTCCACCATTTCACGGCCACGGGAACGCTGCCTGGCCTCCATGTATAGACCCACCGCCAAGAAGACTTTCTATACAAAGGATCCCCATGCCCATGCTTGGATCCAGCCTAAAGAGGGGGTCACCACTCTAACTGAGAGAGGGGGGTCATGTGAAGGGAGGCTTTACAAGTTTCTCCAGAAAACTTGTTGTGGATGTAGATGTAGGGATGAGGGTCCGAACCATGTTAAACAAATTCGAGGTCGTGGATGTAAGGATGAGGGCCGGAACCACGTTAACAAAATAAACTGTGTGGATGTAGGCATGAGGGACTGAACCACGTTAAAAAAATTTGTGATCTTTCTTATTTTCTTTATGGTGTTGCTTTTTTCTTCAATTGTATGTTTTTTCTCATTGTGATTAATGAAGAGGTGAGTTTTTCCCCCCAAAAAAATAAAAAAATAATTGACACCAATTGCTGTGCACCAAGAGGGATAAAACACCGAGGAGATCATCACCAATGAGTTACGAGCAAATAACACAAGTGAACTTGACACCACTTTCATCTTTTACTTTATTCTTCGTACTTTTTTTGTTTTTAGTCCTTACAGATATTTTGTTTTTTTCTTCTTGTTTTTAGTCCATGAAAATATGACATTTTTTTAAGTCCCTAATAACGTCATCGTTTGTTGACTAAACATTTTTTTATGGCATCATCAAGTGATGACATCATCATTTGCTGACGTGGCATGGTGATGACATCATCATAATGTCATGATGATGTCATTACCATTAGCCACGCGAGCACTTCATATAATCCACTAATGATAGGAACTAAAATAAAAAAACAAAATTTTACATGAACTAAATTAAAAAAAAAACAAAAAACTTTAAAAGACTAAAATAAAAAATTTATATTTTATGGTAACCAAAAGATTATTTAAGCTGCTTCTTAAAATCGCGCCTCTTCATAGGCATGATTTCTTATCCAAATTGGAGAAAGTGAAAAAATTGCATTGTCTTCTCTTTACATGTTTACCCACCTTTTTTCTCCCAAAGCAAATGAATGCACTTAAGATATTTTCATTAATCCTCGATTTGGATTTGGTAGAGAGGATGAAAATATAGATGTGAGACCCACATGAAACTCACAATTTTCCCTTTATTTCTCTCCTCATCCACCCTATCTCCCTCCCTACTACCAAACGCAGCATAAAATACCGACGCATGAATGGAAGGATTTATTAAAATATTTTCATTAATGAGAATTAATATTTCATGGTGACTTAAGGAGCGTCAATGTTTCTTTTTTCAACTTTAATTTATAAATAAGTAAAATAAAATTACAAACTATTTACATTTATAACTATTTTTTTTTGCTCTGTATGTTTTTGACTTCCCACACTTTCAAGAAATATATCTCCCAAATAGAAGCAAAAGCCAATTTGCTCGAACTCATACCACAAATTCGACACGTTGCTTTATGGTATCTATACTTGTATCGTAGAGCTCTTTCTGCAACCCAAAAATGAATGAGAACAAAATCCAATAATAAAAAAATAAAAGTAAAAATAGAAATATTATAATAATATTAAAAAAGATAAAAAAAAAACTATATTATAAAAATAAATTTTATTTCGTACTTATTTTAAAATAATTAAAAATATTTATTGAGAAGTACTAAATGTTTCTCAACTAGAGTCATTAAACACTCGTTAACGGGATGATAATATTACTACTAATAATAATATTACTCATATGAATATAGCATTTTATTTATCTACGAAAAATTTTCATCCAGTTGCCAACAAGTGGTAACGATGACAACGATCACCAAAATTTTAAGTAATACCTGTTATAAATGTTCAACCCTTTGCATGTGATAAGATTGAATGAGCCATGTTTAGAATGCTCACATGTCAACTGTTTCTAAAGGTTTCAGTAAAGAATACCAAACAGTTGACGGCAGCAATGTACGTGCCTGAGATGTCTGCTCTAGAATTGAACTATAAACATGTCCAATATTCCACTTGGAGTCTGCAGCTTCTTGGAATTTAAACCTGAACAGATATGCAGACCTTGCTGGGGATAAACTTCAACTTAAATGTCTCATACATTTTACACAGAAGAAAAATTCAGCAATCCAATCAATTTGCTATTTATTTTCTGTTTAAAAAAAAAATGTGTTTGCTTCCAAGCTCCAGCAATATTATGTTAGAACATAGAAGTACTAGTAATGTATCATATTTTTCAATGCAGCAAAGCAAGAGCAACCATAAAATCTGAAAACCCATGTCAAAGCATGTAAAGTTGAGCCTCAAGTTCACAAGTGCCTAAACAGCACTTTATAAAAATAGCAGGCCAACTAATTTTATTTAGCTACATTTAAATCTTGAACACATTATCTTTTGAAGTTTCTTTACTTTCTCTATACCTTTTTAGATACCAGCCACTTCTAATCCGCTTCAAAGGTTTTCTTTCTGCTTCCCCCTGCACTTGAAGTATGTTGAATCTTCTTTGGTATCATGATTCATGTAGTAAACACAAGAGAACAAACAGAAAGTCAATTTCACTACCTATTTGATTCCTCCGGACTACTTTGCTCACTTTGTCGTCTCTGCCTCCACGTCTCCCCCCACAGCTTGGCCTCTGCAACAGCTCGCTCTCTTTCTGATTCTTGAGGGAAAATCGCAGTTGTTTCTTTTGGAGATTCTCCACTCTCCATCCCTGTTGTGTTGACTGTGTTGGATACTTTTGGGGTATATTGCTTGGATGACAAGAATTCTAGAGCTTCCACTATATCACCTGCATTAGGCCGTTGACGCGGCTCTTCACGAAGACACATGGCTGCCAATTCAATGGCCATAGGTAGAGCCGATCCTGGGTAGCGACCTTTAAGCCGTGGATCTACCAATCTTGGAAAACTCCTTTTGTCTCTAAACATGGGGCGTGCCTACAGACATTAGAAAACCAGAGTTAAAATAGCTGGAAAATAATCTTGACTGTATTTGTCAAGCTGCAACAATCTTATGAATATGCATAGCCAACTGAAACCATTATGTACTCAAATTATGATTTCTTGAAGAATGATAAGCTTAGATTATCTTCTCAAAATTAAGACTTTGGATAGCATTAGCCCAATTGGATATCAAGTAGAAAGACCATGTAATATTCTGAAACAAGGATTAGACCACACAAACAGAACAAGCAATACAATAATATTCCCCGGATACTATGTAGCAAACTAGAATTATAAATATTCACTAATTACAAGGATATTATCATTCCTTTCTTCAACATTAACAGGCCAGCACATTCATAGATTAACAATTGCTAATTGATAATTCAGCTTCTTCCTCTTTCAAGTACATAATGAAAAATTAGAAAAAACCAAGAAGAGTAAACATCGCATTCCACTGAGACTGGGGAGGAAATGCATAAGTTGCAGCAAATCTGATATATTTAGAATAATATGTATGTTACTCAACTGAGAGAAAAAAAGAGTAATGTGTGTCATTCATCATGGGCCAGAAAAGTAACAAAATATAATAATAAAGGAATTTACCCATTCTACAAGATGCTGTTCAGGGCCACCGTTATCATCATATGCTTTGCGTCCAGTAATTAGTTCCAATAACACAACCCCAAAACTGTAAATGTCAGATCTCATAGTTAATTTTCCACTAGTGGCATATTCAGGGGCACAGTAACCTTGTGTTCCCATGACCCTAGTGGCAACATATGATTGGTCTCCGGTTGGACCAAATTTTGCAAGCCCAAAATCAGAAAGTTTTGGATGGAAACCTTCATCCAATAGTATGTTGGATGATTTCAGATCCCTGTATATAACAGAAGGCTTTGCTTCATGGTGCAGATAATTTAGTCCTTTTGCTGCCCCACAAGCTATCATCATTCTGGTATTCCAATCAAGTGGTTCTGCATCAGGTGAAACATCTGCAAATAACCATAAACAAATATTAAAGATACAATGAAAGTAACTTCTTGAAACATATCATGCAAATGATGTATTGTGCTCAATATAACAATCTTAAACTATCAATTGACAAAGCGTCTTGATTGTAAGTTACAAAACAAAATTGTAAGCTATAACTGAGTGTGTGAAGCTTTCAGAATAACGATAGCAGAGCAAAGGAACAACCAAATAGAGTGCACAGAACAGTGAAATAATCAAATAGGGTGCATTCAGTAGTGCTACTCCAGTTCCTTTTTTATATTTAACAATTTAAGCTTTCTTTTTCCTTTGGTGAGAATAGGTGAAAGAAAAGCAAAAAAATAAATAAATAAATAAATAAATAAAAGAATCGCTAAAATCATATGATTTGTGTATCAATGATAGGGAATTGCACCAATTCATTCATGTATCACATTAGTCAAAGTCATTTGTAATTCATCACATGATACAAATTGCTGGCTTGACAAATCATATTGAATCATGCGATTTGAATTTCAAATTGTGCAAAACTAACAACTAAGGTTGCAGCTACTTTGGAGCAAAGAGGTTGGCTTATGATAGAGATACGGTCTAAATGTACTTTTGGTGAATAAAGAAGCATGCCAAGCATAGAGAAGTCACAGTAGTAGTTACATTAAGTTATAAAGCATTAACATGTGATACTAAACATGGCTTTATTGAACTAATTAGTAGCACCCCTTTTCACCCCCCAAAAAAAAGAGACATGGAATAGAACTAAATCTTAATGTAGTAGTGAAATTTGGTTTTGAAATGATTATTTTCTACAGATCCTTTACAATTAACTTATGTCAACTTTATGAATTGTATATTATTTCATCCTTTCAGGTAGTGGTAAACTAAGCCTTTACAGAATTTCTTTCAATTCATGGGGAGTAACTAGTAAGTAACTGATTGCAATTTGACATTGAAGAAAGTTAAGGTTGCGTTATAGTATTATACCATGAAGATGAGATTCTAAAGATCCCAAAGCCATGTACTCATACACAAGAAGACGTTGATCCCCTTCAGCACAGTAACCAATCATATTAACAAGGTTGGAATGGCGTAGAAGGGAAAGCATGAGAACTTCCACCAGAAATTCTTTCTCCCCTTGGACACCAGTAGTATCAAGTCTTTTAACAGCTACAACCTGATCAAATCCCTTGTTAAAAGAATTATATTGCACAGCAATGGAACATACTGATGGGCATTGTAGACAAGAAACAGGCACACACAAAAAAATCCATCCATCAAGTTATACCTGGTTTGTTTTCCCGATCGTTCCCTTGTAAACAATGCCAAATCCACCTTGCCCAATAAAGGTTTCATCCCTAAAATTTTTTGTTGCTGTTGCAAGCTCTCGGAAGGTAAATATCTGAGCCTTATTAGAATTGTCACTCTCCTCTGTTGGGTTTTCTTCTGGTCTAAGTCCTGTATCAAACCAAGTCATGATAACTTGAGTATACAAGTAAAGTTTATAGATCTTAACTTGCGATCCCCTCCATGACACAAGCCATAAGACTTGGTTCTAAAAGGTTCAGCAGAAAGCAATAACAATTGAATGGCATTCCACTTCTAAAACTTTTAGATAAAAGAACAATTCGTAAAAAAGTAAAGGAGAGAACAAAAACAAAGGGGAAAAAAATCCTTCTAAAACAAGCCAAAAATGAAAAAAAGATATTCAGTATTAGAGAAAGCATCAGCTCATTAGAGCTTTTTATCCCTCTGCATGTATGGTTTGGGAATCTACGTCTATATTGATACTAAGTTGATGATCTAACCTTCCTGTTTACTATTATCTCAAGCATTCTGGAGTCTAACAATCTTCTCTTACTAGCCAAGAGATCAACATGATAAATGGCTTCCATCAGTCCAAAGCCAAAAGTTCAGCGAGAAGGGATAGGTGATTATGTGTAGCTTCACTTAAGATTAATTCTCAATTATTGTGTCCATCCCTTTCATTACGTTGTCATTTACCCTATCTAGTATTGTAACTTGTAAGTGTCACTGGATTAAAACTGTCAAGAGTGGACAAACTATGTATAAGAACATTTTTACTTATAGGAAAATCAAAGCATTTGATTTAAAGTATAAGTAAATATGACAGTTTAGAAAGACCCTCTGCCCAGTAGGATGGTGGAAGATGAGCAGGTAAACTCAACATCAACAATAACAGCAACAAAAACCTATTCCCACTAGTGTGGTTGGTTAGATGAAGAGGTAAATTCAACAACCAAAAGGAAAAGGTAATGTTGAAACTGCTGTGAGCATAAAACTGATTTATGCACTGGTGGAATCAAAGTCTACCCATGGTATTACTCCATTGTAAAGGTAACTATGTGCCATATGATAGAAGATGATTGATATTCTAAATCTATGTATTATTCGTTGTAGGACTTAGACACTCCATAATACCCAAGTCCATATTATAGCACCGCCCTTGAGAGTCAATGTCCCGACAGGTGCACTCTACGACTCTTCACTTAGCCTTTCTAGTATGCCCTTCTGCAAGTAGTCCTTTCCAAGACATTGACAACTAGCTTTGCTACCAGTTGATAAGCACTCAAACACTTGGGGAACCTTCTCTTAAAAGCTAGCGATCAAGGGAGGAGAACCAATCCACTTAAGTACTTCATCGAGCATCCTACACTACTGGATGTGAGACTTAGGTAGCCCATATTACCCAAGTCCCAATCACATTATCGTGTAATTTGGACTAATTATATATAATGTGTCAACATCTATAGGTGATGAGTTTTGGAAGCAAAATATTAATTTCTTGTAAAAGTGAAAATCTCTAAATAATTAGTACTAAAGACGCTTATAAAAGATATAAAATCTTGTCTTTAAATCAGAAATTTCTTTTAAAATTTTTGAACATCTAGAATGTAGTCTCGGGTTGAAATTATGCAAAATGAATTAACAGAGCTGTCCTTCAGAATATAACAAGTACAGCACATATGATTATCTTTGAAAAATTACCATCTCAAAGAATGACTATAAAAAATGCAATTAGAGTAAAGCAATGATAAACTCAATACAGGACTTTGAGAGTTGAAACAACCAGTGAGACTCAATGGGAAACAGGGAACCTTCAAGCAATACAGATGACAAATATTTTCCTCCAGAGTTGATAAAAGCATATTATACATACAGTCACATCTGTCTTCCCTCTTGGAAAAGAAGGAAGGAAATTCTGGTAATCAGGAGAAACAAATATGAGCTCAAAATCACCACGAAAGGTGCAGCCATGTTCCATAACCAGTTCCTATGACAATAGGGCCATTGAAAAGTCAATGAATTCACAAGGAGGACCATTCCTTTGGCCATGCAACAATTTTCTAAGTTGCCTTTAAAAACAAGGGAGATCCTAGCAGATTTCTTATCCTACAGTTACAGTATTACTAAATTGATTTCAGATGAAGCATAAGCTTTCAAAATGTGCAGGAGGTTCTATGCAACAAAAGCCAGTGTGATATTCTTTTTGCAAAGAATGACAGGATAGTTAGCATAGTGGTGCCTTCTTTATCAGTTTAACCACACAAGAATTGGACCACTCAGAATGAATATTAAGTATAATTTCCAATTACAGCGCAGGGCAAGTTGAACAGTCAGTAATCACTAATCGGTATGTCAAGACTCAAGATTCACCTTTCCCGAAGGCCAAAAAGAACATATATCATATGAAGCAGAGGCTCAAAGGCTAGTAATAATCAATTTTCAGAGAAGATCATAAAATTTCAGCCTCAACAATTTCCCCAAGACAATAGTGAAAAAAGAGCACAGTAACTCAAAGGAGGCATTTAAGTGGGGTATGAAATTTGAAGAGTACTAAGGTGTGTACTTTTAATCTGAATATCAATTTTCAAATAAGAAATAACCCCACCAACCAAAACCCTTTTCTTTCTCTCTAAGCTAAGCACCATGCGAGAACTATAAGATACTAAAGTGTGTACTTTTGATCTGAATTTCTATTTTCAAATAAGAAATAACCTCAAGATAACACCAACCAAAACCTTTTTCTTTCTCTCTAAGCTAAGCACCCCTTGTGAGAACTATAAGCAAGAATCAGTAGAAACGTCATCTAAAAACCAATTTGCAGCATCTCTTGACTTAAAACCTAAACCCATTAAAAAATTGGTACACAAAAAATTATAATTTTTTTTTCTTCAAATCTTTGAAAAAGAAAAGTAAAAAAAAAAAAAAAAAAAAAAAAAAAAAAAACGTGTGAGAAGGTAACCTGAAGAAGTTTCAGAGACATTGTTATTGTTGTCTACAGATTTGCGATTCTTGTTTTCTTCATCCTGAGCCTTGACGGTCTTCCCTTTGATCTTCCAGCTCCTCAACCCGAAACAGGGGCAGCTACCCATTAATTCCGAACCAAAACGCACCGTTTCTCGCGTTCTTAGTGCCACCACCAGTCACGTGAAAACGAGAGACAGACGGTGGCCACAGAGAGAAAAGAAAGAAACAAAAAAACGTAAAGGGAGGGTTTTTTTTTTTTCTTTTCTTTGAAATTGAATTCCCAGAACAGAACAGAACAGAAGAATATGCCCCGTTTGAAAAGAACAACGGTGAATAATGCGTGCGTACACGGATCTCAATTCTCAACAGAATCTCTGCCCCACTCTCACATCACACACACACACACACGTTGGTCCGTTCAATGCCACCTTGCACAATTAAACCATGTTATGTTGCTGCGGTGGTTTCATGGCAAAAAAGGAAAAGAATTTGCAGGGGAGGCAATAATAAGAATAATAATGGCATAAATGGGAATTTGGATCGCACCCTGATTTTGATTCCAATAATAATAATATGTTTCTTTCTTTCTTTCTTTCTTTCCTTGGAAGGGAAATTTGTTTCTCTGGGGATGCTTATATGGGAATGGGAAGAAGAGTTTCCACGATGACGTGCATGCCCCTTTTGCTTTCTCGCGTCGTGTACTTTTTTCTCTCCAAATCTGTCCTGTTGCATGCCACATTTGTCTCTCAACCTGTTGCACTTGGATGCTGATTTTAAGGTTGGTGAGACGTACTTTTTCTTTTCTTTATTTCTTTTCAAGTCAGGTGAGGTGTACTTTCAAATAATATAAAAAAATGTTGTTTATATACAACAAAAATTATAACTAAGAAAGAGAAATATAGAAAAATATGTAAGAAATTATTATGTGATGTATGGAGACATAGATATAAAATATTTTTATATAAATTATTATGTGAATTGTTGTATAAATAATACATATTTTTTATATATATAGTTTTATTTTTCGTAATAAAATTATTAATTTTTGTAAAAATTATTTTAATTGTGTGTATGTAAACACGAGCGAAAAGGGATATGTTTACTTAATTATTAAGTCTTTAACCATTCACTTCATTGAATTTTTTTTATAAAATACAAAATCTATAATTTTATCAATTAAATCATGTAATATTATTAAGGGAGTCTAACTCAATTAGTTAACAAGTGTGTGCAAGTTGTAGTAAACCTTCTATTATCTAAGTTCGATTCTTATGCATAAAAAAAATCATGTGATATTATCTTAATGATTATATATGATAAATACTACTTTTGGTTCCTTGTATAAGAAATAAAAGAGAGTATTTTTTGTCCCTATTTTACAAAACGTATAACCACTTTTAAATATATTAATTACTAAATTCTTTTTTATACCTTTAATTTATTACGAAGCCTATTAATAAGATATACACTCATTTTCCATAAAGGTGAATGTATTTATTGGGCTATTAACATTATAAAACATGCTCATTGGTTGAAAAAAATTATCTCTTGAATTATGAGTAGTGTCATTAAATATAACTACTAGTAAAACCATTTAATTTTATAGGTATTTTTGGAATAAAATCAAAAGTTATGACATTATTAATTAAAATTAACTAATTTAATAATTTTTATTGATCTTGATGAATTAGATATTTGTTTCTTATACATAAAATTAAATATAATATTAAATAAATACAATATTGATATGTATAATCTTGTAGTTAGTTTTTATTTTATTTTGCAGAGTATATTATACATTAAATATATTCCAAAAGTATAATTTATTAACAAAATAGTATTTATTTAAAAAAAAGGCAAGACTCCCTTATTATTTATAACAAATATTTCAACATATAGTATTTTTTTGGTTAAATTGATTTACAAGTCCTTATACTTTTATCAAATTTTTAATTAAGTTTCTAAACTTTTTTTTCTTTCAATTGGTTCCCTGAACTTTTATTTATTTTTTTCAATTGGCTCCCCTATCTAATTATCGTTATGAAAAATTAATCACAGATACTTAATTAGAGGTGTAGACAGTGGACTGGTGCTTCTAAAGGATGTTGTAAGCATAACTGAGTAAATTATGAGAGATTTATGCAAAGTTTCAACATCTGCAAGTCAATTCAACTCAGGTATTCTTTCACAATTTTAATTCATGTCTCTTAATGATCTTTCATACACACGAATATGAGAATGAATCCCTGACCCCACATGTTTTAAGAGACATGGTTATATATCAATCATACCACATTAGTATTAACTTATAGTAATTTTTACACATTGAAATATTTAAAAATGTAACTTATTATTATAATGGTTATTTTAAAAAATATATATTTATCAATAATTTATATCTAATTCATATCTATAATGACTACCTGAGTTAGTTGTGCAAATTTATAGCAAGGTTGCTGAAGAGTGAAGCCTAAGGAGGCTTGTGAAATACTTGAGTTTAGTGTAGTTGCAGAGGTTAAAATACTAGTTATAAAATCTAGTTGAGAATACTATGTTTAAAACCCGGAGATGTGAGAATGTTGGTATGAAGAAGTGAGAATACTAATTTGAGGATATAGGAATATTCATCGTAGATTGTGATAATATTGGATTCAGGACTAATTAAGTTCTTTTAATTAATTTTCTTAAATGAAAGGACTTAATTAAAAAATAAATATAAGTTGAAGAACTCAATTAAAAAATAGTTCAAAGATCTAATTTAGAAATCTACATATTAATTTAATAAAAATAAATATTATAAATAATATGATATGATAAGAAAAAAATAAAATGTTAATAAATTATATAAAAAGAAGTATTCACATGTTATTGAATTATGTTACTTTCCTTTTGAAAAATCAGAGAAATGTAGGAAAGAAAAATTAATAATAATAGTAATATTGAAGAAATAAATACATAAATGTCAAATCAAAACTATGCTGCAGTGTGAAGAGTAGAGTAATCATGGAGCTATAAGGCTAGGATAATGAGTAATAAAGGTAGGTAGTTCTGTTTAGAGTACGACCCTGATTCTTGTGTCCCAAAAATACAAAAAATACATTATCGTAAGGGAAAAGGTTCGAAATGATCTTCTAGTGCTTGTTTTAGCTTAGTTGTTTCGTGCTTGCGTATGATATTTTCATTATTCTGTCATTTTGTGTTAAGAATACAATGATATAAATTAAGACTATATCAGGGAGCGGATAATTATATTTGAAGCTTACCAAAAGGTGAGTTGTTATAGAACTCTTCTATGCATGTTTCACTTTTTATCGGGTTACCGTTCAAACATACCTATGCTTTTTTCTTATTCCTTTTCTTTATAGATGCAGATTATTGTAGGAAATGGTTGTAGGTTTTCCACGGTGGAAAAGTCATTTTAGTCGTAGGATCTGTATTTAAGTATAGGTCTATTGTAAAATGGGCTACATTGGATTTTTTTTTTTTAAAAGTGCTCTTTCTTTGTTCGTCCCCTTCCTTTCTCTCTCCCTTCCATCTACTTCTTCCTCCTCCTCTCCTTCCTCAAATTGTTATGCTTCTCCGACGACCTTGGCAGCTTCTTCGTCGGCGCCATCTCCTTCTGCGGATCGCCACACCTGCACTTGCACCCGCATCCGCACAAACCAGATCTGAAGCTGATTCGCTCCCACCCACGGTGCCTCCCTCTCCCACTCCGTCGTGACTCTGCGATGCGAACTCATAAGTGCGATCCACATGCGTGATGAAATGAAATGAACTAGCAATGGTGGCACTGCGTGTACCACGCTTCACCTCTTCTTTCACCCCTTCTTCTCCCCTCTTCTTTCCCGGGAACATGTGTGGGTCTATTCGTTCGTTCGTGAACCACGCTTCACCTACCTTCACCGTTTTTGGCACTGTGAACGGTGGCGACAACGGCGGTGGATCCAGATCCGCCGATCTGGTTTGAGATCCAGATCTAAATTCGTTCAAAGATGTGTTTTTCTTCTTCTTTTTTAGTTTAGTTTTTATATATTTTAATTTCTTTTATGGTATATGTAAAAAAATTTATTTTATGGTGATGTTTGTAATTTAATTTGGGATCTGATGAATAAATTGTGGGTTATTCATAATTGATGAAATGAACAAGCAACAATGGCGAAAGGGGCAGAAGCAAAGCAACGGGAAAGAAGAGGGGAGACGAAGGGGTATTTTTTTTTTTATAAAAAAAATCCAGTGTAGCCCATCTTACAATAGACCCACACTTAAATACAGATCCTACGGTTAAAATGACTCTCCCACCGTGGGAGACCTACAACCATTTCCCACGGTAGTCTACGTCTTCTTTATAATTTGTAATGTGTTTGCTTCTTTGTGGTATTTATATGTTTTGATAACTTCCATGTCTTGATTTTTTTTATTGGATTGTGTAAATCAGATTGTATAAATTCTGGTCTATAATAGATGCTAGAGAATTTGGAATGAGTGAACTTCTTCATATTTAATTGCTAACAAACATTTTTTTTAAAATATGAACTATTCATATTTGAACTAAGATTAATATGACATCTGAAGTGGCAAATGTTGTTGGTGATTGGCCCTTAGAAGTTAGAACTTCTTAGAGATTATAATCCTATATGTGAAGATGATGGAAATATAAATTCCTTTGAAGAACCACAAGTTGAACCTTTGTCTCAAGCCAATAGAATTGATGATTGGATTCCTCATGAAGGCAAATATTTAACAATGACGATGATGCATATAACTTCTACTTTTTATTTGCACAAAAAAGTGGTTTTTCGATTAGACGTCATCATGTTTACAAATCTAGTAAGAATCAGTTTGAAGAGAATCCACTGAGTATTTATAAAAAGGAATTTGTTTGCCATCGTGTTGGTACTAGTAAACAACACAAAGTTGATGAAGAGAAAAGTCAAAGGAAAAGAAAAACTTCAAAATTCAATTGCAGTGAAAAATGTTGGTTACAAGAAGAACAATTGGCTTTAAGGAAAAGTGGGAGGTTAAATATTTTAGTAATCGTCATAACCATGAGTTACTAGATGATAAAATGGTTTAATTTCTTCCTGCTTATCATAACATCTCGGCGATTGATCAAAATCGTATACTACTATTATCAAAAGTCAGTTGCTCTGTAAGTCTCATAATGATAGTGCTTGAGTTAGAAAAAGGAATAAATGCAATTATGCAAAAGATATTTATTCAATCCCAAAGTGGTTTTGGTAAAGACAATGACATTTCAAATGTTTTAAAATTATGCAAAAGTTTGAAAGATATAAACGATGCCTTCAAGTATGATTTCACAATAGATGAAAGTGACAAAGCTTTTGATATATTTACCTTCCTTAATTAATTAGTATACCCCCTTTTTTCTTTTTATATTTTTTATTACTAAAATATCCATTATAGAAAAATAATATAAACCCTATCTTTACCCCCTTCTCATTTTCTTTATTCTTTAGTCGTATGAATCTTATTTACTGTCAAGCTAATTTTAAGCAACATACCAAACAAAGAAAACATTTTATACAAAAGATCGAAAGTTCTATATATCTGTATATGATTGTGTACAACTAATTATGTAGTTTTCTGCATAATCAATTATGCAAATGCTTTTATCTGGTTGCGAGGAATAGACATGCTAATAGAATTCTGGATGCTAGGATAAGTGGTGTTGGATGTTGGTTTCATGTGAAGGACAATTGAACCATGCTAACGAGGGGTGGGGGTGGGTACTGATATGTTGGATTCTTAGTGTATATCTTAACAATCTCATGAATCCCAAACCCTCAATCGTCTAAGGCATAAGCGAATATAATGGTGGTAGCTGGTGGCAGAAGAGAAGGTGACAGAAGAGAGAGGTGGAGGAAGAGGGGGTAAGCGAAAACAAGGTAAACGAATTTGTTTCAAGAAGAGAATAAATTAAGAAGGACATTTAAGGACATTTATTAAAAAAAGGAAAAGGGAGGTATATTTAATTAATAAATGGAGGTATGTATATCATTTGCCAAGTAACAAATTGGAGCATGTTATTTGGTCATTTGGTGACTCAATCAGAGCATATGAAGCTTTTGGAGATGTTGTTTTTGACACCACATATTGAATCAATCGTTATGATATGTCACTTGGAATGTGGTTCAGGGTTAATAATCATGGAAATTCGATTTTCTTTGGTTGTGTTCTTTTGCGAGATGAGAAGATTTCTTCCTTCACATGGGCTTTAAAGGTAAACTTCTATTTACTTGAATTTTTTATTATTATCCAATTTTAACTTCAAACTTTTGCTAACTTTTTTTTTTTTTTATATTTTCCTTATTGTATTAAGAACTTTTTATGTTTTGTCAATGGAAAATATCCACAAACAATTCTTACATATCAATATCTTGCACTTAAAGAAGTTATTGCAAAGGAATTACCAAACACAAAACATGCGTTTTGCATATGGCTTATTGTGACAAAGTTATCAAGTTGGTTTTCTTTCCCATTAGGATCAAGATATAACCACTTTAAATTTGAGTTTCATAGGTTGTATCATTTAGCTTGTGCAGATGATTTTGGGAAAGAATGGAAATTGTTGGTTTCACAATTTGGTCTAAGCAAGGATAAACATATTGACTTGCCTTATAACCATCCTCAATTTTGGGCACTAGCTTATTTGAGAGGCTTTTTTTTTTTTGCTGGGACAACAACAACTAAACGTTCAGAATCTATAAATTTATATATAAAAAGGTTCTTGGATGTCAAAACAAGTTTGATAGATTTTGTTAATCAAGTATGAACTTACTTTCCTGAAAGTACATTTTGTTAGTCAATTAGTTTATAATTTACTCATAATTAATGTGTGTGTGTGTGTGTGTGTGTATGTGTCTATATATATATATATATATATATATATATATATATATATATATATATATATATATATATATATATATATCGGTGTTGCTGTCAAAATTAGAAATCAAGCTGGAGAGGAAGCAAGGATGTGTCAAAAGTATCATAATCCTTAAATTAGAATAGGTTTTCTTATTAAGGAACATGATGCATCTATACTCACATCACATGCCTTTAAGTTGCTCCAATGTGAGATTGAGCTATCTACAAATTATGCAGCAATTGAAACTAGTAATGGCTCTTACATTGTGCAACATCATTCCAAAGTTGATGGAGGTCATTTTGTAAGTTGGGTAGGAGAAAGTGAATCAATTAATTGCTCTTGTAAGGAATTTGAGTTTTCGGGAATATTATACAGACATGCTATTAGAGTGCTACTAGTGAAAAATTATTTCTGTCTCCCTTCAAAATATCTTCCTGTTTGATGGAGACAAGAAAGCTCTTTGGTCCCAAAATCTAGTCACATAGTTAATTGCAGTGATGACTCCTTTGTTAGGTTTTGGTCTCTAATTCAATGTCTAGAAACTGAATATTTAAAGACAAAAGATCAGAAACAAGTTGATACTAAAGAGTTAAAGAAGGTCATTCAAATTATAAAATGCATGCTTGAAATTCAAGAAAATGTAATTGATATAGAGCATGATGTTTCAAATAATGATGGATGTGATGTTGAAAATCCTATTGTTTCAAAGACAAAAGGCCAACCAAAAGGATCAAGACCAAAAGGAGGAGTTGAAGTTGCAAAGAAGGCTCGTTATTGTCATTTTTTGAATTGTGGTGGAACTAATCATAACTCACTAAATTGTCCAAACAAGAAGAAAAATATGGAAATATTGTCTTCTTAATCTCCTAATAAGTATGATTTAATTGATATATTTCTTTCTATTCATGTATATATTTGTTGAATGTTAATATTGACTAAGTATTTTTTTTCTTATTCTTTCACAGGATAATAAAGGGTTGGAGGAAGTAATCTTAAAATAGAGCATGAGTTGGTCAAAAGAAAGTGACAAAGTTGCTTTGCATCAAGTACTGAGTATTTTTTGTTAGAGTTCCGTCAATGCTTCTGGTATGACAAATGGTGTATGTTCCTGCTAAAGTTGCACTTGATCAAATTTCATGTAACATCCCTAATTTATATATAGGGAATATTAATAACTTATAATTGCATTTACTATTTATTAATAATATCAATGAATTATATAGCTAAAATTACTAAACTTCTTTTTTACTTAGTTGTGATCACTAAAAGTAAGCCTGGATAATATACATCAGATTTACATAACTGTTTGACAAAATAAAGGTAGCATATATATACAACCAAGAGTTTGGCAAAAAAAAAAACACAAAGCCATGTACTCCGTCTTAGGAGTTAGACTATTCCTACAGTCAGTGTCAGCACTGACTATCAAAAAGAAACCAACACTACAAGTTGGTCAGAAAGCTGTGACTACAACTACTGACTTCCAGATGGATCTGGAACATCCATACTGGGGTCTTCCTCAGGAGTGCTTGATATAGGAATGGGATTCCTATTAACTTGTTGTTGTGCTTGTTGACGTCTTCGAACCATCGCTCTTTTGGGTACAGGAAGTGTGGTAATGGTCTTGACTTTCCTCCCATGATACATCCTCTGTGGTGCACTAGACTCAACATCAGTGCAACTAGCTACACTCTCCGGTCTCGACATCAAAGGAGGTAGATTCATCATAAAAGTAAAACTTCCATTCATAAAAAATGAAGAGTCTGTAGGTGGTTTAAATTCTAAGGTGAGAGGTCCGGTGTAAAATGCCATTGAGGATGAATGTCTCACCTGCCATCCATCCTCCGCATGCCACTGGAATTCAATGTTCGTAGTGTGCCGAGGATTTGTAAACCGTGATTTTTCTAATCTATGATAAAGTGATTGAAAATAATTACAAGAGACAATTAAATTTAATTTCATGAAGAAAATTTAATAAATAAACATGTGTGATTTTTCTATGTAATTTTAGTAAAAAATTCTATTGAAATCGGGACTGCATTACACACTAACAGTGTAAGAATACACTGGGAAAATAAGAAAATAGTCAAGAAAAGTAAAAGATTTAATTATAATTAATCTCTAATGATTATAATTAGGTCTATGTGAAATTTTTATTTTATTTCGTTACTGTTGATTAAAATAATAATATTTTAACGCGGTTCAATGAGTGTAATTTTGAGAGCTTTTCGGTAGTTAGAAAAATTCTATGAGACATTCTAAAATTTCTTAGATGTCCTAAATTAAATTAGTAAGCCATACATTTACGTTTTTTTTTAAGTCCGAAAGTTTTGATCATATCCCAACCTAACGACCAAGTTTTTAACTCAGGAAAAAGCTTCCTTTGTACTCTTAATCTAACGATTCCTATTCTCTCACATTTTTAACCGTCAGATCTTTAAAAAAAATCAGACTTATTATATTTTTTTTCTTACGGCCCATAAAAAAAACACAAGGAACATAACTCATTCTATAACACAAACCTGCTGTATTCTTTTAAAATCCAAAGGAATGAATTTTCAACTAGTTTAATCCTAATCTAACTAATTACTTAATTTTAAATTCTTATTTTTTCAAACACACTAAAATTCTTAATCTTCTTATTTAAACTAACAATCAATGATCATGGCAAGCAAAAATAAAATGAAATATCAATTTATTTTATTTTTGTACGTAAAATAAATTTAGAAAAATAGAGGATGTTTGTGACTGTTATGTAGTGGTGATGTTATGTTGGTGCGGGTTGAAATGTGGCTTTGGTTAAGTAGTTTTTACGGTGATTTGATTGATGGGTTGTAGTCGAGTATGTTTTTTGATGAAGGCAATGAATACCGCAAGAGGAATTTTCATTTAGCGACTACATTTTGTTGAAGGTGTAGTCAAGATATAAGGAGTAGAGGGCAGTGGGTCCTTGTCTATTTGCATAAGGAGTGGGAATTTACTTGGTTCTTATTCATAATGAACAAGGGAATTTTGCTCACAAATGGATGTCAATGTGTCACTTTGTGTGCAATCTAAAGGATATGTCAATTAAAGGGCCAAATGAAGTGGTATACAAATTCTCGGTGGTATATTTTGCTAACTTTTATTGGTGCAAACAAAGGGGCAAAATAAAGTAGTAAAAACCCAGGCAGTGCAATCATGATGTGCCATTTATTTAAGCAAATTGTAGTGATTAATTAAAGCAATAGTTATCCACTCGTATTATTAAAGTAAGTGACACTTGAATAACGATCCACTGTTATGAGCAGAAATTGATAAAGGCTACTGAATCTTAAAAGAAATATAAAAATTAAAAATTAAAATTGAATCACAACAATTGTTAATCAAATTTAATCACAAAATAGTCAGACTCATTTAAAATAATACAATTGAATTCAAGAATAGAAAATAACCACAAGTTTTATATTATTCTTTTTTTTTAAGCAAAAGAGAGAGGATTGTGAAGTGGTGAAATAGTAGAGGTTGACATCCCAACTATGTTGGCACCCCAACCCTTACTACACCAAAACAACACGATCCGAATATATATTGATATGTGAACAAAGCAAAACACTTGGGAGGGCCAAACCATACCCAAGGAAACCAAACTATGTGAACCTATAAAAGAGGAGCCCATGTCTGTACCTAAGCAGCTCATTAGAAATAAAATCAGGTGGTGAATTCCACCAAATATAACCAAGGTTCTGTGCAGCAAAAGAGGCAAGCTTGTCTGCACAAGCATTGCCTTCACGATAAATGTGAGTAATCCTAAAGTTAAAATCCTGAGTCAAAGTTATACAGTTTAACCAACGATTGTAGATAGACCAAGGGACATATTTAGGATGGCTGTAAGCATGAATCAAAAGATTAGAATCAGTTTCCAGCCATATGTATTTCCAGTTTTCAACCACAGCTTTTTCAATCGCCATGATGGCAGCCAAAACCTCTGCCATAAAAGCTATATTGATCCCTATGTTGTAAGCAAAAGCACCCATGAAGTGCATATCACTATTTATAAAAAAAAACCAGCACAACCTGCCCTTCCAGGACAACCTCTAGCAGCACCATCAGTGTTGCATTTGATCCAATGAATACTTGGAGGGCGCCACATAACCTGCCTGATGGACTCTGATTTCCTATGATGAGTAGGAATGGAGAAATACTTGAGGATTTGAAAATCCGATATAGAATTACCCAAGGTGCCTGAGGTGGTGGAACCTGTGAGATGAACCGCAGCTGAGATTGAATTAAAGATAAATTCATAGGACATGAACAGACCCTCAAATTTGACTTTATTTCTCCTGGTCCAGATGTGGAAAAAGGCAAAAGTGTTAGTGGCTAAGACAACATCTGCTGCCTGAGAAGATCTGGTAACCTGACACGCTAACAAGATGTTGTTGATAGAGGAAAGATCAATATTGCATTGAATCTTAGACTCAACCCAATGCCAAATAATTTTAGCGAAACTGCAAGAAAGGAACAAGTGGTATGCAGATTCAAAATTCTTACCACAATTTGGGCACACCGAAACCACAATGATACCTCTTTTCCTTAAATTGTCATCAGCGGGCAGTTTATTATGAAGAACTTTCCATAAAACAACAGTTTTGGAAGGAGGAATGAAATTGTTCCAGATACGCTTCGCCCAGGGGATAGCATTAGCCTTAGGATACATGAACAAGTAGGAATCTTTAAGAGAAAGGTTGCCATGGTGAGAGTGAAGCCAAACCAAACGGTCCTCATGGGGAGTAACCGGAATGATAATATGCTTAATGAGTTCCACTATAAACAGAAAATTCTCAGTAAGAAAAGGTGGAAGATCCCACTTGCCATTCCTCCAAAAATCACTGACTTTGGCTTGAAGCATAACTCTATCCTTAAGTGGGATGTGCAACATATCAGCTATAGGATCTTTTAGCCACTTGTCACACCAGAAGTTCAAAGAGCCTTTCCCAACTAACCAAGACGAATTAGATAACACAGAGTTAATGGAATGTTTGATGCCAATCCATAAAGAGGATGAGATGTGGTTTCTGTTGATTTCCTACCTTCTAAAAACTCTGCTGCGAAGCATTCTGGCCCACTGCAAATTAGATGAAATAAGGTCCCAACCGAGCTTCAACATGGCTGCCTTATTGATGGCGGAAACAGATTTAAGCCCCAAACCACCCTCTTCAAAAGGTTTACAAATTGTAGACCAAGCCATTGTGGTATTTTTCCTGACATCAATGTCCCCGCTCCATATAAAATTTTTGATCCACATGTCAATATCTTTTAAAAGAGATTTGGGCCATTTATAAACATGAAAACTATACATAAGCATACTGTGAATAACAGATTTAACAAGCAGGACTCTGCCCATGAAGGAGAGCATATTTCCTTTCCAAGCAGCCAGCTTCAACTTAATTCTATTTGCAATTTGTTGAAGAAAAGCTTTCTTTGGTTTTCCTTGAAAAAGAGGAACACCAAGGTATAAGAAAGGGAGGGACCTATGTTTGAAACCCAGCAAATCAGCAATTTCAGAGGTCTGATTACGAGAAATTCCACTTGAATAGAAGCTAGATTTGTCTTTGTTGACTATTTGTCCTGAGGCTTCAGCATACTTGTCTAAGAGCAATAAAATGTTTTTCAAGTTTCTTTTGGTGCCTCTGCAGAAAATAATAATGTCATCGGCATATAGCACATGAGAAGGAGCTTGAAACTTGGGAGGACCAGCCATCAGAGTCAAAAGACCACCAGAAACAAGGGACGTTATCCCTCTGCTAAGAACTTCTTCCGCGATACAAAAAAGGAGGGGAGATAGAGGGTCCCCTTGCCTCACCCCTCTCTTATAGGAGAAGTGCCCAACTGAATGTCCATTAACGGAGCTTGGCTGAAAGAAGGATGGTCTTAATCCAAGAGCAAAAAGTATGGTGGAAGCCAAAATCTTGAAGCACTTTGATAAAAAAAGTCCCAATTAAGGGTGTCAAAAGCTTTGCAAATATCGATCTTAATGGCAAGATTACCTCCGAAATCTTTTTTGTTGAGGAGATTAACAGCTTCTGAGGCTGTACTGATACAGTAAAAAATCGTTCTCCCTTTGATAAAGCCTCTCTGATTTTCAGAAACAATTTTCGGAGCAATGATTGCAAGTTTATCAGCCAGGATTTTTGTAACAATTTTAAACTGATAATTAGCAAGGGCTATTGGTCTGTAGTCTTGGACAGTGTCCGCCCCTGGAAACTTAGGAATGAGAACAACATTATTAGAGTTCATGGAGGGGAGAATCCAACCTTGGCTGAAGAACTGGAGGGTGGAATTGTAAACATCATTTGCAATTAAATCCCAAAAGGTTTGATAGAACATTCCTCCGAATCTGTCTGGACCAGGGGCGCTATCTTTGTTCATGCTGAAAACAGCATCTTTCACCTCCTCTTTAGATGGCATGGCAATTAACATGTTATTGTCCCGAGGAGTTACCAGCGAGGGGATAACTTCATTATTCTATCTGTACACTCATCAAGAAAATAATGTTCAGTACAATTGCATCAAATTTGACTCTAAACTCTTAAGTTGTTATTTAACTTCATTGATAGCCTGCTATGACAACTGGTTTTTTTCCATGGTGAGCATGTTTGAGACTTTGATGTCCTTGTGTGGCTTGGCACCATTAATGTCTTCTCTGTCTATCATATGCAATAAGCCAATAAGTGTTTAGGCCATTCAAACCTTCACCATCTATCAACCTAGATGTCATTCCCTGATAAAAGTAAGAAAAATTAGAAAAGGAGAAAAAGGGAGATTGAAACAAAAGGCATTTTTTCTTATAAAAAAAAAAAGACATTTTTCACTATAGGATCCATTATAATTATTAATTTGGAATTTGATTCATACCAGTGATGGTAGCATTATCCCATCCCTAAAGAAAATTGCGTTAAAACTGCGTGTAAGGAACCTATTAAATTAAAAGCAAGAATCACGAAAAAAAAATGCCTTTCTCTATTAATTCAACCAACAAAGAGAAAGGAGTACTAGTAGTTAAGAATGAGGTTGTCGAAAAGAGGGAGAGAGAAAGATAGGCTCAAAGCATTTTTTTTTTCACTGCACAGAGAAAGAGAGAGAGAATCACATTTCGATGGAGTTCCAACTATGAAAAGGAGAGAGAATGAAGGGGTAGTAAGAAATAGAAAATAATGTTATTACCCTTTATTTGTTTTTTGTTAAATAAAATTAAATGATTTTTTTGTCCAACTAAAAAGGTGCACCTTGCTAACTTACACCTTCTTAAATTTTAGTGGGTGTAAAATAGCGCGCGCGCGTGTGTGTGTGTATATATATATATATGGAAAAAATAACTCTATTCCTGATTTCTTAACTCGTGAATTTTTACAGGGAAATAAGCTGCCAAGATGAGGCCCACTGCCCCATCTAATTCACCAGGATCGAGGATCAATGCATACATACTTAATATTGATGGATAATACAAGGGACAGAAGTAGGAACAAAATAAGAAAATAAGTAATATAGAAGATAATCACTTACAAAATTCTTTCAATTCAATTCTTCGAAGTTACAAATTCAGAAAGAGGTTGTAGAGAACACTCTTGAATTACAAAGATAAATTTGAGAGAAGAGTAAGATGAGAAGAGTTAAAGAGAAGGCTATGCAAGCAATGCCTTCTTCACTACATATTACAAGTATTTATAATTCAGAAAAGTAACACGGAATTCAAATTCGGACTTCAAATGGTCGGCGGATGCTAAATGCGGACTTCAGAAGTAATTTAGAGCTTTCACTGTGGACTTTAATTCTGATCACTAATTTCAAAAGCAGGTCAGGAATCTTGCTTTTACTATTTGCTTTAATTCTTTTCAGTCACTAAAGATAGCTTTTCAGAGTAACTTTTGACTAAGGCTTGATATTCTGTCGGGCAATAGTCCACTACTGCTAACTTTATTCTCTCAGTAATTATGCAGGGGTCAATCAATGAGTCTTTTCTGATGACTCTGTCGACGGATCTTCACAAATCATCTAGGCCAGGGGCCAGCTGGATTCCATAACAATCATCCTCATTTTGAAGATAAGGATTACTGTCTTCAACTTCATCTTTTTCTTTGTCTGAAGCTATTGATGACAAGGCAGCCCACTGACTCCTCTTTTCTTCTTTGGACAAAGCAGCAAGCTGTAATTCAAAAGGAACCTTTTCTGTGCTTGATGCTTTCTTTTCAGGGGTGGGTGGCATAACCACTTTTCCATTCTTCCAAGAGCAAAACTTGGTGGCCAGAAATTCAATATTGTATTTTTTCCACCAAAAAACTTTAGTTCTGAGGCAAAGGACTTTTGGATAAGGATCTGGAAGATGTTGATGAAATTCATACTTATTATGGAGTAACCAGCTTATTCCCATATTAGAGCAAAAGGTTAATAATTTCATATGGTTTGGAATTCTAGGGGTTAATTCTTTGTAGTTGTGGTAATACTTTACTACTTCTTTTGGAAATATGGCTTTAACTGGCCCAACAAATTGAAACCAGTCTTGAAACCAGGTGGGTAATTCATTGGGAAGAGAATTCTTAAAACTAATATACCAAGAATGATTAGGATTTGGTTCAAGGAGAACTTTATTCCAGGCTTCTTGATAATCAAAATAATTGTAAGAAGGGGGATCAAATGGTCTAGAAAATTTCTTTTCTGTTAAGGGATTCTGAGACCAATAAGAAAAATTCAAAACTTTTAATATTTTCAAACTAGAGAAACTAATGAGGGAAGGATCATTGGGACTATTATTGTGAACTATTTCGACTGATTTAGTATCTATCAAGATGAATTGATAGAATTTCATGGATTTTTTCAAATTTTGGTCTTTTGGGATTCATCCCCACCCTGGTGGTGAGAACTTGCTAATTATTTCGAAAGCAGATAACTCATCAAATTCAGGTTCTAGAGAAATAATTCTTCTACAAGAGTCCTTGATATAGTGATCAAGAGGCTCTGAAATGGTTTAAGAAGGTGAGGTGGCTATTTCAGAGGATTTCGAAGAAGAGGGTTTTGAAATTAAAGGGGTAAATCTGTTTGAGGTAGAGGTAATAGATGTAGGGAGAATTCTGGAATTTTGAGGAGTTTTTTCTACCTTTTGAGAATAGGATGGGGCAAAATCATCCAGAGATAAGGCCTTTGAATTAGATGGGGCAGTGGGCCTCATCTTGGCAGCTTATTTCCATGTAAAAATTCACGAGTTAAGAAATCAGGAATAGAGTTATTTTTTCCCTTTATGAATTCTATTTCAAAATCAAAACAAGACAAATGACTTTGCCATCTAGCAAAGATTTGTTTTGAAACTATATTTTTGACATCTTTTTCTAAAACATTTTTTGCCGATTGACAATCAATTCTTAATAAAAAAAAATTATTTACTAAATCGCTTTGAAATTTTGTAATACATAGTACTATAGATAAAATTTCTTTTTTAATAGTGCTATATTTCAATTGGGTTTCCATCCAAGCACCAAAATGATATCTGACAATCTGTTCTTTTGGATTTTCTTGAAATTTCTATCTAAGAATACCTCTAAATCCAATTTCAGAGGCATCGGTTTCCACTATCATAAAGGCATCTGGATGGGGGATACCTAGACATGGAAGACTTTTTACTAAAGATTTCACCTTAATAACTACTTGGGTTAATTCAGGACACCAAGGCTTAGGATTTTTTCGAAGCCTATTGAACAGAGGTTTACAGATAATTCTAATGTTCGGAATATAATCAGACACATAATTTAGACATCCCAAAAATCTTTGTAATTGATTTTTCTCTTTAATTTCATTAGGGAATTTATAGGCAAATTCTATACTTCTAGTTATGGGAGTGATTTTTCCTTGATATATTTCATGGCCTAAGAATCTAATTTTAGTTTGGGCTAGTTTCATTTTCTTTTGTGATATAACAATTCCATTTTGTTTAATTATATTTTTAAAAACCTTTAGATGTTTAAGATGTTGATTTACCGAGTTAGAGTAGATTAACACATCATCTAAATAAACTAAAGCAAATTGGCTATAGGGGGTTATAATTGAGTTCATAATATTTTGAAATTCAGAGGGCGCATTTTTTAGTCCCATGGGCATTACATTCCATTCATAATGCCCAAATGGTACAGCAAAAGTTGTTTTGTATTTATCTTTTTCTTCTATTTTTATTTAATAATATCCTGATTTCATGTCAAATTTCAAAAATATTGTTGCATCACATAATCTTCCAATTAAATCCTTTTTATTTGGTAATGGATATCTTATCCATTTTAATGCATTATTTAAGGGTTTATAATTGATAACCATCCTAGGTTCTCCTCTTTCAATTTCGGAGGCGTTCTGCACATAAAAGGCCGCACAACTCCACGGAGATTTACTAGGTCTAATTAATCCTTTATTTATGAATTCTTGTATTTCTTTTTTGCAATATTCTAGAGTTTCTTTATTCATTTGAACAGGTCTTGCTTTAGTAGGAATTTTGCTTTCATGAAAATCCTTTTCGTAAGGTAGGCTTACAGTAAAAGTTTTTCTATCCCAAAAAGCATTAGGTATTTCAGCACAGACTTCTTTTATAAAAGAGTTTTTGATTTCTTTTATTTCTCTTTTATTATTCTAGTTTTTAATTGTTCTTCTATACAATTATAGGTTATTTCCTTTTGTAATAAGGCTATTTGATTAGTTTTATTACTTATTTTATTTATAAAGGTATTTTCTTCGACTTCTTTTATATTATGTAATTCTTTCTGTCGTATTGGTTTCAAAAATTCAAAAATAATTTCTTGATCCTGTATTTTAGTTTTAATTCCTTGTTCTGATACTTCAAAAGGATATATTTGGGTTAGAAAAGGAGTTCCTAAAATCATTTCTTCAGTAATATCTTTGGTTAACATAAAGGTATTTTTAAAGCATTTTCCTTTATTACATATACTCGCATTAGATAATTTATATTGTACTTTTAAATTTGCATTATTTGCTGCAGTTAATTTTTGAACTGTTTTTTCATAATATTGGGTAGGAACTAATCCTTCTTGGATACAATTAAGGTCTGCTCCTGAGTCTATTAATGCTTTAAAGGATTTATGAAATGATTTTCCTATTTTTAAGGTTACTTTGGCTTGCCACTTTTGTTGTAGAGTTTTAATTTGATTTATGGTTTCAACTTCTAAGTCAGGTTTTGTTTCTACTGCTTCTTTCGAGGGGTTCTATTAATTGTAATAAGGTAATATCTTGTACCAAATCATTTTCTTTTAATTTATTTAGTTCTATTTTTATGATTTGTATTTCAGCTTTCTAATCATTTATTTCTTTTTGCAAATCACTTATAGTGACTTTTCTCTTTTGTATTTCGGCTTTCTTTAGTATACTAGCAAAATCATAGCCTTCAAATTTTTCAGTTTTAGGTATTTCTTCTTCTTCCTTTTGTTCTAATAACATTTTCTTAATTTTTGTTAAATATTCATATCTTTCTTCTTCATTAGATATTTTATCAATCATTTCTAATGCTAGTTTGGTTTCTGCTCTAATCATATTAATTTGATAAGAACATTCATAGTTATCTGAATCACCATTTTCTAATTCATCTTCACTTTCAAAAGTGGTGTTTTCTTGTGCCATTAATATTTCATTGTCTTCGTCTTCAGACTTTTCTGAATCATTTAACATTATTTTAGCCATTTGTTCTTTTAATTCTTCACTCATGTTTAATTCATTTATCTTTTCTCTTACTCTACAATCTTTTTTCATAAGTCCAAAGCAGCCACAATTATAGCAAACAATATTAGATTTACTTTTGTTATTAGAGGGATTACCATTTTCTGTTTTTTTTATAAGGGTTTAGGATAATTTTTTCGTTTTCTAAAAGGAGGTCGTTTATTTATTGATACAAGTTTATTTCTTTTAATAACCTTTTTAGTTGTTGCTGAAGGGGGAGAAAGTCTTTCGTAGCCATATTAAGCACAAAACTTTCCTAATTCTTTTATTCCTTTAGATTGGTTTTTCTTGATTCTATTTTCTAATTTCATATTGTTACATAATTCTAATCCAGTATTTTTTACGATAGAAATTATTCTTCCATAAGTTAGTTCATTTATGGGTGTGTTAGGGCATTCTTGTTGTAGATGTTCTCTAACTTTAATTCCAAAAACTATTGGTAATCTTGCTATAAATTTTTCTTTTTTCTTTGTTTTCTTCTCTTAAGAATTCTATTCTAAGTAATTCCTTGTTTATTTCAAAACTTTTAATAACATTTAACTGGTTCATATCAGATTGGGTAGGTGAATTTTGTTGCTGGGCTGATTCATAATGCAGTGAAGGTGCTACAGAGGTTTCAGCCTCATATTCAGGGGTAGGTATTACTGGGTCACTTCTAATTCCTTTTAAATATAATCCTTTTGGAACGGTATAATTAGAAACTGATCTTCTAGTTGGAATAGGTAAGGAGTTTTGGGGAATTCTTAAAGAATTACTTCTTTTAAGTGGAGTAAAAGCCACTTCCACTGTTCCTGATTTGTATTCTATTATGTCATCTATCACAACAGGTACAAGCTTTTCTGGAGGAAGAAGGTCTTCTAATTTCCATTTCAGACCACTAGTTATTCCTTCATGTTTAAAGGTTTTAGGTACAGTAGCATTTACCTTGTCGGGATTTACTAACATTAATGTTGTTTCATCGGTAGGGGACATTAGCAGAGCTCCTGGAGCTAATTGAGTTTTCATTACTTTATAGTATATTCTATAAATTATGGTAATTGGGATTGAATTTGGGTTTCAATCATCTAGCAATTTAACATCCAACATAATATTATGTGGAGTGTTATGAAAACTAGACAGAGCAATTGAATAATTCGGGTAATTATTTATATAAACTGGTCCATTATGCAAATTAGTTTCAAATAAGGCTAATATTTGATTCTCTAATGTTTTAGGCCTGTTATCTCTAAGGGATGCAAATAGGGGTATATCCATACCTTGCCTAAACAATAGCTTAATAGCAATTTGGATTGAGCCTATATGCAAGTATTTATAATTCTTAATATGTTCAGCAATTAATTGCCTAGAAATTAAAGGAATAGTTTCATGATTATTCCTTAGATCTATTTATTTTTCTACAGTCTTAATTACATATTCTCCTTTAAATCAATCGTTTAAACTAGTTTTATACATTGTTGATATTTCTAATTTGGGTAATGACCATTTATTTAGTTGAGATTTTATTTCAGGAATTCTAAGTTCATGATGTATTATGTTATTATTTATCTCTTCTTGTTCTAATTCTAAATCTTCTATCTTTTCTTTTCCCTTCATTGACATTAATTTTATTAATTTCGACATTATCTCTAGTGTTCTCTACCCCCAATCCGGGACCACCAGGCTAAACCAACTTATTCACTGCCTCTCACTTAGAACTTACTAACGGGACCACCCTTACCGGCTGACCAACGTACCAGATGATAGAGTAACTAAAGAATAATGGTTAATTAATAAACCTAATGACTTTGAATGGAATGTAAAAGGACAGAAAGATACAGAATTTAATAACAAGACAAGGGATATTAACTCCAACCTACTACCAGCGCCCTAAGGCTCTGATACCAGGATCGAAGATCGATGCATACATATTTAATATTGATGGATAATACAAGGGACAGAGCCTTATGGTGCTGGTAATAGGTTGGAGTTAATATTGATGGATAATACGAGGTATATATATATATATATATACACACACTTTTTATGAAATAACGTGTTTATACTTTATGAATTTTAGTGTAATAATTTTGTACAATCAATTTATGCTTTATGAAATAACGTGTTTATACTTTATTTGACACATATTAGATTAAAAAAATTGTCAAAATCAATATTCTAACAAGTCAATTCATTTAATAAATTCGTATTAATTATGATTAATGGTAATCATTTAATGAGACTTTAAAAAAAATTATTAAAGTATGAAAGAGAGTCATTAAATTATGTGAACCGTTAATAATTTTTTATACTTTAATAATTTTTCTTAAAGTCTCATTAAATGACTACCATTAATCATAATTAATACAAATTTATTAAATGAATTGATGGGTCAAAATCTTGATTTTGACCATTTTTTTAATCTAATATATGTCCAATAAAGTATAAACACTTCATTTCATAAAGTATAAATTGTTTGTACAAAATTATTACACTAAGTTTTGGTATAAATTACAAGTATTTTTCACGGGAGGAAATTCTGCTCAAGCCTTGTAGAATTATTATGGGTGACAAACTCTCTTCCTGAGTATTTTAATGCAATTGCATATCGGAACTCGAACTCGATATTACTGGTTAAGGTAAAACAACCTCACTGATTAAATAACTACCATTAATATTCATTAATATGAATTTATTGAATGCATTTACTAGACAAAAAAACTCCTATTCTTTATTTTGACCATTCATTTAATCTAATATTTGTCCAATAATGTCAAAACACATCATTTTATAATATAATAATTTTGTACAAACAGTTTTCGTAGTACATAATAATTCACAATAGTCAATATAAATATAATGAGTAGAGGATACAAAATATTCATCTCACAAGAAAGAAAGATCAAAATTAGAAAATAAAATCCTCTTTACATGGCTTTTCGTTTCTATCAACCTTTTCTCTTGGGAATTTTATTTGTTGTTTTTGTTCTAACTTCAGGTAATTGATGGAAATGTTTCATTTCTCTAATTTATTATATAACATATAATTATCATGAGAAAACAATTTTTTGTATTATTTTTTGGTCTATACATTAAAAAAAGAAGGCAAAACAAATAGTGTATAGTTTCATGTCAATTTTATGTTGAAATTTCAAATAACAAAAGCAAGGAACTTTGTTCTCATTGCAGGACCAGCAACAGTTGCACTAGAGTGTGGTCAATTGAAATGCATAATAGGTCAGAATGAATTTTGCATGCAATGTTGTAACAGAGAAGGGTTTGGATCTGGCTTATGTAAGAATGATGGGAATTATAATCATTGTTCTTGTATGTAGTGTTGAGTATATTGTACCTATAAATATTTTATGAAATTATAATAAAATGGGTGCTTGAACTAAGATTTTATTATGACTGGAGATGGTAGGAGTTTCTGCTATAAACCATCACTTGATCATTAGTAAAATAATTGCTTTCAAATCAAATATTCATCTTATTTACCAGACATGTTTTTAAGCTTCACGAATTCATTTCTAGAAATATGGGTCAAAGAATGAGAATTTCCATATTTGATTTAGGTTAAAAAGAAAACATGTTTAGCTATATAAACAATTTTGCAAGTAAGCTTCCCACAATTTAGAAGATTTTTATTCCTATAAGAAAGGTTGGGTATGGTATGCTCCAATCATATTCACTTTCATTTATTCATAAAAATATTTTTTAAATTAAATAATTTTTTATAACTTTTTAAAACATCCTCTCTCTTCTTTAATTTGAATTCAATGACAACAATAAGAGACACGACTTTGTTACTAAATCCATTATGACGATTTTGGAATAGGCAAGAGAAACTGCTTTATGGGATTTAGAATTTTACTAGAGAGATCCAAAAGGTTTTGTAGTTACAAGTGTAATATCCCAATTTTAGACCCTGTGCACAAGACTCAGCCACTTAAGTCATAGAATGTGTAGGTAGATATATGCTTGCATGTCTATGTGTGAAATTATGTAGTTACATATACATGCTTGATTAAATACTTAAATGACTGTGTTAGGTGAAACACGGGGGACCTTAGTTAATAGATTAATATGTGATAGTTAATAGAATTGGTTTGTGCTGTCTACTAAAAACAAGAAATGGTTATTATAATACTATTAGCTTTATACTTATCATTAAGAGATGTTTTGGACTACCAGGATTATTAATATAGTTTGTTGCTACTAAATCCTTTTCATTTAAATTAATCAAGTTAAAGTACTTGCCTACTAAGTTGCTACACAAGTTTTTGGAAGAAAATAATATGAAATTACTGGTATAATAAAGAACAAATAATAGAGTACATTGAAATTACTATATCAAATTATCAATAGCGCATTTCATAGAGGTAATTTGCCCCACTAGGTGATATACTTTCATAGGCCAGTGTTGGAAGACGTGCTCATTTTGTGCCTTCCAAATCAACCAGAAAGTGATATAACAGAAGGCAAACACACAGATTGTTCTTCCCTTCGGGGACATCTGATAAAATTGGAACGATACAAAGAATATTAACATAGCCCCTGTGTAAGGATGACACGCACAAATTGAGAAATGGTCCAAATTTTTTTTAGATTTCTCCATTTAGGAGTCTTTCCATTTTTGCAGTTTGGTTTTCCTGTTTCTTCCTATGGTTATGGTCGTTAGGGGCATATTTTATTCAAGCATGACATCTGTTTTAGGCATTTTCATGCTTACTTGTGAGTTGTGAGGCGAGGATACTGCAGTGCACACATTGGGATGGATAGTAATACTAGAATAAAGGATGGCATAGTGATAGGATGGACTTTAGACCCAAAATAAAATGATTGAAAGATTATATAGAATGGAATTAAATATTTATATTATAATTTTTATATTATAGCTTTTATTTTATTTATGTTTAGAATAATAGGATGTTGACACGTGGATAGTTATTATCCATTGATTGGTACCAATTAGGATTATATAAATGTATTCCTCTTTAGACAATATTATGAATGGAAAATATCATTCTCTTATTTTATCTTCTCTCTTAGCTTTGTTAATGGTAATTTCTTAGTTTTACAGTAGAGTAGATTTTAGCACTCTAACACATACAGAATAGGTACAGGCAAATGATGAAAGTGAAATCCATTTTGGCTCGCAAGGGCTGTCCTCAGACAAAGGAACAAGTTTGAGTTTAAATGCTCAAATCAAATGTTGAGTTCAATTTCAATTTGGGCATGCTGCCAGTGGAGTCAGTCAGGGATGTGGTTTTCTTCATATGCACGCATTCCAAAACATGATAGTGATTTCAATATTTATATAGATTGATATTCTAATCTATGTAAGATGTTGAAATCACTATCATGTTATTTGGAGTAGTTATATATAATCTGTCCACATATCTATGTAAGATGTTGAAATCACTATCATGCACCTATTATAGTTATATATTACTATTTTGCTTCCAAAACATGTCACTTAGATATGTGGACAGATTATATATGACTACTCCAAATAACATGATAGTGATTTGATTTCAACATCTTACATAGATTAGAATATGAATCATCTTTTCTTCACATAGCACATAAAATGAGTTTCCTCTGCACTGAAGGACTAACACCATGCTTAGACTGTTAGACATCGGTGGCAGTTGTATAGCGGTGCAAAATCATTGTTATGTTTACAGCAGTTTCAACATTACCATTTTTCAGTTGCTGAATTTACCTGATGATGTAACTGACTGCAGTTAATGGGAAGTGAAAAGGCATTTGTTGCTGTTGTGCATGTTTGAATTAAAGTTTACCTCGCAACATAGAGACTAAATAGATGCATGAGCAACTAAGCACTTCCAAACCGTGTTGGCATTGAGATGCAAAAGAAACTCCCAATCAGCAAAAGCCTTTCTGAGGTCCAAAGTGATTATGATGTCAATTTGGGAAATAGCACAATTATACATACATGGCAACACTTCATTGTCCCAGGCAATTAGGACAGAATCCAGGCCGTGACAACGATCAGTTTCATATTGTCATGCATTCCCAAACTTTCAAGACTGTTATGTAGCATTTCACTGGTTTTGCACTGAATAGGAGCCAACATTTTATTTTATGTCAAAAACGCCTAAGCTTGAGCTATGATATGAATCAAGTCAAAACTGCATGATACCACCATAGGCTAGGATAAATCAATAATTTGCTATTGGAAATATAGAACATGGTACTGAACTAAACCAACCGGGTAGCATTTCTCCAATCTAATACTAATAAATCACACATTCCAACAGGTTCTGAAATAAAGAATATGAATATTATCCTAAATTTCCTGGAAAGCATTCATATTATTAGTTTATGAAGCACAAATTATGGAGGATGTAATTTGAAGAGAAATTCTCAATGACATAATTCACTTACAGGACAGTATACACCCATTACCGCACCCCAGCAATGCTGGACAATTTCCTCGTAACAATTTGCCACCACGACAATAATGCTCTCGACATGTAACAGAAGCCACAATTGGTTAGTAATGCTGACACTGACATCAAGGTGATAATAATAGTCCCACACCGGAAGAGTTTAGCTAGAGACATGGATTTATATGACTACACCTGATGAATCATGGTCACGACCTTACTTGAACAGGATCTGTTCTATAGGCTCGTACCTCTGTGTCCTTGAGTTCTAAGGAGACAGGAACCTATGTCTGGTGGATGAATCATGACCTTGTGATCAGAGCGTGATTAATGGCTTGATGGATTTCCTCTGTGGAGGGGCTTCATCTTAGGCTGTAGAGGATCGTTCTTGGACAGTTCTATCTGGCTGGGATGGTCACATGGTTGTCTGACAGACCCAAAAATGTTTTTACCATTCTACATTTTTTGCATATTCATTATTGGAACACACCCCAGAAAACCAAAGATTGTATAGGAAACCATGAAAATAAAAGAAAAAACAACTAGTTTTCATTTGTTATTCATGTACAAATCTTTAAAATAACAATAATATTTAATGACATAAAGGCTTTGTTTCTCCCGGCTGTCAACTGAAGAAAATAAGAGGGTGAAACATATTTGGGAAGTACTCAAGAACTTGGTTTAAGTTAGTATTGTGGTTTACAAAGAAGAGACAAAAAACCCTTATTATATATGTTATAGAATAACACTAGAAGTTCATTTTAACAATTAACAAGATAAATATTCAGTCTATCACCTAAAGTGCTTGACCACCAGATTAATTCCAGGCATAAACACATTCTGCTCAGCTTCCACCAGAAGCAAGCAAGCAAGAAATACCTCTCAATGTAAACAAAAGAAAGATCCTGATATTGTGTATCCTTTTATGTGTTAAGGCACCTTTATAACTATCACTAGCCTTATAGCTCCATGATTATTCTCCTCTTCACTTTCCTAGTACATACAGGTATGTCATTTTATTTTTAAACCATTCTTTCCACAAAATTGTCCATAGGAATGAGCAAACATGCCAATAGTGCATCCTACTATAAGTTGATGAATTCTTTGCCACTTATGTCCCCTTTTATACCCACAAAAATACAGAGCTAAGCCAGACAGATCAAACTGAGACTAAAATGGACTCTAATTAAACAGCAAAAGCAGAAAAAAAAAAAATTAGTATGCTTTCAAAATGTACAATTTTCAATTGAAAATTATAAAATACTCATTCTTCTCTTTGGATCATAGAAGGTGCGCTTATTCTACTGCTTGTTCTACCTTAAAGAATACCTATAGCTACAAGGACTGGAACAACCTACTAGTATGGTCTTTATTAGTACATTTGTCTTTTATTTCATTTGCTTTGCTGTAGAAAAATCATGAGAATTGCATATGAATTCTAAGAAGCAAAAAAATAGAGCCAGTGCAACTCACCTAACTATACATGTTTCTGAGGATCTTTATATGCCTAGAAGAGAGTCCATACTCCTTTGAAATATACCCCTAGTCATCAGAATCATAGGAAGAAGCAGGGAAAACAAACTGCAGAAAAGGGAAGACACCTGAACTGAACAGAGAATTCTTAAAAAAAGAAAATGGAAAGTGAAAGCATACTCGTTTGCAGTGTAAAAATAATACTCCCCAGTTTCAAAAATGACATAAAACAGCAGAACCATAGGAAGAAGCAGGGGAAACCAAACTGCAGAAAAGCAAAGACATCTAAACGAAAAATTGCAAAAAAAATTTGGACCATTTCTCGATTTGTGCGTGTCATCCTTGCGCAGGGGCCATGCTAATCTTCTCTGTATCGTTCCAATTTTATCGGATGTCCCCGAAGGGACAACCCATTTGTTCCCCTGGCATTATATAAACACACTACATGGAACATATTTGGTCGATGTGGGACTACAGAGACAGTCGCAAACTCGCAATGCAATCACTAACTGAAGAAGGACACATCCTTCACCGGAGGCAAACAAAATTCATCTCAGATATAAGAAGAAAGTTCGGCCTCACCTCACAGTCAAAGCAAACAAAAACGAAGATACTGAGATTTTGTTTTATTTTTTTGGTATAGGGACGAACGAAAAGTGTGGTATATCCAGAAGTAGGTTAGCCTTACAAGTTATAGCCCTTTCATTTCTTTGCAGCCTTTTTTACTAGCTTGTCTTGTCACCGCCATTTGTATTTTTATTTTTTACTTTTTATTTAATTACTTAAATTAAATATTATTCTTTATAAAATTTCCTCCTTTTGGAACCTTTTATATTTATAAATAATGAAATAATGTTTTATTATAATAATTTCTTCATACTATTAAAGCATGTTAAATGATTATATAGAAAATGACAAATTCTATCAAAAGATAAAATTTTAATGCATATATTTCTTATAAAATATTATTAATAATGTTGGTAATTATTATTGTTGAAAATATTTTTTTTTAAAAATTAAGATTCCTTAAATCTTATTTCAAATTAATTACGTTATAAAATAGATTAAATGGATTACTCATATTATCCATAAGAACAAGATGTTAAATTTGTTTTATTATAAATTTTTTATTATTGATTTTAATTTTAAATGATGAAAAATAATTAAAAATAATAAATTATATTAAATTAGGATTTTTTATTTTAATAATATTTAGAAAATTAATTACCAAAATACTTACTACACTAAATTATTTATTAATATAGTCACTTTTTTTCATTTAACACTGTTAGAAAGTTGGCTTACTAAAGCCAACTTTACCATATTGACGATTTTGTACTTTTTTCTTGGGGGGTAAAAACGTTATAAGTGACACCACTTGACATCATAAAGGTTATTCTCTCGGAATTTTATCCGGAGTTTATGACATTCAACAAGTGCATAAGTGATTATTGGCTATTCGTGCCTGTGGATTATGAGGTAATTGAACTAGTTATGTATCTTTATACTATATACTATATTAGGTATTCTGATTTCATTGACTTTAAGGTAGAATGAGCAGGAAAAATGTGTTCTGTGTATATATATCTGCAGTGCAAGCATGGTCTTGAAAGAACTGACTTATGAATTGGATCATCATATAGAAAAGAAAATTTTGAGCTGTTGTATGCTACCTTTATCATTTTTAGTTTAAAATTGTACATTTGAGAATAAGTCCTTTTATCTACTTTTGCGGTTTAATTCGAGTCCGTTTCAGTCTCAGTTTAATCTATCTAATGATATGTAATTTTGTATTGGTGATTCAAAAGTGAATGGTTTCTCTGGCTTAGCTCTGTATTTTTCTCGGTTTAAGTGCAAACCATATTAAAATTTCAGAAGGCTACAACTAGCAACCATTGGCCATTGTGCAATGAGTAGCAAAGAATTCATCAACTTATAATAGGATGTAGTATCGGCATGTTTATTATATATATAAACTCTTTGAGGAAAGAATGGTTTTAACATAAAATGACATAGCTGGATAAAAAAGAGTGAATAGGAGAGTAATCATGGAGCTACAAGGATATGGATAGTAAAAAAGGTACCTAGTTGACTAGTTCTACTTGCACCATCCATTCTTGTGTCTCAGAACATACAAAAGATTCAAAATATCAGGATCTTTCTTTGTTCTGTTTGGAGGAAAGAACTGTCTTCTTTTGTATATATTGAGAGATGTTTCTTGTTTGCTTCTGGTGGAAACTGAGCGCAGAATGTATGTATGCTTGGCATTACTTCGGTTAGTATTGGTTTGCATGTTGTGTAAACAAGTACAAAGGGATTGAAGCATCAGATAAAATTGGTAGAGTACAAAGGTCGTTAGCACAGTTGGTTTAAAATATCTCTTTACCATTTCATCCTTTGGATTTCAATTTTCAGGTATCTTTCCTTTTCTGCATTTTGGTTTCCCTACTTACTATTATTCTAATCTAGAAATGGATCTCAAGAGTTTGGCTTCTCTTTTCTGGCATTTTCATTATTGATTGCGATAGAACTTGTTTATGTATTAGGATCGGTATGAAGGTTTTAATGTTTCAGTGTTAGTGTTTATGTATTAAAAGGTTCATGGCTTGACTGTAATATCCAATTCTTAACCTAACCATGCTTTTGTATTAGATTTCTTAGTGTCGGGCTTTGTTAAAAGCTTGTAGAGTCTGGTAATAAAAAGATAGATATCAGGCAAAAGAGAAAACAATTCCTAATGGCTCTACAACAACCACACTCATTAAACCAATGTCTTAACCAAATCTAATAAATAATTCATAAAATTATTAGCACTCAACTAGGTTATGGGCTCCTGACACATTCTCATTATGCAGTAATTTATTCCCAAGTTTGTTTAAAAGTGCATTAACAAAATAATTTCCCAAGCTAGGACCATTTTTGTTTTTAATTCTTTTGAATTAAAAGCTAGTTCCTCCTCCATGTGTAGCTGACCATTATAGTGGGTGTGCATCTCACTTATAGTGACAACAACAAACATGCAGTGTTGGATAGCTTTGGCAGTTCTAGGTCAATGCTCATTATGCTCTATGATAGAAATGATCTGATCTCTTATTCATCTTATATTTTCAAAGACCTGTGAGAGATTAATTTTTGCTTAAATAGTATTCATAACTCCTGGTAGAATGTAAATGGATTTGTTCAGTATTTAGTGTAATGGATGTGCTTTAAGTTTAAGCAAAGCCATTGTTGTAGGAATGTAGATATACCTATGTTCTTCATTTCCATATAGGTTGGTGCTGATGAACTTACTAATTGTAGTATCCTAAGAGTACTCCCCATTGACTTCAGTATGTTATACTCTAAAATTGAGTACAAATTTCATGCCGCTTGCTTTTTTTCTTTGCTTTAGTATTTGTGAAGTGGTTTAGAATGATCATTCTTGCATTTTTTTTTGGTTTTGGGAAACTATCCAATATTTGTGTCGTGCAAATTACAACGCATAAATAAGAAAGTGAAAGCACAATTTGAATAGTTTTATATGTAAATTTTTAGAGAAAAAGCTAATTGTTTTAACTAAATCAATTCTTTAATGATAAAAAAAAAACTAAATCAATTCTTTAATAATTTTTTTTTTTAGGAAGGAGGGGTCCATATGATGCGTTTTCTGTTTGACTACCACAATTCAAACAATCATGCTCTGTCCATGCTGGCATGTATGACTTGCCTTTGATGAGGCTAGAGACGTAGAGTCATTAGGATGCGTGCAAGCTACCAAACAAGACCTGGTTCCACAACCCACAAAGAAAATAGAATTTCTTGGAATTTCAAAGTTTTAAACTACAAAAGTCTTTACTTGATACTTGAATCTCTTTAGGATTATGATTCGATGTCTAGTTAGAGAATAAAGTCGCAATTATAGATATTATGTTATCTTTAAAATAAGCCGATCCAATAAAAAAATTGAATACTAAATAAAAGCTTCAAATATTTTTTGATTGTAAAAAAATAAAAAGTATAAAACAACTGTTTGAAAAATAAATATAAATAAAAAGCAGAGCACGTGGTGGGTTATAATAATAGAATGGTGATTTGACCAAGAGAACCATTATGGGTGGACAAGGAAAATGATGCATGTATCATGATTTATACTACGTGTCAAGTATCAAGTTCGTTTTCCCCAACAAATAGCTGAAGCCTGAAGATGTTCATATTTCATTCTCAATCATGGCCTAACCATTAACTTTGACAAGAGGCATCTAGTTCCTGCTGCCTGTTAGGCTCGTTTCCCAATATTTTTATTGTGAAATAAGTGTATGTTTAGTTTTTCGTTGGAAAGTTTCCAAACGACTGATGAATCAAAAGTTCTGAATTCCTACTTCTTATAAAACGTACATTAGAATGTCTATCCGTTCAATTTAACGTTAAAATCAAACACACTCTAAATAGTTTAGTATTGTTAGACCCATATGTGGGTTAGGGTGAACATGGCCTAACTCGGTTCGCTAACCTGATTCAATCCAAGATCGATTTGGGCGGGTTTGAGTTTTAAAAATAGAATCAGTGTATTTTTGAAGACAAATTTGAATTGCATTTTGGTTGTTCCAATCCGGTTTAATATGTAATATTCTCTTAAAAAGTATAAGTGTTTGGAATAATTATATATTAATAATAAAAAATTTATTTAATAGTTAATATTTGTATAACATAATATTATATTTATAATGAAATTGTTTATTTTAAAATATATAGATATAGATATTGTAAAATGTACCTTAATTTAAGTTTTGTACTTATTTTATTCTACATTTTCACTATAATAATGTTAAAATTAGTATACTATGTTAAAAAGGTAGGTCGATCTAGTCTTGTCCTATATATTTCGAGTCTTTATCGAGTCGGGTTCAAAATTTAAAAAATGACCCGGTCAAATTATCAGGTCAGATATAGACAAGAATAAATTCAGCCCATGCTCACCCTTAATGCAGGCTAATTGGTCAATGTATGGTTTGTAAATAAATAAATAAAAACTTAAAGATAACATAAAAATATATAGAAAACATACAAATAGTTAAAAATGAATAAAAATAAGAGTGACAAATAATTAAAATAACAAAACCCAACATAAACATCAAATATCAATCCTTACAAACCATTTAAAGTTTCAATAAAAAATATCAAATATTTTTTAAGATTATCCAAATAAACCAACTATTTATGAAAGTCTTACAAAATAAATATTTCAAATTTAAATTTTAAATCCACATACAATACTAAGAAGAAAGTATATCAAATATATTAAATATATAATCATCAATAATCTTTGATCATTTACGCTTAAAGTCTTAAAATTTAATATATATTTAAAAATTTAAGACTTTAAGTGTAAATGATTGATGATTATATATCCTCTCAAAAAAAATTGATGATTATATATAATCATCAATCATTTACACTTATATGGACCAGCTTGTTAGTCCGTGAATCAAACTCATTTAACTAATAAGTTGTGTGGACCAAGTTAAAAGGCCCAGATATAATTAAGCTCCATATTAAAAGGCCCATAAGCCATAACTTGCGCTTGTGCCAACTATAAGCTAAATGGACCATCCATAAGCCTTGACTCATATACCTATCTAAGTGCGTGTTTGAATGAGCGTTGACAAAATTGATTTTGAACATAATTGATTTTACAAAATTGATTTTGTTAAAATTGATTTTGAAGTGATGTGATTTATGTTTGGATATTTTTATTATAAAATCAAGTTAGGTGTAAAATTTAATACAAAATTTTGGATCCCATTGCAAAAGCCACTCAAAATTGTTTATACTCAGAATCAATTATGGACTTTGAATCAATTTTGAACTCTTCTACAATGTGAAACCAAACATGTCGAAACTTATCCAAAATTAATTCTGGACTTAGAATCAATTATCCAACGTGAAACCAAATACACACTAAGTGCATGTTTGGATGAGCATTAGCAAAATTGATTTTGAATATAATTGATTATGTAAAATTGATTTTGGTTAAAATTAATTTTGAAGCGATGTGATTTATGTTTGAATGTTTTTCTTATAAAATTTAAGGATTTTTTTATCTTTTATTTTCAATTATAAAATGTAATTTTTATTTTAAAATTTAGATAAAAATATAAAAAAATGTTTTATCTAGTTTTAAACAAATTTTTAAAAATAAGAAATGAAATAAAATAATTATTATTTTATAATTAAGAATAAAAATAAAGTATCATTTTATAATCTATCTATTACTCTTAATAATAGAATGTCCTACTTGGACACATGTCAAATTTTGGGCAACTTTTTTTCCTCCCAAATTTCTCTCTCTTACTTTTTACTTCTTTTTTTTTTATCTTTTTTCCTCTTTCATATAAATACTTATAGAAAATATTTATCATTCTATTAGCCAAAACTCTTTATTATTTATCAAAGCTATACATGATATGAGAAATGAAGAAATGAAAAACTGCAGCAAAACAGACTACCTGTTCTCATTGATTAAAAAAAATAGATCGTGTACAATGAAACTTGCATCAAGCAATATATAACCAACTACTAAACATAAAAACTGACAATAACCAACTACAAATTGCTAAATTGAACAAGCTAACTGCTAAACAATAACTGCATCTTAACTGACAACCCACTACTTGTCAGCGTGATACTCCCCCTCAAGTTGGGAGATATATGTTGAGTAGACCCAACTTGGAGATCAAAGATTGAAACAAAGTGCGTGGCAATGCTTTGGTAAGTGAATCTGCAAGTTGTTAAGAATGCACGTGGATTAAATTCAAGAAAGATGATTGAATATGCTCCCTGATGAAGTGACAGTCAATATCCACATGTTTAGATCGTTCATGACTCAGCAGATTAGAAGCAAGTTGAATAGCAGATTTGCTATCGGGAAATACCATCACGGATGATACTGATACTTCAAAAGCTCTTAGTAATTGTCGAATCCATAATAACTCATAAGTAAGCGAAGCTAATGCTCGATATTCAGCTTCAGCTGAAGATCTAGCAACAATGGGCTGATTCTTTGATTTCCAAGCAATCAAGGCTGTTCCAAGGAAAATGCAAAAACTAGTGGTGGATTTTCTAGTTACTGGACAACTTCCCCAATTTGCATCAGCATAAGCAGATAAACGCAAAGAGGACTCAGCTGGAAAAAAAATTCCTTGACCCGAAGTTCCCTTGAGGTATTGAAATACATGATGTATTGCATGTAAGTGAGGAATTCTTGGACTTGCCATGAATTGGCTAAGCCTATTTACAGCATAGGTAATATCGGGCCTTGAAATTGTGAGATACATAAGCCTCCCAATGAGCCTGCGATATGCTGAACTATCAAAAAGAGGATTACCATCCTTATCATTCAACTTCAAATTAGAATCCATAGGGATTGAGGCTAGTTTGGCAGAGATAAATCTTGTGTCTTGGAGAAGTTGCAGAGTATACTTCCTTTGGCACAAATGAATACCCTTTGAAGACTTAGCTATTTCCAACCCAAAAAAGTACTTCAAATCTCCAAGTACTTTTAAGTTGAAGCATTTTTGTAACAAGGACTGCACTTTGTGTATATGACTCTTGCTAGGACCAGCAAGGATAATGTCATCAACATACACAATGAGGATAACCAAAGAATCACCTAAACCCATAGAGAACAAAGAATGATCAACCGAAGACTTGATAAAACCATGTTGTGTAATAGTGGAACTAAATTTATGGAACCATTGCTGAGATGCTTGCCTTAATCCATATAGAGACTTATTTAATTTGCAGACTAGATTCTCCCCCTTGATGGGATAACCCTTAGGCAACTCCATATAGACTTCCTTAAGAAGTTCTCCATTTAAAAAAGCGTTGTTGATGTCTAGTTGAACAAAGTGCCAATTTTTTTTAGCAGTTATGGATAACAGAATTCTAACCGTGGTGAGTTTTGCCACAGGTGAGAAAGTATCCAGAAAATCAATGCTTGCCTGTTGGGTGAAGCCTTGAGCAACCAAACGGGGTTTGTATCTATCCAAAGTTGCATCAGCATTGTATTTCACCTTATAGACCCATTTGCAGCCTATCTTCCTTTTGTTAGGTAGCAGAGGTTGAACAGTCTAGGTGTTATTGGCTTCCAAGGTTGCAAGCTCTTCAGCCATTGCCTTTCTCCATTCAAGATGAGAGACAACTTGATGATAGAAGGAAGGTTTATATTACATTTTAAAATACTATAAAGTTAACAAAATATAAAAAATAAAAAATTATTTATATCTATTATACATTATAATATTATACAATCAGGAAAAATTGATCTTTTATATAACACGTCACAATTTAGGAAAAAATTTACTGCTAAATTTTCACTTATTTCCTCTCTATTTTTTTCATTTACTTTTATTTTATTTTTTTAGATTTTTCTCTTATATTTTCTAAAAAAACACAACTCCTATCCAACTCCTTTTCACTTTTTCCCTCTCTTATTTTCTTTTTTTCATTTCTTTTCCGTTTATTATTTTATACTCACACGATTTTTTTATAATAACTACTCATTTATTTATATTATATTACTGTTTTATGTCCTTTATTTATAAAAAATATATTCAATAATTTATATTAGCATGTATAATTATAAAAATTAAAATATTATGATTTTGTTGAAATTATGTTTAATTTATTTTTAAATATTTAATATAATAATATGCTCGATGTTATATAAAAATATGTTATCATTATATTAATTGAATGATAAATTTATATAATTACTTATTACATATTAAGATCAATTATAATTTAATTAGTTAAATTTATTTTTACTTTAAATCTCTATAAAATTATTTTTACTTAAAAATCGTATAAAATAAATTTAAATAATTTCATAAATAAAAATTTTGTTGATTAATATTTATATTATAAGGTTGAGATTTTTATACTAAAAATTAATTTAAATCTAATTAATGTTTTATATAAATCTGACTCTATGTTTAGAATTAATTTATTAAATATATTTTTATTATAAAATAATTTTAAATTACTTTATCAATAATATCATAATTTAAATTAGTTTTAATTTTAATATTTTATGGTAGAAATCACAAATATCATTCACGGGTGACAATTCTGCTCAATACTATTATGGATAACAAAACTCTCTCTTTAAGTATTTCACACAAGTACATGTCAAAGACTAAATAATATTATAAATTAAAATAATTTTTTTTTTTGTAGAGACCACAAATATCATTTATGAAAGGTAATCCTACTCAAGTTCATTATTATATTATATATTTTTATTATAAAATAATTTTAAATTACTTTATCAATAATATCATAATTTAAATTAGTTTTAATTTTATGATAGAGATCACAAATATCATTCACGGGAGACAATTATGCTTAAGACTATTATGGACGATAAAACCTTCTCTTCGAGTATTTCACACAAGTACATGTCAAATATTCAATAATATTATAAATTAAAATAGTTTTTTATTTTTTGTAGAGACCACAAATATCATTTACAGGAAGTAATCCTACTCAAGATCATTGTGGACGACAAAACTTTTTTTCTCTGAGTATTTAACACAATTGCATACCAAAGACTCAACAATACTTTTATGTACTTCGAAATCCTATAAAATCATTTTTACTTATAAATTGTATAAAATAATTTCATAAATAAATATTTTTATTGAATAATATTCATATTATGAGGTTCAAATTTTTATACTTAAAATAATTTAAATTTAATTAGTTAATATAATTATTACACAATAATATTTTGACTCTATGTTTAATTATTTTATATACAAAAATTTTATCGATTAATATTTATATAATAATGTTGAATTGTTTTCATAAATATATATAAAAAGATATTTATAATTAATTTATTAAATATATCTTTGATAAAAAAATAGTTTTAAATAATTACTTACTGAATAATATTATAAAATTAATATCTTTCTTTTAGAGTGTAATTGTAAAACAATTGAATGCTTTTATTATTTCACATTTGAAAATTACAAAAATATTTAAATTTAACATAAGTTAAATCCTTTTTAAATTTTTAAACATCAATTTTTCATACCATTTTATAAATATTTTAAATAAAATATAAAATAATTTGTGACTATAATCAAATATATTTTCCCTGTTTGAATACTTCCACTCTTTCTGCATTTTCGAAAAGTTTAAACAATTAATTATGTTTTCTCAAAATATATTTAATCTTTTTATGAGGCTTGACATTTTTCTATTGTAATGGGTTGAGTTTATATTATTAATCATTGTATTTTTATGACTTATTCAATTTAATGACATCTGAAATTAGTTTTAAATTTAAAATTAGACAAAAAATATCTACAAATCTATTGTTTTAAAGTAGTAGTCATTTTTAGGAGACAAGGATGGGGACGGGGCAAATATACCCAACCCGGAACGGGGATGAGAATGGGTACAAAATTTTATCCTTGGCAAAGATCAGGACGGTGGCAGGTGTGGGGACGGGGACGGGAAATGACATACCCGTCTCCGGCTCTCCGCATTGTCCCATTGTCATGCCTATTCACAATCATCACTTGTACATTTGTTGGTTTTAATTAATTACATATTTGGATAAGATTAAAATACTTTTTAGTCTTTTAATAATTTTATTGTTTGGTTTTAATTTTGTTTTCTAAATTAAATATATATATTTTGATCCATTCACATGTCTTTGTTAGATCAATTTATCGTATAACATTATATTATTATATACAAACATTTATCCTGTCTGTCTTTTTGTTGTTGCTTGTAATATACTAAATTTGAACTTCATCTATGGCTACTCCTATTATGCATGATATCATGTTTTTTAATACACAAATTCGCATTGTATTTGCTCCTACCTAAAGGTTTTCATCTTATTGTTATGTTTTCACTTACCACAAAAAATATAGTTTAGACTTTTGTAAGCAATATACTCACCACATAAATATTGATTCATTTAACAACAATGACCTTAATAAATTGAATATATATTACATTATTTACTTGCCTATATATAAATGTGCGAAAACAGCCAAGTCACCCGTGCGGAGGCATAAGTATCGTACTAGTTAAAAATAAAAATAAAGTATCATTTGATAATTAAAAATAAAATACCTTTTTCTCTCTTTTTTCTTTGTTACTGGAAAACATTTTCTCGTGTTTAGCTTTGCATCGTGCATTAGTGTATGCGTAACAGTGGATCTCACCAAATTACAATCACAATTAGACCATCAAGAATTGCCTAGGCGGAATATATCTGTAAATAAGTTTTCTCGGTGGCTTTTGGTGTATCTATATGATTAGGCTGGTTTTTGTTCACTCTTCAAAAAAAAAAAAAAAAAAAATGCTGATTTTTGTTCAACATTGTGCTGGTTGTTTCTGTTAAATTATTCAGGCCCATTATGGTTAGTAGTTTAGGTAAAGTTTATTTGCACGTCATTGTTGCAGGCTGTTCTGGTAAATCTTGTAAGCAGCTTTGGTGTTTTTTTGTGTTTTTCTTATCTCTGTCAGCTTATGCGCATCTTATGCTATGAATTGACATTAATAAAATATTTTGGCTTTAAAAAAAAAAAAAACTGGAAAACATTTTCTCGTGTCTCATTAAAAAAACGTTTTCTCGTGTCTCGTTTAAAAAAACGCTTTCTCGTGTATGATTAAGAAAATGTAAGAGGGGTGAAATGAGAGTATAGCCCTTTGTTTCGTATAGTTCACAATAATAATAATAAAAAATCAAGTTCACAAAGAATTTTTTAAAAAAAATATAAAAAAAATCCTTTGTTTCGTATCAATCTCTGCCGTACAGGGAAAATGGTCCTTTCCCTGTTTTTCTCTTACAGGTCATGTTTAGAAATTTTGAGGTTTAGGTAAATTTTATTATTGAGTATTTACTTTAATTAGTATTTTAGTTATGTCTGTTTTACATAAATAAATATTTTAAATATATAAATTTTATTATAATTATAATTTATAATAAACAAATATTTTTGAATAAATAAATTATATTTTAAAAATATAAGATATAAAAAATTTATATTGTGATGCAAAATTATTTTTAACTATCCACAATTTATTTTAAAAAATATTTAAATTCAATTTAAAAATAAACATGAAAAAAAAAATATTGAAAGAGATAAGAGGTAAAAAAAATTCTTTTGTTAAAGAAAAGTTTCTAAAAACGTTTCCATTAAAAAATAATTCCTAAAAATTCTCTCATTCAAGAGAGTTATTTTAATATAAATTGAGGTATGTAATTAGGGATATTTACTTAATTTCAAATTATAAGTATCTACGGGTACAGGTTCCATGCTACTCGCCCTCATTCTCATTAATAAGCAGGTAGAGGGAAAAAAAATTATTTTATTCGTAAATACCCATTGAAATATTTATTTTCTATACGTAACAAATTTTATTTGCTGAGTATGAATTGTTTTGTCATATTGATTATACAAATATAGATTGAGATTTGAGATTAATGAATGACTCACAAACCACTTATTATTAATTTATTTTGGATTATTATTTAGATGTGCGTTTTGTTTCGGCATCCACCACACCAAAATTTTAAACAATTTCGTATTCATTTATGTTGACAAAAATTAAGCAGGAAACCATAAAGCTCAAATGATCATATACTTAAGTCGAACGTTTCTGTGGCAAAACCAACATTTGCTGTCAAAGTACCCACTTTGATTGTAACACTAGGGAAAAGTCATTTTCTATTATGATACACGAAATGTCTACATGTAACCTAAAAAAAAAGTAGCAAGAGACAAGAAGAACAAAGTTGCTTGACACTTCACAACTAACAACTTCAAGTGGGGTGGGTCGATCTATATTCTAAACCGTATACGAACATTCTAAATTTCTAATTTTGTTTAGGGTTTTTTACGTACACCGATTTTTTTCAACGTATTCCAAATTTCCAATATTGTTTTATTTGATATGCATCACTTAACATTTCTTGCACTATTTGCCTTACTTTATTTGTCAAGCACGTCCTCGGCATGTGTTTAGCCCAATTTATTTTAGTTTTTTTTTAAAGGGAGTTGTGTGAAAAATAATTGCAATTATTTTAAAAAAAAACTAATGACGATTTTTTTTTTAAAAGTTAGTTTTATTAACTTACACCTTTTCTTTTTCTTCTTTATTTTAAATCTCAAGTAAAAAATTTAACTTAAAAATAATAAAATTGCCAATTAGATGTAACTTTTAAAATCTTATTTTTAATTTTAATATTAAAGTAATTTTTAAACTATTTAAAGTTACGTCAAATGTTACCTTAAATATGAACTCGGACATCAACGACGATTCAATTAAATACCACTAATAAGATTTTAAAAGATTAAATTGTTCAAGATAAGTGCGTATGCCTAACGCTCAATCTATCATGTACTGTAATTAATTTAAATTCTAATAATAAAGAATTATCTTAATTTTTATTAGACTTAATTGCATAGTTTACCACTCAACTTTCATAATTTTACAAATTTTACCATTCAAATTTTTTTTTTGCAAATTTTACCACTCAACTTTCATAATTTTGTTAATTTTACCACCAAAGTTTTTTTTAAGAATTTTACCACTTAATTTTCATCATTTTGCGAATTTTACTACATAAGTTTTCAATTTTTGCGCATTTTACCACCCTGATGTTTCACAAATTTTTTTTTGGTAAAATATCAGAGTGGTAAAATGTGCAAAAATTGAAAACTTGGGTGGTAAAATTTACAAAATTAAAACTTAGGTAGTAAAATTCACAAAATTATGAAAGTTGGGTGGTAAAATTTATAATTAAGCCTTTTTATTATCATATTTTACTATTTAAATATGAATAGTTGACTTGATTCTATAAAAAAAATTTAATAGTTGACTTGATAAGGTTCTTAATTAAAAATTATGAACTTATTATCATAATAAAAATTATGATTGTTTTCAGTAGAGGATATCTGTTGTTTAGACAAAAAATAATAGAGATTATCATAATGAAAATAAGTCTTTTTATAATTTTAATCCAAATATTGAATATTGAATACTTAAAATTCTTATTATGCTATATTTAATAATATAATATTCTATATTTAATAATATAATTAAATATTTATAAGATAATATAATATAATTTAAATTATAATTTTATTGTATTTGATAATATATTAGAAAATAAAATTAATAAGTTTGATTATTAATTTTTATAATTTAGTAAAATAAAGTAATTTATATTATTATATAATTTTTATATACCATTAAATATAGTGAAATATTTTATATTAATTATTTTTATTATATTAGTAATATTAATATTTTAAATTTATATTTGAATATTATGTTATATTTATTATTTTATATCCATTATATGAAAAAATAAATGACAAATATAATTATTTTAAATAATAATATAATATAATATATTATTATATAATTTTTTGTATATTTAATAATATAATAGTCTATAATAATATAAACTTTAATATTTATAATATAATATATTTTTTATTATTTTACTATTGTAGTTTTTTTTTTATCATAGTGCAGCTAAATCAGTCTCTATATTTTTTAGAATTTTTTATTTTATAATTTTTATTATAAAATTTCAATTTATTGTTATTATTATTATTATTTTTTAATTTATTGGCAGTTTTTTTTGCCTCTAATTAGTGATGATTTTTTAATGGTAGTTTAAAACTGTCAAAAATTGTAAAGTTAACAACATTAATTTCAATTATATGAAATAGACAACAATCCATCAATTTTGAAAACTACATGATCAAATTGTGTTTTTTAATAACAGATAGATTAAATTGAATAAAATAAATAAATAAAGGGATCAAGATGATAATTTAACCTTTATTGTTTAATAAAAATTATAGTTTCATCTTATTAATTTATACAATAAATTTAGGGCTAATGATAATTTTTAGTCTCCAAAAAAGTTCAAATTTTATTTTTAGTTCTTAATTTTTAAACATCACTTTTAGTTTCTATATTTTTTATTATACTCATACTTTGATTGGAAAAAATAGTTTAAGAACTAAAATTTGATTATTTTCAAAAATAAAGAAATAAAAACTATTAATTTTAAAAATTGAAAATTATAATCGAAATTTAGAAATTGTTCAGGAACTAAAATACTTTTTACCAATAAAATTAATATTTAAAGTTAACATTGATTACATAAGTACAAATCTAATTTTAAACATAAAACAACATTAAATACACATAAAAATTACACTTAATTTTGTTGTAAAAACTATTTAATCTAGAAAAATCCGTTTTACTTTATTTTTTAGCCAGCCAGCCAAACACCTTTTTCTAAACATTCTGTTAGAAACAATTCTCTTTTGTAATTAAAAATTCTGAAATCCTCTCTCTTTTGCCTTATCCGATTAGTGCCACTCCCACCCACCGCTCTAGATGATGCTGTTGTGTCACCACGTCATTTTGAATCAATTATGCTTCTGCATTCACCTCACCGAGTCATGAGATTGATGATCTATCTTATAAAAATACTTCTTCTGTTTCAATTTATATCACGTTTAAAATTTTGATATAAATATTAAAAAATTTAATTAATTTATTAATTTTTTTAAAAAATATTAGATAACTTTTTAATATATCATTTATTTTTTTAATTAATTATTTATTATATACACTACTTCCACTAACTATTGATTAAGATAGTAATGAAAAAAAAATATTTAATACAGTATTGATTTTCTAAAACAAAATTTATTTTAAAATAATTTTTTTTCTATAACGTCATATAATCTAGAACGGAATAAATATTCAATTTTCAAATCATACAATAAATAAAAATGCTACTAATATACTCTCTAATAAATTCCTTTCAATATACATTTGATTATTGATTAAAATTTATTAAAAATTATAAAATTCTAAAAAAAAATTAAATAATAAATAAAATCCATAAAAATTAGTAATTTTTAATAAATTTTAACTAAAATATGTTAAAAAAAATTGTAATAAAGAGTGTGATGTTACTTGTTAGTTGTTAGCATTCCAAGAAAAGGAACAGTCTCCGCGAGGCTCGGATAATAATCCCACGATAGATTTTGACGAAAACGTTGTCCAAAGCTTAACTTTGGTCAGCACACATATGAATACCCGCTGTCACGAAGCGAGTTCTCACCCGCCACCAATGTGAATGAAGCACACAGCTGTGACGTTGTTCCCGCTACTGTCACGAAAGTCACGTGCCCCCTGCACCGTCACGTATGACACAGCATCTATCTATCTCTTACGCGTTACGCGCGCTTTGCCAATTCATGAATTCAACTACTACCACGAACAAGCAACTACATTGCCTAACCTAAATATATTCCTTTAAAAAGAAATAAGACAAAATCTTCTTTCCCTTTTCACTGGCCAAAGAAAACTTGAACAGGTATTATTTTTCGACTTTATTTGTGTATGTGATTGCAATGCCACCTTCTTGTATTGCAAAAATACCTGTTCACTTTAAGAATAAATGCAAATTGCACAAAAAAAAAAAAAAAAAAGAGAGAGAATATATGCAGGAAAGGAATACGATTATGTAAAGCCTAAACTACTTTAGCTTTGAATTTACATTACATTTATATAAAATAGTTTTTTTTTTTCTTTTCTATCTTAGAACTTAGAATTTGGATTTGATATAAAATAGTTATAGACTACGTGAAAAAGAATGTTATTAACCAACTTTATAATAACGGTTCAAACTTCTCAAAAGAAAATTAATAATCATAATGACGATATTGAGATTTTTACTATAATTGAGTAAATGTATTTTTAAAAATACCAAAAAGTTATGACATAATTTTCCTGAAAAGCACAAAACTATACAATTTCTATTTCATGAAATATTTTTTCTATCTTTTTATATAAAATAGTTTTATTTTACTGTCTTAAACTTTGACTTTGATAAAAAATAATTGTAGACTACGTAAAAAAGAATGTTATTGACCAACCTGATAATAATGGTTCAAACTTTTCAAAAGCAAATAATCATAATTGATTATACAAAAAAAAAATCATAATGATGGACTGTATTAAGATTTTAACTATATTTGAGTATATTTATTTTTCAAAATACCAAAAAAAAATAAGACTTAATTTTCCTGAAACGCACAGAACTATAAAATTTTTATTTCATGAAATATTTTTTTTCTATCTTTTAAAACAATTATTTTCACAATTTATATAATTATTTTTCTCTTAATTAGTTGAAATGCCATTGACATTTTTGACAAAAAGTCAATCATATCCAAATAAAAATATCATTGGTGTTTTCAAAATTAAGATGATATAGACAAGACTTAAAAGTAATTTAGTTCGAATTCTCTTATGTAAAAATTAAGATTTTTTTTTGTGACAGATATTTGGTAAAATGTAAAATGTAAGATATTTGGCACAATAAATAATTTATTGGTCCATCTAAGTTACATAATATGTACTTCGCCGCATAATGTAATCCATAGGGTTGGTGTAGTAAGGTTTCGCTGTATTTATATGTGGGAGAACGATTATTTAGCAGGTGGGAGAATCCGTATTCAATTCCCTTGCAAAATTCTCTTTGGCTAGCGGCAATCACACACCGCGAGCGGAATCCAGTGAGTTGAGGGATATCTGTGATTTCTTACACAAGGAAAAAAAAAACTTCACCGCATACTGTATTCAGCTTTCCTGTAACTCTTTTTTTTTTTTTTTTTTTTGAGGAGCTCTGTAACTCTGTTTTATTGTATAGAATATTGTCCATATAATAAATCGCATTCCATGCATCCATGAAATCAGATACCAATGCCTTAAAAAAAAGTAATCAGATACCAATAACTCATTTATTATATCAAATATGACTTCACTACACACTTTAATTTACAGTCGAAATCCATGCCATCTCCCATAACAGAAAGTTACCAATGAGTTGGTAAGGAAAATAATAAAACTCCACTACTTAGAACGCGACACATTATGGTGCTTTATCATACTTTCAATTTCTTTCGTAACCGTTTTAATATTCTGTAAATGGGTGGGTATCGCTTGTGCCCATTATTAATGATATGGTTATTTCTTTGCTGATAAAAAAAATCATACTTTCAATTTATAATATGGCTCATTAAAAGTTTGTTTATCGTGATTTTAATTGATAATAATAATGTGGCTCATTACTATGCTTTACAACGTGGGCTCGTTACGACTTTCAAGTTTTATTTCAAATCACTCGTTAGTCGTTACAAAGAAAATTTTGAGGATTAGTGATCAATAAAATTAGTAAATAATTTATATTTATAATATGGTAATTAAAAAATTTATTAATAATCAATTGACTTAGCCATCAGTTTTTTTAAATACAAAAACAAACAAAAATTATTTTCTAAAAAATTATAGTCTTCATAACAAAGTAATAATAGACTCCAAAGTAATATGATCCACAAAATATGAGCGCGTCATCATTTTTTAATAAAAAAGAAAATCAATACATGTCTTAATTGTAGAAAAGAATAGATTATTATATGTATTAAAATACTAAGAAAAAAAATAAATTAACACCACTGGAGACATCATTATGAAAAAGATATATCCCTCTATTAAATTGTTTATGTAGTAGTATCTAAAAAAGTTGAAGAATTTTGGAGTGCCCAAAAGAAGTTCCGCCATTGTTGCGGAATCTTCTAGGTAATGTTGGAGAGATTAATCATTTATTGATAGATATTTTATATTAGAACATGGTGATAAAAAAAAACTTTTTTTAACTTATATAACTTACATAAATAGTTAAGAATAACTTATAATTTTTTTTGAAAGTTTTTAAACTTAATTTAATAAATTTTATAAAATCTTTATTAAAAAAAATTGTTAATTTATTTTTAGTAAGATTTACAATTAAGTTTATAAATAAACTATCTTGTTATACGTTTTTATTGAATAATATTCAATTAAACAATTTATCTAAATGTACAGATTTTCAAATTAATTTATTTTTAAAATAATTACTTTATATAATATTTTCATAAATTTTTTAAACAATATTTTCTTGAATTGAACACTACTAAATTACTTATCGAATGTTTAAATATACGCGCTCTACTGTTGACCTGATATGTTGTTTAGTAATCATGGGTCTAATTCAGTTGGTTGAATATGCTGTGTGAGTTGTTGTAAATTCCGGTATCTGTCTTCAATTCTTATGGATAAAAAAAAAATTCACAAAAGAGAATATTAAAGATGATTTCTTCAAAAAAGATGATTTCTAAGTGCAAAGTTCTGTTATAAGACACTTTAATGTATGAGTGAGGATATATATATTTTTTTTGTGAACGTTGAAAACGATATCACAATTCACAAGTACGCTGGACAGTATTTTTTTTTTTTTTATAAAAAAAAGTGTATATTAATTTAATCCTTGAAAAAGTTATTACCAATCTAAATTAATTCTTGAAAATATCAATTAAAATGGATAAAAAAATATTAAAATATTTCAGCTTTGTAAAACTAAATTAAACTGAACGATTATTTACTCATAAAATTAAAAAAAAAGGAAAGAAAAGAAGACGAATATTCAAATTCCAAGGGTCTATGCAGTAAAAAAAATAAAATTGAAAGGGTCTGTAAAAAAGAAAATAAATTTCAAAGGGTCTATAAAGGACGTGCGAGGAGGGTGACAGGAAGGAGACGAAGAAAATTACCTGATAGAAATGGGGAAGAGGGAAATGGAATATCCAAAAGCATATGACATGGGGGAGAATATTCGTGCGGAGATCCGTTGGGTGATTTGTTTATGGTGCAATCAATAAATAGCGCATCCAATCAATCCTTAAATCTCACCATCATCGCAACACGCACGCTCAAACCTGCACCTTCCTCTCTCTCTCTTTCTCTCTCTCTTCTCACACCCAAAAAATGGCTCTCAAGGCCGTTCATGTCACCGACGTCCCTTCCCTCGACCTCGTCCCGGAGAATGCCTCTCTCGCCCTCTGCTCATCCCGCTTCCCCAACGGTACCTATCCAATGCTATGCTTCTTCTTTTTCTTTTAATGAATTTAATTATTATTAATATCGTATTATTATTGTAACATTATTAGGGGTGGAGATGAGTCGGAGTGGGTTCAAGATGCCGAAGTTCGTCGTGATCGGACACAGAGGTAACGGCATGAACGTTTTGCAGTCTTCCGATAGAAGAATGAGAGCCATCAAGGAAAATACCATCATGTCCTTCAACGCCGCTGCCAATTTCCCTCTCGATTTCATCGAATTTGACGTTCAGGTAACCAACCATTCTTTTCTTCTTCTTTTTTCTTTCTTTCCTTCTTAAAATTAATTGAATCGTCGGAAACAGAATATTCGGTCTGGCCGACGCTTGTTTTTCGTTCTGTGTCGCCGCGTACGTACACCTTATTTTGTCATTTCCGTTTTTGACCCTGTGGCGTTTTCGTAAATTAAACACATTTCTTGGGCTTTTAATAACATTGAGTTGAATCGGTACTGATTGGCTACTTGCTTCGTTTTTCTTCTTTTCTTTGGGGGTGCATTGCTCTTTTTTTTTTTTTTCTGTGTAAAAAAAAAATTGAAGAAAAAAAAAAGAGACCGAACAAAAAAAGTTAAAGCAAAAATGCACGTGTGGTTTTTTGTAGGTGACGAGAGATGACTGCCCAGTCATTTTCCACGACGACTTCATCCTCACAGAGGAGAATGTGAGTTCTTTTTTTTTTTTTGTTCTTGTTTTTTCTCTGATTCTTTTATAGTTTTTTTATTTTATTTTTAATTTAATGTGTATTGGGGTGTTGTGTTGTAGGGTGCTGTGTTTGGGAAGAGAATAACGGAGCTGAGTCTGTCTGAGTTTCTTTCCTATGGGCCTCAAAGAGAGGCTGGAATGGAGGGAAAGGTTTTGCTTAGAAAAAAAGATGGGAAGATAATGCCATGGGACGTTGAACAAGATGACTCGCTTTGCACTCTTCAAGAGGCTTTTGTCAAGGTGGAACCCACTTTGGGTTTTAACATTGAGTTGAAATTCGATGACCACATTGTGTACGAACAAGATTATCTGGTCCATGTCCTTCAGGCCATCTTAAAGGTACACCAAGAGATTTAATTTTTAATGGGTCAAAATTGATTTTGATTCTTGTATCTTAAAATAGTGATTTTGATCTTGTATTTTGTACTTGGTCAACTCGAAATAAAGTATAGGCCAGGACGAAATACATAGGACCCCAATCATTAATTCTAAAATGTAGGGGTTAAAATTAATTTTGATCATATCTTATATCTTAATATAACTAAAACAAATTTTAGCTTAATTTGAATTATAATGTCAATTTTTCGTTTTTCTAAGGTCAAAATTTGTTTTCTTTTTTCACTTAGCATATTATGATTGTGATGCTTAGTGTTTGATGAACTTTAATTGTGGAACAGGTTGTGTTTGATTATGCCAAGGACAGGCCTATTATCTTCTCAACTTTTCAGCCAGATGCAGCAATGCTCATCCGGAAATTGCAAAGCAACTACCCTGTTAGTTCTCTGAGCCTTTTTAGTTGTGTGGGAAAAGTTGCTCCTTGGTTTATTATTTTATTTTATTTTATTTCTTCAACTTGAAAATCTAATGTGGTGTGTTTTGTTTGGAACCAGGTGTTCTTTTTGACAAATGGAGGATGTGAAATCTACGAAGATGTGAGGAGGAACTCATTGGAGGAGGCCATGAAGCTCTGTTTGGAGAATGAATTGGAAGGAATTGTCTCTGAAATTAAGGGAATATTCAGAAATCCTGGAGCAGTAACCAAGATCAAGGAGTCCAATCTTTCTCTCATTTCTTATGGAAAATTGAAGTATGTGTACTTTTTATTAGTCCATTTTATTTCAGAAAAAACTGTTTAGTGTAATATTATGGCTAATGGTTATTTTTGGCAAATTATTATTACAGCAATGTTCCAGAGGCAGTTTACATGCAACATCTAATGGGAATCGATGGGGTAATTGTGGATTTGGTTAAAGAAATAACTGAGGCAGTTGCGGATATGATAAAGCCAACAACAAAGGGTGGTGAAGGAGAGGGTTTGACTGAGGGGAGTGGGAAGGTGCAGGGAAACTCAAAGCCTCAATTTTCACAGCAGGAGTTGTCTTTCCTTTTAAAGCTCATTCCACAGTTGATACAAATTTGAAGAGAAGGCATTTCGTTAGGCTTTTAATTAATTCACTACTTGGCCTTTCATATAAAATACTGATAATAGTGTAGGAGTCTTGCGTCCTTACCTTTTATTCCTTTCACAAAAACAAAAATATATTTGGCCTTTCACAAAAAGAGTGGACCCTGAGGAGTGAGAGGGGGGTCCATAAAACCTTAACCCTTGTACATATGTTTCTTCTTTTCACTTGAGGATAAAAGAATGATTCATGTATCAACTTAATAGTTTGGTGGTCCTCCTGCAAATATAGTTGACAGATATATGCTATCTTCATTGTATCAATCAAAATTGTTCCACGGTGGCATTCTTGTCTACCATTGCAATGAGAAAATACGGAAACTTTGTCTCTTCCTGTTTGTGTTCTTGCCATTAGCTTCTTCCTGCTTGGAAAAAGGAATTTTGCTATGATTTTTTTTCTTCTATATATACTCTCCTAATGTTAAATTTCCTTTTTCCAGTCCTAATAGTTATATAATTAAAGAGTTTGATATTGTTAGTGTAAATTTATACTGTTAATTAATTAAAAATCATTTTGATTATAATTTTTCAAGAAATTATTATTACAAAGTTGACAGTCCATTTTTGGCTGTATTTCATTAATTCTATTAAAAGTGTTAAAAAAAATCCATCTCCTTTCTTCTCCAAATCATACTTGACTCAATTAGCTTCACTCATGGAAATTAGTTGCTTGAACAAAATCCATTTCTATCCAAACTATTTTCCCTTTTGGATTTTCGTGGGGTGTTGACTTTTTTACTCTTTTATAATCAGATTAGTATTATAGCAATTCCAATGCACATGGTAATTGTTATTCTAGCCTGATAATAGTATTTGTTTTAAGGATGGCCTGACTTTTTAAAAGCTTGGCTTGGCCTAGCCAATGAGAAAAAAATGTAAATAAATCTATAAATTTTAAAAATTAAAATTATTACTACTCACTATATGAGACAAAGGTAAAAATATGTATATTTGACACTGAATTAAACCAACATGCATTGATAATGTTTTCAATTATATATTTATTGTGACAAAGAAGATTGAGTTGTAATGCATTTTTAAACATTACAATTTCACACAAGTGATTTGTGTAAGGTTTAAAAAACTTGAAGGATTTTTTTTGGTATACAATTGTTGTACTGATGTTAGAATCTATGATCTCATGTATATTATCTAAATCCCTCACTATTAGGTTAACTCTAGTGGGTTAAAAAACTTTTTGTTTTTATCAATTTACATGGTTTGAGTGTAGATTTATTGAAATGGAAGTTTCATGTAAAAAATGCAAAATAAAATAGAAAACAGAGTAAATTTACTATATTATTTATTTAGGACATAGGAAAAAAGAAGAAGTAAAGGTGAACTTGTTTCATTTTGTGGAGGAGCATTTGTCTCTTTTAAAAAGCTACTAAGGAGGTGTGATATACATTGATAGACAATACAAATATAATAACACACTACAATTATTATTATTATTATTATTATTATTATTATTATTATTTACATAGGAATCAAACTTAAGTACCAAGGAATTTATAATAACAACACAATATAATTAGTTGAGTTAATTATAACATAACATTTTGTTATGTGTATTATTTGGCAATCAATGCATAGAACAACCAATCTCCTCTTCCATGTTTCTTTATAGCTTAAGTATTTGACAAAATAAAGATTCCTTATAATATTTTTGTATAGTGGTGTGGACGTGTGGTAACAAAAATAACAATAGTGAGTTTGGTGGTAGCAATAATAATGGTGTGGTTACAGTGATGAAATAAGCGGTAATTGTATTTTTGTATTGTCTATCCTCATTTTTAAAACTAAACATTAATTAATGACTACAAATATGATATTTTAGCTTGTTGCTCACTATAAAAAAAATATTTATTTTTAGTCCCCAAGAATTAGAAACATCTGTTAAAAAAAAAAAAGAATTAGAAACATTTATTCTTTTAATTCACGATAAGAAACTAAAATTACGTCATTCTTAAATATAATTATTAAAATGAATAAATTTTTTTGTAAAGATTAAAGATAAAAAAAAAGATATTTTTAGGAACTAAACTTATTTAAAACTGAAATGGTCACTTTTGCTCCGTATTCTTTATATTTTTAACACCGAGCCCAAGGTAAGATGAAAAAAAAAGAAGACTCAAGGTGAACCATGAAGTCAACAAAAGTGATTGTGAAGAGAAAAAAAAAGGTCTTAAAGTAATGGGCTCAGTATGAAAACCAGAGGCCCTTTTTCAAAAATAATTCCTTCGGTTGCAAGTAACCTCAACTATGTTATATTTGCAGCTATAATCAGAATCTGCTTATGGCAGACAGAAAGGAAGTGTGATAATAACATAGAATCCGTATTAGATTCCTATAAGGTACAACTAGAATCTACTTCAGGCACAGACAAAAATATAGGTATGTTACTTCTATGAAAATAAAACAGAATCAGGTTCCTACTTGTTTACTATTTTGCTTTATATTGTGGTATATTTAATTCATTATGCTAACGTTTTTTTTAACCAATATGTAATATAGAGTTCCTTCATCCCTAAGCAAAGAATAGAGTCCCTTCAATGTCTGTTTTCCAGTTTCCCCCAATTCCTATATATGTTAATCTGTTCGGTGAATGTTATGTAATCAATATTTGGAAAAAGAAAATTCCAGCTCAAGTAATATTGACATAATATGCTACAAAAAGAATAGCAATTTTAAAACGAACCTTTTTCTTCTTAAGCGAAGTAGTATTAAATTTAAAAGTTCAATTTTTATATATATTGTTAATGTAAATTTTTTTAATTGTCAACCAATTAAAAAAATATATAATTATGACTTTAAAAATAATTATTACAAAAATTAATAATTACAATTTATGATTGCAAAACAGTAAAAAAAAAAAATACACTGTGAGTATGTTATAATAGCATACTAAATTTAAAATTATTACTTAAGTTTTTTTAACTGTCCCTTTTGTTTAAAAAAATATTTTGTTCCTAAGAGTGTGTTTGACAAATCATTCTAGTAACTTATAAGTTGATTTGACAAGCTTTTAAATTAGTTTGATCAAAATAAGCTTGTTTGATACACAAGTTTATTTTAATAGTTTCTACCTTATGTTTATAAGTTACTTCAACTAGTTTATAGCTTATAAGCTATTAAGCCATCTTCACTAATTTACTTGTAATCTCTTTAACTTTTTTTTTTTTCATTTTCGAAACCATTTTACCTACTACGTTAATGATGTCATATTTTGTCTTTAATGTCTTCTACTTTAACAGGCATACAATGGCAACATATGTATCCTCGATGACACCCACAACTGACTTATCAATTAACCTCTAATTAAAATATTTTGTCACTAAATAAAAGTTGATAAAAATTCAAAATTATAAAGAAAAGTTAATTATTCTTTTGTTTTAAAATAAAATTATTAAAAATTTAATTCAAATATTAAAAATGATTTTAAATAATATAAGTTTATTTAATTAAATTATAATTTTTTTTATGAAAAAGAACAAAACATATCACAAAAAAAAAAACAAAAAACAAAACAAATTCATTTGAGAGAATGGTTACTAGCTGCCAATCATCATCACGCCCCATCTATTCCTCATTCATCACCGTGGTAGCTACTGGGAGCTGGAAAAGCCACCATTTGGCTATTTAAAATGCAACCTGGATGCAGCATTGTTCTCAGACGATGGAAAATATGGTTTTGCTACTTGCATTCGAGATCATCATGGAAGTTTCATTACTGCATAAACTGTTTGTTCCATTGGCAGTATTTCCGCTACTGAAGCTGAAGCATTAGCTCTATATAATGCAATTAAATGGGCAATTGATTTGAATTTATCTCATGTCATTTTTGAATTCGATTGCAAGGTAATTGAGGATACTGTGACTAGAAGATCTTTTACAAACAATGATGTGGGCTCTATCTTGAAGAAATGTAGCAACAAAATTTCTCAATATCAACACTTTTCGGTCAGTAAAGTTTGTATGTAGTCAAACTAATCAAGTTGCTCATATTCTAACAAGAGTATTTAGATTTTATGCTAGCTTACAAGTTTTTTTTATTTCAGTCCAACATGTATTCATTCTTTAATTATGAAGGAAATCATTTGAGTTTTTCTTTGTAAAAAAAAAAAAAAAAGGTCCAGCATATTTGTAAGCTCTTCCAGCAAGATCGTCACTCTAATTAATTATCTCTTTCACAATGAAAACGCAGAATGGATCTATTTATAAGTAGACATCAGACATATTAAAATATGCAAATGGATAAGTGATAAACTATATTTATATAATATTTTTGTTCGTTAAAATTTTGCGAGACAAATAGTTAAAAAGAAATTATTATTAGATAATACTAAAATTTACCATTTAGCAATAGTGAGTAATATTATTGTTCATTCTTTAAACGGTCATGTGTAATACTCCCGTTATGCAATAATAACGTGTAATATTAATGTGTAATGCACCTTGAACTTATGTTAACCAATGATAGTGACAATTTATGCTTCAAAATTTCGAATAATGGGACCTTAGTTATATAGCTTGTCTTGCCCTATCTAGGCCCAGTACTTTTATATAACTTTTTTTAAAAAAATAATTACGATGAATAAAAAATAATAAAGATGTAATGAACAGATATAAAGACAAAATAAATTATAAAAATATATTATATAAGATATACCTAACAATAATATAACTCATAAGAAAATGGGTACACACAGTTAGGGTTCATTTTATTTTATTTTTGACAACGTATTGAACTATTGATTGCGTGCGAAACACTCAAATGGGCAGTTAGAATACCTCAGGAACAGTTTGCAACGGGCACTGGATAATGTTGGAGGAAAAAATATATAGTTCTTTTGTTACAAATAACTTAAAAATGCTAAGAAATAAAATGATATTTCAGCGAAAGGAGATTCAGGTTCATGATATTTTGGAGGTAGCCAAGTTTCAGTATGGAAACGACTTAGGTTCATAAGAAAGGGATTTATATATTTTTTATCATCATGGATTTTAAATCCGGTGGGTTGTTTAAATGGGACAGTTCCTTTACATAATTAATAGGTGAAAAGGAAGATCAAAATTGGCATCATAGTTATTTTCTTATACTGTGGTGGAGAAATGCTAGTGGAAAGTTCATGGGCAAAGAAAAGTGTGTTGGGTCATATTTTCTTGGTGTTTTTATATGGGTTTTATAATAAATTTTGTTTGGCCTTTTAAAAAAAAAAAATGCTACCAAGTCTAAATTAATTTGTTGGAATGGACGTCAAAAAAAAAATCAAAATTGTTGGAATGAATTCTTAATGATTCTTTGCATGAGTTGTTCATCCTACCGTCTTATACAGCAATTGCTCTTAAATCCTAACTAAGTTTAATCTAATTTTGTTTCTAAAAAAGAGAGAGAGAAAATACTAACTAATGTTCTGTAGCTATGTAGCACTGCTCTAAACCTTTTGTCTATATATATATATATATAACCTTTTGTCTATATATTTTTTTTTTTTTTAAATTTTTGTCTTAATCATTTGAGAATCGAGAACAGTAGCCCATTGCTTCAGAAAGTCCACGAATCTTTGTATATGGTAAATTACTAAATTTGCATCAAACCATGCCCGTAGGCCCAAATCAAATCAATGAAAAATTGAAAATCAGGTTCTGCTGTTACTTTTTAAAATTTCATAAAAACAATATAATTAACTTTGTAAAAGCATAGATGGATCCTCTATATTTAAAACCTTAAATCGTTGGAATGGAATTAAGAAAGGAATGGAAGGTTGTGTGTAGTGGGTTCTTTCTTAGAGCAACCCCTATACGCAAAGACACTGACATGGCATATTTCCCTCCCCTGCAGTTGGGATCAGATTCAAATCGCCGAATTAAAAAAAATAAAAATAAAAAATAAAAATAAAAATTCAAATCGTCTATCATCTTTCATTTGCTTACTAATTAGATTACGAACCTTAGCTTTGTGGACCACGGCATATTAATGAATTGAATACCAGCAGCAAACTAAAAGGAAAAATATGTGGTTAATGATAAACGAATATGATTGAATAAAATTATAATTGTGGTTAATATTGACTACACGTGATTAATTATATGTGTAAATATGATTAATTTTGTTTTACAAATGATTAATAATGATATAAAGTTATTAATCATTTCATATGATTAATTATATGTGTAAATATGATTAATTTTATTTTATAAATAATTAATAATGACATAATAAAGTTATTAACTGTGATTAACTATATGTGTAAATATATATGGTTAACTTTGTTTCACAAGTAGTTAAAAATGTTATGAAATTATTAATCATTACACGTGATTAATTACATATGTAAATATGATTAATTTTACTTCACAATTGATTAAAAGTAAATAAACATTGTTGTATCGATTATCGATATGTAGTTAATAATATCACAATGTTATTGAAATGTTCAATAGTAGTTAACTATATTAAGAGGTTATTGAAATGTCTAATAGAAGTTAACTACTTTTGAAACAAAATTAACCATATTTATATATGTGATTAACCACATATGTTGGGTGTACGTTTTCTAGGTATATGAATATCATTACTCAAACTAAAAACACAAGCTAGCTACCTTACAAATGCAATTTTTTGAGTTTACCCATTTCATTTTATTGATTTTGCCGATATCAAGATATTCTCTATTTCTTGGGGGTAATCTCTTTTTATTTACATATTGAGCCCAGTAGCCAAGATCAAGATGTTCTCCATTTCTTGAAGTAATCAATAAGAGTCGGAGACACCAAAGGACGTTAATTTTTTAAAAAATATATGGGGGAAAGGCATGTAGAATGCTAAACAACACACTCTTTATCTTCTTTTTGAACACATTTTCTTTGGTTAAAATTTATTAAAAATTACAAAAATTTATGGGTCTCATATTTTATTTAATGACTTTCTCTCATAACTTCTTAGGTTTTTTTAATAAATTTTAATCAATAATAGAGCGTTTGTTAAAAAGTGTGTTGCTAACCCTCCTTATTTTTCTAAGTAGATACCACATTTTATGGAAGAAAATTTTGTTTGAGTTGGATAATATTATTATAGGTAGTAAAGTTCTTCTTTCAAGTATTTGATGTTACAAATTTATAATTTTTATTCAATATCTGGGAAACTTATTTTAATATAGTTATGTTAGCTATTTATTTAAAGGTTATAAGATTTAAGTGGTTTGATTTGGTGAGCTCATAGACTTCTTAAAACTAATATGAGATCAATGAATGGATACTTATATTGGCTCGCGAGGGAATAGTGAGAATTTTATTGGCTAACATATATGAAACAATTATGGTCCCAATATACCAAATAAAAGATACGATTTTCTCTTCTCTAGTTGAAGAAGAGAAATTAATGCCCTTGAAGAAGAAAGTGGTTTGGTTAAGGAAGGTCATAATACCAATCCCTTGTTAGTGATTATCGTTTAATTAGATTATTTTGCTACAATCTTCGATCAATCCCTATGAATCCAAATATTCCATTAAACTTAAGAACTTTGATAATTTGACATAATATGGTTATTGGACACTTGGTGTTTTGTAACAAAATAGTTCAACAAATTATATATGAGCTGTCCCTCATTAGATTCAACAATGGAGGGGAGCCTCATGCACTAAACTACCCTTTTTCTATTTTCTGGTGTGGGAATGTTAACTTGTATGTAAGCACTCATTCATCCTAATACACCTTATCAATTTCAGGCATTTATCATTGCTTCAACTGCAACTGAAGATGAAATGCTGAAGTGGTATGTTGGCTTCAATTCTTCGTATTTATTCTCTATCTCTCCCATGTTTATACTTGGGGTTATTGGTTTAATCTAATCATGCGGCATAATGCATGGTTTAATTAATGTTATAAACTTTGTCATAGTGCATGAAAGGATTCAGAGTTTCACCATAAGAGATAGAAAGGGATTCTTGATTAGAAAATCACAATGTTTGTATCCTTAGATATAAAAAGAGAGAATGAAAAAAAAAAAAAAAAGTCTGTTTACATGTGCGTGTGGGGGAATACATAAGAAAATGTGTAATATCGATTTTTATATTGACATTATTGAATATATTATAATTTTATGGAAGAGTATTTTAACCATCTTAAACTCTATCTCTTATACAAATAGATACCTTAAATTTTAGTTTTGTCCTATTGATCCTTTAACTTTATTCTCTTTGCAAATAAATACTTTAAATTTTAATTTTGTTTCAATTGCTTCTTAAATTTTATCTATTTTTGTACATGAATTTTAATTAATTTTTTAAAATTTATCCTTTTGTAAATAGTCTCATTAAATCCGGGTTAAACTACTAGCAAAGAATAAATTTCAATAATTTATTTATTTTATATTCTAATCATTTATTAGTTTTATTTTCATAAACAACTTTTTCGAACATTAAAACAATAAAATTTATAATTAAAAAATCAAATAAAGACCTTTTTATCATTTTTATTTTTTCTAAATTAATATTTTTTATTATATTTTAGTACATGACATAAAGAATTGTAACAAAAGAATTAGATAAAAAAAATAAATGATTGGCATTTAATATAAATAATTTAACTCTAATTTAATATAAGAAAAATTGTAAAAAGATTAAATGTTAAGGATGAATTAGAATGAAATTAAGTTCTTAAAAAAAAGTTGAGTTCTAAGTGTCTATTTACAAAAACATATTTACAAAAACAGTAAAAATTTAAGGATTAATTAAAATAAATTAAAATTCACGGTACCAATTTGCAAATGAAATAAAATTTAAGGATCAGTTAGGATAAGATTAAAGTTATGGATGTCTATTTATGAAAGATAGCAGGGTTCAGTGCTTTTCCCCCCTAATTTTATGAAATGAAGTTTTATGTAATATCCATTGTTTATTTAACTCTAATGTTCCAAAAGTCTTATTTTTATCTAATTTTTTAACACAGATATATATCAAGTATTAAATTAATAATTTTAACATACTTTAAGAAAATATTTGTAAAGGAAGGAAAATAGTAACTATAATAACTGTTTAAAATGGTTGTTGACATATATGACTAGATGATGTCAACCAAATAGAGATAAAGACCATTTCAAATTTTATGAAGATTAAAATTAGAAAAAATAATTAAAAGATTTAAACTAAATTTAGTCATAGTTATGAAGATTAAAACTATATTTAGATGTAAAAAAACTATATTTAAATCTTTAATTAAGTACTTCTTCAATAAACCTTATAATATATGAGAGTTTATTCATAACCTCATGAAAGGTTAATTATTAAAATAGATAAAGAAAACTTATTTTTTATAAATTTAAATCTTCATGAAGCTTATCGAAATAAATAGAAGAAATTATAAGTTACTTTTATAACTTTAAATAAGTTCTTACATTTATCTCATAATTACTTATACAACATATTGGATATTATAACTATAATTTCAACAACCTGCGAGATATCACTTGCATATGTCGGGAGTAAAGAGGTGTCATCATAAGGAGTATCAGATGGTGACTCTCCATCAACACATAGATCAATGTGTGTTCGAATTCCAGAGGCAACCGCATTCAAGACAAGGTAATCTCCCGATTTTAATATCTGTTGAGTGGACTCAACTTCACCGAGGGCACCCTTATGAATTTGATTCAAACATAATGTGTAATGGTCTCTTGCCTCAAGGTTATTAGGATTTCTTCGAATCAACCTCTTGATTAGTTTGGTTGTGGTAGTGATATTGGCACGTGTTACATCAAGGGCATATTGGGCAAGGTCAACAAGGTCTACACCAGTTGCTCCACCAGGCATTGAATTGAGAAGATTAAAACAAAATGTAGGATTTTCAGTTTGCTTGCAAATGGCATCCAGTTCTGCACCTTGGATTGCATAGGAGGATGCAACAAATAAAAGGAACACTAACACTAAGAAGGAGAAGTTATGAGCCATTGTTTACTTTGTATTATTTCTTTTTTCTTCTTCTTTGCCCTTTTTATTTAGTCTTTTTGCCTGACTTCTTTTATGATTCTCAATTGAAAACAATGGTATATATAGGTTCATTTAATAAAATTTAATGCAAAGTGGTTGTTGCTCAGTTGTAACAACTTCTAAAAAAACATTATACACCTAACACTACACCTAGATTTATTAGTTTTATTGCTAACATATCAATATTAAACTAAAAAATTCCGGAGAATGTTTAACAACCTAAATAAAGGAAAGAATTAGTTTAATTATTTATTTATTGTGAACTCCATCTGTTATGGGTAGACTAGACTAATTATCTTTCTTTGATTCCTATTTTTAATTTTTAGTTTATTTATTAAAATTGTAGATAAATTCTACTAATATATCCATAATTGTAGTCATCATATTCAAAACTTTAATTAATTATTATAATTGCATCTAATATTTGCATAATTCCGCAAGCTAAGTGTATCTTAATGACCTCTCAAAAAAGTGTATCTTATTGATAAAGGTATTTATAATATAGGTTTTACATTAAAAACCTATCAAGTTGAGTGGTTTAGTAGTTAAGGTTACTTCTCTTTTATAAGGGTGTCCGGGTACTATCCCATCTACAGTTATAGATGATAAACTAATGACAAGATAAAGTTGTATAATTTTAAAATGGGAAAAGAGCATTAAGCCCCCTTAAACTTTACTTCTTTTACGAATAGACACCCTAAACTTTAATTTTGTCTTAATTAATCCTTAAACTTTGTCTCTTTTGCAAATAGACACCATGAACTTTAAATTTATTATGATTGATACTTTAATTTTAACTTTTTTTGTAAATAAACACCTTAAACTTTAATTGCATTTTAATTTATCTTTTTTACAAATAGTTTTTTTTCAAGTTATTTATCTTAAATGTTAATCATTTATTAATTTTTTTATTACAACTAATTTTTTAATATTTAAAATATAATAAAGAATATGAATTTACAAGATATATAAAAAGGAGAAATAATAACATTAATCAAAAAAGTTTTTATTTGATTTTTAATTTTTAATTTTATTATGTTTTAATGTTTGGAAAAGTAATTAGAGAAAGGTCCGAGGCACACGTTTGCGGTTTGGTGAGAATTTAATAGCTATACAATGAGTATAGAAATTTAGGAGTGAAATTGTATTGTAATACGTAAATGTTAGCTTTAGTTTACTGTATGTTTTTTATGCAGTAACTTGCTCTTGTAATGAGTCTTATTTTGGACACCTCTTGTGTTTATAACAAGCAATCTTATATTAATGAATTATTTAGCTTATAAAACAAATGTTTGGAAAAGTGATTTAAAAAAATAAAACTAATAAATAGTTAAGATTAAACAAATAATCAGTTGAGATTTTTTTTATTAGTAATTTAACTCTAATTTAATATAAAAAATTATTTATGAAGTTAGTAAATTTTAAGAATTAATTGAGATGAAATTGAAATTTAGGTGTCCATATGTAAAAGAGGTAAAGTTTAAGGATTGATCGAAACAAAATTAAAGTTTATGATGTTTATTTGTAAAAGAAATAAAGCTTAAGGATCAATTTGGACAAAATTAAAGATTAGGGTGTCTATTTGTAAAAGGAGTAAAGTTTAGGGGGGCTGAGTGTTCTTTTCCCTTTTAAAATTGAGAGACTAAATTTGCATATTAAAAAAAAAACAAAATCACAGATTAAAAATTACAAAGAACTAAAAATTCAATTAAGGCTTTTTTTTTCATTAAAGATTTTTAGGATTCAATTCGTCTTGCTTATTATACTGACCATTTCTAACGTTAGAGAACTACTATAATGTCAAACTTTAATACTTCCTCCGTCCCAAATTATTGCAGTTTTAGCCTTTAAGATTTGTCTCAAATTGATTGATATTCTCTTTTTTCAATGAGATGTTTAAACATCTATTTCAAATTTACTCTCTAATAAATACTGTTGCTTTGAATAACTTAATAATACATTTATTGAAATCAAGAAAGATAATAAGGATATTTTAGTAAAATTATTCCTTAATAAATACTATTTTCTTGTAATACTTGCTTTGTGTGAAAAACCTTAAACATCAGTCATTGTGGGACGGAGGGAGTAGTGTTTATGCCTTTAAATTTTTGGTCAAACTATCACCTTTATTAATGTATAGAAAACAATTAGTCAAATATAATATATTAAAAAAAAGAAAATAATTAGTATCTCTTAAGAAAAAATTAAAAAAATATATAGATAAAAGAAAAATAGAGTAAAGAAGATGTGTTATTCAAATGAATAGGAACACGAAAGAAAGAAATAAAGAAATTTCTCTCCACTTATTTAAATGAATAGAAATAAATAAATAAATTATGTAAAAATATATTTTTATATTAATTAAAAAATATATTTTTAATCCATTTTTTCTTAGCATAAAATTATTTATTATTTATTATAAATCTTGTATGTAAGAAATTTTTTTTTTAAGAAACTAAAACAAAAAATGAAAAAGAGAATGATTCTTTTTCTCCCATTTCTTGCCAATTTGAAAGTGTTTTCGGATGGATCTCATAAAAATAACTTGTCTCCATATTATTTCTCTTAAACAAATAGAAAAAAATTGACATTTTATCTCATCTCCTCTTTATTTCTTTCCACTTCATTTTTACACAAACAAACAGAGAATTACTCAGGCACATTAATGACATTATATATATATAAGGAAGGATCCACTTACTCCAAGAGTAAGTACAAGAAACATACTCTTTATCCTTACTATTCATTTTCTTGAAATCTAATGCTAACTAATCTTAACCATTAGATTTCAAGAAAATGAATGGTGAGGATGGAGAGTAACTCTCTTATACTTACTATATATAGGAAATATATCTAGTGAGAAGACTTATCTTATATGAAAGTGAGAGGAATAAATATTGACCATTAGATCTTATTTGAATGGTCAAGATTAAAACATACTAAGTCATGTGAGTTTTTTAAAAAGTCACATGACTTTTTTAAGTAGTCACATAATATTAAATCTTGACTCTCAATGTATGGTTATATGGTCCAAATTTAACCCCCTCACTCTCATATAAGATGTTTTTCTCTCATAAGATATGTCATATATATATATATATTAAGTAGTCACATAATATTAAATCTTGACCCTTAATGTATGATTATATGGTCCAAATTTAACCCCCTCACTCTCATATAAGATGTTTTCCTCTCATAAGATATGTCATATATATATATATATATATATAGGAAATATATCTAGAAAGAAGACTTATCTTATATGAGAGTGAGAGGAATAAATATTGACAACTAGATCTTATTTGAATGGTCAAGATTAAAACACACTAAGTCATGTCAGTTTTTTAAAAAAGTCACATGACTTTTTTAAGTAGTCACATAACATTAAATCTTGACCCTCCATATATGATTATATGATCCAGATTTAACATTCTCACTCTCATATAACCATATAACTACTAAATATAATAGTTAAGATTAGTTATTTATTATAACCATTAAATTTCAAGAAAATGAATAGTGAGGATGGGGAGTATCTCTAAAAGAGTTACTCTTGGAGTAAGTTGATATCTCTCTCTCTCTATATATATATATATATATATATATATATATGTTGCTAACTTACACCCACTTGCTTTTTAGAAGGAGTAAGTTAACAAATGATAACTACAAATTTTCTTAAAATACACCAAGGTGTAAATTACTAACTTACTCCTTCTAAAAAATAAGTGGGTGTATGTTAGCAAATGCGTATAGGGTTTGCTAACTTACACCCACTTATTTTTTAGAAGGAGTAAGTTAGCAAGCTATAACTACAAAATTTAAAGATAAACCTAATGTGTAACTTGCTAACTTACTCCTTCTAAAAATCAAGTGGGTGTAAGTTAGCAAATCTCATATATATATATATATGAGGAGGGATCCACTTACTCCAAGAGTAAGTATAAGAGACTTACTATTTATCCTCACCATTCATTTTCTTGAAATCTAATGGTTGTAATGAATAACTAATCTTAACCATTAGATTTTAAAAAATAAATGGTGAAGATGAAGAATAAATCTCTTATACTGAAGTAAGTGGATCTCTCATTTATATATATATATATATATATATATATATATATATATATATGTGTGTGTGTGTGTGTGTGTGCACGCGCGCGCACGCACTCACATGAGAATGGATTCTCTCGTGATGAAATTTTACATATAATCATATCATGTGAAATTTTTGTATTTATCTCTCTTTTTAGACATATACACAATTTTTAATATGGTCGCCTATTTCCATGCATGTCGGTCAACACCATTAATGAGAAGATCTATTCTCATGGATGCAATGACCATCTTATGAAATTTTAATAAAGCCATTTAATTGATTTTAAAAAAAAAAATACCATTTAATTAAATTAAATCAGAGGACCTATTTCCATGCATGTCAGTCAACATCATTAATTAGAGGATCCATTCCCATCCATGTCTTGTATCTATAAATTAAATTCATCACATCATGGCCCTATATTGCTTCACCCAAAAGAGCTAAGACAAACCCCTTCTTGTAAAGAAGCAAAGGTCTTTAGGTGACATTGTTTGAGATGGAGATCATAAACCCTATCACCAAGGAAAAGACCTATATTTTTCCAGTTGGATATAGGTTCCAACCGAATGATGATGATCTTGTGAGTTACTACCTGAGGAAGAAGATCTTACGTGAACAACTCCCTGAAAAAGTCATTCAAGAGCATGATGTGTTTGGCACTGAGCCTTGGGGGCTGCCAGGAGGTTGGTAAAAAAAAATATATAAAACTAAATTAATTAATTAATCCTCTGTTTTCCATCTGCCTCTTTAATTTTCTATGATTCTTTTTTAATGTGTCTTGTCTAAAAAAACATCCAATTTTCCCATACCCTATGAATAATGCTTATGTGTGGGAAGTGGGAACTAATATTATAACCAAAATGGTGTTTTGATTTTGAACTTTATTTGTGTTTGTATCATTGTATGGCTTATTGTGTGTGTGTGTGTTTTGTAGATGAAGAGGAAATGAATTATCACAAATTTATGTTCTACAAAACCAGTGATCGTGTGTTTGAAAACCCTGACAAGAGAGTTGTTGGGACTGGGCAATGGAGAATAGTGGAAAAAGGGCAAGATGTAGAGCTCCCCACCTCACCAGGGCTGATTGGGAAAAAGAACATACTAGTTTTCTGGAAAGCCAAAGGCAAACGTTTTACCAAAACAAAATGGACGATGCATGAGCTCCAACTTGCTCCAAAATCAGATCCATCTTCGGTAAACAATAATACAACAATGTCCACCATTAATTATCATTATCAAGATTGAGCGGCTTTAAAATAAGAGGAATACTAGCAACATTCTCTTTTTAATACTAACTCTCTCTCTCTTCCCCTGATTTATAAGTAAAATCAACTAAAATTGGTGATGTCTAAAAAAGAGTATCGTTAACATTATTCCTTTTTAAATAAAAATGCCTTTTGAATTCATCTGAAAATCTAATGAGTACGGTGCCAAGTTGCTTTTATTTTTTTTTTAGGTCTTGTTTAGGAGTATCTAATCACTCAATTTTGAACTCTAATATTGTAGGTGTCAGATTGGGCTGTGTACCGCGTATTCCAGATGGGAGTAAGAATGGGGATCAAGTCAAAAACAAAAAGGTCCAGAGGGGAAACGGCCTCCAATAGCAACAAAAAATGTCGAAGAGGATGATATATACAGTTTACGTGAAGGCACTGAAACTTCCTAATTAGTTGGATTAGAAGTTGCTCTACACCTTCAATGGAATAATTTATCAATACATATATATACAGTTTCCCTTTATATAATTATGTTCAATGTTAAAACTCTTAAATCTATCTTGATTGATGATGTTTGGGTCATTTGCATGTTATTGGAATGTGTATAACATGTTTTCCACCATTTTTTTTTTGCTGTATGTTTTCCACCATTTAATTTTACCAATAATTAGTTTTATGCTCTAATACTCATGAGCGCCTACAATTTTACTCTCGTGCTCCATGGAACCTTATTTTCATGTTTCATGTTGTTTTCCTGGGTTTAATCTAGAATTTGATTTGAACTTTATTCAACGTTTAAATATGTTTTTAGTCAAGTAAATTTGTGATGCTTTTGGTTTTGATCTCCAAATTAAAAATCTGCTCCTTTTAGTTCTTAAATTTGCATAATGTTAATTTTAATCTCTCAACTTCACTTTAGAAGACCGAAAAGAAACTAAAAAAAAAATGCTCTTTTTGTCATTCAAATTCACTTTGGGACTAAAAATATGTCAATTTTAATCATTCAAATTCTTTAAAGATTGTTTAAAGAATATTTTAGAAGAATTATTATTAACTTGAATCCCATTCAATAATACATTAATTTAGTCATTATTAAAATTATGAGTACCAATTAATTTAGTCTCTAAAATTATAAAAATAATATTGTTAGTCCCAAAAATTAATTATTAAATAATAATCATTTTAGTTCCAGTCCATAAAGTTATAACAACAAGAACTAAAATAAATTATATTTAGTAATTTTAGGAATTAAAATGATATTTTTTAGCTTAAAGGTATAAATTGACTAATATTAATAATTTCAAGGGTTAATTTTCATTTTTTTCACACTTCATATTTTACACTTATTTTAAAATTTTCTCTATTTCTTTTTATTTTTTATTGTATTATTTAGGGCTAAATTACACATTTGATCCATTATCTTATTTTTAGATTTAGTTTGGTCCCTTATCTTTTAAAAAAAAATCAATTTAGTCATTTATGTTTTAAATTTGGATGAATTTGGTCCTTCCGTCAGTTTATAATCAACATAGTTAATAATTTTAAAATAATAGCGGTTAAAAACTAACACAAAATAATACTTACTTGCCTAGACATGTTTCTACTAGTGTTATCAGACCTGACTCGATCTGGTCGGTTGAACTGAAAATCGGGCATGTGCCCAGGTCAAGTTGTTTATCAGATCAGAAATGTATTTGGCCCAGACATGACGTCACCAACTTAGTCTCAGACCGAGTTTAACCAGTGAAACTCAGAGTTGGTCTGACCATTATTTAGTTGGCCAGTTGGTCAAACCATTATTTAGTTGGTCAGTTAGAGACTGATTTTGCACACGCAGCCCAAGGAAGCAAGCTATTGTAATGGGAAAGCTTTTAGATACAGTAAGTGTTAGCTTTTGTAGTGTCACACACAAGGTTGTTTTAATTAAAATACAAAAAAGACATCCATGAGAATCAAATATAGTGACTTAAGAGGCTCTAACAAGAGAACTTACCACTAGACTATCATATATGTTGTGTTAACACATGCAAAATATAATATATATTATATATTTTGATCTTTATTTTATGTACATCGGTTCATGCGGGTCAACTATATATTGACTCATTAGGTCCACCCATGATCCAATGACTCAGTACTCAAACCAAGTTGATAACCGGTCCGAGTTTGATAACATTGGTTTCCTCACATGTAATTAACATAGTGTTGGTTTTTAACCACCATTATAATGTTTAAAAATCATAAAAAAAATCCTTTTTGCAAAGAACTAGTCTATTTTTAGTTTGGTCTATTATCTTTTAAAAAATTCAATTTATTCCTTTATGTTTTAAATTTGTGTGAATTAGTCCTTTCATCGATCAGTTTAAAATTAATGTTGTTAATAATTTTAACATAATGACAGTAAAAAATGCCAGAAAACAATACTTACTGGCTTGGACGTGTTTCAACATGCATAATTAATATAGTATTTTTAGTTAGGTCCCTTATCTTTTAAAAAATTCAATTTATTCCTTTATGTTTTAAATTTGGGTGAATTAGTACTTTCGTAGACCAGTTTAAAATTAACATTAATACTTTTAACATAATGACAGTAAAAAAATTGCCAGAAAACAATACTTACTGGCTTGGATGTGTTTCAACATGCATAATTAATATAGTATTTTTAGTTTGGTCCCTTATCTTTTAAAAAATTCAATTTATTCCTTTATGTTTTAAAATTGGATGAATTAGTCCTTTCGTCAATCAGTTTAAAATTAACGTTGTTAATAATTTTAACATAATGATAGTAAAAAAATGCCACAAAACAATACTTTTTGGCTTGGACGTGTTTCAACTTGCATAATTAATATAGTGGTGGTTAAAAATCACTACTATAATATTTAAAATTATAAAAATTAAAAAACCCTTTGCGAAGAAATAGTCCATTTTTGTGCTCAATTTCTCTAATTTTGTTTTGTGAATCTTAAAATTGATATGGGGTTACTCTAGATCGATGCATTCCAATCAAAATGTTCTAATTTTATAGCAAATGGATGCTTAGATCGAAAGAATTGAGTGGGTCATGTTTAACATGTGCTGCAGAAAATGGGTTTCTCCAACCAAAAAACTTGACCAAATTTGTTCTCCTCCGTTCTTGATCGAATGAAACAATTTTTTATTATTTTTCTTGCATGGGAGGGGTGACCTGAATCCCTCAATCAATTGCAGAAAACGTAGACTTAAAACATAGATTGAAACAAACCGGATTTCGTAAAACTCACGACACAAAAAATTTTGATTCTCACACATGCTTCAACGAATCATTTTATTTTTGAATATATTGATCGAAACACATAGGGTGACAAAACTCCTCGATCAATTTTAACATTCATGGAACAAAAAAGAGAGAAATCAAACACAAAAAACAAACTAGTTCTTTGCAAAGGAGTTTTTAATTTTATAATTTTTAGCTATTAAATTGGCAACTAAAAACCATCATTATGTAAATTATGCATGCAAAAATATGTCTAGACCAATAAGTATTATTTTGTGGCAATTTTTAATCATCATTATGTTAAAATTATTAACGACGTTAATTCTAAACTAACAGAAGAATCAAATTGACCCAAATTTAAAACATAAAGGACTAAATTAAATTTCTTAAAAAATAAGAGAAAAACTAAATTAAAAAATAAGATAAAGAACCAAATGTATAATTTAGCCTATTAATTATTATTATTATTATTATTTGCAATCAAAAAAATTATTATTATTATTATTTATTACAGGTATTTTCTTCAAAGGCTAGGGTATCAAATTATTTTTCCCTATGTAAAATAGGCATGCATTTAATATTGTAAAACATTTCTTAATATTGTAAAATAATTAAAAGATTAAATATATTTAATAATTTAGTAATATTATAAAAATTTAACCTTATTTTATAACATAAAAATATTGTCACATTTAAGACTGTCTAATTTTATATTTTCTTTTTCCTCAAGTTTTAATGAAGATGATTTTTAATATTTTACATTTAAGGCTTCTTCCAAAATCATTAAATGCATGCCTTATTTTATATTTTCTTATTCCTTAAGTTTTCTCTTTCCTATAACATTAATATATGATAATTAATTTTTAACTTAAGGAAAAAGAGAACTAAAAAAAACAAAAGAAGAAGGAAAAGTACATAGGGGATGAAAAATATAGAATCATGCATTCATTTAAGAGTGTGGTATATCTTCGGCAAACAATTAAGGGGTGTAACTCAATTGGTTGAACAATGTGTGTGAATTGTTGTAAATCTCTAGTAATTGAATTCAATTTCTATATATAAACATTGGGGTAATTATCGGTCTTGTAGAAATCACAACCCTAGGCCTCATTTTTTATTATCCTTTAAGGGGGCATTTGGTAGAGGAGAAATTTTTAGATTCCTAGGAATGTTAGATTGGGAATGTTAGTTTCCCATGTTTGGTTTCTATTTTAAAAAAAAATAAGATTCCTGGGAAATGATGTTTCTTGGGAATGTTTTTTGATTAGTTTCCCACGAAAACTTTCCTACATGGGGAGGTGGGAATCTAATAACTTTCCTGACTAGGAGGAAGGTTTTAATGATACGAAAAGACTACATTACCCCCTTTTTTTAAGTACAAAATATCCTTACCTAGGGTTCATCTTTATTTATAAGCTTATCTCCATTGTTAAAAGTTGCACTTATCCACGTGATTATATCTTTCTTTAATTTTTTTAAAAAACATTAATTTGAAATTTGAAATTTTTTTAATCTTTATCTTTTTTTAAACATAGATGTCAACTACTTTATTATCTAAGTTTATCTCATTATTTATTATTTCATCTTTTGTATTATTATATTATAATGTTATAATTCTACCTCTAATATGATAGTAAGCCATAATAATATTTCAACCAAGTAAAACAATGTCATAATTAAATTAAATAATTAATATTTGTAAAAAATTATTTTGGAATTAGTTTGTTCGATTTTCTTTTGCAAATGCTTTTTCATATATAAATTTATTTAAATCTTGTAATTAAATTAGGCAAGTGTCCTATTTGTAATAAAATTTGAGTGAAAAAATATTTAATGAAGTTATTATAATAAAGGGTATATTTGTAAAAATTTCTTATATACCCAGGAAAGTTCTCCTGTAACCAAACATAGGAAACTTTAATTCCCAATAAACATATTATGACTAATTAAACATATTTTAACCATTTTCAGGAACCATGATTCCTAGGAATTGACTTTTCCAGGGATCATCATTTCCGAGTATGAAAAAGCTTCTCCCCTACCAAACGCCCCCTAAATTTAAATTGTAATTAATCGTTCTTTGAAATCTTTCTTCTGTGCAAAGTATTTGATAAACCACCTTTCTCAAACTGTTGTTAAAATTGAACATTGCTTAGATTGCTTGTACGTTTAATTGTTTTGGAATCAACTCTAATCTTTTGGATACGATATCTGGACTTAAGTCTTCCGTTATTGTCAGGTAGGTTATGTTTGCCCTTAAACGCACATTTTATACGCATCATCATTGAATTATTTTATTTATTAATTCATAAAAATATATAATAATAGTAACTGAGGTGATTATTTAATTATGAAATGTTTTAATTTCAATAATCAAGTATGATTTGAAACATTCTAATTGATAATATAATTATATATTATGATTATGATTCTAATTAATTAATAATACTGAATATATATATATATATATATATATATATATATATATATATAGTGAAAGAGCTTATCTTATATGAGAGTGAGAGGAATAAATATTGACCATTAGATCTTATTTGAATAGTTAAGATTAAAATACACTAAGTCATGTGAGTTTTTTAAAAAGTTACATGATTTTTTAAGTAGTCACATACATGACATTAAAACTTGACCTTCCATGTATGGTTATATGGTCCAGATTTAACTATCTCACTCTCATATAAGATAGCTTCCTCTAATATGATATGTCCTCTCTCTCTCTCTCTCTATATATATATATATATATATATAAAGGAGAGGTTTAACAAAAAAAACATGATGAGTTATATTTTATTATTAAAACAAGGTTTAATTTTTCTTTTATTTCTATTTTATAATTTTCATTTACATATTTTTTTTCTTTGTTAGGGGTATTTCTTTCTTTACTTTTCTTCAAACAAAGATCCCTCTGGAAGGAAAACAATTGCTTTGCAAATAATTCACTGCACATGAGAGGTCTTTCCTCTGTTAGAACTAAATTCATGAATGCATATTAAAGAATTGTTGAAGCATTAATAAAGATATATAACGACCCACCTTCATGAATGCATATTAATAAAGAATTGTTGAATGCATATTAATAAAGATATATAAAAAGAAATAAATAGATGTGAATTTATTAGTTTAATTTATGATAATTTGTGGTTGAATTGTACTAAATCTTGATATCTATAACGACCCACCTTCGTTACATAACTACTAAAGCCAAGGTTTTGATTTTATTTAATTTAGAAACTCTTTCATTAGTTTACATATGAAAATACCGTGTGAACTTTTCGCGATTCAGAAATCAACAAATAAAGCTCAAAACTTAAGATATGGACCATGCATTTATAAAACATGACTAAGTCAGATATAATGCCTCATGGCACTTCAACCTTTTAAAAGAAGATAAGGCTTTGATTACATAAAACTCTTGGAAGATTTGTCTAATACAAACCTAAGTTGGTTATTTCTATACATGAAACTAAACCAAGGAAAAGGAAGAGAAGAATGCAACTTCAATCCCGTACTTGCTCCATCTACCACGCCTCCAAGAGAGAGATCCACCCTAAAAGCCATCTGCTCCCCCGAACGCACAGTTTGAGATCATCACAGTCACAACCACATGTGCCACATGCAAGGGTAAGCTCACCAAAACAAAACCATACATATACAAATAAATAGATTCCATAATAAGGAAGAAGAAAGAAAACTAAACTTTATAAACTTTGAAAATACTGTATAGGTTAACCAGAAATCTATAACAAAATACATATTCATATTAAAGTCATTTCATACATGTACATCAATAAAACACCAGTAGTCAACAACATCAAATTCAATCACCAACTATCACCATAATACATTAAACCATCATGAATCACATTTAAACATCAATCAAAAGTCTCATCATAATTCCACCATCACCAACCATCATCACAACTGACATACGCCAGAAGCTATTAGGCAACATCAAACACTAACTCTACTCCATGGAGTTTCGACTCTACATGAGCGATCAACATAGGAACATCCTTTAACATAGTACTCATCTCCGACCATTGGGGGAGTCCTACAGTTGATCCTGCGAATGAAGTGTGGTTTTATCGAATATAGATGAGTGTGGGTATTGGCTTACCTTGGTAAGGCCTGCAGAGACCCTAACCTCAAAAGGAGTTTGTCCGCCTTAACCTCTATAGGACTTCGCCCACCCATCTATTCTATAGGCCCATTCGGCGTTAGCCACCACGAAATCACCCAACACTAGGTTAAGGGCCCACCAAGCACCCTCAACTTACATGCCTACTCACAAACAACAACAACTAAACTTGGATTTCTTGATGTTTGAGATACAACATCTCCGTACCAACCATCTCACTCATGGTTTGTCTCAAGGAACCAAGTCTCAATGACCAACAATCCACAACCACAACAATAGTCCATCCGTTATACACTAAAAGGGTCACTAAACCTCTTAGGAAGTAGTTCTCAACACTTCGACACGCCATTCGGAGTCAAAACATAGGGGTGGTATACTTGGAAAGATATCCCACTAGGTGAGACCCTCAGGTCTCTTTAGTGGGCTGGAGTTCTAGCGTGAAACTCACCATCCCAAGTATACCATTTTTCCAATAAAGACCTTTCCAAAGGACATAGCTAACCCTCCAACATATAGGGATAGTTACAATACAAGATTATCATTCATCATCATCATTTCATCAAAACATAAATATATCTCAATCAATAACAGGAGAATCTCAACCATAAAGATATTCTTTCAAAGATAAACTTACTACATTTGCTTAAACATATATAAGATTCATAATTTTTACATTCCTCTTTTGATGGTCATATCTCAAACCAAAGAATAATCCTCCTTTAAATATGAAAACATGATACCCTCATGAAAATAACCTTACTCATAGTCACCAAGCAATCATAAATAGCCAAAGGAAACAGGGAGGAAGGACAATTAAACAAACATAGGCTTTCAGCATACTATGGCTTAGCTAGACTGATGCCTTGCTTAGCCAGCCCCTGCACTCTCTCAATTTTCACTCTCAAGAAGGTACCTGGCTTAGCCACAAGTGTTGCTAGCTTAGCCAACACATTCAAAACAACTCTGAAGGTTTTCCTAGCTTAGCCACAGGTATTGCTAGCTTAGCCAGCGCCTGCACTACTTTCAAGTTTCCCCGCCTTGGCTTAGCGAGAATAGCCTCTATCTTAGCCAACCACAACTTCTAGCTTAGCAAAATGGTGATAAAAGGTCCTTTTGTTCTAGTGACGGGCTAGCTTAGCCAGCACTCCCTATGGCATAGCCACAAAAGTGACAGAGAGCTTTAGGGACGCTCTAGCTTAGCTAGCTGTCTTTTTGGCTTAGCCACAAAAGCAACAGAGAACTCTAGAAATGTTCTGGCTTAGCTAGCATTGCTATTGGCTTAGCTAGAGCACGAACTCTGCAACTCACAAGGGCACAAATTTTTTTTTAGATTTTAGGGTGAACCATGGCTTCCAAGCACTCCAAGATACACAAAACAAACCCTAAACACTTCTATTATATATATAACCGATTAATCTACTCAATAAACCCCTCAATCAAGCTTAATCTTGAAACTCCCTAAATTTCCTAACTTAGGTTTTCAAAAGGGGGAAAAGGGGAAAACAACACAATAGTAATCCAACAAATCAATATTTCAATGTCACAACACAGTAGAGTATAGGATAGAGCCTCCCTTACCTATAACATCTCCCAAGCTAGATCTTTGAAGAAGAGAAGAGAAGAGAAGAAAAGGATCTTGAGTTCAACCAAGGGATTTTCCTCCAATCAACAACACCACCACCTCACCCTCCATGGAAACACAACCAAAGCAACATTCATGAGAGTCTTGCATCAAAACCCATCATGATCTAACCCAAAGAAAGAAAGGAGAAAGGAAAGAGATAAAGAGATCAAATGAGGAAGGAGAGATGAGCTTACCAAACCAAAAATTAGCTATGAAGATCTAGAAGAGTAGAGATTAAGCCTCCTAGGGGTAGGAACTCAAAACCTCCTTATGCAATGGAGATGGCTCCTTGAGAAAGAAAAGAGAATGAATGAAATGAGGGAGGGAAGAGGAGCTTCACGTTTAAAAGCTTGGAGGGTGTCTTAGATTTTTGCTAATTGTACCCATGCTTCCTCTAACTACACCCCCCTTACATGACTAAAAGTCCACATATTTAAGGTCTAACTGTTAGTGAAACCTACCAAACATCCAACAACACATAACAATTCATTCCATTTTATTAATTAGCTCGTTAAGAAACATAAATTTAAATTTAATTCCTCTTGCAAATGTTAATCAAGCACTTAACATACATTATGAAAAATCACAGTGTTACAATATCTATTGATTATCTTAAATCTAAATATTTTTTTTTACAGTTAAATCTAAATATATTCAATAAATATAATTTAAAAGTATATATTATGTCAATTTTAATATACATAAAATAATGTATCAAATAATTTTGGATTAATATAAAACTTTTTAGATATGATCTATTTGAAAAGAACTTTCAATCCGGTGATAGATTTTGAAATAAAGTTATCTAATTAAAAGTTATTCAATGATATAATAATTAGTATAACTTACACTAATATAATTTAATCTCTTTTCATATTTAATATATTAATAATATAAAAAAACTTGCCTTATTTAACTAGTATAAAAAGTTTGGCTTTATTAAGAGTTCATCTTTTTTTTTCTTTTCTTTCCTCAAGTTTTAGATGTTTGTTAAGTTTTTGTTGTTTTTTTTAATCGTGTTATAGGTGTAAAATATCTATTAGCTTTATCGATGACTAATTTTCGTTAGAGAACATGAGTAACCACTTTTAATTGAGTCTTTCCTCTCAACCATGTTTATTTAATCTATAAAATTAAACATGAGATCTTACTTAAAGAATCTAAGTTCAATTTCATTTAGACCAATGTAATGTTGGTAATTAAATTAAGTTTTTGTTTTATAAAAATATATTAAAGGAATCAACTAAGTGTTGCTGTTTAGATAATTTAAAAGATTGTTTAAAGAATATTTTAGAAGAATTATTATTAACTTGAATCCCGTTCAATAATACATTAATTTAGTCCTTATTAAAATTATGAGAACCAATTAATTTAGTCTCTAAAATTATAAAAATAATATTTTTAGTCTTTAAAATTAATTATTAAGTAATAATAATTTTATTTCAATCCATTAAGTTATAAAAATAAAGGCTAAAATAAATTATATTTAGTAACTTTAGGAATTACAATGATATTTTTAAGCTTAAAGGAATAAATTGACTAATATTAATAATTTCAAATGTTAATTTTATTTTTTTCACACTTTATATTTTACACTTATTTTAAAATTTTCTCTATTTCTTTTTTATTTATTTATTGTATTATTTAGGCTAAACTACTATGTTAATAATTTTAAGATAATAGCGGCTAAAAACTAACACAAAACAATACCAACTGGCCTAGACATGTTTTTACACGTGTAATTAATATAGTATCAGTTTTCAACCATCAATATAACATTTAAAAATCATAAAAATTAAAAACCTTTTTGCAAAGAACTAGTCTATTTTTAGTTTGGTTCCGTATCTTTTAAAAAAATTAATTTAGTTCTTTATGTTTTAAATTTGAGTGAATTTGGTCCTTTCATCCTTTTAAAATTAGCGTTGTTAATAATTTTAACATAATGGTAGTAAAAAATCGTCACAAAACGATACTTACTAAATTGGATGTGTTTCTACATGCATGATTAATATAGTGATGGTTAAAAATAACCACTATAATATTTAAATTTATAAAAATTAAAAGATCCTTTGTGAAGAACTAGTCGAATTTCATGCTCGATTTCTCTAATTTTGTTTCATGAATCTTAAAATTAATATGGGGTTACTTTAGATTGATGCATTCCAATCAAAACGCCTTAAATTTTGTAGCAAATGGATTCTTAGATCGAAAGAATTGAGTGGGTTGGGTTAAACATGTGTTGCAGAAAATGGGTTTCTCTAACCCAAAAAATTGACCAAATTTGTTCTCTTTTGTTCTTGATTAGAATGAAAGAATTTGATTATGTTACTTGCATGGGAGAGGTGACCAGAATCCCTCAATCACTTGCAAAAAATGTAGACTTAAAGCATAGATCAAAACAAACTAGATTTCGTAAAACTTGCGACATGAAAAATGTTTGATTCTCACACATGTTTCAACGAATCATTTTATTTTCGAATATATTAATCGAAACACATAGGGTGACAAACTCCTCAGTCAATTTTAACATTCATGGAACAAAATGAGAGAAACCAAACACGAAAGCAGACTAGTTCTTTGCAAAGGAATTTTATAATTTTTAAATATTAAACTGGCAGCTAAAAACTGCCACTTTGTTAATATTATGCATACGAAAATACATCTAGGCGAGTAAGTATTATTTTGTGTCGGTTTTTAATCGTCATTATGTTAAAATTATTAACAACATTAATTCTAAATTGACTGAAGGACCAAATTGACCCAAATTTAAAACATAAAAGACTAAATTGAATCCATCCTATATAAATATGAGAAACTTTCGGAGGACATATGTCAAGTCTTAAGTGTTGCTAGCAGTTGCCTTTATACTGCTCATTTAAATAGTGTATATCCCATTTTGTCCTTCCACGTTTTTACATTCTATTGGATTTTTTTTTCAGTGATGTTTTGGGTTTCATTCTTATACCCATGGCCCATCTGATATACCTATCCCATCTCATGGTATATATATTGACATCTATTTATATAAAAGAAAAGAAAACCCCCTTGGACACATGTCATTCTCTCATACAAATTTTTCCCTCCAAAACTTTTCTTTCTTTCCAACTTTTCTCTCTTTCTTACTTTTATTTTATTTTTTACCTTTTTGTGATTTGTCTCATTTTCTTTTTTTTGTTTCTTTTTTCCTTTTCTATTATCTACATAAGAAAATTTGGTCCTTGCTATTGTCATTATTTTTTAACATGTACTATTTTATACTTTTTATAGATTTATATCATTATATTATATTATTGTTTCATATCTTTTATTTATAAAATTTATATTCTTGAAATATTTAATATAATAATATGCTTAATATTACATAAAAATATGTTATTATTTATATTAAATGAATGATAAATTTATATAATTACTTCAAATTAATTATAATTTAATAAATAAAATTTACAATATATTATTGTTTTATGTCTTTTATTTATAAGAATTTATATTCTATAATTTATATTAGCACATATAAAAATAAAAATAAAAAATTATTGTAGTTTTGTTGACATTTTTTTTAAATATTTAATATAATAATATGCTCAATATTATTTAAAAATGTGATTATTATATTAACTGAATGATAAATTTCTATAATTACTTATTACTTATTAAACTAATTACAACTTAATTAACTAAATTTATTTTTACTTTTAAATCCAATAAAATTATTTTTACTTAGAAATTGTATAAAATAATTTTTAATAATTTAATAAATAAATGTTTTGTTGAATGATATTTATATTATGTGGTTAAAAATTTTTATACTAAAAATTTATTTAAATCTAAGTAGTTAATATATTTATACAAAATAATATTTTGACTCTATGTTTAAAATTAATTTATTAAATATATTTTATTACAAAATAATTTTAAATTACTTTAACAATTATATCATAAATTAAATTAGTTTAATATTTTTATAGTATAAACTATAAATATTATTCTCGAGAGACAATCTTGCTTAAGATCATTATGGGAGACAAAGCTCTTTTTTTGAGTATTTAATACAATTGCATAGTTTTAAATTACTTACTCAATAATATCATAATTAAATTAGTTTTAATTTTGTTTATGATAGAGACCACAAATATCATCCACTGGAGATAATTCTGCTCGACACTGTTATGGGTGAACGATTTTAGGTGACAAAGCTTTTTCTGTGAGTATTTAACATAGTTGCATATCAAAGACTCAACAATATTTATTTTTATTTTGAAATCCTATAAAATTATTTTTACTTAGAAATTGTATAAAATAATTTTAAATAATTTAATAAATAAATATTTTGTTGAATAATATTTATATTACGAGGTTAAAATTTTTATACTAAATTTAATTTATATCTAATTAGTTAATATATTTATTATAAAATGATATTTTTACTTAGAAATCTTATAAAATAATTTTAAATAATTTCATAAATAAATATTTTGTTGAATGATATTTATATTATGTGGTTAAAATTTTTATACTAAAAAATTATTTAAATCTAATTAGTTAATATATTTATACAAAATAATACTTTGACTCTATGTTTAATATTTGACATTATTTTGTTGATTGAAATGATCTTTTTCTATATGATAAAGTTACATGACAAACTTTAAAGTTCTATCATTTATGTATCCATTGACTTTAGCAAGATCTTTCAACCATAAGGCTTGAACCTAAGACCTTACTTAAGGGATTCAATCTCAATTCCACCAGAATCAACATGGTGGTATGTAATATTTGATTTCAAAAAATTTGCATTTAATTTAATTAATTTAGACTTTAAATTATTTGAAGTATTGTTTATAAACTACAAATATTATAAAATTAATATTTTTTTATTTGCAATATAGTTGTAAAATAAATGAATTATTTTATCATTTCACATTTCAAAATTACAAAAAAAAATTAATTAAACATAAGTTAAATTCTTTCTAAATTTCTAAACATAAATTTTTCATACAATTTTATAAATATTTTAAAAGAAATAAGAAATATCTATGGGATTATAACTAAATATATTTTCTTTGCTTGAATACTCTAACTCTTTCTACATTTTTTGAAAACTTAAACAGCTAATTACATTTGTCTCAATATAAAAATTTAATTTTATAAACATGTGTATTTCAAACATGCGTGAAAATGAGTGACTCGTGCGAATGCACGAATATCTTGTGCTATTTTTGCTGGTGTGTTTTTTCTTCTTCTTATTAACACTTTCAGTGGCATTTGTTATTGTGAGACTAAATTTTTTAATATGTTTCAAGTTACTATTTTAACACAGTTTATGCAACATTAACCAGGTCAACCATTCTTGCTCTATTATTCTTATTGAACATTCATGTGTTGGCTTTTTATTGTCGCTAAGTAACAAATATATATCTAATATTTATTTTTAAACAAATTATGTTATATGTAAATCATCTCAAAAAATACATAGAAATCAAAGCGACCTGTGCGAACGCACGAGTAACTGGCTAGTCTAGCTTAAAAACGAGTTATCCCGTCTGAGTTAATATATTGTTAGTGAAACACAACATTTGAATTAATATTATTATTATTATTGTTGTTGTTGTTTTAATATTATTAATATTTTATTATTATTGTATATATTTAGATTAATATGTCTTTATAATAATTATAATAATTATTTTTCTGATTTATATTTATATTATTGTGTCTTTACAACAATTATAATAATTTAGATTTATAATTATTATTTATATTTAATATTATTAATATGAGGCCTAGCCAATATACATGATAAAGTAATGATAAAATAATAACATTCATTCAGCCAGTAAGTTTGGTGATGGTATTTGTTTTAAGTTTCCATATTTGCAATATAAACATAATAGTTTATGGGCTTCAATTTTTTTTATTGACTTTTTTCAAGATGCAGACTGCTTTAGCCTAAATTTGCCTAACTTAACTTCATCACCTTCTGAAATATTCTCAAAAAGCTAATCCAATTTTTTTTTCCTTTCATTTAAGCCAATCACACTTAAGATATGAATACAAACCTGCTAATGTAATAAGGATTATTAGAAAGGCTATAAAAAATTGCCTTTGGTTGTGATTAAACAAATTAATATGATTTTATAATAAGAATATATTTAGACACTTTAAACGGAGAAAGTTGAGTATGTTTATCAGAATATTTATATATTGTGAGACACTCCTGCAAATCCTTTTGCATGTACTAGTGTGTTTGGCCCAGCTTAATTTTGACTTAAAAGTTACTTATAAGTTAAAGTTGAAAATAAGAGTTTAAAAAAAAGTAGAACCTGTTTGTTAGTTTTTATTTTTATTTTTTAGCTTAAAAGTTCCTTTTAAATTAAAAGTTGTTTGGTAAAAGGTTTTAAAAGTTTTAATTTTTTATAACTAGTTATCTCATTTAATGAAAAAAATATATTTATAAATTAAAAATATTATATAAAATTAATTTAATTTACTTAAAATTATTTTAGTGATAATAAAAATATTAAAATATATACTTAAAACTTTTAATTTTTAAAATGTGAAAATTACTTTAATTAATACATTTTCATTTGAAGAAGTTTTCATTGTGCTTTGAATTTACTTGACTTCAAAGCTCATAGTGAGCTTAATGCAATCATTACCAGTAATCAATCTTTCACAAAAAAAAAAAAAAATTGTACAAAGGAATTAAAGGAGATGAAACATGCAGAAAAAAAGGCAAAAATTTAAAGACCCAAAAGTTAACAAAGACGCAAAAGCAAAAGAATTAGCAGAGACCAAAAAACAAAAAACCCTGAAGCGCAAAACAAAAAGAAGCTATAAAAAATATAGAGTAAATTACAGCAGCACCCCCTGAGGTTTCATGTAATTACACATAACCTCACTCTTTTTTATTTTCCTACACTAGCACCCCTTTAAGTTTGAAAACATTACACTAACACCCCCTGATATATTTGTAAACATTACAGTGGCACCCCCTCAAACCTTACACTAACACCCCCTACAGGGGTGCCAAAGTAATGGTTAAAAAAGCAGGGGGTGCATGTGTAATTACACGAAACCTCAGGGGGTGTTGCTGTAATTTACTCAAAAATATACTGGCACACGTACATAGGATTCGAAAGCTGGTTTTTTTAGAATAAGCTCTGCTTAAGCTACTCGTAAGTTAGGCCTACGGGGGTGTTGGTGGATCGGATTTGATTGATTTTGAAGAAAAAATTTATTCGATTCAATCATTTTGGTTTTTCTAATTCATTATTCAATCGATTTTGTTCAAGATTTTAATCTGATCCAATCCGATCCAATTTAAAGCGGTTTGGATTGGATCGGTTTTCGATTTTAATCTTAATTTTATTTTTTTAAGAAAATATTAAATAAATTGTAAGATATATAATACATAATAAAAAATAATTCAAAATATCAAATATTTCATTTATACGTCATTATATAACTATATAAAAATAAATTTTATACAACTTGATAATTATATTTATGCATCTTAACTCAAATAGTTAGTAAAAAATTATCTTTAATTAAATATTTTTATAAATAGCTATAAATTATGTGATAATTTTACAAATATATAAGAAATAAAAATATAAACATGAGTGATATTATCAATTTATGAATAAAAATATATACATATATAAAAGTTCGGTTAGGATTGGATTGGGTCGGTTTTGAAAATCAAATCCGAAATCCGATTCAATCCAATAAAAAATTTTGGCTTTTCAAATTTTTTATCTGTTCGATTTTCAGTTTTTTGGATCGATTTTTTCGATTTTTATTGGATTGGATCGGTTTATGATAACCCCTACCATAAGCTACTATTATTAACTTATTTATAAGCTACTTATTTCAATATTTTATTCTTTAAAATAAGCTACTTAAAATTTTAAGAGCTTATATATAAAAGTGTTTGGCCCAACTTCTCCTTTTAAGAAGAAAAAAAGCTAGGCCAAACACTACCTAAGAAACGAATGAAACTAATAAGTATATTTTTTTTATCCATAGGAATCGAAGATAAATACTGGAAGATTTACGACAACTCACGCACCTTGCTCAACCAACTGAGCTAGACCCCTTGATAAACTAATAAGTATATGACTATACATGTAATGGATTTGATTAAATTTTATATATAATATAGATAACTACTCTCTTCAACTGATTATTCAATTGTATGTTACCATATGATAAGCAGATATTAATTATATGGTTTTTCTAAAAAAAATACTAATTGTATGAGTATTTAATTGTGAGTGTATTTAAGAAAAATATAATTTTAATAATTTTAATTTTATACTCTTTTGATTAATTATCAGATCTATATTAAAGAAAAAATAATATATCCCAAAATATTTATATATGTATACTCATTAACATGAAATTACATCATGAAATCACTCTAATATTTAAATTATTATAAATTAATATTTTAATAGAAATTTCACATTAGAATAATTTTCAATATAAAACTTATATTTTTATTATAATTATTTCTGTCTAAATCAATAATCTATTTATACTCTCTTCTGATTTCATTGAAATTCCAAAAATATTTTTACTATGACAATATACAAAAATCCAAGAATAAATTTTGTCTCATGTTAGAGTTTTTTCTTTGAAACCAATATTTTTTTATGATTAGTTATATGTTGCGATTTCACAAGTAAAAAGCAAATTAAATTTAAAGATTTTGATATGTAATAAAAAGAATAAGAATTCAACTAATAGAAATGTTATATATAATGAAGTGTTTGAAAAAAGAAAATTCTTTTAAATCTTATTTTATTTTCATTCATAATAATTTTTTATATTTAAAAAATAAAGAGAAAAAAATATCCGGCATTGCCGGGTTGAGATACTAGTTTCTTAAAAAAATAAGAAACCAAACTAAATCTAAAATATAAGGTAAAGAATCAAATGTATAATTTAGTCTATTATTTATTACATGTATTTTCTTCAAAGACTAGGGTATCAAATTATTTTTCCCTATGTAAAATCAGGCATGCATTTGATATTTAAAACATTTTCTTAATACTGTAAAATAATTAAAAGATTAAATATATTTCATATTTTAATAATATTATAAAATTTAACCTTATTTTAAAATATAAAAATATTTGTCTTATTTTTTTTTTGAAAAGATATTTGTTGCATTTAAGACTGTCTTATTTTATATTTTCTTTTTCCTCAGGTTTTAATGAAGATGATTTTTAATATTTTACATTTAAGGCTTCTTCCAAAATCATTAAATGCGTTCATTTTATAGAGGAATGCATTCATTTAAGAGTGCGGTATATCTTCGTCAAAAAAAAAAAATCAAAGGATGTATTTCAGTTAGTTGAGCAATGTATATGAATTGTTGTAAATCTCTAATACCTAAATTTGATTTCTATAGATAAAAAAAATATCTTCATCAAACATTCTCTTAATACTAAACAAGAGATAAATAAGTAAATATATTAGTAATATGACAAATTTGCCTATTTAATAAGATAAAGTTTTGCCTCTCATTTAAAAATTTACCTTACATTATAATTTCTTTTGTTAAGTTAAAAAAAAAAAAATAGGGATTGATAATGATAAAGTAGGATACATAAAATATTAACATGCTACCATGACTATTTGTGCATAATATTTTTTGTGAATTATGCACGAATTTGCATGGGGCAAGTTTACATTTCTTTTTTTTCTGAATAATAATAATAATAATAATAATATTATTATTATTATTATTATTATTATTTGGTTGTTTTTTCAAATGTTTTTAACTTCGGGTTTTTAAAAAGTATCTTGCATATTGATCTCTACGGTAATTTGTATATTGATTAAGAAGTACATTTTTTTAATGATTAAACAATTTCTTAATACTTTAAACTTTAATTACCATGATTATAGAAGTTCAGTTTAAAAAAAAAAAAAACAAATTTTTTATGTGCTTCAATTTAACTTAAAAAAACTCATTCAAACACAATATAACATATTTAAAGTACTCTGATTTTTTAAAAGTAAAATTCAAAAGAGCTCCCAGCATTCTTTGAAGAAAAATAGACTTCCAAGTTTTATCTCTGGGTCCTAGTCATAACCGATTAGAGTAACTCAAAAATTGCCACTGATTAAATTAAAAACAAAAAACAAAAAATAAACTGCCAATGTCAAACGTGTCACGTATGTACACTGTAATATGTCCATGATCTGATGGTCAGTTGGCCGAAAGCAGAAAGTTACTCCTTCAGCTACACATGTACCACACACAGTACAACATTAGTTGTGGTTTCTTCAGTGTGCCTAAGCTTCTTCTTTTTTTTTTTTTTTGTCCGTGAGAATTTAACTTAAATAATGAGCTAGATCTTTTAATTATCTAAGCATAATTTTTTTAAAGAAAAAATTTAGATACAGTATTTTAGGTGTTATTTTTGCTCTTTATCAATTAGAATTAAAATTTTACTTCTATAATCAGCATAATACTTTAATGCTGACGTTTATTATGTAAATTACTAAAGTAAAACTCTAAATCTAATTAAAAAAATAATATAAATAACACTTTAAGTATTATATCTAAGTTTTTTTTTCTTTTTTTCTTTTTATAGAAATTGACCTTAAGTATTAAAAAATTTATAACAATTTATGCACATTATTTAACCAATTAAACTATACCTCTAACCTACCTAAGCATGCCTATTAATTTAATTACAGTACTAATCTCTTAAAAAAATAATTAATAGTTTTTCTCATGTCCAAATTCAAAATTCAAATCCAATCAATGTATTTAATTAATTATTTAATTAATATTTATCAATTCTATTATTTTTATTGTGAAAGCATTCACTCACCTCTTGAAAAAAAATATAAAATATATAGAAAAACGGTCAATTCCCTCTACAAGTCAAATAGAAATTAAGATTTCTAACCATATGAGTTATGTTCTTTCTTTTTTTTCCTTTCTCTCTCCACATCTGATTTCTCTTTCTGTCTCTCTCTTAGTCAGACACATCATCCATCACTCTGCATGTCTTGTATCTATAAATTAAATTCCTTACATCATGCCCTGCCCACTGTGATTCACTCAAAGAGTTGAGACAAGTCCCTTCCCTTCCCTTCCCTTCTTCTCCAAAGGCAAAGGTCTTTGAGATGGAAGTCTTAAACCCAATAGAGGGCAAGACCTACAAGCTCCCAGTGGGGTACAGATTTGATCCCAGTGATGAAATTCTTGCTGGTTACTATCTGTGGAAGAGGATCATGGCCCAACCACTCCCTAATGATCTCATTCAAGACTGTGATGTTTACCAAACAGTGCCTTGGGAGCTGCCAGGAGGTTGATCTAGAACACATAAACATAAATCCTCTCTTTTCATCTCCTTTTATTTATTTTTATGTTTTTTTTAACCATCTGACTCCACTGGGACCCAGATATATATCTACAAGTTTCGATCTTTTGAACCAGTTACAAAACTAATCATCAGTACGAAGTTTAGTCATATCTAAAACTTTTTTCTCTCTTTAAAGATCTGTTTTACGGGAATCGAACCAGGTTCTTCTTACAAGTTCAATGTGTGTTGTCAACTAAGTCATTTATTGGATTTTTATGGTTCTTTTGTGGGTGAACAATGTGTCTTGCCTAAAAAAAATCCAATTTTTCCATGCCCCATGAATGAACATTGAACAAATAGTTGGATCAAAATGGTGTTTTGATCTTGTGTTTAATTTGTGTTTGTTTTCCTAATTGTGTTTTCTTTTTAGGTGGTAAGTATTTGAACTGGCAGAGGTTTTTCTTCCATGATGTGAGGACCCGTGTATTTGAAAACCTGGACAAGAGAGAAGCTGGAAATGGCCAATGGAGAACAGTGGAGAACGGCCAAGAAGTTGAGCTCTCTAACGAACAGGTTATTGGGAAAAGAAACGTTTTGGTTTTCTGGGAAAACAAGGGCAATTGTCTTGCCAAAACAAATTGGGTGATGCATGAGTTTCGCCTTGCCTTAAAATCACATCCTTCTAAGGTAAACAATACAACATTATCCACCATCATTTGTTTAACATTTATAATGACACTCATCAAAATTCTTTTTTATTTCCTTCTTATATCTTCCTTTTCACCCCCATTTTGGGGTGGACATTTATCATTACTCTTATCAAAATTGACCACATTAGAGGTGATGTTTTTTATTTCAATTAAGCTTTATGAGTAGTATGGTGCCAACTTACATTTGGTTTTTGAGTCTTGTTTGTGAGTATCTATCTAATGACTGAACTTTGAACTCTAATGCAGATGTCAGCTGTGGCTGTGTACCGCATATTCGAGATGAAGAAGGAGGGAAGAAAGGGAAGGAGGGCACAAGGGTCTGAAGGGGAGACCTCTAGCAGCAGCAGTGAGGAAGAGGCCATGGATGACACACCCACTGTCATTGATTTCAAAGTGGACAGTGGCACTGTGACTGGTCCTCCCTCACCTGCCACCAGTGAAACTGCCTAATTAGTTAGATTACAAGTTGCTCATAACCTTCAACATTGTAAGATATATCATTTGTGAAGCCCCATAGGCACCAAACTACTATAATCTAATCCTTCTAGTGTGCAGTATCTGTGTATATGGCAGTTTGTTTTGTGTATGGGCTTATATACTTACTAATAAGAAGCTACTGTTAATTAATCATTTATTGGTACTACTCTTATCCTTTTATTTCGTTTTGTGAAATTGGGAATAGTTATCATGAGGATGGAAAATGAAAATTGAAAATCCCCATTCCGAATAGCGTTGACTGTTGTTGCTTAGAATTATCAAAAGGGAAATGATTTTTTTGAGACAAAAATACGATCCAAAGTATGAAAAATAATCCAAAGAATACATACAAAGGGGGGAGCATCCAAAGAAAGTAGAGAAGAGGTTCTTTATTATCTAATCATAGCCTTTATGAAAAAATAAGCGATACCCTATGGGTAAGCATACAAGCCTCGCAACAAGGATGGTAGTGCCTAAGTTTTTGAGGCATCAGCACATGGATTTGATTCGCATCCTTCTTTCCATAGAACTCAATACTCCATTTATGAAATTCTTCCTTTCACGTTAAGGAGCAAAAGGTTATTATTCTTCTTGGTGAAAGTGAGGATATAAGGAAAATAGATATTTGAACATCTTCGAGTATATATGGTTCAAGGAATAAAACTAGATTTTTATTGTGTCAAAGATAAAATCTTTATACCAACAAGGTCCAACACAGTTGATAGATAACTAAATTCTTTAAACATGCTGATCGGGTTTGATTCTCTGATCGTGCGTATGGAGAAGATTTTGTTGAGAGGAAAAATCCACTTCAGTGATCTCTACGTCTTGAGGGATTAGTCTTATGGCTTATGACTATAAAGATACATTGCTATTAGAAAGATAAAATCTATATCAATTGTATCTTTTTGACAATAAACTTTTCTTCTCATAAGAAGCAAGCGAAGCGGATTTTGATTTAATAGTTTACTCAAATGCATGTTAGTTATAATGATTGATAGCCCCTTTAGTCCTCCAAAAATTAAAAAAAAATATTCTATGATGTCTCTTAATCTCTTGCCTATAATTTTTCCTTGATGCATTTTCATTAAAAAAATATTCGACATGATAAGAATATTTGAATTATAAAACTTGGCGTTGGTCGAGTTAGTGAAGCGAACAAGGCACAAAAGGGAAAACTTGGTGTTGGTCAAGTAGGTGAAGGGGTGAAGGCACAAAATATTCTTATATGATTCTCCCGCAAGCTCAGATAACGCAACCCCTGCATTTAGAATAAGATTCTTGTCAATAATGCCCACGCTGTTGACGATTTATAAAAATATTTTTGCGGTTGTTGAAAGCATCAATTATAACAATCGTAGTAATATAGATCTATACACTTACTACCAAAATATATAGTAACATACATAATTAGATATGGGAATATATTACAAATAGACCAAAACCCGGAAATCCCATCACCTTCTTTCAAATTGAATCCCATTCCCCCTGCAAGTGGTGCTGGACCGCATTAGTTTTTTTTCTTTTAATTTTAAATGGTTGTCAACAAATCAATTCTTATGTTTTATGAAAATTAAATAACCCTCTTACAGATGTTTGATAAATGAGGTACATAATACTAAAATGCTCAAATATTTAGTTGTAAGAAAAATCCCCTAATACCACAATCTTTATTATGAAATTTGAGGACCAATCCTGGCAAAGCAATAAAGTTGTGCCTCAGTGACCAGTTGATTATGGGTTTGAATTTGGAAGCAGCCTCTTTACATATGCAAGGATAAAGTTGCATACAATAACCCTCTCTCATACCGTCGCATAGCAAGGAGGCTCCGAGCACCAGGATACATTAATTTATTATCAAATTTATCAAAAATCATAAAATTAAAAAGTATATTAAAAAATGTTAAATACTTGAGGAAAAAAAAAACTGTCTTCATGATAATTTTATCCTACTTGAACAAGATTGATTCTCGTGAAAGATACATGTGATCCAAAAAAAAGAGTTTTGCTAACACCTCTTCTGTTATAATTATTATCCATGATATATACATTTCATTAGTAAAGTAGGAATACTTTGAAATCGTGTTAAGACATTGGATTCAAGAAGCGTGCGTGGTATCTCTCAACGTGAACATAGTGTGTAAAGAGAAACGAGGCAAGTTCAAAAGGTAACTGAGTGAGAACTGCCGACCAAAGTTTCTTGCAGCCATGGTAGTAGAATCTTTGATATAGGGATTTTTGTGCATCACTAGTAAAATTCCTCACGTCACTGACATCATGCACAGTTATGTGAGGTTGCGTAGTATTTGCTGACTTTCCGGGCCAAAATTGTCAAATGAAGCAGACCTACATGCTGGACCATATCTACAAAAGTTTCTTTACTATCATAGTCAAGATTTGATGAACAGCGAAAAAATTGGAAGGTGCTGATAACGACGTTCTAGATCTTTTTTTTTTTTCCTTGTTTCTCATTCTAAATTTTGTTTAGTCATGCCCACAAATTCACACTAGAGTCTGGAACCAGTCGAAGATTTTGTGTAAAGTGTAAATTGAAGTTTATAAAGTTTTTTTTTTTGTAAAGGGTCATGGAGAAATGAGAATGACTCTCCCAAAGATTTTGTATATTGAAGAATGAAGATAGCATTTAATCCTCACTATATAGCATCAAATCCACGTACTAAGATGTTTCTGTACTTGTGCAGCTTTAACATTTAATGGAGCTGCCATGGAGTTATTGTAATGCCATTTATAACAACAGTGTTTGTTTAACTATGATACCAAAACTAATAAAATGCATTTTGACTTCTATCATTAAAATTTTCCACGAGGGAAAGGAGAGAGAATGAATAAACAAGCAAAGGAGAAATTTTCGTGATATTTTTTTTTGGGAAAAATATGTTTTTAGTATCTGTGCTTTGTAAAATTATTAGTTTTAGTCCTTGTACTTTACTATTGAACATTTTAATTCCTGAACTTTTAAAAATCAGTGTTTTTAGTCCCTTAAGAGTTAGGACAGACGCCATGCAGGAAATGATGTTAATAATGTCTATCCTGGGGGCTAAAAACGCTTATTTTTAAAAGTTCAGGGACCAAAATGTTCGATGGTGAAGTATAATGACTAAAATCAAGAATTTTACAAAGTATAGAGACTAAAAACATATTTTTCCCTCTATTTTTTCTACAAGAACAAGACATCAAGTCAATCAATCTAGAAAACAATGTAACATCATTCACAATGTGACACTTAACAACATTGCACCAATCTAGCTAAATAAGAACCAAGGCATGCTGCTCATGTTCAATAACATGCTATATGGCTACATTAAAATATCTTGGAGCAAGAAAACATAGTTATAATAATCCAATGAGGAAGAATGGAACCGAATGCAGGGCTTCTTTTTGAGTTGTGAAATAAATGAATAAACATACAGGTTAATTTCTGACATTGTACCCTAGAGTCCTATGCATAGCATTACATTTAGAAACCGAGCACAAAATTTTCAATTTCAACAACCGTAATAAATTCTGAACACAAGCTTCATTCAATAAACCAATACAATCAAGATTGATTAGAAGAATGAAGTAGGAAGAGTTAATAAAGAGAAAATGTTTTCTCTTTATTGTCTTTACCTACTTATAACACATTTTCTACATTACATAGTACCATAATAACCTACCATCCACTTTTGGCACGCCAGCAGTTCCATAAGGCCATAGAGATGCTGATTTCTGAACCCAGTTAGTTGATCTTAGGATACCCAGATAATTAACTCCATCATCTGTATTGTCCACCATCATATTTTAAATATTTTTTTTATGTATATTGGAGTGACTGTGTGAGAATTACGTAAAACAGAAAGAGGAAAGTTAATGTTATGGAAAAGAGTGGGAATAATAACTAATTTTTAAGTAGTAGACTTGAACAAGGGATAGAGGTGAAACTGGTAAACAAATGGTGAGAAAAGATTAAACCTGGGATAAAGAGGAGACCTATATATGTGCAACAAAGTTTTTTTGTAGTGCTACAATGCCAAGAGAAATAAAAATAAAGCATTATAGTTTCTGATTTCCTGTTTATAATTATGAAGTACATTTAGATAGGAAGATTTATTCCATTGACTGATTTCTACCAAAATCCCCAAAAGGAGATGGGAATCCAATAAAAAGATAAAACAGTAAGGGGAGGAGGGTAAGATATGAAGTCTTACTGTTTAATACAGAACTTAACGAGGTAATGTTTCACCTACTTTGGTACTCTTACTGAGCTAGGTTAATTTCCAACCAAGAGGGGTAGTAACAGTGAATGCTCTTACTGCAACCAGCATCAGAGCATATCAATGTCATAACACCAATCTTTGTTATCGTCATCAATCACTAGTGAGAAAACTGGTCAACAATTTCAAAAGGACAAAAATATTAATGCATGAAGGTTCATTTCTTGTTTATATTTAATGGATTCCAAACATTATATGACAATCATCAAGGATACATTGTTCTGAACAAAAATAAGAATATCAAGAATCAAATAGTTTCATCAATTCAATTCAATCTTATTAGTTGAGCTAACTTTCATTTGCATTAGTCATATAAATAATTAAACAATAAGTACAAGAAGAAACATAAAACTAATGATAGAGACTATAATAAAAGATATAAAGTAATGAAACGAGTGAATTTATATCCTCACGATTTTTCTCAAAATGAACATAGTAAATCTAAAAAAATAAAGAAGCTATTCCAATATTTTAATTTGGAAGACAAAATAAAATGGAGTTTAGACCAAATTAAACTCAGTTATAACTTATACTATTGATGCCCTCACTCTCAGGTCTCTGCAGTTAAGCAATCTCAATATACAGACAGCTGCTGCCTGTCCTTATTATGTTCTGCAATTGATCACCACCAAAATCTGTACCATTCCCATATTTATCACCATCACCCAACAAACTTGGTTAAGACCATCATCACTACTGCAAAGATCCTTACCACATCTCTACCAGCTTTTTGGTAGAAGGCTTAATATCTTTGACATTTCTCCACTTGAAATCAGAAATGCATTTCAGACTTTCATTGTACAAAGTTGTGAATAAGTAGCATCATTCATAAACAACACCAAAATAAAAGAATACAAAATTTGTTTCTAAACTAATAGCTTTCTGTCCAATTTCCTGGATCAGTGTGCCTAGGCAATGAGGGATTAAGAGCTTCACTTGCTACGATATGTAAATTGATAGATTAGAATAGTGAAGATAATCTATCTACTTTCATTGAATTATCCTTCCTTTTTTAGAAATTTTTTTTTTTAGAAAAACTTAATTATAATAAAATACTATATATCAAATTCATCATCATTCACTAAACTTTTATTTTTTTGTTTCCCGTTTTCATCTCAAAATTAAATCTAGTAAGCCATCCTGAGAAGAGGTAAAAGGTAAATTTAAAAATCTGCCAAGACAGGGAAGACCATCAATCTTGTGTAGTGGCTAAGGAGATTAATTTCTTAATTAATACAACAACATATTTTAATTGAGAAACAAAGGAACTGGCATAAAGAGGATATATAACATATCCAAAACATAAAAATAAAGAATGCAGCATAAGTTAATGTTATCTTTACCTGAAAAGGAAGAAGAAAGACAGAGAGATAAGAAACAATCACAATACTTTACTTTTATTACCAAACTCAATATTAAGCAGTGCAATGCAGTGCTACATATTCAACATAGCAAACTAGGAAATGTGCATTATCATGGTAAGTTATCAAATTGAAATTTAAAGAAATTCTTCTTTAACCATGAATGAAATGGTAAGAATATACAGCTTGTAACTACATCATTTAGTTTACTCTTATTAGCTTTATGTAGTAACGTTAATTCAGTTGAATATATCATGTTCATGTGTAGATTAGTTCACTTTGGATTAGCAATCAGTTTTTTGTCACTTTTTTGAGAGGGCTACTGATAAAAAACGATTACTTCTCAAAAATAAGTGGTAGCTGAACATGCCCTAATTGCATAACCAACCAAGCCACCATACAATTCTATCAAGCTGCAAATTTTCTTCCAAGATTGAGCAATCTCGCGGCTACTATAATTTACACAAAAAATTAAGCAACTCCACTAGTAATGCTGAATCTGAATACGTGAGTTATTCACAACTAGCTGTCACATTGAGCAGGAGAAGTGCCATTCTGGCCTCATGCAGTTGCTTCGTATTTCTTCTAAAGATCAAGCAACTGATCTTTTCACTAAGGCTCTGTTACCTGCTCCTTTCAGCAAACTCCTTACCAAGCTTGGTATGGTTGATCTTCACCAAACCATCCGCTTGAGGGGAGGTAATATGCGTGTTATTCAGAGCTAGTTGTGCACGTGTTTTTCTTTTCACAGTCATGTGGTCCCGTGGAGTTACAGCAGCACTGCTCTTTCCCATTTGCACCTTTATTCTTGCATAACTCTTCTTGTATTCACATCAGTAAAAATCAATGAGAATGGTTAATTCATTATTCAATTAATTTCCTCTCATGAAGCACTTCCATTAATGTTCCATGCTGCATTAGGGAAGGGGAAGCACTCTCTTAAGACTACAAAGCTATTTAAATTTTAGGCACAAATAAAGGTCATCAAGATATCGATTGCTATATCTTCTCTAACTTCCTGTGTTAGACATAATTTTTTTTAAAATATCATAGGCTTTGTTTCAAGCCAAAACCAGAAATCTAAGTTGTTTTGGAGAATAAGATAATGTTCAATTTTCACTCTTTCATGTACTGAATTCATAGTTGACAGCATCAAGCATTTGAAGAAAGTTATACTTATACCTACTAAATTGTTGCATCTTGCTACCAACATTTTCCGGATATGACAATGAAAGAGAGATAATAATTTCAAAGCTATCTTCGGAAAGGATTAGGTGGGTAAAAGACCAAGGTAACTAAGCATTTATTCTTCATCAATTAGTGCTTCTTAGAAAATACATGCTTCCTCTAGATAAAAGGGTTAAAAGAAAGGTGGGGGAAATACCTATAGCTTTCACAATCATCATCCTAGCATATTTAATATAATTTTTTTTTATCATGACAAAGGCATAAGCAACTTACATAAACCAACATAACTTTGGCACTTCCACTCAGACTTTTAAGTTCATTTTGCTAGATCTTTCAAGGATATTTTTTTAAAATTTATTTTATTTCTTTTGTTGGACGGCAGGTGAATAGAGCAACCCCCTCATTCCAACATGTGCCAAAATTCAACATCTTTGTGTTTTCATTTTCAAATCTCTATCCTAGTAACAAGTAGTACAACATAATGACACAATTATCAAAGAGGGAAGAAAAATGAGCAAACTAAAAAATCAACATCAACAACACTCAGAACAACTAGCTCAAGTTGTTCACCACTAAATACTAGTTCTAGAATGCAAAGCTTCAAAGGCACAAGGACTAAAGGAACAGCTACCAAAATTGAAAATGACAAAAACCCATTTTTTTAACAATGAACAAAAATCAAAACTTTTTTGGTGGGTCACATTAATTTTGACCAAAATTTGTCATCTTTGGCGATCACTGGAGATGGAGAAGAGAAGGGTTACCGAACAAAGATTAAGAAGTCGTTTGTCGGCATTGACTGCGAAAATTGGGTTTGCTTCAAATTGCAATTTTGAAGAGAACAACAAAGCTTTGTGCTGAAACGTTTGTGTGATCGATCAGCATCATCACTATTTGTCCCCAAAGTGTCAGCTCCATCACCATCACGCCATAACCACCCCAAGGACTCTCGCCATGTCTGACCACCATGATGAGAAAAATTAATCCAAACTACAAAGTACAAACCAATGAAGTTTATAATTTTTCAATGAGTATTAAGTGATTTAATGTGTGTTTTATTTTATTAACCATTAAAAAATTCTAATAATTAATTAATTTATTATTATTATTAGGCTTATGCTTTTAGTACTAATTTGAAGTAAATTTGTTTTTATCTCCAAATTAAAAAATATATATTTTAGTCCTTCAAGTTTAAAAAAAACACTTTTTTAGTTTAGTCCCACCACGTAAACCAAAATGGTGACATGTGTTGTTAGCATTCGACATGTGTTTACTTAACATTGTCTACTTGACACGTGTCTACTTTCGTTCATTAATGTTGTCGGCTTCTAGAGACTAAAAACATATTCTCCTAAAAATATATTCAATTTGAACGTTATCTCAGGAACTAAAAACATATTCTCCTAAAAATATATTCAATTTGGTTCCTTTATTTTTAAAAGTTTCAATTAGGTCTCTTATTTTTTAAAATGAGTTCAATTTGTTCCCATTTTAAAAATGTTTGAAGCTAACATAAGAGAAATGGGACCAAATTGAATATATTTTAAAAAAAAATAAGGGACTTAATTGAATCTTTTAAAAATAAAAGGACCAAATTGAACCAATTTTAAAAAAAAAAGGACCTAATTGAACTTACTAAATAAATTAAGGGACTAAAAAAATAATTTAACCAATTATTATCATTGTTGTTGTTGTTATTATGATTATTATTATTATTAAGTTTGTGTTTGAAGATTGGGAAGAATAAATGAACAAATTTTAGGTAATTTATTTTATTAAATATATTTTAAAAAGCCTTTTTTTAACAATAAAATTATACAAAAATATATGAAATTATTTATAATAATTAATTTTATACTAAAAATTATTTATTAAAAAAATGAAAAACTGATTTGATAACTTTTAATTATAAATTATAAAATTTCATTTATGATTAAAAAAATCTTATTTTTTTCCATTCATTTTAATGTTTTATCAAACATATTATACTTAACCTTGAATGCTTGTGAAAGGCTTGCAGGTTAAGAGAATATTGTTTGAAGGGACTATAAAGGCTAGGAGAATATTAAGTGCAACCCTAGGATGTTTAGTAAACTGGTTGAGGGAGCAGTCTGCAAAGGCTTGAGAAGAATACTAGGAAAGCTTGAGGAGGCTTGAGAAGAAAGAACACCTTTGTATTTGGTGCTTGTGTAAGTGGAAATCCAACAATATAGGGACTAAATGTAGTCCAAGATTTATGGGTGAACCAATATAAATTTTGTGTGTGTTGTCTTCCTTTTCTTCATGTTTCTCATGCATGTGTTTGTTACAAATTCATTATATCTTTTGAAAGGGCCTTTCAAAAAAAAATTATATCGTTTGAAAGGTCTTTAAATTGAAACTGAGTTAACATTTCTATACTTAAAAATGGATTTTCAAAGAAGCTTTTAACTTCAGAAGCAACATCAATTTTTAATAGAAAAATCATATTCTAATAATAAGAAACAAAATCTAAAACTTTTTGAGAAATAGTTTTCATAAGAAATCTAATATTCATAGAACTATTCTTTATTATCTTATTTAGGAAAATTTTCCTTTTAACAAACTTCTAATATCCAAGTTATAAAGTTGAGAAGAAATATCAAAAGCAATGAGTTAACTGTGCAGAAAAGGCCAAAGTTAATTGAAAGACACTAGCCAACCCCCTTTCTAGTGACCAATTGACCCACTTCAAAATTTGTCTTTTATATTTCTTACATATGTAAAAGGGTATTTTGGTTATTTTCATGGTGTTCTAGATTTGTCCGAGTCCAGCTCCTCATAAAGTATACATTTTGTAACACTGTGATTTTCTTAATTATATGATTAAGTGATTTTAATTAAATTGTAAAAATAATTAAATTTATTTTATGTTGTTGAAAAATATAAATCAAGTAGATGATGTTTTATGTTGTCTGTAAGAGGTGGGTTGAGTTGTGTTGGGCTTTAGTGAAAGGGGGCCCATTTCCTTTCTCCCCTTTGAGCAGCCAATACCCAAGAGAGCCATTCTCATTTTTTCTCTCTTTTCCCAAGTGCTATCTTTTCTCTCTTCTCTCAAGAGCTCTTTCTTCTCTCATATTCTTCTCCACCCACAAGGGGCTTTCTCAAGAAATAGGACTTGTTTTCCCTTCAAGACAAATTATCTCTTCTTCTCTCTTGAGTGTGTGGTTCCTCCTATTTTGCACAATCCACAATCTTGGTCCCTCTATTTTAAAATAGAGACATTTAGTCCCCAATTTTGTAAAATCCGTAATTTTAGTCCTTTTATCAAATTGAAAGCATTGACAGTTAAGAGATTAATGTTGACCTTGACGTGATCCAAATATAGTGACGTGACACGAGATTATTTATTTATTTTTTAATTATTTTAAATATTGAGTAATAATTATTTTTTAATCTATGTCACTAAAGCACATGTCACGTCGAATTTAATGGTTGGGATAGTCGTGAGTCCCTAATATAAAAATCACAAGTCTTAATCATTTATTTTAAACTAGTTCTATGTTGTTGAAGCACATGGCACGTCGTAGTCAAATAAATGATATTACCTTTTTTTAAAATATATTTTTCATCAATTATTCTACTCAGTATTTAAAATAATTAAAAAATAAATAAATAATTTCATGTCTCATCACTATATTTAGATCACGTTAAGGTTAACGGTAATCTATTACTATAACGATCAACGCTTTCAATTTGATGGAAGGACCACAATTACAGATTTTACAAAATTGGAGAACTAAATGTCTCTATTTTAAAATAGGGGGACCAAAATTATGGATTATGCAAAATAGAGGGACTAAATGTCTCTATTTTAAAATAAGGGGACTAAAAATGCGAATTGTGCAAAATAGAGGAACCAAAATTACATTTAAGCCATAAAAATATTAATTAAAAAAATTACTACAAGTAAATTGAAAATTCACGCTTAAATAATTCAAACTTAACATTAAAAGTATCCACACATAATATTAAAAATATAAAATATAAAATATAAAATTATTGTAAGTTATAACATAAATCTTTTACTGTTAGTGTTAGTTTATGGAAAATATTTTTTTTTTTTACAGAAAAGTATATATATAACATAATTATTTATTTAAGTAAGTTATTTTAATTACATTAATATATATGGTAGGTGCGGGGCGGGGTGGGGCGGGTATTATAGTACCCGTACCCGCACCCATACCAGCGAAAAATTAAGGGTAAATACCCGGCCCCAGCCCCAGCCCCAGCCCCAATAAGCGGGTATTTACCCGACCTGCTTGCAGATATTTTTGCGGGTACCCATAGGGTCCAGGTACACTTTGCCATCCCTACTCAAATTCTTTTTAATGTGAGAAATTGGAAAAGTGATCTTCATGAAAGTTGTAGATAATCTTTTAGTTTCAAATAAGAACTTAAGATGATCCTAAATGCTTTGAAAGTAAAATCAAATATTTCTTATGGATGTTTTCTAAAGTGAACAAAAGTGTGGCTTATACTTGATATTATATTGATGTTGAGATGATTATGTTGTTCTTAAGGTGTTTATACTATGTTAGGGTGGTTGCAATACTGTTGCAATAATTATGTTTTGATGAGGTGAATGTATTATTTTTGAGATGTATATGAATTATTGATGAGATGATGATGATGATGATGATGAATGATAATCTTGTATTGTAATTGTCCCTATATGTTGGAGGGTTAGCTATGTCCTTTGGGAAGGTTTTTATTGGAAAATGGTATACTTGGAAGGGTGCGTTTCACGCCCTCTAACCCACTAAAGCAATCCGGGGGTCTCACCTAGTGGGATATCTTCCTGAGTACCGCTCCTATGTTTTTTTAACTTCGAATGGCGTGTCAGAGTGATGAAAATTACTTTCCCAAAAGGCATAGTTTACCCTTTAAGTGTATATGGGATGGATTGTTGGTGGTGGTGAAACTTGGTTCCTTAAGACAGACCATAGATGAGATGGGGGATACGGAGGTGCTGTACCCAGGACCATAAGGAATCAAAGTATCATATGATGTGGTGTTTAGTTGTTGGTTGTGAGTAGGCACGTATGTTGAGGGTGCTTGGTGGGCCCTTAACCTAATGCTGGGTGAATTTGCAGTGGCTAACGCTGAATGAGCCTATATAATAGATGGGTGGGCTAATCCCTATAAAAGTTAAGGTCTTTGCAAGTCTTACCGAGGTAAGTCACTACCCACACTCATTTATTTTCGATAAAGCCACAATTCATCCACAGGATTAATCTAGGTCTCCCCAAATGGTCAGAGAGACGACTATGTTAAGGGATGTACTTAGGTTAATTGCTCATGTGGTGTAAATCTCCATGGAGTAGAGTCTGTCATTGGTGTTGATGATTGGTGTACATGATGATGATGATTGATGGACACGTGATGATAACAATTGATGGTTGATGTATGAAGTTGATTCTTGATTGTGATTCGTAATGATTGAGAATGAGATTCCCTGTTTATGTGAGATGAATGTTACTATTTTATTTACTTTCAAATGCGATGATTTAAATATGATAAAGCTTATAAAATTGTTAATTGTTGATGTTTTAAATTGTTTTAAGTATGTCTGTCTTTGGTAAGCTTACCCTTGCGTTGTGGCACATGTGGTTGTGACTATGATGATCTCGAACTTCGTGTTCGTGAGAGTAGATGGCTAGGAGGTGGATCTTTTCCTTAGAGGCATCATGGATGAACGTGCATGGACGTGAAGATGTGATCCTTTTCTCTCGTTTTGATTAGTTTTATGTATAGTGTTGACCAACTCAATTGTTTAGGGAGTTTATCTTTTATAGTGTTATATATATGTCTATATAGACGCGCGTAGGGTTGCTCTGATGTTGTACCTTATGATAACCTATTGAAGTGTCATAAGACACGTGGTTTTTATTAAGTTGTTTATGTTATATATGATGTTTTATCTTGTAGTTTTGGTTTTTAGTTTTTGGCTTTTGAAATGCGAAAAGAAAACGAGTATTTTCATAAATAAATTAATTGAAGAGTTTGAACTAAATTTAAATAAATTCTTCCGCTTTGTTAGTTATCTAGTTGTTATGTAATGACAGCGGGTCGTTACACATTTGATACTGAATAAAATAATATTAATTTATCCAAAAATGTCAAACTTGCACTAAAGATTTCCTAACCTCAAGTATGATTAATTGACACTAATCAAACTTAGTTGACACTAAAAAAAAAAGGTTTATCACTTATAGAAGCCAAGGTCGGTCTACACTTTCTACTAAGAACATAACCCAATTCACAATTGAACTGCTAGCTCAAATTTGAGCTCCAAGCAAGAAATAATTCAAGTAACTAAATTTTAGGGGTTATCATTAAGTTTTTTTATTTAGTTAGTGATTCATACAATAATTAGTAAACACAGGAAATTCAAGGTGTTACATAATGCATTTATGTTACATTTTATAACTTCTATTTTAGAAAACTTAAAATTTATCCATAGGAGTTTGTCATCATAAAGGTGAAGATTGTTAAGGTTAGACACCTCTTGATATGATTTTTTAATTATAATAACAAAATGTTAAGAAACAAATTTTAAGTGTTATGAATTATGATTTTAATGGTTTAGCTTGAGAATGTGTTTTAAGAACATGACAAATCATCATTTAGAAGAACACATCACCAAGAGCATAAATTAAGTTCAAGAAGCATCTCTCTAATGTATGCAAATGTCTAGAATCATAAAATGGTAAAGTTTGCATCTTCTAGAAGTAATATATCAAAAGGACAATTTCCAAAAGCATACACTTTATACTTATTTTCGGAATATCAAAGTGCAACATTAGAAACTACAAATGATCAGAAATAATATTATAAGATGGAATCTTAATAGAAGATAATCAAAGGGTGCAATATTAGAAGCTATAAGTGACAAAAGTTGTATCAAAATCTACAAACTTAACAAGGACTTAAGAAGCAACATCAACATTGTTCCAAAAGCAGCACAAATGTTGGATTAAAAGAAGCATCCTTAGGTTTATGTTTAAAACTATTCCAAAAGGAAAATATCCCTTTACATGACCTATACTAATGTAAAAAAGGCAAAGGAAATAGAGGAAGACTTATTGGAATTCACTAAAACCCTCCAAAAGTATAATGTAGGCATTCTATGGAGATTAATTCTTCAAAAGCTAACTTCCTGACAAACATTAGAAGTTGTTAGAGAAATTCATGAAGTAAGTCCCACAGCTTAACCAGATAAACATTCTTGAATCTCATTCAATAGCAAAGGATTTTCAAAAGGAATGATTATTTAAGCATTAAAAGAGAAGATTTTATAAGTAGAAGTAGTCAAAAAGTTGCTACAATGAAAGTGACATGACATGAAACTTCTGAACAAGTGCGACTAACCTTTTAACATCTATAAAAACCTAGTTTAAGGTCTAAACCTCTATAAAAGACTATTCCATGAAGAAACTCGTCAAGGGAAGGAAGTGTAACACACTTGTTCACCAAATCTACAAAATCCAAGCTTCTAAGGACAAAAAGTATCTTTTGAAGAGATTCCTTTCCTTGTAAATCACTTCAGTTCTATTATTATTCATTTGTAATATCTTAATAGTGTTTGTCAGCTTTGTTTCATATTATGTATCCACTCATTAAGTGTTAGAAATAACATAAAGTTTATATTTTTGAAGAAGATTGTGCTTCTCCAGAGGCTAATTAACGAGGATTAGTGTTATTGGAGGTTTGCACCAAACTAACTAGGTGAGTTAGTGTTGGTGGACAACTCGTGGAGCTATTGCTTAGACTGTAGAGACTTGGGAAAAGAATACTTATTGTTGAGAAGCATGTGGAGGCTTGTAAAAGAATACCTTATTTAATTTGGAAGTGATTACAGTGAAAAATACCTACTGAGGTAGGGACTAAACATAAAATGAGTTATGGTTAAACCAGTATAAAAATTTTATGTGCAGTATCTTCTTACCTCCACTATTAATTTCTTCACTTTTACTATCATTATTTAGCTTTTAAACATACCTCTTTACTATGACATGTTGTTTTGAGCATTAAAACAAGTCTTATATCAATTATTTATCTTATATGCAACATTTCATTTAAATTTGATTTAATTTCCCATTTTAGAATCAACATTAAATTCCAAAAGCAACATTCTTAATATAGATTGTTAATATCTTGCTTCTAAACACATGTATAAGAAGCCAATTCATTTGCTCCAATAGTTAAGAACCCATAAGAACATTAAGAATCCATAAGAATTGAGTTAAGCAACCTCATTAGTGATGCTCTTTTACATTTATAAAAAGTTAGAATGTTATGCAACCTCCTATATATATATATAGGAGGGATCTAATTACACCGGTGTAACTTGATCAACTATTACACCATTCAATAACTTGATATAGAATGTTATTTTTATCGATCTTACCGTTGAATTATATCTACATATTACCAAGATTGTCTGTGTTAAATTTTGTCAAAATTGAACAACAATAAGAAGGTAATCAAATGATCCATATTTTAGTATATTTTGAAAAGTTTATATTACATCGATTTTAATCTATATGAATGAGGTAGCAAATAATTTTGGATTAGTATGAAATTTTGTATATATGATCTACGTGAAAGGAACTTTCAATCCAACAGTGAGTTTTAAGAAAACATCATCTAATTGAAAGTTATTGAATGGTGTAATAGTTGATCAAAGTTACACTAGTGTAATTTGATCCCTCCTCATATATATATATATATATATTAAACATTGATTTAAAAACTATTATATAATTCTAATGAAAGGATAATATAATGTCTTTTACATATATATTTTATATTGTATTCTGATATCATCTAATCCATCTCAAATATAGAAAAGATAGCATATATACTATCTAAGGATAATATTGTCTTTTACACACACACACACACACACACACACACACACACACACACACACACACACACATATATATATATATATATATATATATATATATATATATTATGTTATGATATTATTTGATTCTCCTTTTTTTTACTAGTATTTGATTCTCCTTAAACATAAGATAACAAATATACTACTAAATATATTATCCTTTTATATCCAATTAGTATATAATTTTTTTTATATTTTAATATAACTAATTCAATAATAATGCATGGATCATTCAATAGCTTTTACACATATATTTTATATTATATTATGATATTATTTGATTCTCCTTAAACATAAGATAAGATAACAATTTTTTTTTGAAGAGGAGAAAACTCATCATTTCATTAATAATTATAGACCAGGGATGGATTTAAGGGGGGCTAGCAAGGGCTTTAGCACCCCCCCCCCCCCCCCCCCCCCCCCCCAAACTTCTTAAAGTGTATATATAATTAATATATACTAATTAATATTATATAATATATATATATATATATTACTTCCAATAAAAAAAATAATATATATTAATTAATAAATCTGATAATATATGTTACTAGTTATATACTAATCTTTTTTATAATATATATTGCCACTAATTATAATTTAACCCAAAGAGATAAATATGCTAATTAATAGATATGATAAAGATAACATCTTTATAGTTTCCATCAATTGTTATTACCTATTCTAATTATGCTTTGTGTATTATTAGTCTCATTTATTTGTCTATATATCTAACTATTAACATTAATTATTATTAGTATTATATTATAAACATATCTATATATAATTGTTATAAAATTTGATGACTTTTAGTTGTTGTTGTTGTTATTATTATTATTATTATTATTATTATTATTATTATTATTATTATTGATGAGTTTGTTTCTCTTTTTAATTGTGAGATTATTATTGTGAGTCCTATTTTATTGTTATTGTATTTGTGAGACCGAAAAGTCTTTCAAAACTTAAAAAAAAAAATTAGTATGAGTTATAAATACATGTATTTCCTTCTTGAATAATTTGAAATAAAAATCAATTTAAATTTTACGTGTAAAACTAATAAATAATTTTATAAAATTCATTATTTATTAAATATTTATTTGTTAGAAGTTAGATATTTAAATAATTAAAGTACAAAAAAAAATTTCAGCCCCCCTTTGATGGTTTTCTGGATCCGTCCCTGTTATAGACTAAATACATGATAGGATATAATTAGAAACATGGTGACTAGCGTAAAATCTAGACGCCATAGCAAGCTCATGAGCGACTCGATTAGGTTGTCTTCTAATGAAATGAATCATGACGTTTTGGGAAGTATTAAGCAGCTATGTACATTTGTTCACAATAATTCCAAACTCAGTATAATTTGGCTTATAATGCAACAAACAATCAACTGCATACTTGCAGTTAGTCTCCACAATGACATTTTGCAAGTTCATTTCTGAGATCCATGTTAATGCATGCAGCAGTGCAATAGCCTCAGCTTCATGAGTAGATGGAGAACCTTGATTCCACAGTGTTTTTGATTTGATAAAAGAACCATCACTATTTCTAAAGCAACTTCTAATTAACAAAAGGTTGGGAAGGCATATGCATGATTAGTAAATTCTAAAATATCCTATTATTTTGTTTTAAAAAAACAAATTTAAAAAAATAAAAATCTTAAAATCACATGAAAGACATAAAAAAGTTTTAGGAAATAAGATAGTTGACTAAATATATCATATAAAATATGTAATTTTAATTGTTAAAAAATATAATAAAATTCATAATGCTATCTAATGGATTTTTGGGATATATGTAATATAAAAGTTTTATAAATACATTATTATCATCAATCATCAACCAATCAATCAATCAATCATCTATCTATCTATCTATCTATCTATCTATCTATATCTATTCTATCTATCTATCTATCTATATATATCTATCTATCTATACCATATACAAAGTAACTTCTTCCTATAATCTCTATTAGCCACATGTCATCATAGTACAGCATTTGTGCCACATGTCATCATATTAGAACATTTAAACCTAAAAGGCTTACATGTCCACTTCTCCTTATTGTATGCATGTCCATTAAATTATTAATTATAATTAGTCCAACAATTAAGCGATTATCAATTTAAAATGATCGATCAAATAAAAAAAAATTATTATGTATAGAAATAATTTAAGAATGCAATCATTTTTAGAAATATTTTAATATGAAATATATTTTAAGAAATAATCATTATTATTATTATTAATCTATAATAATAATAATAATAATAATAATAATAATAATAATAAATCTATGAATCCACATACAGGTTTGGAGTTGATGTGGCAATTCAAGGTTGGTTTCCAAGTTTCGGATGACACGTGTCATCATATAGTGCTTTGTAGCTGGTTACTCAGATTACAAACCACATTTATGTCAAAATATAATTTGAATTCAAATTTAATCTAACATATTAATTAATTAAATGATATTAATTTTTTTAGTTATAATTTATAGGTATAAATTTGAAAGAAAAAATAGAATTCCTGAAATTAATTAAAGATAATTTATACATTTAAATTTATACTTGTTAATTAATTTAAATCAAATTAATTAGGATACCCAAATCTACATATATTAATTATAGTTTTGAGTACCAAAATCAATTCCCTTTCAATAATATTTTAATTATAGTATTAAATAAACGTGATTATGCGAATATTTGAATTTTTATCTTAATTTGAATTTCAAATTTAAAAATCTTTTAGCATATGTAAATATTTAAACACATTAATATTTATTTTTTATTGTAATTATAATTAAATTTTGAAAATAATTTATTTATGACAATAATTTAATATAAGGTTCAAGGATCAACAAAATATAAATATTAATATTAAATTAAAGTATGATTTTATTTAATATTTTTTTTATAAATTATTAGGTATTATTTTTAAATTAATTTGTGAGTATAATTCTTTCTGCATAAGCAGTGTTTAATTAATTAATATATAAAATATTTAATCGTTAAAAAATAATTTAAAAAGTTTTAAAGAAAGAGTTAATTATGATTTTAATGTATATCTCCGTATTTAATGTTAACTAAAAATAGTATAATTAAAATAATTAAAAATAAAATGTTTTTTTTGCAAGATAATCAATTAAAAAATTAGAATATAAAAAATTAAATAGTAGTAGCATTTAAATATAAAAAATAAAAGTATTTCAAAATACATATAAAATATAAAATAAAAATATATTTAAATTGTATTTAAAAATTATTTTGTTGTGGACATTTGAATTTTAAATTTTAAAATTCTTTTTTAGTGGATTTTTAATAAAGGTAACTATTACACATTTTTTTTATCTTTATTATATTGTGATTTGAAAATAAAATTTGTAAAGATATTATATCCATTTTGAATAGTTATTTCCATAAACTATTGTCCTAATTAATATATGATATGATATGATTACTTTCTGAAATCAATTAAAAGGCTATATAATACCGCTTTTGTGTTTATGTGGTGGGTATATGTAGTCCACGTTTTTTTTATTGGTCTATAAAGCTGTCTGGCGGAATGTGAAGGGATTCCTGTAATTGTCTATAAAATTGCCTGGCAAAATATAAAGGAGTAAGAAGAACAACGCAGACTTATTTTATTATACACAAATTTGTAAGTATTGTGGAAACAAGCTCATTGGAGATTTTCATGTTTTTGTTTATGAGCAGCATGTTACTTTGGGCTTTATTATTTCAATCTTCATCTATGTACCTTTTAACTTCAAGTCTGTATCGTAGTTTATATTAAGGTGGAAATAAAATGTTTCTCTTTGTCTATAATTTTTTTTTTGTTTATTTATTTGCTCACTGATAGTTTTTTCCAATGCTTATGCACTTTTCTATTCTCATTATGCACATGCAGTTTGTGTTAGGTTCTAAGACCTTGGACGATGTCCAACCCCTCGAATTTCGGTTTTGATGATAATAACTAAATGATAAATTTTGAAGTATCTAATGATCTAGTTTGAGTGTTATAAGATTTACATCGTCCAATCCCGCAATGGTATTGTATCTCTCAAACCTGGATTGTATGTTTTAATAAAGAAAGCGTCCAAATGTGTTTTATAAAGAACCCTACAGGCAGCGTCCAATGCTCCTGTGAGAGCAAGCGTCCAACGCTTGAATAACACTCACTGTTGTTACTATCTTGAAAATACGTTTTCTATGATATAAGGCAATGTTCACTCTCTCATATTTTAACATGCCATTCTGTTTGATCTTTTCGAATAGTACTGAACAGGAAAAGAAGAAGCTTCTCTCTGCAGAAAAAGTACGAGTAGGAGAGGCGCTACAAGTACGGCTGTCACATCCATCACTTCACTCTAAGTCAAAATGTGACAACGGCCATATGCTACAGAAAGAATCGCTCTTGGAAAAGGAACAGATCCCTCAACGGATATCTTTCAACAAGCTTCCTATATATAGAAGAATGAGCTCACATATCAGATTGACGGAAATTGAAAAAGAGCTGAATCCCTGTCAAAACGACTGGACGATCATAAGCGAAAAGAGCATTCATCTTAGCTTTGCTAAGCGAGTCTATATACTCATTCTTATTGTAATATCCTCTCAGTGAGAGTTAAATTTTACTTACAATATCAAACAATTCTGTTTGGAAAGCCAGAAGTGGCTTAGTGTTAAAGAATACTTGGGTTTTGTGTTTAATCTCAAGGGGAGATTAAAGGTGTGCCAGAAGTGGCCTAGAGAATACTTGTAGCCAGAAGTGGCAAAGTTAGAATACTTGAGAGTAATCAGATTTTGATTAGTAGAACCCTTCAAAAGTTTTTGAAGGAGAACTGGACGTAGCTCAGTTGAGTGAACCAGTATAAAACTAAGTATTCTATTCTCTCGCCCTCTAGCTTACTTGCATTTCTTTTAAACTATCTCTTCAACATACTACGAAAAGGTTTCTATACACCTTTTATCTAAGTTTATCTATTACGTGTATTTAAACGAAAAAGAAGAAGAGTAGTTTCTTTGGACTGTTGTTTTTAATCGGCTGGACGATAGCTTGTTTTTCTGTTTTACTAAGTTTCTGTAAAACGTAAAGATACACTATCTTCACATTAGCTAAAGTTTTCCAAAGAAATTTTAAATACACTATTCAACCCCCCTTCTAGTGTATTTCTCTACATTTCAGTTGGTATCAGAGCTCGACCTCTTGGGTTGAGTTCTTAACAGTACAGAGGAAAGATCCTGAGAAAGATGGAAAACGAAGGACAAGCTGTGAACAGACCACCACTCTTCAAGGGTGTCAAATATGACTACTGGAAACAAAGAATGATAGCATTCTTTGAATCTAGCCATATTGACATGTGGGAAGTTGTGGAGATGGGCGATTATATTCCACTTGATGCAAGCCTCAACGAAATCCCAAAGGCTAGATGGACGAAAGAGCAAAAACAAAGATTTTATCTCAACTCCAGAGCCAGAAACATCATCATGTGTGCACTAAGCGAACAAGAATACAACAAGGTGCACAGTCTCAAAAGCGCAAAACAAATGTGGGACACTCTTGCATTAACATATGAGGGTTCCACTCAGGTAAAACGTAACAAACTCAGTCTCCTTACTCGTCAATATGAGTTGTTTAGTATGGAAGAAAACGAGGACATACAAAGTATGTTTGGACGGTTTCAAACCATACTAAATGAACTTAGAGCACATGGTAAAGATTATAATAACTATGAACATATTGACAAAATTCTAAGAAGTTTGCCTAGGAAATGGAGACCACAGGTTACAGCTTTGAGAACAAAGAAGGAACTGGATGATATGTCCTTAGAAGAACTCGTGGGAACCCTCAAGGTGCATGAACTAGAACTGCATCAAGACAGTGATGGTAAGAAAAATAAGTCTCTGGCGCTCAGCGTCCAGAAGCCAAGGAAAGCATCATCGTCCAAAGCCATGCAAGCTGAAACATCATCAGACGAACAATATGAAGATGATGACTCAGACGAGAATGATGAACTATCCTTTATATCCAAAAGGATACATGCTATGTGGAAAAAGAAAGGTGGATCCAAATGGAGAAACCTGAAGAGGAAAGACTTCAAAGAAAAGAAGGAGAAGAGTCCAATTATATGCTACGAATGCAAAAAGCCAGGACACTTCAAATCAGAGTGCCCAGATCTTGACAAAAGCAAGGACAAGAAGAAGAAATTCTTCAGCAAAGGAAAGGGCAAGAAAGTTCTGATGTCCACATGGGAAGACCTGAACGATGACTCATCATCGGACGAGGCAGAAGAGGAGGAAGCACACATATGTCTGATGGCGGACACCTCAACTGATTCCTCTGAGCCAGAAGAAGAAGATGAGGTAGATTCTAACTTAGATTCAATTCAAGAAGCTTATCATGAACTACTTTCAAACTCTTCTATCTTGTCAAAGGCTTATAGAACTTTAAAGAAATCATCCAAATCACTTTCAAAAGAAAAAGAAGCTTTAGAAGAAAACGTTAGACAACTGGAAAGTGAAAAGGAGGATTTACAGAAAAAGTTTATAGAGCTCTCAAGGCAAAATGAAACTACAAATATGGAGAGGCGAACTCTCTGGAATGATGCTGCTCAATCCTATAAATCCTATAAGGATTCAATGGATAGAGAAAGAAATCTTTCCATAGAGATTCGAAATCTCAACGCAGAAAACAAAAGGCTAGTTGAGAAGCTTCTGAAAGTTGAAGCAGATACTTCCTTAAGAGGTCAACCACATGATGTTGTAAAACTTCATGAGGAAATTGACAGCCTAAAGAAGGATCTGTCAAACTTTGTCAAGGGCTCTGACAACCTCAAAAAACTTTTAAAATATGAAGGTTGTAAGAGACCAAATGACAGGTCAGGACATGGATACAAGGGAAAGAAATATATTCATGATGAGGAAACAGATGTTTGCTACTTCTGTGGGAAACCTGGACATATAACGTCCAAATGCAGACACCTGCCTAAGAGGGGAGCATTCAATACCCTTCGAGCTAACAAAAAAGGACCCAAGTCAATCTGGGTACCTAAGGATAAAATTGTTCCTGTTGCAGACATGCTTAACAGCAGGAAAGAAACTCCAATCATGGTACCTGGACAGTGGGTGCTCACATCACATGACGGGAGAAAGGTGTATGTTCCAAAGCCTCCTACCCAAGACTGGTGGGACAGTCACTTTTGGAGGGAATCAGAAAAGGATGATAGCTGGCGTAGGTAAGATTGGTATACCACCCTATCCTTGTATTGATAAAGTTCTTTATGTTAAAGGTCTTAAACATAATCTACTTAGCATAAGTCAATTATGTGACAGTGGATATGATGTTGCCTTTAACAAAGGTGAATGTACAGTCAAAAACTCTGATGGGTCCCTTCTCTTTACTGCAAAGAGGCAAGGCAATCTGTATAAGATTAAACTTGGGGAACTATCAAGTCAAAATGTATCATGCCTAGTTTCTGTACAAGAAAATCATTGGTTATGGCATAAAAGACTTGGTCATGCAAGCTTGAGGTTAATCTCAAAGCTGAACAGGCACAACCTCGTAAGAGGACTACCAAGTATGTCATATAAAGATGATCTTCTTTGTGAAGCTTGTCAGAAAGGGAAAAAAGTGAAAAGTTCTTTTCAAAGTAAAAACATTGTTTCCACTTCTAGACCTCTTGAGCTGTTACATATTGATCTGTTTGGACCCACAAGAACAGCCTCGGTAAGTGGTAAAAGATATGGATTAGTTATAGTGGACGACTATACTAGATGGACATGGGTCTTATTCCTATCCCACAAAGATGAGTTCTTTAAGGCCTTTTATAATCTCTGCAAAAGAGTTCAAAATGAAAAAGGAGTATGCATTACTTCGATCAGAAGTGATCACGGGGGTGAATTCGAAAACGAAAGTTTTCAAAGGTTCTGTGAGGATAATGGTATCCTTCACAACTTCTCAACACCTAGAACACCACAACAGAATGGTGTAGTTGAGAGGAAAAATAGGTCACTTCAGGAGATGGCCAGAACCATGTTAAATGATAATTCAACCCCTAAACACTTCTGGGCTGAAGCAGTGAATACTGCCTGTTATTTACAAAATAGAATCTATATAAGGCCGATATTGAAAAAGACTCCATATGAATTGTGGAAGGGTAGAAGACCCAACATATCCTACTTCCATCCATTTGGATGTCAATGTTTCATTCTAAACACTAAGGATAACCTGGGAAAATTTGATTCTAAGTGTGATGAAGGAACATTGCTTGGATATTCTGAAACTTCAAAGGCATATAGAGTCTATAACTCTATAACCTTAGTTGTTGAAGAAGCTATCCATGTGAAGTTTAATGACAACAAGCCTGATAAGGAATTATCAGAGCTGGACAAATCATTTGCAGATCTCAGATTGGACGATGCAAGTAAGTCATCAGATTCGTCCAACCATGATGTCTCAGTTGAAGAATCAAATGCACTACTGGACCGTCCAGTCGCAGAACAAAGAGAACCAACTGGACGTAACTGGCAAATGAAGAAACATCATCCACAGGAGCAAATCATTGGGGATCCAAAAGACAAAGTCAAAACCAGATCTTCACTTCAACGACAGCAAGGTCACGCAGCATTCATATCTCAAATAGAACCTAAGACTGTGGACGATGCCTTAGAAGATGAAGGCTGGGTCAAAGCAATGCAAGAAGAACTTGACCAATTTCAAAAGAACAATGTCTGGAAGCTAGTAGAACTCCCCAATGACAAAGAAGCTGTAGGAGCAAAGTGGGTGTTCAGAAACAAGCTGGACGAAGAAGGTAATGTTGTGAGAAACAAAGCAAGGTTGGTAGCTAAAGGTTACTCACAACAAGAAGGTATAGATTATACTGAAACTTATGCTCCCGTTGCACGTCTGGAGGCAATCCGCATTTTACTGTCATTTGCAGCTCATAGCAATATGAAGCTATACCAAATGGACGTAAAAAGTGCATTCCTCAATGGGCTTATAAAAGAAGAAGTCTATGTGGAACAACCCCCAGGATTTGAAAGTGATGCTTTTCCAAACCATGTTTTTAAACTTAACAAAGCATTATATGGATTGAAACAAGCTCCTAGAGCTTGGTATGAAAAACTCAGCACATTTCTGTCAGAAAATGGTTTTTCAAGAGGAAAAGTAGACACTACGTTATTTCGCAAAGACTACTCTTCTGATTTTATCATTGCACAAATATATGTTGATGATATCATATTTGGTGCCACTAATGAGTCTCTCTATGAAGATTTTGCCAAATTAATGCAAACAGAATTCGAGATGAGCATGATGGGTGAGCTGAAATTCTTCCTTGGACTCCAAATCAAACAAACTGAAAAGGGAATATATATACATCAGACTAAGTATGTCAAAGAGCTGCTAAAGAAGTACAAGTTGGACGATGCAAAACCAATGAAAACTCCTATGCATCCAACAACAGTTCTTGGACTGGACGACAACTCAAAGAAAGTAGATAATACTCTATACAGAGGTATGATAGGATCACTCCTGTACCTCACAGCGTCCAGACCTGACACCATGTTCAGCGTATGTTTATGTGGCAGATTTCAATCTGATCCAAGGGAAGTTCACTTAACTGCTGTTAAAAGAATCTTTCGATATCTTGCTGGAACCACTAACCTTGGGTTATATTTCAAAAGGCAGAAAGATTTCAGGCTAATAGGATATTGTGATGCTGATTATGCTGGAGATCGCATTGAAAGAAAAAGCACCAGTGGAGGATGTCACTTCATCGGTGGTAACCTAGTCTCCTGGACATGCAAGAAGCAAGGAACTATTGCTCTGTCCACTGCTGAAGCACAGTATATCTCAGCTGCAAAATGCTGTTCTCAAATCTTGTGGATCAAACATCAACTTGAGGACTACAACATATATGAGAGTAACATTCCTATCTTCTGTGATAGTAAAGCTGCCATAAATCTTTCTAAAAATCCCATATTGCATTCAAGGGCCAAACATATAGAAATTAAACATCACTTTATAAGAGACCATGTTCAAAAGGGAACTGTGGAATTACACTTTGTAACCACAGATAATCAGCTTGCTGATATATTCACCAAACCCCTTACTGAAGACAAGTTAATCCTTCTGAGGGACAAACTTGGCATGGACTCTGTAAAGGAATGATTAACATCTACATGATGCGTCCAATAAAACCATAGCGTCTAAGAGATGCATGGAGGGATACATGGTCCCCATGGACTATTCCCCCCAAGCAGAAAACCAAAGAAGAGAAAGACAGAGAACGCTTTCCGGTTGCATTCCTTACGCGCAATGATCAGAATCTCTGTAAAGAAGGTGATGTGATCCAGAGGCCTCTGCAAGAGCCTCTGAAGCGGCATTTTACTACTGCCTCAGCACCTGAGTGGACGAGGTATGTTTGCACTGAATCTTTGTCAGCTGCTTATTATGCTATGCCCAAAGGAACGATCATCAGCAATCCTCTGCCTAATTGGACGAGAGAAGTGTACCCATACTTAGTATGCATGCCTCATCCTTACATCTGTCCAACTGGAACTCAGCAGAGAGTGCGTCCAGCAGCAGAAAATCTGCAGAAGCCAGAGGTGGAAGTTGCCTCTCGATTCACCAAGACGGTTGCGGATCAGAAAGGGAAGGCTCCAAGGAAAAAGAAGGCACCGTCCAAAAAGTCTTCTGCTAACAAAGATATTGAGCTGGCTGCAGAATTGCAATTGGCAATTAAAGAAAGTCTGGACCCGTCAGTAACGCAGCAGCGTCCAGACGCAGGGTGGGTCAGGGATGTTCAAATCTGGACTCCAATCACAAAGTTCCTGCCTCTACCAGCTGGAACTCCAGTGCTAAACTTCCAGCTAGGCGACTATGATGATCTTGGAAAGCTTCTGCAACAAATGTACATTCCAAACCAAGCCATCGCCTACCCACCAAACATGCACATAAGCCGCGCGACAGATATAAAGTTCGTACCAGACAGAGTATGTCCTAGACTACCTGTATATGATGCTGGTCGCAAGAAAGGCTTCAAATTCTACGGCATTGAGATGCCCAGCAGGGAAGAGAAAGTTGAAACCCTGCAAAAATCCTCTCACACCTGGGGTCATTTATTTGATAAGTCTGGTAAGCTCGCACGTGAACTTGGAACCTTTGATTCCATAACCTTTTGGCGCCAGATATTATTGAACGATTCCCAGCAAGCCTCATCCTTAGGCAGTTCCAAGGATGACTTTGTTCATCCCCCTCATGGTATAGAAGTGCTGCGTCCAGTCAAGACTCACCATTTCTCAGACACATTTGCCTGCTTTCTGAAGGATTCAGATGATTATCTGGAGTTGATGAAGACTTTGCCAAAAATCAGAAGCAACAAAGTGTTTGACCTTAGAACATTGGATCGCACGGAGTTTGTGGAGGAACTCCAAACTCTACATGAGGAGTACCAAGCAGAAGAAGCCGCAGCAGTAGAAGAGGCTCGTCTAGAGCAGCTGGCTCTTGAGGCAGCTGAGATCGCAACCATAGAAAAGGAAGATACGGTTGCTAAGTCAAAAGCTACACAGGCGGAGCTGGATGAAGCATCTGCCAAAGTAACAAAGGTGCTAGCTCATCTTGACCTGGACTCATCAGTACCAGTGGACGTAGAACACTTTGTCACGTCACATGAAGAACCTACCGTCCAATCTGATAAGTCCGCGGATGATAGAGAGCTTGTTGTTGAAGCCTCCAAGCCTATGGAAGTCTCTACAGTACAGCCTATTGCTGAAGAAATCACCAGCTTCCCCATTGTTGATGCCTCTACTGAAGCACATTCGGGCACACATCAACTGGTTCCCACTGGATCTTCAAGTCCAAGGGGCATCAATCCCTTGCGATTTGCTGAACCACAAGGAGTCTCAGAAGATCGTGTTCACGAGATAGTGCAACAGGCTGTGAGGCAACAACAGCTGGAGACCGAAGTCGCTTTTCAAGCTTTTCAGCAAAGACAACAGGCTGAGGCTGATCAACATCGACTGATGCTGCAAAATGCAATCACTGAGCAGTTCATGAGTCTCTCCCAGACGCTTGTGAACCAGATTCAAAATACCGCAGCCACCTTACTTGGTCACGTTGCTCATACAGTTCCACCAGTCCAACCTCAACCTCCACAACCAGCACCACCAATTCAAGCACCACCAGAACAACCACCTCCACCACCACATGAACCACCTCCACAGCCATAAGGTGACCATGATGGCCACATCATTTTTTTTCCATCTTTCAAACCTTTTTGTTAATGACAAAGGGGGAGAAATTGGAATTTTGATGAGAATAAATAGCTAAACAATCTGTATTCAAATATTTTTTGAATATATATATATATATTTGGTTCCTTTATCAAAACATGAGGTGTTTATTTTCATATATTCCGCATCCATATCATTGATATGTTTTTCACTCTGATATCTGTTATACATGATTTATACTTGCCTTTATATTTATCTGTTATTAGATGCATAAGAAATGTTGAACTCAGGGGGAGTACTTCATTTCACTTTTATACTCTGGCATAACATAATCATCTCTGACTTGACTCATTGTATTCTTATATGATTATGTGTCTGTTAACATCAAAATTTACCATTATTTGTCATCATCAAAAAGGGGGAGATTGTTAGGTTCTAAGACCTTGGACGATGTCCAACCCCTCAAATTTCGGTTTTGATGATAATAACTAAAGGATAAATTTTGAAGTATCTAATGATCTAGTTTGAGTGTTATAGGATTTACATCGTCCAATCCCGCAATGGTATTGTATCTCTCAAACCTGGACTGTATGTTTTAATAAAGAAAGCGTCCAAATGTGTTTTATAAAGAACCCTACAGGCAGCGTCCAATGCTCCTGTGAGAGCAAGCGTCCAACGCTTGAATAACACTCACTGTTGTTACTATCTTGAAAATACGTTTTCTATGATATAAGGCAACGTTCACTCTCTCATATTTTAACATGCCATTCTGTTTGATCTTTTCGAATAGTACTGAACAGGAAAAGAAGAAGCTTCTCTCTGCAGAAAAAGTACGAGTAGGAGAGACGCTACAAGTACGGCTGTCACATCCATCACTTCACTCTAAGTCAAAATGTGACAACGGCCATATGCTACAGAAAGAATCGCTCTTGGAAAAGGAACAGATCCCTCAACGGATATCTTTCAACAAGCTTCCTATATATAGAAGAATGAGCTCACATATCAGATTGACGGAAATTGAAAAAGAGCTGAATCCCTGTCAAAACGACTGGACGATCATAAGCGAAAAGAGCATTCATCTTAGCTTTGCTAAGCGAGTCTATATACTCATTCTTATTGTAATATCCTCTCAGTGAGAGTTAAATTTTACTTACAATATCAAACAATTCTGTTTGGAAAGCCAGAAGTGGCTTAGTGTTAAAGAATACTTGGGTTTTGTGTTTAATCTCAAGGGGAGATTAAAGGTGTGCCAGAAGTGGCCTAGAGAATACTTGTAGCCAGAAGTGGCAAAGTTAGAATACTTGAGAGTAATCAGATTTTGATTAGTAGAACCCTTCAAAAGTTTTTGAAGGAGAACTGGACGTAGCTCAGTTGAGTGAACCAGTATAAAACTAAGTATTCTATTCTCTCGCCCTCTAGCTTACTTGCATTTCTTTTAAACTATCTCTTCAACATACTACGAAAAGGTTTCTATACACCTTTTATCTAAGTTTATCTATTACGTGTATTTAAACGAAAAAGAAGAAGAGTAGTTTCTTTGGACTGTTGTTTTTAATCGGCTGGACGATAGCTTGTTTTTCTGTTTTACTAAGTTTCTGTAAAACGTAAAGATACACTATCTTCACATTAGCTAAAGTTTTCCAAAGAAATTTTAAATACACTATTCAACCCCCCTTCTAGTGTATTTCTCTACATTTCAGTTTGATCTAGAGAGAGTATCTTGCAGCAGTGACTCTTTTGTATAGAAAAGAGCAAAGTTTGATAATTGTAACGCTTATTTGTGGGTGACTGTGAGATGTAGTTAACGTAAATAATACATTTAATTAGATTAAAAAATCTTAAAACTAAGATGAAGGTAACATGGTGAATTGATGAATTAACTTTTATGCCAATAATTCAATTAAATGCAAATAATTAGTTTAATTAAACAAAATTAATGCCTAATCAATAATTGAATTATCATTAATTGCTAATTAATTATTCTAAGCAATGATATAAATAAACAATGTTTAAAAATTTATATTAGTAAAAAGTTTATATATTTACAAGTACATGAAAATACATATAAATTATAAAAAAATTATTTAAAAATATTAAAAAAAATTGTTTATCTACAATGATAATATAAATTAATATAGGAAGTATGCAGTCATTCAAAATTTTTAAAATGATTTTAAAAATAAAATATCTTTGCAGGATAATCAATTAAAAAAATTAGAATTTGCACCAAAAAATAAACAATTAAAATAATTAGAATATATTATTTTGCATTCTTAAAATATTTTATTTAAATAATCAATTAAAAAAATTAAAAATAAGTGAAGATAGTTTACTGCAAATTGCATAGGCCCAAATTAAGAATAAATTGGTAGTTTAGAAATTAAGTAAATAAGACAATTAAGAGCAATTATGAGTTTAAAAAAACAAAATTAGTTCCTAATTAGTGATTTAATCAAAATTATTTCCTAATTCAGATATGTAATTCGCTATATTATTATGAGTATCAAAATTAAATAATTAGTGTTTAATAATATATTTGTGAAATTAATTTTTGAATTTACAAGTATGAAAAAATATATTTAAAATGAATTTAAAATTTAAGTTTATTGATGATAAAAATATAAATTAGTATAGTGCAGTCATTAAAAACTTTTATTTTACAAATATGTGAAAATAAATTTTAATTGATGAATGAAATTAATTGTTTTAAATTAATATTAATTAAATGAAATTAATTATTTTAATTTAATATATTTGGTGCCTAATATGTAATTGAATGATCATAATTAATGATTAAATCTTATATATAATTTTATAATTAAATATTCCGAGTTTAAAAAAACATATACAATATAAAAAATATTTTAAAACATTTAATATTTTAGTTTATTTATAATGAAAAAATAAATATGTGCAATAGTAATCACACACATAATTTGTAGGATTCCATTTTGTTTGTCATTGATTTTTTCTGAAAGGGTTAAATATTACTAAGTTAAATCGCTAAGTTTGTCTATTTGACAACACAATTTAAAATTAAATAAATATTACTCAATAAAATATAACATAAATTTATAACATGATTTAAGAAACATACACATATCATTAATATTTTTATATAATAAATTTATCTTCAATTTATTACTATATCTAGTCTTAATTATAAGCAACAAATTGATTTTTCTTTGGTCCTAATTATAAGCAACAATTACTGCTTTTTAAAGCTACTCCGGGTTTCTTAAAAAAAAAAGTTACTCAGGGTTAAATTTCTTTTATACCCTTAATTTATTGTTAACTCTATTTTCTATGCATTCACTCATTGGATTATGAGTACTAACATTAAATGTGACAATCACTTACACCATTTAAATTTAAGGGCATTTTTGGAATAAAATTTGAATTTATGGTATCATTAATTAAAAATAACTCACTTATCCACTTTCCTTTGTCTTAATGATTTGTTCTATGTTGCTTATATATAGGGCCGGAGATAATATATATTTATATTGATAATCTTAATATATTCCCGTGCATTGCACGAGTTTACTAAACTAGTATTATATAAAACACAGTTACTGACTAGGACTGGTTGTCCACGTGTCACATTCTGGTGACATTTTATATATATTGATTGATTAATTGATTGATATTTCATTATTAATTTTAGTATCATTAATCAATTAATTAATTACTTTGTAAAAAAATCAATTAATTAATTATTGATTAGCACAATCACAATCTTAATATTTGTAAGACATTTAATATATTTATAATTTTCTTTTCAGGTTTAAAAATGAAAATTTAAAATTAAAATTATATTTTGATTAATATTTTAATTAAAGTAAGTTTAAAATTTTACTGATATTAATTTATTCAATTTTAAAATTATTATTATTATTATTATTTGATATTTGATTTGATTTTATATTATATATTGAATTCAATTATATGTGCAATACAATGTAAAAAGTTTATTTTCCTTACATATCTATTTATCTATCTTCTATATATTATATAAAACATAGTTGCTAATTGCTAAGTAGGACTGGTAAAATATTATTATTATTATTATTATTATATTATTATTATTATTATTATTATATTATTATTATTATTATTATTATTATTATTATTATTATTATTATTATATTATTATTATTATTATTATTATTATTATTATTATTATTATTTGATATTTGATTTTATTTTATATTATATATTGAATTCAATTATATGTGCAATACATTGTAAAAAGTTTATTTTCCTTACATATCTATTTATCTATCTTCTATATATTATATAAAATATAGTTGCTAATTACTAAGTAGGACTGGAAAAATATTATTATTATTATTATTATTTGATATTTGATTTGATTTATATGATATATTCAATTCAATTATATGTGCAATATAGTGTGAAAAGTTTATTTTCCTGACATATCTATCTATCTATCTTCTATATCTATCTATCTATCTATATATCTATTTATCTTAATTTTTGTATATTTTTATATTTGAAATTTGTTGGAAATTATCAGTTTGATAGGTCCACTTATATAGTATTATATAATATACAGTAATTAGATTTCATTTCCTGACACAATTTATTAATACCCTTCAGCTTATCAATTATAAATAAATTCAATCTTAATTTACGATAATGATATAATAATATAATATATTGAGTTAAAAAAATATTAAATTGGAAAAATAAATGTATATTTAATCAATGAAAGATAAAAGAAGTAAGAATGCTAAAAATATGTGTGGATTAATTGCATTAATGGTTAAATATAAATTAGTGATTTGTAAATTTGTAAATTCTATCCTTTATTATTTATTGCAAACACCAAGTAAGAAGAGCAAGCTCCGACTATCCAATATGTCAAGTAATGAAAGGTCAACTTTTCTTGTATTATAAATAAAAAAAGTCATTATTATTTAAATAAGAAAAACGTGAAATAAAAGTAAAGATGCTTAATTCTTATTTTAGTTAAATATCAAATTAAAATAAGAAATTGGTAGTTAGCTCTAATTTTACTAAAAGAATATAAATAATTTATTTTAATTCATATTAATTCTTTTATATCAATTTTTAAAATTATAAATAAGTTCTTAAGCTTCACCAATTGTCAGAGTTTAATTAATAGTTAGCACTAATTATTCTATAGACTTTTAAATTAAACATTTATTTAAGTAAATTATATTCTCCTCCCTAAGAGATGCTAATATTACATTGTCCCCTCCTTTTATGTTAAATATATAGTTTAGTTCATTTAACAACTTAATACCATTAGAGTCAATTACTTTTCCCTTCCTGAGAGATACAAGCGTTACATTGTTCTTCTCTCTCAAAATCTCCAACACAACTCTTAAGTGCTCTTCATGTTCTTCACGAGTACAGGAATATATTAGAATGTCGTTAATGAACACAACAACAAACTTATCCAAGAAGGGACGAAAGATCCTATTCATGTAATTCATGTAATCCATGAATATAGCAGGAGCATTCGTCACTCCAAAAGGCATGTCCACATACTCATAATGTCTATACCGAGTTCGGAAAGTCGTTTTCGATATATCCTCATCTTTCACCCTTATTTGATGATACCCTGACTTCAAATCAATCTTTGAGAAGATTGTTGTCCCACGCAACTGATCCATCAAATCATTTATCCTTGGCAAAGGATATTTGTTCTAGATAGTAAGCTTATTCAACTGGCGATAGTCAACACATAATCTTGAGCCACCATCTTTCTTTTTAACCAATAACACAGGTGCTCCCCAAGGGGAAATTCTAGGTCTGATCATCTCCTTCTCAAGCAAATCCTCAATTTGTTTCTTCAATTAAGCTAATTCAGCTGGTGCCATCCTATAAGGAGTTATTGACATTGGCCCCAGCACCTAGAACTAGGTCAATGGCAAACTCAACCTCTCTTTGTGGAGGCAAACCAGGTACTTCTTCAGGAAAGATTTCAAGAAAGTCTCTAACAACATCCATAGACTTCAAATCAAGATCACCCTTGACTCCCAAGAAAGAAAGGACCACAAAATCTGAGGCTCCTTCCTTCAAATAAATTTGTGCTTGCTTTGCAGAAATAAAATCAATATCTTCATAATCGGGAAATACAAGAGTCTTTTGAGCACAATCTATAAGAATATGATTAGAGGATAACCAATCCATTCCTAAGATTATGTCCAAATCATTCAAAGGAAGACAAATTAGGTTAACCTTGTAATTGCGTCTATTAACCACAACAAGACATCCAACACACACTAAGGAAGCTGCCATAGGAGTGGCTATAGGAGTAGAGACAAGCAGATCAAACAATAAAGGACATGTAGACAACTTCAATCTTTTCACACAATCAAGAGAAATGAAAGAATGTGTAGCTCCCGAATCAAACAAAACAGATAAAGAGTTGTCGGACACCTCACACACACCTTGGACAAGATCATCAAATTTGGAGGCTTCCGCTCCACTCATAGTAAAAACTCTTCCAGCTACCTTAGGCTTCTCAACCTTTGGTGCACTTCCTGCTGGTGCAACTCTAACATTTACTTGACAATCTCTTGCAATATGACCAGGTTTCTGGCATTTAAAACAAACCATATCCTTATAAATACAATGGTTGCTTTAATATGAACCACCACACCTGAAGCATCTGATACCTTGAGTTCCTGACTGAGCTACAACTGGACTTCCCTGAGGCTGCTGGGGTCTAGAATAAGGTTTCTTCTGAAAACTTCCCTTCCTACTACCAAAGGATCCATCACCATGAGTCTTGATCACTCTACTACCACTCTTCAGGCATTCCACAGTCTTTGCCTTCTCTACCAATGCAGGAAACTCCCTAATAGCCATAGGGATAACCATCCGCTTCATCTCTTGCCTCAAGCCTTCTTCAAATTTCCTACACCTCCAAGCTTCAGTAGTAGCTTGAGAATAAAAATGAGCTAAGTGTTCAAACTTAGTCGCATATTCATGGACCGTCATGTTGCCTTGCTCCAACTTTATGAATTCAGCTTCTTTTTCATATCTAGCACTATCTGGAAAATATTTTCCCAAAAAGCGCTCCCTGAAGTTTCCCCAAGTGAGGGGTTCTCCATGTGCTTCCATCATTTGTCGAGTTCCATGCCACCAAAACTCTGCTTCATCAGCTAGCATGTCTGTGGCATAAGTAACCTTCCTATCTTCAGGACATGCCATTGCCCTAAAGATCTTCTCCAATGCTCTAATCCAGTGATCAGCTACATCTGGATCAGAGTCTCCTTTAAACTGTGGAGGATCATTCTTCCTGAATTCAACTAGCCCTTGATATTCAGGTGGAATTGCTGCTTGAGCTACTTGGGCAGCAACTCGAGTGGCCTCAAGCTGTGCCAAAGCTGCTTGGTGTTGATGAGCCATGGTGGCACTCTGCTGTTGCATTACAGCTGCCATCACCTCTATAGCATGGGCCATTTGGGCCATATCAGACGGAGGAGGAGGAGGAGGTCTAGGTGGTCTCACCATCCTAACATAGGACTAAACCAAGTTAGAGAATAACCTTGGCTAAAGCCTTCTACCCATCATATCAATCACACAGAGCAAAAACATAACAGACCTATCCCTATAGGTTTGTTCAAAAGATGCGACCAGCTCTGATACCACTATTGTAACGACCCATCTTCGTTACATATTTGTTCTACTAAAACCTTGTGTTAAATATTATTATATAAATCTACCATGAAATTTTTTCACATTTAACACATATGTACATAATCATATCATAAAAGTATTAGGTCAGGCTTTACAAAAATTTTATATATATATAACTATGATGAAATCATATATGGACATATGTACATAATCATATCATAAAATTTTATACAATACCATACAATACCAAAATAGTCCTCTTGTATAGGACATTCACAACAACCTAAGTATTTATACATATGTCCTAAGCTGGTCCTCATACTATATACATATATATAAGAACATATCCAAAAGGAGGGATCTCATCCCATCTTCTACATCTACATCCGCTTCAGTCACGAGCGGTCTGAGAACCTGCAACATCACCACTATCTGCTCCCGTGCCAACCACACGATCATTGGAGTAATACAACACAAATACAAACACAAAATGCAAGGCTAAGCTTATTTATAAAAAGATCATAGATATACAAAGGAATAAAATTTACTTAAAGGAAAACCAGAATCAATCAATAGTAAATCAGATAACATCATACAATAACACATACATCAATCTCATATACAATTTCATCATGTAATATCGTGCTGACTCGACTCCATGGAGATTTCTACAACTTTTGGGCGATCCCTCATAGGCCCCATCCCCTACCATAGTCTCACCTTTGACCATTCAGGGAGTCCCTTGAGCTGACCTTGTGGAGGAAGTGTGGATTTAATCGAATATAGACAAGTGTGGGTATTGACTTACCTCTGTAAGGTTTGCAAAACCTTACATCTATAGGAATTCGCCCACTTGGCTATTCTATAGGCCCACCATTAGCCACCATGAAAACCTCCGGCACTAGGTTGAGAGCCTACCTAACACCCTCAACTTACGTGCCTACCCATATGCAATGTCATGTAACAAGCCAAACAATTTTGATTGCCACAAGTTCCCTCTATGTTATAAATTCACCATTTTTCTCAAATCATACTTATGAACCCATCCAGTGGTTCAATAAGCTCAAGTAAGACATTCTCACACCCTGAATCCTTACTCACAACACAACACCAACTTTAACAAAATGTGAATTTCCTAACATAGTTCTAGAACTTTTGTGGACATCTCCATCACATCTATACCATAGAAATAATTCAATTTAAAATAAATTTGAAAGTCATTTTATAGTGTAGAAAATGAATTCTCGCTTAAGCGCCACCTTACTCTCGCTTAAGCTAGAATTTCAGGAATTAATTGTTCACTTCCAAGGTTCCTCGCTTAAGCTAGGATTTTCCTCGCTTAAGCACGGCTCGCTTAAGCTAGGATTTCTGGCACTTAAGCTAGGACACCTTCCAGACCAAAAATGTCCTATGTCCCCTGTCTCGCTTAAGCGAGAACCACTTTGTTCTTAAGCGAAACAGGGTTGTAAAACCTCGAAAACATGCTTAAAACTCTTCAATGCTACCAAATTCATTCCAATTTGAATTTTTATATCAAACATAACATATATACATCATTCCACACTCAAAAACAACATTCCAAGCATAGAATTTACAAATAAAGCAATCAATCATATTAAAGCTTCCCTTACCTAAACTTTTTTACTCAAAACCTTAAAGAAGAAGCTAGGGAGGAGACTTGGTGATTCAAGAATGATCTCTACTCAACTTTGGTTATGAAATCAACTAGAGGAAACCTAAACCAATCCCAAAATGAGCTTCAATCAAATTTTAACCCATCAACCAAGATTTTACATGAAACCCATTTCTCATATTCTTGGTAGGAGATGAGAAAGAAACTAAGAGATCAAGAATAGATAGGAATTGAACTTACCAACTAGAAATCAACTAAGGAGGCTCTAGAGAATAAAAAATCAACCTTCAAAAGGATGTAGGAATTCCACCAACTCAAGAGGAAGAGAGACTTAGAGAGGAAGGAAGAAGAATGAAGGGAATGGAAGAAACGTGAAGATGTGCACGTTTAAACTTTGAGATTAATTTAAAATTTTGCTATTTGCCCCCACCCTTCCTCTAAGGACACCCCCTCTCTTATTTTTTTTCTTTCCTACAACTCACGAAACTCACGTAAAAGTCCCAAAAATCCCACAACACACACTCTAAGTCCAACACCTCATGAAAATCTAACAATAACACTATAGCACATAACAAAACAATCTATTTATTAATTCTTTTATACACATTATAAATTTAAATTTAATTTTCTCTTACATTATTAATCAAACACTTAATCATACAATTAAAAAAATCACAACGTTACAAGGAGAGTGGAATTCGCGTGACAGAGCATGACAAAGATGGTGCGGGTGTTGATGTTGTTGAGGATGGCACCGACGAAGGGGATAGCAAAGTGGAGCTCGTTCATGGTGGGGATGTTGGAGGGCATGACGGAGATGAAGTGGTCGTTGTGGATGCTGGGGGAGGAGATGGTGGAGCTAGATGGAGGCATCGACGACACGTCTGGGACCAAGTGAAGGTGGTGTGTCTTGGTAGATCTGGAAGGGGTTCTGAGGGTGGGCTTAAGTGATAAGGTTCTTTTGGACATTTTACTCAAAATTTAAACCGTCAGTAATGGTGATGGTTGAGGGGAGGCAAAAGTAATGCATTTTAATGGAGGGGGTGCATGTGTAATAAGTCCTAAATACAGGGGAGACTGGTGTAATTTGCTCTAAAAAAATGAAGTCATTAACATAATCAATGATATATGTTGTCGTTGATTCCAGGTGAAGTGAAAACTTATTTTTTGATACCCCATGTTCACAAAATGAATATTGATGGGGCAGGGAACATTCATATGCCAAAAACAACATCAAGACTTCTAAATCATGAGATAACACTCAAAATAGGTGTACCTGTTATGTTGCTCAGAAAAAAGATCAATTATTAGGACTATGCAACAGTACACATCGAATCATTACTCACGTGGAAAATCATGTTCTTGAAATAAATGTCATTTCATGAAGCAATTTTTGCCAAAAGGTTTCATTCCAAGGTTATTATTAACGCCTTCTAATATTAGATTTCCTTTTAAATTTCAGCAGAAACAATTTTCAATTACTATTTCTTTTGCAATGAGGATAAATAATTCTTTATACATAATGTTTGTAAAGTATATTATATTCTTCAATTATATGCTTCAATATTTATTAATTATTAAAAATAGATTATGATATAAACAAAATCTAATTATTTTTTCAAAATTAAATTCACGAACTAGTTAAATTTAAAAGTCAATGTAAAAGTTTATGTGTGTGCCTTCTTGAACACATTCATGTTTCATATTTTACCATTTTAATTTCATCTAACGTGCTTTGTTAGATAAGGCTTAAATATAATTTTGGTCCTCCTATTTTGCTTAATTCACAATTTTGATTCCTTCATTTTAAAATAAAGATATTTGGTCCCCTATTTTAGAAAATTCATAATTTTTGTCAAATCTTTAATTTTGCCTACGTTTTATTTCTTTATTTTAGTCCAATTGAACCCTAGACCTAACATATTCATTTAAGGTACTATCAAGAAATGATTTAATTAATTAAAATGTAAGAAATAAAAGAAATAAATATAGGTAAAATTGCAGATTTTTTAAAATAAGGAAACCAAATTTCGTTATTTTAGGGGAACCAAAATTGCGGATTTAGCAAAATAGGAAGACCAAAATTGTGTTTAAGCCTTTAGATAATTGACAAAGACTAATCTAAAAGATAATTTTTTCTTTATTTTTTTTTTAAAATGATGAAATGCAATGTATATTTTTGTTCCTCACTCGACCCTAAATTCGATAGGCAGAGGATAATTGTCATTTGTCAACGACACATCAAACTTGTTGTTTTCTTCCGCTTCTCATTTTCTCGAAAGTGCCTTGCCAATTCGTTTGTTTGTTGATAGTTTGTTTCTCACATTTGTTTGTTAATTTAATTTTCCTATTTTATCATTCTCTTTCATCGATTCCACTGTGTCGTTACGGTGTTGTTATCGATTGAAAGAGCCATGAAGATTAGGCCAGGAAAATTCTTAACAAATATTTACACAACAAACAAACAACAAGCTCAAACAATATTGTATTACAAGCTCCTGTAAAACAAACCCAACACCCTAACCATCGTTGCATCCTCCATTTTCATCCCTCACCAGCTAATCTCTTTCACATTTTGTTCCTTCTTTAAATATTGATTGTTACCACCGTAATTGCATTAATTAAATTAATTAACTCTTCTCACAAACCTCTCTTCGTGGCATTGATTAATTAATTAACCCTTCTTTGATCTCTTTGACTCTATCATGGGTTGTGGCATCTCAACGCTAGATGCTGAAGATGCATCCCTTAATCGACGTTCAAAGGGTCGTCACCATGCAATTGTTCCACCCGTTGTAGACAAAAAGAAGGATTTTGAGAATGGTGATGAGGGTGACGTGACATTGTTGCATGGGAATAATAATAATAAGGATGTTGTCATGGTAATGAAGCCATTGGGTGATGAAGAAGCCAAGGATGAGGAGTCAAATGGGGAAAGGTTGAAAGAGAAAAGTGTTGTGGAAAGAAATAATATTAATAAGGAGGAAGAGAGGGTGTGTGAGATTAGAGGAAAAGAAAAGCACAGTAATGGTGATAACAAATGTGCAAAGAATAATGTTGAAGATGAGCATGAGGATAAGGATGATAGCTTCATTGTTGGCCCAGGGTCACCGAGTTTTAGGGAATATTGTAATGAGTATGATTGTGGGGATCGAAGTTCCGTGGGAGATTCCAATGATTGTGACTCTATGGAAAGCATCAAGAATGGCAGCAGTGAGTGACTTATTTATATTTTTTGTGTTATATGATTATTTCCTCCATGCATTTTCAACATGTTTCATATTGGGTTATGATTCTTGTTTTGATTATGAAACATTAGTGTCAGTAACAACTGGCAATAATTTTTAGGTGCTAGTGATTGATATAAATGAAATTATATATCAATGGATTCTAAAGGTTGCTTCTTTTGTAGGTGAAGATGACTCGGTCAGGAAAAATAAGCCAAAGAATGAGGGAAGTGTCAATTCCAACAAGGTAAGATGGTTATATATGGTGTCCTAACCTGCTTGGTTTTTATTTGTTTTGATATTCAACGTTAAATCGATGTAGAATGTTTATTTTAATTCTCTAAAAATGAAATTAACTACCGTAAAACTAGAGATTCAAAGTGTGTTTGAAAAATAGTTGAATGTAAGGCAAACCAACATTCAGGCTAAAGTTACAACATATTTACCTTGGCGTTTTTGCTTTGAAAAGTGTAATTTCTCCATTCAATGTGGATACAACGCATATCCAAACACACTCTCACTAGAAAAAGATAAAAGAAAAAAAGGTCACCATTATTAAAAAAAATTGGATGTTTGTTGTCAACTTTATTTTTATTATGTATGCATAAATTATATGAATCATTACATAGATGAGTTGTATTTATGAATCATATTCAATTTGTTGTATTTATGATTAAATATTACCTATATGAAACATTTAGAGGATCTTAAATAAACATTAATTCTTCATTAGATATAATGAAGTCTGAATCTACACTGAAGGATTTGTGTCCTGTTCTATACCTTGTTCATTAAACTTTATTTCTATTTCTTTTAGCAGGAACATGAGAAGAAAGAGAGAAGAGGACGGGGATTTAGGAATGTTATAAAGGCAAAAGGGAGGAGAAATCTTCTAAACTTCGCTTGCTACAATGCTAGCAATGAGTCCTACGCTGAAGGTTCTTTCAACAAAATAGTTGCAAAAACTGCATGAGGGCATGAAAAATGAAATACATTCTCCAAAAGGGTTACTTTCAATTGGTCAATGATTAGGCATAGAAGAAAAAAAATTGTCATGATTTATACATTTATATGTAGAAGATCTAATGGAATTTTGAATATATTGCTAATATCAATTCTCTCTAAAGCTGCATTTGTGATATATACTTGTAAATTCTTATTGCTTTTCATTGCGCTCTATTTTTTTTCTATTATGTGTTTATCATTTTAGAGTGGTAATATTAGGCAAGTAGAAGAATATATAGTTATTTTCTCCTAAAGAAAAGGAAAAAGATTCTTAGAGCAAATAAAAACTCTACGTACCCATTAATTCTTCTAGTTTTTGGTCATGGTTATATGTTCAAGTTTTGTAAATAAAGCTCCAAATTCCATATTATTGGTTGAGTAGAATAGTTGCTTAACATGCCTAATAAGTAGGGTCCGAACGAAGAACCCTGCCTGCCAATCAACTTGTAATGAGTCCAAGCCCTTTAGGTTGGGTTTAACCTTCTCTTCCAAGATAAAAAAAAAAATGAAGCACAATATATATGGCAGATTATTTATTTGTGAATCAATATTAATTAATTATTTAAAATAATTTTTTTAAATGATTAGCTATATAAATTATAGAGATTATAATTTAATTATAACACTTAATTCATAGAATTGTATCTAGACTTTTTTTGGTTTAGATGGCCTACAATATGTTGAGTCGCTCAAAAAATGTGAGAGTGTTAGGCTTAGCTGAATTTATCTTCTCCTTAAAAGAAGAAATCAGGGCAAACACTTTTCATAAAAAGCTTAAAAAATAAGCAACCTATATTCATAAAACCAAATTTGGAAGAAAAAAAAAGTAGCTTTTAATTAACTTAGTAAGGGGTGTCATTTTTGTTTACAGCTTACAATAAGTTTATTAACATAGTTTCTATAACGCCCGTATTTCTATAATGGTAAATATGCAAAATTTATTCCAATTAATTATTTTATAAAGCACTTTAATTATTTATGAAAATCAAGTGAAGTTAAATAAACGTGGTTGGAATTTTACCAAATTTTAAAAACTTTTTATTTTAATTTTAATTTCGAAAGTTGTAGTTCGTTTTAACAGTTATGATGCGATATTTTAATTTGCCAAAAAACAATTGTAACGTTGTTTCAATTATAAAGGAGCAATTAATCTTCGAATAAGCAAAATAAATAAAAGATGTGCATGACTAGAAATATAAATATATACATATATGAGTCTAAAAGTAATAACAGAACATTCCCCCAGGCATAAAAGTAAATACATACATCCCCAAAGTGCAAAAGAACTAATACACGTGGTACAACATGATGACTGAAAATATATACAGAGCAAAAGTCTGAATGCATAGGTCTACCCCCAACAAAATACATGAAAATAAAAAAAAAGATCCTAGGACTCAGAGCAGTCACCACAAACACCTACCCTATGTAGGGGCTATAACCAAAAACCAAAAGAATAGCTGCTGGTCGACGGAATACTAACAGCAGGAGTCGTGGGAAGAGACCTTAAAGGAATCCCTAGAGAAATCAAATCCTCCTCGGGGTCCTCCTCAGGATCCTCCGCAGCGTCCTTCACTGACCATCCGACTCCTCCGGCAGAAGCCTCCACAACTACCTCAGTTGCTGTCACAAGTACCACCTAGTCCCTGTCAGCAAGGACCTCCTCTATCTCCACGGGTACTCCCTCTCCTACTGGGACCTCCTCCGTGTCGGAGTCGCTAAGCTCAACCAACTGCAATACCAATGTAGGTGAATAGGAAGCAGTCAGAGTGCGATCATAATCAGTGAGGTTCGCTCACGGCCCACCGGACAAAGAAGACAATGAAGATGAGGATGAAGAGATCATGATAACCTCGACAGGCTCAACATGCTGATAATACGGCGGTGTCGACTGTGTCCACCAAGCAAAGTACTCATAGATAAAGGGATACTCTCCAAAGGGGTCGTACACGGGCGTCCCAGCGAAGCGGATGTAATCAATAAAGTGGTCCATGCCCTGGACCACATCGGGTACCCATTGTCCCATGATACACTCAACCTCCCAATGAAGGGATGGTTCCCCTGCTGCCATCTGCTCCTAAAAGAAAACAAACATAAGGGTGAACTCTTTGCTTCGTCAAGCAGTACACATAGAATGACTTAAAAAGTCACATGCACATTCTACTAACCATTGTGATATGGTTATCTAACAATCACACTCGAAACCTACTCGTTTTCATCACTAATTAAATTCTTTCTCACTGACTAGCTGCCACAGGAACTCCTAGAATTCAGTGGTCTTACATAATTAAGTGGGATGACTGTTGGAAGTACACCTTTCACCATGGTACAATGGCGGGCTCTCACCAACTGATGATGTCTCGTATTTTTGTCAGGGTTGCCGAGTCAGCTATGTGATCTATCGTCACAACTCAGTGTCATACCCCCCAAAGGCAACTTGCCTTATGATCATCTCCCAGGTACCAATTGTGGTTATCCATTACTCTGAGGACTGACTCCTTAACAACTCTCCTCACAAGGATTATCCTTCCTTGTCACTATGGGATTTTGCTGTACACGGTACTGGACGGGCGAATAGACACCGAGCCTGAGACCCAGTCTCTACTCCAAAACATATATATATATATATATATATATATATATATATATATATATATATATATATATATATATATATATATATATACACATGTATATATGTATATATATATATATATATATATATGTGTGTGTGTGTGTGTGTGTGTGTTGGGGTATTCTCAGAGCTGGAAATATCCCATGTGACTCTCTTTTTATCTTGTAATTCCAACAATTCACCGTACACTCGTATTTTCATTGCACAACTCTCAATACTATACAATCCAAAACGCGTAACAAATTTTTATTATGTTTTATGCACGTCTTACTCTATCAAGTTTTATAATTTTATAATTAATCAACTTACCGTTTGTTCCTCCACACAAGGGTCCTAAGTCTTTTCTATGTCCAACGCACAAATAAAGAGTTATTTACTTAAAATCTATTAATAAAAATTAAAAGCTTGCAGCCTAATTAATTGTGCTCTCTATTAAGGTTTCATATGTCTTGTATGTCAAAATTGCCAGAATCATTAGAACAGAGTTCTAGTCTTCACAAGCACTAGCGCCCGAGTCTTGTGAGCACAACACAAAAACAAACAATACCATCACAAGGTTCACACTACAGTCAAGTTGACTGTATCACAAAGCATTCACAATCACACACAATTCTAATGCCTGGGGTTCGCACTCCTCCAAGTCCTCAACATAACAAAGATATTAAAATTACATTCATCACGTATCATTCATTAATTGCCCAAGATTCACACTCTCTGGGTCCTTTAAACACAACAAAACAGTGGATTTAAAATGCCCATTGACTCACACAATCACACCAATAATCACAAAACTCACTAATTCATTACAACAATTAAATTAATTTACATTGCACCAAAAGAAATGGCATTACGAGTGTAATTTCCTCTTTGACAGCATTGAATGTGAGCTCAAATTAAATTTAGCAAATGATTTTTGAATTACAAACTTTTTATTGATAGTTATCTGGGAGCGTTCCTAACACTCGCAGCAAAATAATAGGATCTATTTTGCATTCAAAATATACTACAATACTAAAAAGGAGATACATTTAGAATTGTGTACCTAGATGTGCGTTCTTGAAGTAAGAAAAACTTCTTCAATCTTGTGAAGACTCTACGTGTATCCACACCGAGACCAATCTCTGCTATGAACTCTTTGATGAGTGGAACTCTAAAAGAGTAAACCCTCTTTCCTTATACTTTTCTACTTTTCAGAGACGTACTAGACTTTTCTAGTTTGTGTCTGACACACTTTGCTCTTAGGCAGAGGCTTCTATTTATATTGTTAAAAAAGATAAGGATTTGGGCTTTTTCAAAAGGAGATATTTGGTTTAAAATCATCCTATATCTCTTTATTTCAACAACCTTCCTGATTTAAGGAAAAGATAATTTTCAAATAATCACATGATTAATTATGATAACTAATCACATGATTTAATCCTGATATGTAGCAATAGAATATGATTCTTATCTTGTGGACAACTTTCACATTTAAGAAGAGGATACTCTTTATATTTATATTAATTATATTCTTGGTGCTAGCAAAGAATATAATAATATTCCACTAAATCATTTATTTGGTTAAATTAAATTCTCTAATTTAATTATCAAATAAATTATTTTCTTATGCAAAGATTGGAACACTCGTTTGTGTGTGACCCCGTAGGTTCAATACTAAACCGGTAGTAAATTAATCATAATTAATTTACTAATCAAGGTAGGCATCTAGCAACACTCCTTAACGTCCGGATAGCATGAAGTAACATCATTTACATTTAAGAACCACTAGAAGATTAATGTAATATTTCCTTCCATCATTTACAGCTCCATGTTAACTTTAGAGTATGGTATTACCGTCAAACTCTAATAAGTTAAAACATTATATTTAATTAGTGAATGACTTAAGAAACTCATTTCTTCTTTCATTCAATTGCCCTGGCCAAGGTCTTAATTATATTAATTATATCGTAGAGCTCAAACTTATTACCAAGAGTTGGTGGATTCCTTCTTGATTAATCATTAATTCTACAAGTATTTAATCATACCCAATGTCCATTCAACTAGTGCCCTAAGGCATTAGGTGTCCGGTATTAAAATATAATAAATAACTTGTTAATTACTATGATAATCTCAGGTCAAAGGAAACTATTATATTTCTTCTTGAGAATTTCCTATTGACAGCTTGAGGTAATGTTAACCATTAGAAAATCTCAATTGAGTCGGTTCAATGATAACATCCACATGTGCATCATCTATATATGTAATTTAATAAATGAGATCTATTAATCTTTATCCAATAAAGACCATTACATATATATTGATCTATCCGGATTATTGATATCCTATTTACAATAATCCTACGATCAAGAACAATTTAGATTAAAATTATAAAGGACTTGTTTCTCATTATCATAATCTCTATTATGATAACAAGTCCATAATTTTAATCAAGGACCTTATCAAATAAACTATTTTATCTCTAATAATACTCCATTATTAGAACTGGAATTGGTTACATGATGGATTGAGTCTTGGACATACACGCTTATCCCCAACATTTATATGTACAGAAAGCTCTTGAATTCTATTTTCAAAATGGTATCCCAATTGTTTAGCAAAAATTCCTAAAAATTCTACAAGTTGGCAGTACATGATGTGCTTCACAATGAACATGGTTCAAAGAAATTTATTTTTCTAACACTTCCCAAACTTGTTTTGGGCTGGACTTTTTACAGTAGAAAGGTCACACATTTATCTTTCTAAAACGGTAAAACTTGCATTCTAACTCCTTCCCTAAAATTCCCAGCAAATTTTTCTTTAAAGCTACAATTTTCGGACCCAAAACAGAACCAAAGTTCTCTTCTCTTCTTTGCCAAAACTTAAAATGTTAATCTAGAAAAAGGAAATGATAATTTTTGTAATTTATATGGTTAGAAAGCTTGTTTTGTCTAGTTATTATATGTGTAATCACATTTGAAAAAGACAAGTACAAAAGTGTAAAATTGGTCAAAAATCGAGCTCTTTTCATACAAAGATCAAAAACAGGGCAGCAACATTGTAGTCATGGATAAACCCCGATTTGAGGTTATCTCACAAGGGCACCAAAAGGAAAGTTGTAGAATTTTGTGTCTAGTTTCATTGAGGACAAATTTTACAGAAAACCAAGGGTTAGATTTTGAGAAACAAGTAAAACAGTGAGGGTTGTCCAGAGCCAAACTTGTAGACAGCCACTGCCCACTTGTGTTTAGCTAATTTTTCATTGTGAAAACTTGTCAAATAATTTTGATAAAATTTGGGCATGGTTTCCTTTGTATTATGAGTCTTCCTGAAGAATTAAAGAGTAAAAAAGATAGCAAAAACCCATTCATGTAAAGCCCAACAGTTTCGGCCAAGAGGAAAAACATCAAAATAACCAATTTTGACCAATACCAATTTCAACACACATCACAACAATTAAAATGGTAGCATACATACATCTCAATGGTTGAAAGCCCCAAAGACAACCATAGTTTTAAAATTGAGTTCACAAAAGAGTTTCCCTTACCTAGTTCCAAAGCCCGCGTGAAGAGGAAAAGAAGGTGAAGGGGAGAAGTATAAGCAATGGTGATGAAGAGAGGACCTCCAACTTCACATGCAAGCTTCCAACACAACTCAACAATGGCCTCCTTTACTCCCTAGAAGCTCTCGACCAGCACTCCAAGAGGTGAGAGAAGAGAGCCTTTTTTTTGGTCTTTTGAATTGCTTGCTAAGTTGTGTGTGTTAGTGAGTGAGACAGTGAGTGATGAGTGTGGTGTTTAGGGGGGGCCGTGGGATTAGTTAGGTGAGGGAGGGTTATGTGTCAAAGTGTGGTGGCTTTCATGGAGGTTAGGTATCACTAAATTAGGATTAGGGGAATTAATTATTGAGTTTAGTTTACACAGTGTAATTTTACACTATGTAATCGTAATTTAGTGAGTGAGACAGTGAGTGATGAGTGTGGTGTTTAGGGGGGGCCGTGGGATTAGTTAGGTGAGGGAGGGTTATGTGTCAAAGTGTGGTGGCTTTCATGGAGGTTAGGTATCACTAAATTAGGATTAGGGGAATTAATTACTGAGTTTAGTTTACACAGTGTAATTTTACACTATGTAATCGTAATGTAATGTGATTTAAAATTTTAAAACTTAATTTCAAACATCCAATTAATTTTATAAAACTTCTTGTAATGAATGTAAAGAAATTGTTTACAGATAAACTTTATAAGAGGTAACTTGATGTGCAAGGTATTAGAATTTAAAATAATTAAAATGGTTAAAACCAATTTGCAGCCAATTAATTATTTAATACATATCAATAGATATTTTAAATAATTATTACTAGTAATTAATCGTAGCTCAATTAATTACTAGCAGGCATTCTAGGAAATCAATCACAGACAATTTTGAGTACTTGAATTTAAGTACGTACTACACTGCACATTACTAAATAAATAAAATAATGCAGACAATTTAACCACATAGAATTTTTACAGACAAACTTACAGACAATTTATACAGAGAATTAATTACAACAAGTTACTTACAGAGAATTATATAAATACGTACACACATACATATATATATATATATATATATATATATATATATATATATATATATATATGTATGTATGTATGTATATTATACTTATATAATTGAGTTGAAATTTTCAGGATGTTACAGTTTCCTCTTCAAATCCCAACCTAACCTGAAATACCATTTTTTTTTTAATTTTCATTGATTTCCCAATTTAAGTGATTCATTGGCTCTTCCAATGAATAATTCTCACATATTTTAGTATATTTTAAATTGTGTTTATTTATCATAAGGTCTTAATATATTTTAAATTATTTATTTTACTAATTTAAAAAATATTAATCATTTTATTTTTTTAAATTTTCACTACATGAAATAAAAGAACATTATTGAAATGAGTAAAAAATATATTTAAATAAAAATTTCATATTTTATATAGTTATAATTTTTATTTTTTACATCTAATTTACATTTTAGATTTTGTTAAATTTTAATTTATAGTTAAGTTTTAAAAAATTATTGATTGCAAGAATATATTAATTAAATACTTTATGGATTATTTACTAAATACTTTTTAATATATATTGACATTCTTGAATTTTATTTAAATAAATAAATTTTTTATCTACTAAAAATATTATTGAACAACATATATAAGTTTTTAAACATTTTATTTTTTGTAATTTAAATTTAAATTTATGTAATAAATATTTATAAATCATCTTTAAGTTTTTTTTATTAACTAAAGTAATTTTTAACACTTTTAAAAATAGAAATTTAAAATGTATTTACTACATGAAATAAAATAATATTATTGAAACGAGTAAATAATATAGTTAAATAAAATTTTGATATTTTAAAACGCTATATTACAGGAACAAAAAACTTAATTACAGGAATGAAAAATAAAAAAGTGCTAAATTATAGGATAAAAAACTTAATTAAGTCTACTTATAATTGTATTCTTTTATATTTAATTTATATTTTTTAATTTTTAATTTTAATATAAGTTTTTGAATTTTAATTACAATAATATATTTACTAAATACTTTTGTAATATTAAATATTATTTAATAAATATTGACCTTATTAATTCTATTTAAATAAATTATTTTTTTATCTTCTAAAAATATTACTAAACAATAAAATAGAAGTTTTATATATTTTATCTTTTTTAATTAATACTATATATAATAAAATATTGGTAATTCATCTTTAAAAATAATTTTATTAATTAAAATAATTATATATGTATTAATACTTTTATGCATTTTTGTTATCATTAAAATAAAATTTATGTTGACTAAATTAATTTTACATAATTATAACCGAAAAATAATTTTTCACAATATTTTTTTTTTACTTTTATTAATATATTCTTCTATTGATTTGGGCAATTTTTTTTACATAATTTTTTTTTTTTTACCAAACATCTTCTAACTTAAAAATGGATCTTTAAAACTAAAATATAAAATTATCAAACAGTTCCTACTTTATTTTTAAAGTTCTTACTTTGAGCTTTGTCTTTAAAGTGACTTTTAATTAACAAAAATTGGGTTAAACATAACTTACGTACATTCATTTGATGTGTCTATAAAAAATGGTTTTCCATTAGATAATATATCGAGTGTGTAAAATCCCAGCCCCGTCAAACAAAGAGTAATAATTCTCACAAAATTAGTTGCTTTCCTATTTTCTATGGAAGATTAAACAAATATGGACCATTCTCGTCATTGTTAGGTACATAATTCTAATCTTCATTTGTTCTTAATTTATGATAAAGTGTTATAATATGTATCTATACAATTATATTGCATTAAGATGTTATAAATTATTCTCCATAAAAAAATATGCTATAAATTTCCTTCAATTGGAATAAAAACCTAAGTAAATACATATTATGGCTATGAAATTTGTAATTCTCATGAATGATTGATAATATTATGGCCTCTTATTATGACATTTAGAAGTTTGACATTTCTTTCGCTTAATCAAAGTTATTAAGTGATTTTAATGTTGGTATCTATTTAATTTGGAAAATTGATCTCTATGTTCATTATTTTGTTGTGAAAACACATTCAACAAAACTCTAATGATTGAAGAAGGACGCAACTAACGCACTACAAAGGAAACGCCACTTGCCTTAGAGGGGGTGATCAACACAATAGTCGGTGGGTTCGCTAGAGGTGGTGCATCAAATACACATGAAAATGACACTGAGATTTATTCGTTTGGTCTATGCAATATGTAGTAAACCCCTAAGGAGTATGCCTCCCAACACCTTCACCAACAAGGATTTTAACGATGTTGACCTCAGCCAAGACAACCCCATAGTTATCACAATGAAAGAAATAAACTTCGTGGTGAAAAGACCCTGGTATATCAAGGTAGCTCAATAGATATTTTGTACATAAGTACGTTCACGAAGTTAGAGATCCCAAAAAGCCTTATCAAATCCTATCACGATCCTTTTATAGGTTCTCGAGAGACAAGGTTGATACTCGATGATATGTGGACCTACTCACCACTATTGGCAACGAGGCAACTTCCAAGTCCATCACAGTTAGGTACTTGTTGGTTAATGCTAACACATCTTATAACATATTGATAGTCTGCTCGACATTGAATAAGTTCAAAGTTGTTGTGTCTATACCTCAACCTCACAATGAAGTTTTTGTCAAACACTAATGACATTGTAACAGTTTGGGAAAATCAGAAAGAAGCTTGAGAGTTTTACGCCATGAGTTTGAAGATCATTACACCGTGAGTTTAAAGATCGACCACACAATTGAAAAGAAGAAAGTAGTAGAAAAATGATAGGTTGCATGGACAAGCCTAAGTAATGGTGAATGCTTAAATGGTGAAATGGAGTTAGACCTGAGAATTGAAGGGAGACACCAACTGAAGGCCATTAAAGAGTTACAGACTTTTAGACTCAGGAGAAAACCCGAATAGTGCACCCGGTTGGGAGCTTGTTTGGCTCCCGAGATTCTAACACAAATCACGCAAGTATTAAAAGATAATGTCGACCTGTTCACATGGATGACTGTAGACATGCTAGGGGTAGACCCAAATTTTCACTATCACAGGTTGTCCATCTGCCCTAAGGCCAAACTGATATCACAAAAGAAGCGGAAGCTTGGTGGGGACAAGAGGAAAATAGTAAAGGAGGAAACAACTAAGCTAGAAAGGCCAATTTCATCCAAGAAGTTGAACATACCACTTGGTTAGCCAATATGGTCTTGGTCAACAAGAGTACGACAAATGGCGAATGTGCATCGACTACACTAACTTAAATAAAGTGTGTTCGAAAGATGCATACTCGCTTCAAAATATTGGTTGTTGAGTTTCCTATATGCTTACTCTTGGTACAATCAAATCCGAATGTTTCCCCCCAAATGAAGATAATACGACTTTTATGACAAAGAAAGCTAACTTGTTAATGGTTGATGCCTTTTGGCTTAAAAAATGGGAGAGCCACTTATCAAAGTTTGATGGACAAAGTATTTGGGAAACAAATAAGAAGAAATTTAAAGGTATAAGTTGATGATATGATGGTCAAGATTGATGACTATACAAACCATGCTACCGATCTCGTCGAAGTATTGGGGGAAGTATGAAGGCACAATATGAGATTGAACCCCAAAAAATGCATCTTTGAGGTATAGGGGAAAGTTTTTTAGGTTCATGTTAACCTACTGAAGGATTGAAGCAAACCGAAATAAGTGCCAAGCATTGATTGACATGAGAAGTTCATAGAGTTTTAAGGAGGTTCAGAGGTTGGCAGGCTTCTTGACTTTTTTTTATCTTGCTTTCTACCGAAGGTTGCCTAAATGGCAAAACTATTCTTCAAATTGCTCAAAAAACCTAAAGCCTTCATATGTGATGTCAAATGCGATGTGACCTTTACAAAACCTATAAACTTTTTGGCCTCTCCGCCCGTTTTAAGTAAACCATGAGAGAATAAAGAATTACTCTTATACATGTCAGTCACCGAAGCCACCATCGGTTCGATGATAGTATAGGAAACTGTTTAGGTGTAGTCCCCCATATATTATATAAGTCAGGCATTGCACAACGTTGAGTTATATTAAGTGGTTGAGAATTTGGCCTTGGTTCTAGTCACTTCGCCCAAGGTTTATAACCTTATTTCCAAAGTCACCAAGTCGTGGTGAAAATCGATCATCCCATATGGTAAGTCCTAAGGAAGCCCAAGTAGGATGATAAGATGATAGCTTGGTCTGTGGAGTTTGAAATTCAGTTTAAGCCTTGCAGACCCATCAAGGTGCAATGCCTTGTGAACATTGTACCCGAACTTGCCTCGTATACTCGACACAAGAACCTTGGTGGGTGTTATATATGGATTGATTATTCAATGTTAAAGGGAGTGGGGATGGGTAATATTGGAGGGACCAGGTGATATTGTCTGAGAGTAGTAGTTAAAGTTTGAGTTTTAAGCATCAAACAGCTAGGCTAAGTATGAAGCCTTCATTGTCGATTTAAACCAGACTAAGGAAATTGGGGGTCGACAAAGTCATATGTAAAAGTGATTCCTTATTGCTAGGTGGACAAGTATCAAGGTCTTATCAAATTAAAGATCCTTGATTGTTAAAATACTTAAATAAAGTCTCGTGATTCTTAAAAAACTGCAAAGAATATCAACTTGAACACATTACTAAAGAAGATAACACCAAAGTATCTCTTATCAAAGCTTGCAAGTACTAAGTGATCTAAGTAACACAAAATCGTGATACAAGAGACCATATCAAAACACAATGTGGACTTGGGAGATGTCTTGAATGTAGAGTGGGAAAATAGGGAATGGATGACACCAGTATGAGACTACTTGAGCAATGACATCCTACTCGAAGACAAATCAAAGGCAAGAAAAGTACACATGCAATTGTGTCATTACGTCACGAAAGTAGGAGAAATGTACAAAAGAGCATTTTTAGCTCCTCTGCTAAAATTATGATTAAGTATTGAATTTCTCTAACATTCATCATTTGATTCATTTCATACTTAGGGTTTTTGCATTGGGTCGTTGTATAATTCATACAAGGTGACATTTAGCATTGTACCAAGTCAATTACCTTAATTGGAAATTCATTTTACATTGATCCTAATAAATGGGTTAAATAATTGTTTTGATTATTATGAACAAAGAATTTTGGAACAAGGTTACTGATATAATTAAGGTATTTGAAACAATTGTCAAGGTTTTGAAATTGGTGGATGGTGATGAAAAACCAACAATGGACTTTGTCTATGAAGCAATTGATAGAACTAAGCAAGCCATTGAAAAGAATTTTCGTTATCACTCCCATTGCAATGATATTATTGACAAAAGATGATTTTTTATGCATTTTGATTTGCACATAGTAGGTAGATATTAATATCATTTTTTAAAATTAATTTTTATAAAAGTTTTATATTTTATTTTGGGAAACTAATTATTCTTTTTCTTTCAAGGTTGTTATCTTAATCCCCAATTTCAATTTGGAGTTGGGCATGGAAGTGATGTAGCTAGGGAAACCATGGATTGAACTACAAAAGTAAAAGCAAATTAGAACCAGACATTGATAAGCAAATAAGAGCTATCAATCAAGTGAGTAACTTTTAAATATTATATTGCATTAAAAATTAGGAACAAAATATTTATTGAAGACTTATTTGGTATATTGGTGCTTGTAGTTGATAGTTTTTCGAGATAAGAGAAAGTCATTTGGAACCATGCAAGCTCAAAAAGCATAGGCTCAAATGAATTCTAGTAAGATCTTATAGTTTTGTGTGATTAAAGTCTAGGAATATTTTTAACTTTTATTTTTGTTCAATACTTTTATACTAATAATTTGTTATTATTTATGTAATTAATTGAATAGTTGTTTATATATGGATCTTGTACTTCTGAACTTCAAAGTATAGCTATGAAGGTTCTTAGTCAAACAACTTCAGCTTCAAATTGTGAGAAAAATTGGAGTATATTTAATTACATACATACAAAGACAAGAAATAAATTGAAGTATCAAAAATTGCAAAAACATGTCTTTACATTTTACAACATGAAGTTGAAGATGAAACACACTATGAGAAGAAGTCAAGAGGATATTCAATATATTTTTAATCCTATTAATCTTAATCATATTTCAAGAAGAATATCTATTATCACCATGGCTTGAGGAAAGAGAGGGGCCATTGTTAAAGGGAGCCCAAAACGTAGAATAACTCCTTATGGATTTTGATAATGATAATGAGGAAGTAGTTGGTGGAAATGATTCAGATTCATGTTAAACACCTAGTGAAGGGGGTGATGGTGGTTTAAGTCCACCCAACAATAACAATAGTGATGGTAGTGGTGGTGGTGGTGGTAATATTGTTAGGGTTTCACGATCTACAATTTTTAAATTTTCAAAAAGATCATGAGCGGAAAAAACCCATCATATGGACCACGCATTACGCAAGAGTCACTAAGGTTTTAGATGTTACCTTTGTAGCGCGCTTTCAAACCACGGGTTGCTTTTGATCACCAAGCGTCGAAGAAACAACTTCTCTACTCGGTTCACGCAAGCAATGATCGGAGCGGGGTCTCGGTGCTAGCCGATGGTAGACGTGTAGAGATTTAGAAGGAGCTCACTAAAGTGTTTTTCTCATGCGTCAGTTGTAAGGTGTGCACTTCTTTATATAGAAACATGAGCTCTATCTTAATCCCATAAAATATCTTATCAAATCTCATTTGATCTTATCAAATCTTATTTGATTAGATATAGATCTCATCAAATCTTATTTGATTAGATATACAAATAATTATCTTATCAAATCTTATTTGATTAGATAATTACCTTATCAAATCTCATTTGATTTAGATAATTAATTAAATCATATATAATTAATTATCTTATCTTTTGCGTCTTATTTAATTAAATATCATTTAATTAAACATGTTGATTAATTAATTAAATCACATTTTTATTAATTAATCATAAAGTAAATTAAATCACATTTAATTTATTCATTTGCTCCAATTAATTACTCTATGCGTGTGACCCTATAGGCTCCCACTAAACTGATAATAACATTATCTCTATAATATTATAGACAGTGATTGGCATCTAGCAATGCATCACTGCCACCCAGCTTATAAGATAATTGGTGATCTGATTTCAACCTTTACGACAATCATTTCCACCGTGTAGCCTTTGTCCCTTCGTCCGAATGTCTCGATTGAACACGAGGTGTAAAAGTTCCATCCTCGTTAGGTCCAATCGTTTATTTCTCGAAAACCAAGTAGATGTTTAATTACAAACAAATTCAATATCTCATATCAGTCCATTTGCACATGGTCATGCATATTGTACGTCTCACTCTATCGAAAGGCTTACAGACATAACTTGTTATATAGGAGGGACAAATCCTATCTACATCACTCACATCCCTCAACATGATTCATTGTAGGTTGAAGTATTACCTTTATGATCACCCTGTTACAGATGACATTTGATAGCATTAAAGTCTACAACTCCTACATGTAGGAATCGTAGTGACTTCAAGTCAAAGGACTACTATCACCTTATGGTTGCCATGAGAAGCACTTATGACACTTGCATAACTATTATGAAGCCTTCTCATAGTGGGTCTGTCTAGTATAAATATTACTCCTAATATTTATACCTGTGTGCCAGCCTAATATCCTATATCCATGACCTGTGAGATGCGGTCATCATGCCACTCACACAATAGTCTTAATGCATCATTGTCATCCTGGTTAACAATGATGCTCGACTACAGACACTTTAAGAATCACGTTTTATTATTCAATGAATCTCACATCATTGAATAGCCCGCCTATTCTAAGGATGTTACCACATTGTATAACAAACAATATAGTAACTGAAATGCCTCATATATAAAATATATAAATCAAGTCATAATACAAATTTAGTCTAAAATGGATTGGCCACTAGGGCTAACTCCAACAAATATATTATAAAGTCAAGGAAGATGTGAATGGTCATTTGATTCTTTCTAAGAAGAACCATATGTAAGGCGCGATCAAAATCTTATGTGTCATATGACACAAGAAAGAATGGATGAAGATCTTTCTGGTGATGTAACCGGTGGTAGTTGAAGGGGAAATCAAGGGAGAAGACATGAAAATATTGCATTGAATGATTCTTCCTCATCTAGTGTACACAATCCTTTGGTGATTTTGGTATTGTTGCACCAGTTAAAGGTAGACAAGACAACTATCCACCATACTATCAACATCCTTCTAACATGTCACATGACTATTATCCATATATGTCAAACCCACCATACTATAAATATCAACCTTCCATGAGTTACAATGACTCTTATGTTTCATCATCAAAATTTTCCTATGACCAACAACAAATGGAACCACCACGAAGTTTTGGATATCATGATTATATCTTTGGAAGAGCAAGATGTAATGAGGATTAAAGTGATAATGGAGGTTATGATCCAACACGTCGTTTTACCATGTGGTGACTAGTGAGGTAATTTTTTGCATAAATTATATAAATTAGTTTTTTTTTATGATAAAGACTTGAGATTTGATTTTTTTTTTTTTAGGAGCAAGATGATGATCAAAATGTGAAGGCTATAATCATGCACGTTGTCTACAATGTAGTGATTGAAGATAATGAATTTGTATAAACTTTCTTATATTTAATAATGGTTTTCTGTTAAGCACTTCAAACAAATCATTTATGTATGAACTTTATTTAACTATACGAGTATGTATTAATTTATTTATGTTATTGAAACACTAAAACGTGTGGATTTATTAAATATATTAGTAGCTACTAATTTAATCTTATTTTAATACTTTATATTTTTTACTTTAGATATCTCATAGTGATGAAAAAATATTAATTATAACTTATTATAGATTATATAATGATACAAAACATTTTAATATGATTTTGTGAAGAGTTGTGAAGCATTCACACCACGACGATCGCAATTCGCTTTGCAGAATCTGCAATTCCTATAACCGCAAAAGCCTTAACGCGACCGCAACCACAATTTAAAACCTTGAGTAAATCTGAAGGGTTTGCAAGCTAAAGGATTAATTTAGTAAAGTACTTTGCTTCTGCTGGATGGACGAAGTATGTTGAACTAGTACTGTGCCCCTTATGCCTTTTTCTTGGCAACTACTAAACTATTAAATGAGACTTTTAGTTAAGAAATGCGACTACAAGTTTATGATCGTCTTTTCCGACATTATTGCTCAACCGCTTGGATGTAAAGAAGAAAGAAAAGTCTTATTTGAAAAATGGGAAAATGATATCACTACATGAACCATGGATTTGACTTTTTATGGTGAAAAAATACCTGCTCCATTTGACAAAGTAGGATTGAAGAAATTTATGTATGCTTCTAATATGAAGTCGATTTGTAGGATTTTACATAATATTATCTTCCATATCATATTGCTTAGGAAAGGAGCCAATAACATTGTCTCTTCAAAGGACATATTTTGTATTTATCACATGGTGGTGGGCTAGAAGATCAATTTGCCCAACTTGATTCTTGATTATTGGGTGAATGCTTTTAACTTCAAGAAAAACTTGAAGGAAAAGTAAATGACCCTCATTCCTTATGCTCTTCTATTTACCAAGATCCTTCAAGGCTTACAGGTTTGTGAAAACAAATGGGAATCATTTATGCCTCAATCTGAAATCAACATCACCATCATTCATAGGAAGGGTCTTGCCTAGTTCTTTCCATGATACAATATTAAGCATCCTAAAGAGATCAAGGAAGAACTTATTGATGATGTTGTAGGGATTGCATTCAAGGCTATATCATTTGTTGATCCGTTTGTCAACATTGAAGCTCTTACGTTTGTACAACAACCATATGTTGAATCATCTATTCAGGCTCCTACTTCCAAATTCACCAAAAAACCTTCCACTAGAGCCATCCCTAAACATAAACCTTCCCAAATCTCCTCAAAAAACCTTCTTAAACATTGCGTAAACCACCACCAGAACCCAAACAACAACCTCCATCAAAGCCTAAACAACAATCATCACCTAAATCCAAACAACAATCCAAGCTTAAACTTGAAACTCTAAAAAGAAAGGAACTTGAACCTTTTGTTGAACCTATAAATGAACATCCTAAGAAGATAAAACTTTAATTGCTGGTGGTGAAGCACGATCAATTGATTCAATCATCTGCAGCTGAACCACTTGATAAAGATGAAGATGATGGAGAAATTCTCATCGTTTGCAATTCAAAGAAAAGAAGTTGACTACCAACGCAAACGGAACTAGAGAGTAAAAAGACGAAGCAAGTTACTGTAGTTGAAATCACAATACCTACATATAAAGTTATGATTGAAGAATCGTCTATTGTTGTAGAAAAGAAAGAAGACAACAAAGGTAAGAAACTTGTTGTGGTTGGGCCTAAATCAAAGAAGTAAGAAAAGTTACAATACCAAAAAGTTGTAGTTCTTTCAAAGAAAGAAGCAAAAAAAAGAAAATAATGAAGAAGAATAACAAGTTGCCTTAGAAGGGGCAATTATAAAGTTTGTTGAAGACATGTTTAAGGATGAAGTGGATTGCACTTCTAAGGAAATTAATGCCATGATAGAAAATACTCCCTATAAGATGCCCAAAATTTTAAAGATGTCAGCATTAAGTTCACAATTACCTCATAAGTGGCAAGAAGAAGCCAAGCTTCAAGAAGCAATTATCCAAAGTTTAGAGTTGTAAGTAGAGATTGAAGAACTTTTCAGAGACAAGTAGGAAGTACATGATGTAAAATACATCATGAAGTTGATTGAGATGTAAGTATCATTTGTTGATGTGAAGAACTACATATCTAGAAAAGTGAATCCAAGGGAATAAACCAACGCTCTATAGTATGAGCCCTTCATCCAACCCTATCACTGAAGACCAAGATGCAACACTGAGTCTAATGGACCTATTTGCATATATCGTCTTACCAATAAAAGAAAGTTTCCACAAAAAGCTTATGTGTAGCAATGGAAACCAGTCTTCAACTTAGGTATCCCTTTGCCTTAAAATGTAATAAGCTTGAATATATAACTTTTTTGCTACAAGCACAATGTAGGTCCTAAGAGGTGGGGACCATATTGCAAGGGAAATGTTCACTTAGTGGACCTAGACATTTAACTTGAAGAAAACATCAAATTTGATGAATGAGCTAGGACTGACTTTGATTATGAGTTAGATCAAGTTATGTCACTTTACAAAGAGGAAATACAAAGAATAAGACAAATTATTGGCAATATAGAAGTCTGGTGTGATAAAAAGAAACATCCTTACCCTATAATGTTAGGAGGAGAGGTTAGGGGATTGCTACGACCTTGGCATATGTTCAAGTTATGTATGCAAAATAAGTATGAATGTGCCCCACAATATCTATTCAAAGGGAAGGAAAAGACAAAACATATGCCTCCCAGCCTATATTCATAACCAGAAAAAAAAAAGCATTGAAATATGTTAGGTTCTAAGACCTTGGACGATGTCCAACCCCTCCTATTTCGATTTTGATGATAATAACTAAAGGATAAATTTTGAAGTATCTAATGATCTAGTTTGAGTGTTATAGGATTTACATCGTCCAATCCCGCAATGGTATTGTATCTCTCAAACCTGGACTCTATGTTTTAATAATGTGAGCGTCCAATTGTGTTTTATAAGAAACATACAGGCAGCGTCCAATGCTCCTTGGAGAACAAGCGTCCAACGCTTGAGTAACACTCACTGTGGTTACTATCTTTAAAATACGCTTTCTATAATATAAGGCAACGTTCACTATATCATATTTTAACATGCCATGATCTTTTCGAAAAGTATTGAACAAGAAAAGAAGAAGCTTCTCTCTGCAGAGAAAGTACAAGTAGGAGAGAGGCGCTACGAGTACGGCTGTCACATCCATCACTTCACTCTAAGTCAAAATGTGACAACGGCAATAAGCTACAGAAAGAATCGCTCTTGGAAAAGGAACAGAATCCTCAACGGATATCTTTCAACAAACTTCCTATATATAGAAGGATGAGCTCACGTATCAAAAGACGACGAGAATTTGAAAAAGAGCAGAAACCCTGTCAAAACGACTGGACGACCATAAGCGAAAAAAGAGCATTCATCTTAGCTTTGCTAAGCGAGTCTATACACTCATTCTTATTGTAATATCCTCTCATTGAGAGTTAAATTTTATTTACAATATCAAACAATACTGTTTGGAAAGCCAGGAGTGGCTTAGTGTTAAAGAATACTTGGTTTTTGTGTTTAATCTCAAGGGGAGATTAAGGGTGTGCCAGAAGTGGCCTAGAGAATACTTGTAGCCAGAAGTGGCAAAGTTAAGAATACTTGAGTGTAATCAGTTTTGATTAGTAGAATCCTTCAAAAGTTTTAGAAGGAGAACTGGACGTAGCTCAGTTGAGTGAACCAGTATAAAACTACGTATTCTATTCACTCACCTTCTAGCTTACTTGAATTTCTTTTAAACTATCTCTTCAGCATACTACGAAAAAGTTTCTATACACCTTTTTATCCAAGTTTATCCATTACGTGTATTTAAACGAAAAAAAAAAGAAGAGTAGTTTCTTTGGACGGTTATTTTTAATCGACTGGACGATAGCTTGTTTTTTTCTGTTTTACTAAACTTCTGTAAAACGAAAAGATACACTATCTTCACTCTAGCTAAAGTTTTCCAAAGAAAATTTAAATACACTATTCAACCCCCCTTCTAGTGTATTTCTCTACATTTCAAAATAGGCAAAGTTTGAGAGAATTTGTAATTAGACGTCATTCTCTTAGTTGATTAGAGAAAAACTCAAGTGACATTTTGCTGCTTTGAATAATTTCTTAGGATTATCTCCTCAGCAAAAATATATTTACAATTGTGAAAACTCTTGTATGCTTTAAGAAGGATAGTTTGATCACATTGATCAAGTTTTAGTATTATATGCTTTAATTGCTTAATTGGATTTAGTTTATTTAATATATGCTCTTGTTTAGTTTGTTTGTTTTGATTCAATGTATGATATTTCGACTAAGCATGTATGAATTAATTAAACTTAAGATATTTAAGCTCTAATGCTTAAAACATAAAGTTTTTCATAAGTATTTTGTTTTTCAAGAACAAGTTTTTGAGTTATCTTTGCTTTCAAACTTATAATTTTGTCATAAAAAAAGGGAGCTTGTTAGGACAAAGGATGATTAAGGACCCTAATTAAGTTTTGATTAAACAAACAGTTAAATAAGTTTTTGCATAACAAGATTAAACATGATTTATAAAGAAAAATAAAGTAGATCGTCTTATCTAGACGAAAGCTAAACACATTGTTTTATTTATATGTTCTTATGAAATATATGCTTGCATAGTCTAATGTTATTTACAAAAACAAAAGTGTAATTATCATCTTATAAAGCACGAAAACGTATTAGAAAAGCTTTAAGAAAAGTCAACACAATCAAAGTAACCTACTTCATAATAGACACACCTATCTACCACCAACAAAGTACTGCAGTGTACTTGTCTATACAAAAGCAAACATGTTCTCTGTGGCACAACAAAAATATGAGAAAAGCTAGATAAACATGTTGTTTTATCTTATTAGAAAAACAAGTTGGTGAAAAGCATTTAATGCTCCAACATTCACTTTCTTTCTTTGGTGAAGACGAAAAAAGGCAACATACTTTTAATGACTATCTTTGAAGAATGTCTATAAATACAAGAGTATTGGAGAACAAGAAAAGCACTTTTACTTAGAATATTGTTGTGTTTTAAAATGCTTTCTTCTCTCTCTAAGTGTAAAATCTCTTAGTAAAAAAAACTTGTTCTTTAACTTGTGTATTTGTCTTTATAAAACGCAATTTTCAATGAGCCTTTACCTTAACTTTTTCTAAGTGAAAAGGTGGAAGCTTGAAGAGGCTTTATGTTAAAAGAATACTTTGTGTGTTGCTTAAAGAAACAAGTCAAAGAATACTTGTTGTTAGAGCCTAAAGAGGCTTGGAGAAAACAATACTTGCAAAAGTGTATATATTAGTGAATCTTGGTGGTATAGCCAAGGACTTGACGTAGTATCAGGTTGGAGATGAATCAGTATAAAAACCTTTGTGTTTTGATTTTCCTCTTTATCTCTTTTATATTGTGTTTTAAGACTAATTTTCGTCAAACTGTATTTATTTTGATTAGTCTTGTACTTTGTTTTTAAAAGGAGATAAAAACAATGTTTTATAAAGCTTTTAGTTCATTGTTTGTTTGATAAGATGAAATGTTCTTTGCAAAATAAATTTCCAAAAATTCTTAAAACACAATTCGACCCCCTTTCTTATGTTTTTTTGTGTTATACACCCACCTTCTCCACCTAATCCATCTTCATCTCATGATTCTGTTCCGTCGGATTATCTCATGAGTGACGATTAAGTTGCTCCACTTTGTTCGCTATTAAGACCATAAGAGATCTTTGAGTTCATCCTTGTCATATGTACTTGCTTTTAAATTTTACTTGTAGGGAAGTGAGGTTAATAACACTTCTTACTTAGACAACGAGGAGTCTACTACTAAGGAGGATCCATTTATAGGACCTTTGTAGAGTCTAGTGATAATGATCATAGGTGGATGGGTAGTATAAATAGTTGACTGCTCTAACTTAGGCCCTTTATATATATATATATATATATATATATATATATATATATATATATATATATATTAAGGGTTGGTTTGTTGATTTGGAAAACCTTACTCTTAATGATGGGTTGTATCTCATGACACATGATGCATCTTATAGTTCTTTTTTATCAGTGCATCTTATAGTTGACAATTCTTTGTGATATGTATATGTGTATGATGAGTTATTTTAATTCATAATGGTGCGATATAATTTAATGATGAATAATATTTAAGAATAGAAAAAAATTATACTAAGTTTACTTAATTAATTAAATTCAATGATAGTAAAATATTGTCATTTTAATATCTAATATGTACAACTTACTATAATTATAATTAAAATTTTTTGGCTGTAAAAGAAATTATAAATTTTGTAATCAACTATCATTATAGTTCATAACGGAATTAACGAAAAAAAAAACTAACATAACTAATGAATTTCAATTTCATAAATTTATTTGACATTTTTCTAATTGCATAAACGATAATTTCAGGAACCAAAATAGTAATTTTAGGAAGGATTAACTAAGTTTTTAGTCCCTAAACTTTTTCAAATTTTGATTTTTAGTCCATAAACTTTAGTTTGACTGGTCAAGATCCTTAAACTTTTCAAAATTTGGTTTTTAGTCCCTAAACTTTAGTTTGACCAGTCAAGGTCCCTAAATTTTTTAAAAATTTGATTTTTAGTGCCTAAAATCTCATTAATTTAGGGATTAAAAACTGAATTTTTAAAAAATTTAGGGACTGAAAATCAAATTTTTAAAAAGTTTAGGAACTTTAACCGGTCAAAATTTTGTTTGGAGACTAAAAACCGAATTTTTAAAAAATTTAAGAACCTTAACCAGTCAAACTAAAGTTTAGGACTAAAAATCAAATTTAAAAAAAATTGAGAGACTAAAAACTTAATTAATCATTTTAGAAAAATATAAATATAACATAAATATAAGGAGGAAAGTAGGCAGTAAGGAGAGACACGTGTGGTGAGGTGTGGAAGCGTGCGGGGTTCTGGGCTTAGGCTTAGGGGCATGACGTTGGACTGATGCCTCTCTCGCTTCCTCATTTCGCATCTCTCTCTCTCTTGCTGTCTGTCTGTCTGATCTGCCTCTCTTCTTCTTTTGACCACCTTCCTCCTTCTCCTTCTCCTTCTCCTTCAATGTCTTTCACTCTCCTCAATCCATTCCCACACTTTTCTTCTCTCTCTCTCCCCTGAGATTCTTCTCCCCCAATTCCCAACCCCAACAAACCCTCTCCCTCTCCCTCTTTTCCCCCTTCTTCCTCCTTCCTAGGGTGCAAAATGAAGTCCTCGCTCAGCAAGTTGAAGAAAATTGCACTCCACAAGACCGTTTCCAAGGACAAAAAGGACTTTCCCCCCACCGTCAAGATCGACGAACTCGCCCTCGCTGCCAAGGTTTTTCACTTTCTCTAAACCTTCCAACCTTATTATTATTATTATTATTATCATCGAATCAATTATATTACGCCTTTTTCAATTCTCGTATTTTCTCGCGGCGATCATCGGTTCTTGTCAGTGATGGAACCTAGGGGGGGTTTTGTTCTCGTGATGACACGTGGGTAGTGTGCTTTTTCTTATGGAAAATTGGTTCTTTCCGTCCTGTGCTGACTTTAATTCATTATCTCGTAGTTGTAGTTACAGGCTTAGGGTGTGAGAAAAGTGTGTGATAATGGGTGTTTTGTGAAAAATGTTGAACGATCTCGTGCCCAATTTCTTCTACCTGGCTTGCTGATTGTAGTGACATTAAGGGTTTCTATTTCACCGTTTTTTCAGGACATGCAAGACATGAGAGATTGCTATGATAGCCTGCTTTCTGCAGCTGCTGCTACACAAAACAGTGCTTACGGTAACACATTAGTCTTCAGTCTCACTTGGTTAATAAATAGCTCTTGTTGTTCTCTTTATTCCTTGCTTATAATGTATTCGAAGCTTTTGAACTGGTTGTGCATTTTGTTATGTGTCTCCAAATCTTTAGGCCACAAATTGAACGTCCGCACGTGTGCACGCACACACATAGATTTCATTACTTGTCATATATAATGTCTCCAACAATTTAAGATACATATTTACATTTCCAGTTGTCATAATCCATGTCTGGCTGGTCTTCTGCACTATCCATATTAGAGTATACATACATATTCATTTCATTTTCATTTGTAATCTTGTTTAGTTTCTCTGTCACAGAATTATCTTTTGTGTTATGATTTAGTTTTTTGCTGACTCGGCATATAATATTCATCTCTCTCTGCTTTTACCTAAATACTATTAGTCCATAAAGTCTAGCATTGCTGTCCATTCCCAAAATAGGGAAATAGCTCATAATGCTGAACTCGCACACCTGCCTTGGGCATGCCTTATTATTCTTATTGACATTGTTTGTTGTTGTGACTACCTTTGAAGTATTGTGAGATAGCAGCATCAAGGTATTTGTAAATATCATAGTCCCTGCTCTCCCAGGGCATCCTGTTTCTTACTGCCTATGCACTGTATTATCTTTATTGATCATTTGAAAAAAAAAATTAAAATATGTCTAGTTAGTTTTTTAGATGAGTTTTACTGCCTGGAAAATATTAAAGTCAGTAGCGTATCCTTTATTGTATTATGTGTTCCAGAATTTGCGGAGTCGCTGCAGGAAATGGGTACTTGTCTACTGGAGAAAACTGCCTTAAACGATGATGAAGAAAGTGGTGAGTGGGTAAACATTTCATGATTGCCCTATCCAAGTTACTTAGCCTCTTTGCTAGTTGATTTAAGTCATGTAAAGTCTCATTGCTACAGTTGTTATGAACTGTATGCAGGTAAAGTTTTGGGGATGCTTGGAAGTGTGCAGCTTGAACTTCAGAAGCTTGTTGATAGCTATGTGAGCCTTTAATTGGGTGTAACCTTTTTTATTGCTTTGCTTTTCCCTGAGCATTGTTCATTTACAAAATGTTTATTATGATTCTATCCTTTCTGTTCCTCAGCGTTCTCACATTGTACTGACAATAACCAATCCATCAGAGTCTCTTCTTAATGAACTAAGAACTGTTGAGGTATGTTTATATTTTGTCAGATTCATTTATCTTTATAAAACACTCCCAGTGGGCTCTACAGTGCACTCATCTGTCCTTTCATTGTTTTCCACTTTTCCCTCATTTAGTTCATTACACTTTTAAAGTTGTTACTAGCTGTTACTAAATAATGGTTGCTAGAAAATGTGGTTTCCTATCAGCACAGAACAGAATGCAATTAAAAGAAGATAGTGTTTCAGGACTTATAGCAACACTTGGCATTTATAATGCCTTGGGGGGAAATGAGACTCAAGAGTTTGAACCTACAAATTGGATATTATTGTTGATAGACATTCTGGATCAAACCAGAGTTGTAGTGCAACAAGAACAATACACCGGCTTAAGCCCTAACAGAGAGTCTTTCTCTCTCAAACACACTCAGTACAAACTATCCACTGAATACAGAAACTACCATGATACATATATAACACCAAACAGCAACTGTCACTCAAATCCATAACTGCCTAGTGCCTAAATTACTGCCTAAAGATGCAAATACTACACTAACAGTAACACTAATGGTGCGTCTGGATGAGAGGAAATAAAATAGAGGAGATAAAATACGGATAAAGAATTAGTGATACAATTTTTGTTTTGTTGAAGAGAAAATAAAGGGAAAAAATGACTTTTAGAAGCAAAAATTCAAATTTTTGTTTCCTTCCATTTTCTCTTCAATTTAAATTTCAATTCTTTTTTCTCTTTCATTTTCTCTCCTCTCAAACAGAGGGTAATGTTTCAGATCCATAACTGTCTAACTGCCTAAAGAGACATTGCATAAATGTCATATCAAACACATCCATTATGTAAGATGTTGAAATGTCATGATTTCTTGTTGTGATCTCTTTCCTGTTTAACAAATAATCTATTCTGGAGTGAATCTCATGAGGTTTATATGTGTACCCTCGTTGAAGTGCTTAACTTTTGAAATTGTTGCAATAACATTTTTCTCCCTGTCTGAGATCTCCTTGGAGGATTTGATTGTTACCTTATAGCACAGCCAGTGTCATATTATACACACATCCATTGGTTGGTTGTGTAAATCTGACTGTTTCTTGTTCTCACACCCATGCATCACATATAACACATTTAAGCTATCTTCACATTCAGTTTGTGGATACACTGATGTTTTCAAAAGTTGTTACTTGTTAGGTTGTGCATGCTGCAAAATATTGTGGAAAAACTGTAAAAAAATGTTTCTCTAAACCTAATGTGTTTTAATGCTGCTATTGATAAAAGGATTTGCATAAAGCTTTAGGTTCAAATATGCATCACATATAGCACATTTAAGCTATCTTCACATTGAGTTTGTGGATACACTGATGTTTTCAAAAGTTGTTAGGTTGTGCATGCTGCAAATATTGTTGTGGAAAAACTGTAAAAAATGTTTCTCTAAATCTAATGTTTTAATGCTGCTATTGATAAAAGGGTTTGCATAAAGATTTAGGTTCAAATAAAGAATTCATCCGTACATATTGGTAAGATGTTAGGATCCAATTGCAAGGTATGGGACTTGAGTCGCACATTTGAAGTATGGGATTCTAGTGTGGGGTTTATGAGGCTTTGGGCTCTCCAACTACAATGGCTAGCTTTTGTGGTGTGGTTTCCCAAGGTTATTCATTATAATTCAATTATCTATACTTCCAGTAAATCTTTTTACATTTGAGAGTTCATTAACTTGTTAAGCATGTATGATTTCAAAAATCTTGGATATTATTAAATAAATCCAGTAAAATAATTTGAAAACAGAGGAAACCCTCTATACCTCATAAAGAATGTGATTATTGAAACTTAATGAAATGGACAGAGTTTTACATCTTGATTTGTTTATGGCAGTGTTATCAATAGCGGATTGGAGAGAATCGCAGAAAGCCAAAAATCCACTATATCGTATAGCAGATAGGGTCACAGGAAAATAATGGAAGTTGCATAGTGGTCGAAATAAATCCATTATACATGTATAAAAAATTAAGTTGTATGCAAACAAAAATAGGCTTCATAAAAATTGACTTAATATTGATTATAAAGTTCAATTATTCAAGACAAATATTGATGAAAATATAAAGAAGTTAAACATAAAAAACAATATCTATTCATTCTCCTTTGCCTCTTTCCCAATATAATTATCATTCTCATTGTCAAATAGTGAGGCGTATCCTTCAATTTCTTCTCCTTCTAAGTCCTCAAAGTCAGTGTCTTCTAGCTCTTCTAATTCTTCCAAGGTTGCATCATCTTCAACTTCAGTCACTAACTCGCCAGGGACTGCTCTATTCGCTGTAGATGACAGGAGGAGGTGAACAGATGCTGATGGAGTAGAGGAGTCCTTCCTTTTGTGAACTGTGGTTTACAAAACATGTATGGGAGAAGATTAAGAGTTTCTATGTGATTGGGGGGGGGGAACGGTACTGGGGTGCTGGTCGTGTAGTCCTACATCTCTGTCTAAAATCCATGATGCCTTTTGAAACTGCGACATTCATCGTGGCAATGATAGCCATTTTGTGGAAGCCGCACCACAATGGAGTCTTGGTAGCTTATTGGAGGATTGCTGCAACACTATAGTGTTATAGCACTGCTGTAGTCATGGTTGTCAAATTCTTGAGTTAACTCTTTACGATTTTACGATTCTAGGTAGACAAAACGAGTTAACTTTCTATCAAACTTCTTTTTGGGTAAGCTCGTGTAAACTTGCATAAACTCTCGAATCAAAAAGCTAGTTAACGAGTTTGAAATCAACTATAAGTTTTGCCCTCATTGGCCACACAATGACAATGTTTTACCATGACTCAAATGATTTGAAGAAATTAACTCCTTTTTAAAATGTTTTCACTTTAATAACTTATGTTTTTATGAATTTATATATAATTTGGTCATTTATGTAGTTTGATCTTATTTAGTAATTAGTACTAATGTACTGTTACACTTTATTATTGCGATTTGCTATTTTGCTTTATTATGAAGTTGAAATGTTGAATTATTGTTGTGTTAAGAATATTTTGTTAAGCATATATGTCATTAGTCGGTTTCTAATACTATTTTTTCTTTCATGTAAACTCTTACCAGTTTATGAGTCAACTATACTAGTCGAGTTTATGGAAGCTCCATGAGTTTACGTAAACTCTTGAGTTTGACAACCTTGACTGTAGTGGATATTTAACGACACTGGTTTATAGCCACAGATTTTTCTTTTAAGGTTTCTCAGGTAGTTTCCTAAAGAATGTGTGGCATTTGAAGAAAAACTTGTGATGGGAAATGCCAATATGTGGTGTTTCTGTTGAAACACTAGTCAAGTTAAAGCATAAACCAACTATTCTTGTAATGATGTTTATAATTATCTTTTTATCCTTGCCCAATGAATAAGTTGTAGTTTTTCCATTAACTAATTATTCCAAAAGTTTGAAGTGGGAGATGAAGGCATATGAATGGTTTTAAATACATGCCTACCCTACTCTTTGGGATTGAAGCGGGGATAAAGCACTAGCCTACCCTACCTTGTGCTGAAATTTAATTTTATTTAGAAGAATGGAGATAACAAGTCAAACTCTATATCATAGGAATTGTTTCTTTAAACATGTCAAGGACCATCTCTCCTAAAAGCATAAGTTGCTAGGTGATTGAACATGATTGGTTTTAATATCTATCACCTCATCACACAAGAGTCCTTTGAGCTTGAAGCATGGACAATTTATTCACCCACTATATTTTGTGCTGAAATTCAATTTTTATTTGGAAGAATGGGGCCAACAAGGATTGAACTCTTGACCACTTGGTAATAGAGGTTTTGATACCATCTCATGGACCAAATCACCAGTTTAAGTTGTTGGATGGTGGCTTGTGATTGGGTTTTATATCTAACAATTGATTTATATTTTTAGCAATCAGCATTAAACTCTGCTGCTGCCACCAACAAAAAGAAAGACGAAAGGGTGGCAATAGAAAAACAATTTATTAGAAGTTCATCCTGAATTTTCATAGTTGGAGACCAAGTTGGAGGATTGTTTAATTGGTATGGGCAAAAATTTGGTTGGGAAATGAATGGTAGAGAAACCTATCTTTGAATTTTAATATTTTTCTGACTCTGCTATGAAAATACAGTAAGTTATGGATTTTGTGCATTTGAAGTTGAATAGTCATTAGTGGATGATTTGATAGATATTGTATGTAAGAGATTTGAGGGTTGTTAATAATGGTGGAGATTGAAGCTGAACTGATCAAGGTGCAGGACTTTAGGAGAAGTAAAGGAGGAAGGGAAAGGCAGTGTTGTTCAGTTTTTCACCTTCTCTTATTTTAAGCCTGGGTTTCACATAATTAAGTCTTCTTTACAAAGCTCAAGTTTGAGATTTGAAAAACTATGTCCTCTTTGATGCTTTTTAAAGCCATATAGATTATCTTGCCTAGAACATTGGTCAATAATTTGGAACTATAGTGACTTTGCTGCTGTATAAGTTTATATTTAATATAGAATTGTCAATTGTCTTATTACATCTCAATGCCTACTGATTCCTCATGCAGGACATGAAGCGGCAATGTGATGAAAAAAGGTTTGTATTTACGCAACTGCTATTGTTTTTCTCATCATCATGTGATGTTTCCTTAATCTGTTGTATTGCCTTCAGAGACGTTTATGAATACATGGTTGCCCAACAGAAAGAGAAAGGAAAGTCAAAAAGTGGTAAAGGTGAAAGTATCACCTTACAGCAGTTGCAAGCAGCTCATGCTGAATATGAAGAGGAAGCAACACTCTGTGCCTTTCGATTAAAATCGCTGAAGCAAGGCCAGTCACGCAGTCTCCTAACACAAGCAGCGCGTCACCATGCCGCTCAGGTTTTCTTGAACTATGATGACCTTTCTCATTCAAATCTTTTATCCCTTCTTCAGCCTAGTCTTGATGCATCTTTCTTCTTGTTCTGCTTTCAATATAGTTGAATTTCTTTCGGAAAGGACTTAAATCACTAGAGGCTGTTGAGCCACATGTTAGGATGGTTGCCGAACGACAACATATTGATTACCAATTCAGTGGCCTTGAGGATGATGGTGGTGAAGATGGTAATAATGATGATGGGAATGATTTTGACGTCATTGAAGGTGGTGAGTTGAGTTTTGACTACAGATCAAATAAGCAAGGGCCATATATTGTTTCCTCCTCACCAAACTCATCAGAGGTAGGAATTTTACATTACTCAAAACTTGAATGGTTTTTAAAGCGTGGGTGCTTATTGAACTTTATTCTTATTGCTTATTTGCTTTTTTATTTAAAATATTGCCAAAGCTTGTCACAGTTGTCATTTTATACTTGTTGCAGTCTATAGCTTGCTACAAATTAAAAACATACTATCGATGTTTTTTCATAATCTGAATTATAAATTCATTTTATCATATAATCATTGGCAATGTATTGCCAGGTGGAAGAATCAGGTCGTTCTTATGTTCGAGCTTCAACGCCAGAAACTTCAGAGGTGCTATTCATTGATACTTATGATTTATCCAATTTGAAGCTTTGATATAAATCTTAAATTGGTTGTAAAGAAAAATCTAGGTCAATTAGCACCTCAATCTTGCCTAGAAGGAATAAAAATCACAAATCAAGTTTAATTATGTAATATGTTTCTGAACATTTTATCCAAAAAAATATTAATTGTTAGGATAGACACTAAAGGTATAATTTGAGATCTAATTTTAAGGACATAGGTTTAGCATTGTAACTATGACTGTTTTAATTCTCACTGTTGCCTTGGTCCAACAGGTCATCAATTCAGATTGATTCTTTAATTTAACTTAGGTCATCCTCTAATACTTCTATTAACTTGCCTTCTGGCAGACAAGTTTAGACAAGATCCAAGGAGATTTTAAAGTTTCAAATAGAGATCCTAGAGTCAGCAGTTATTCAGCGCCAATACTTGCAGAAAAGAAATTTGACCCTGCTGAAAAAGTAAGACAACTTTTAGCATCATCTGCAGCAAAGTCTAATGCATATGTTCTTCCTACACCAGTTGACATCAAAGAAACCAAAGCTAGCTCAGCCCCCCGCACAAGTGCAAGTGGATCTTTGCATAATCTGTGGCATTCTTCCCCTTTGGATGAAAAAAAGAATGAGAAAGATGTTGATAGTAAATTGTCCGAACCGACTATCCCTAGAGCTCACTCTGTTCTCAAAGAAAGTAACAGTGATACTACATCCACCCAGTTACCACGCCCATCAACTGAGGGACTCTCAATTCCACAAGTTGATCTTTTCAGTGGTTCTGATACTAGGAAAATAAAAGGACAAGCTTTTTCAGGTCCATTGACTAATAAACCATTATCAGTAAAACCTGTTTCTGGGGGTTTTCCACGTTTACCGGTGCCCCAGCCTTCATCTCCAACAAAAGCATCTCCCAATGCTTCACCTCCCCTTGTTTCTTCACCCAGGATAAGTGAGCTTCATGAACTTCCTAGACCTCCTGGTAATCAATCTAGCAAGCCAGTGAAATCTTCCCGAGTGGGTCACTCTGCTCCGTTAGTATTTAAAAATCCAGAGGTTGCTGTGACTAATAAATTTCCTTCAGTTGTATCGAGTGCAGCATCTCCACTTCCAACTCCACCTATTGTCTCTCGGAGTTTTTCTATACCTTCTAGTGGCCAGAGAGCTATGACATTAAATGTTTCTAATACTAAGTATTTGGATACAGCCCAAGTTTCGAAGGTCGATAAAGCTGCATCGCCTCCACTAACACCCATGTCCCAGAGAGCATCTAATATATCTGACCTGGCTTCTCACTCTAGTGAAATCCAAGGTAAGATGCTATTTGTTGTAGTTCTTATTATTGTAATTTTTTTTATAAATTTGGATATGCTTTTCTGTCTTCATGTATAAACTTTTGCATAAATTTGGGTATGCTTTTCAAATGGATAATATTCTTTATGATTGCTCCTTTTCTTAACTTTGATTTTACATAGTTTAAGTACAGGCTTTGTAGATTTCAAGCATTCTTTGTCAATTATGTGGTCTATGGCATGTGTGTTTGGCATCAACATTTTTCATTGTTATTCTCATTTTTACATTGTCCGCTTCATCTTGATGGGAAACAATGTGAGTATGAGGTTTTTCAGTGGATGCAGGTGGGAGCTAAATCTCTTGCGCTCATACTGAGGTTGAGTTCTGCTGAATGATTCTTAGTTTAAGTGTCTTTATTCTATGCTTGTGGGAGCTAAATCACTTGCATTGTGGAGTTATAGGGTTTTCCCAACAAAAGGTTCAGGCAATTATATGTAAATATTCTGTTTATGTATTGTTTAGCTTCTCATCTCAATTTGTATCTATTATTTTTACTTTAACTAGTGATGATGGGAACTAAACTCTACATGATTGTGTCATTATAATGTGTTGTGTATATATTCGGATGAAAAATTTTGTTCACTTCTCCAAGTCCAACATGACGACAATGAAAGAACTTTAGCAACAGAATGAGATGCTTACCCCATTTATTTTTTCCCCACTTTCCAGGTGCTCAAATTTTGAACTAATTTCTATTGGCCATGAGCTGGCACTTGAATTTTCATCAATATGAACTGTTTGCCTTAATTTGGGTATTGACTTTTGGATTATGATTTGAGAAATGTTTCTTTCTTGTCATGACTATATTTACAATTGCCTTTTGTCCTGATGAACCCATTTCAGTGGGGTGGCCATTGAAGGTGTATGTTAATATAGTAAGACTTGATTAGTTAGTTTTCAATGTTATAGATCAGTGGGGAGGCCATTAAAGGTGTATGTTAGGAGGAATAAAAGGCAGACCGAGTCTAGTGAGGCCTGAGCTATTTGAGTGGTTTCTATTTGTTAAAATAGTCATCTACTTGTGGCAGTTATTATTTGTGAAAAAAACAGATACAGGATTGTGGAGTAATATGCTTATTAGGTATTTGGTTGTTCCAGAGTGTTTGAAGGAGGAAAATTTTTGTTAGGGGGAAATCTTACGTGTTAGTATGTTTATTGTATTCAAAACTATATATCATTCAGGATTGTACTAGAATTTCTAAAAGTTATTTCAATATCAAGCTCTTACATCCAACAAAATGAAATAATTGGAGAAGCAAATAGGGAAAATTAATGAAGAAATTCAGAAATTCAATTTTGACCACAGTGAACTATGGAGGATTTTTGTAGGGATTTTGAAGAATTGGGAACGTTGATGAAGGGACTTATGAAGCAGAAGACTTCGTTACAATCTAGTTATAATTCCAGTGAAACACTTACGTGTTTTGGCAAGAGATTTTATTTCAAAATAAAGCCAAGCCAACAGTTCTTTTATCAGACTTATTAAATTCCATAGAATTTTCTGTTTAACATAGTTATGAACACGTTTTTTTTTTCCTAGAGTATTATTTTATTTAATAGATAAGAGATAAGAGATTATTGTCTTATCAATTTATAATGCGTGTCAAAGCGGGAACCGAGAGAAACACCTATCATATCCAAAATGATTCCATGTACTGATGATAAATTATTTTACATTATTTGTTTTTATTTTTTAAAAAAAGGAACATGGTGTTCAAAATATCTCCCTCTCTCTGTATATATCATTGTTCTGAAAATCGGACCGGCCGATTCGACCGGAAACCGGTATGGTTACCGGTCTGGATGCTCTATAAAATCGGAGGAGTTCGGAATTGGTGGGAACCGGTCAAGAACCGGTCAAACCGGGTCAAAATCGGTCAAGAACCGGTACCCAAAACAGGTTTGAACCGGTATTTTTTTATTTTTTATTTTATTTTTTATTTTTTTATTTAAAATTTAAAATTTAATATAAAATATTTTAAAAATAAATAAAAACACATATTTAATAAATATCTCAAATAGTTATAAATTATTTTATCAATTATTATTATTATTTTCTTGTAAAACATATAATTTACTCATTTATATTAATTTATAATTTTTTTATATCTTGATTTTTGATAATTTTATATTATATTAATTTGTCATTTTCTTTCTTTATTCTAAATGTAAATTTGTTATTGTTAATGGACATTATTTTATTTTATTAAAATTTGAACTTAAGTATTATGATATATTTAATTAAACTTTTATGTATTTTTTGAATGTTAAAACCTTGTAAAGTGATATTTTAAGTTTTATTATAGTTTTTAATGTTATAATGTTATGTGATATTATATTTATTTAATATTATTTTATAAATTATTTTATTATTATTATTTTATTAATACCGGTTCAATCGCGGTTCAACCACGGTTGAACCATTGAACCTTGAACCAGTGCCTTGACCGGTTCAATGACCGGTCCGATTTTAAAAACATTGGTATATATATTCAGTTATTCACACATGTTTGGCATTATTTTACTTTATATAATTGTAGAGAAAAAGGTCTATACACTGATAATATAAAATAATTTTACACAGTCATTCAATCATAACTTACGGTAACTATCTTAAAAGTCATACAAACGGTAATTTATGATTAGAAGACAGTATAAAATCATTTTGCATTATCAGTGCATAAGCATTAAACTCATAATTGTGTGCTTTAAAAAAATATTATCATTAAAAATATTTCTCATTTGTGTATAACTTAGATACATACATAATTTTAATAAGAGATATTAACAATAAAAAATATTTTAAATTATATTTTGTAATGATTAATTTTCTTTTAAAAAAAATATGTTTGCATAATAATTTTGTTGATCTTATTTTATTTTGACTAATAACAACAAAGAAACTCATAATTTTTTCTCTAGTAATTTCAAGTTGGTTTAATTCATTTTTAACTATATTTTGATGTAACATTTTTATTCTTATATGTAAAAATAATTATTTCCTTTAAAACCGTGTTGATTATGATTATTTGGAGTTAATTTTACTCTTGCATATTTAAATAATTTTATTAGGTCTTAATGTAGTGATTATTCATCAAATATAACTAACTATTCAATTAATAAAAAGATTTAAATTTTAAAACCATATTTTTCTTTTAGGTAAAATCAAATTTATTAATAAGCTAATTTTATATAGAAAGAAAATAATCTATATTAAAATTATTTTATTGAAAATTGTTTTAAATTTAATTTACTAAATTAATTATACTCAAATAAATATACATTATAAATGTAAGTTTAAATAAATTATTTCACCATTATTATTGAATAAATTATGCTCAGATAAGTATACATTGCTAATTTTTAGAATGAAATGAAATCTTTGTTCTAAAAGATACTACTACTACTGCTTTATTTATGTGACCAAATCAACTATTGGAATGATATTAGAATGGATTGTGATTGGAAAATCATAATTTTATTTGGAACTAAATTTGGATGCCTAATGTGTTATTTGTAAAAGAAAAAGCTACGATACTTACTGTTAGACAAAAAAAAAAAAAAATTATGCAAACTACATTAAATAGTGAAGTTTATATAATAAAGCGCATAATAAATTATTTCAATGGACTACACACAATATTTAATATATTTCATTTTATTAATCTCAATCTCACTAAAAAATTGACTATTAACATTATTAACCTTAACCAAAAAAATACACATTATCTTAAAAATAATATTTACAATGAATAATTTACAATAAATTATAAATTAATAAAATACTTATTTTTAACATATTTTTTATATTTTAATCATATTTTTATATTTAAATAAATTTTTGTACCGTACACTACAGGTGTTATATCTACTTATAACTAAAAGAAGTGTTATAAAAATAATATAATAAAAATAATGAGTAAATATAATAGTTAATAAATTAATCAAGTAACTTGGGTATTTCATATGCCATCTATAATGGTTCTACTTAGCTAATACCCAAGTTACTTGATTAATTTATTAACTATTATATTTACTCATTATTTTTATAAAAGTTACAATTAACGAAAAAAGATACTTGTAATATAACAAGTTACAATTTGTTAAAGAAAAGTTACAATATAACAAGTTACAATTTGTTAAAAATAAATTAAACAAGTAACTTGAGTAAAAGATACTTGTAATAATTTTAACTAAAAAAACACTAAGAAGTACAATTAACGAAAAAACTTAACAAAAACTCATCATCGACACATGTTTTCTATTTTTTTTTCTAATCTTAAATTAAATATTTTTTGTGCAACATTGTTTGTTAATCTTATGTTCTAAGACTTTATACAGTTATTTTCTTTTTGTATATCTTTGGAAATAACATTATCTTTATATGATTATACACTTTCTAAATAATAAAATACTATTTTTCCATCTTATTATATAATATTTAAATGATAACATGGTAATTTTATTATGCTCTGTCTCATTTTACTTCTCTGGATCTTATCTTTTATCTTATCTTACTCTATTTCACCACTAGTTAGATAAGAAAACAGAACCAACAACAACAATAATAATATAATAATATAATTGAAGAGAAAAGCAGGCAGAGGAAAAGTACAACTCAAACAGGTTCACGCATGAAAGTCCAATTCAGTTCACAAAGCCGTGGTATTGTCCCATAGAAATAGATGAGATGGCTATTTGGGGTTGGACTTGTTAGCCCTCATAATTTTTTAATCTTTCAACTTGTTTAGCCTTCATAATTATTTTAGTCTTTTGAAAACAGTGTCTGATACGGTACATATTAACAAAATAGTTATTCTTCTAAATTCCAGTAAAAAAGAAATAAATTAATTTATATCCTTGAATTGTGAAGAAGACTTTTGTAACGGAAAAAAAAAATACAAAACTGAACATTAGCAATCAAATCACATCAAAGGGAATCTCAAATTTTAAAAAGAAAAACTCAAACTACTTCTGCGGCCAGTAATGAAGCACTGTGGTGAAAAACAAAAGCTGCAAAAGGTATCGGGAAAAAAAATATATCAAAGATGATAAAAAAAAATGTACAATAAAGAAAAAAACAAATCATAGTCACACCGCATGAAACATGACGGTGTCTGATAAAGAGATGAAATATATTCACATTGATTTTTCTTTTACCGTGGTAGTAACAAAGTTAGAAATAGGAACTTGTCCAGACTTTCCAGACCTTTACTAGGTTATATATTCACGTTAATTAATTAAAAGAGTTTATTTTTTATGCTTCATTTGCTTTATAAGAATAGTTTTAATTAATATAGGTTTAAATATCTTTTTGATCATTGTAATTTAGTATTTTTTTTTCTTCCTTACAATTTTTTTTTTGTTTCAGTCATTGTAAATTATGTTTGTTTTATTTTTTATCTTTATAGTGGTTTAGATAGCGTTGTTTTACTGTTTAAAGTGCTATCTAAACCACTATAATGAAGAAAAATAAAACAAACATAATTTGTAAGGACTAAAACAAAAAAAATTACAAGGACGAAAAGTAAAAAAATACTAAATTACAAGGACCAAAAAGATATTTAAACCATTAATATATAGTATATATAAAAAGTTTAATAAGAATGTACTTTTAGTATCAAATAATTAGAGATTATTTTAACATAATTATTATAAATATTAATAAACTTGTCATATATAATAATATACTGTAATTGAATGATGGTGTGAAAAAATTTCATATTAATTAACAAGGCATGTATTATTTTTTAACTCTACCTATATCTTTTTTAAGGAAAAATTAACAGGAAGTTGACCAATTTTCAATATTTTTTAATTTATCAAATAGAATTAATATTACATTAATTCCTCCTCTTTCATATGTATACTGTTTTAGACTCCATTGAGTATTAAATGTGGACACTTTTTTTCAATAGCAATTCTAATCATAATTTAATGTGTTATGAGAGATTAATTTTTTTTTTTTGGTAAATGTTAGCATGAGAGATTAATCAACTCCTCTGCACTGAAGTTTGTATTATTTATTCTAATTGGCACATAATATTCATATACTCATTTTTTTATTTGTTGTATATACATGTGTAAAAAATACACCTGAGATAATTTTCACAATTTTTTTCTCACAGTGATTATATAATTACACAATTTTTTTTATTGTAAAGCAAAGAGAGTAACTCTGCGGTGGGGATGATGATGAGGCTAAGCTTTGTGTATTTTTGGTATTATAAACATAAACATAGGATGGGACAGAGGGTGATGCTGTTGTGGACACACACACAAACACATGGGTCTTCCTTCAACTCCACACCCCAAATCCAACACCAACACCAACACCAACACCTAACTCTCTCTCTCTCTCCCATCTTCTTCATTCTCACCTTCTGCAATTCCCACAGCCTAAAAGATCTTCTCTTTTTCATTTTTGGGGAACACCCATTTACTTATTTTTTCTTTTTTCTTTTTCTTCTTGGGTGATTCTTGTTATCATCTGATCTGAAGGTGGAATTGCAGAGGGTTATTGATATGATTTATCTCTTGGACTCTTCTGTTACCAGCCTTCATTGGTGCGTTCTTTGAGTTTTTTCTTTTTGCTATCTTGATCATCTTGAATCTTCTTGGACTTGGTTTGATTTTTCTCTGGTTTTCTTGATTTTTGTTCTTCTGGGGTTTATGGGGTATCACAAGACTGCTTTTTTGTTTATTTTTTTTTTCTGGGATTTTCGGTTTTTTCAGGTTCTGCTTTAGAACAGCTTAAAGGAAATAAAAATAAAAAATAAAAAAATAAAATAAAATAACACCGTTGCTTGTGGAAGATGGTAACTCAAAAGCTTAGAGGGGTTTTCGGTGAATGTGTGTGTGGCAAGTATGCGTTTTTATTTTCTTTTAATCAACGTTTTTCTCTTTCTCTTCATGTTGATCGTTTCTGAAGAAACCTTCTGTATATGAGCATTGATTACTCTTACTTCAGCTTGAAAATTGGCTCAGATGGATGGTTTATTCAACTTTTATTCTTTATTTTTTTTTTCTTTTGAGGTATTTTGAACTTTATTACCTCTCATTTCCTTTTCCACCCTATTTTTGATTGATCAAAATTCGGTTCCATCTTCTCTCAAGGATTAACATCTGAAGTTAGCCTCTTTTTTTTTTTTTTTTAATGTGAATCTTTTGTTAAGTGAAAATATGTATATCAAATGTAATCAATGATGTGGGGAGCTTGAGAAAATTGTGAACTATGTATATGTGTTTTTATGTGCTTCTTCTTGTGGTTTTGTGAACCCTGGGAATTCATGTATTTATTCAAATGTTGTTATAGGCACTGATTTTGTTACCTACCATGAATTGTTTGGGCTTCATCTGCTGCCAGTACGGAGGTCGAGAGATCTGTTCTTGTTGCAGTTCTTGGATGTATATCATCATGTCCTGGACTTTCTCTGTATGCCCTGCTAAGGATATGATGATTGCAATGTCTAAAATGCGGATGCCACTGATGGATACATGACATATGGTTGGAACTTGGAAATTCTTATAGGTTTAGAATTACTTGATAAGGATGATATCATTCCAATTGTAATTGTAGTTGCTAATAGGTAGTTTGAATGGTTGAATAGTGTAATTGGTAAGGGTGGAGGCTAGGGTTGCAGTTGTTAGTTGATGGTTGTATGTCTTACCATGATCATTTGGTAGGGGAAAATGGTGAAATGAACATCTAAGACCTTGCTGAGGGATCGCATTGGTAATTTCAAGCTAGTTTTTCATTTCCTTAGGAAGATCGACATCCACATTGCTGAATTGAATATTATTAGTGATGGGCTTGCCACAGATACCCCCAAGTGAAACTGCTGAAAAGGTTGCACTTGTGGGTGCGGCTTTAAATAGCTCACCGCAGTTTTCTGATGCAAGCCCCTCTGCTATAAACAGCATGAACAGTGTAAACACTGGTGGGTTGGCTGCGTGTACTTTGGGATCTTCATTTGATGATTTCCCAAAGAATGCCTCCTTAGAAATTTCAAATGCTTCTGACAATACATTTTATAGAGGAACCATGGAAGTCACTTCCAATGTCCATAGTTTGAAGATTGGTTCAACAGATAGAAGTACTCCTTTTGCTCCAAAAAGTGGATGGAATGTTCATATTCCTGCTTCAAGGGTTGTTGGTTTTGAATCAGGCCGAACCAATACTTCAACTGATGGTTTGGCTGATGTTCCAGCTACAAATCTTCATTCTTCTGTTTTTACTAATTTCCCAGCCAATGACACTGAATCTGCCAGTTCATTGGTCAGGAAGCGACTTTTATCTCCACTGAGCAGTATGCTCTCCCCAAGCCATTTCAAAGGTGATCCTCTTGACATTGGCTGCAGAAATAATGAGACTGGCTCCCTTGTTAAGAATGATAATGTTAGAAGTTCCACCGCACAGGATAATAAGAAGGCAAATATTGGAAGTAAAAGCAGTTATACAATGTCTTCTTGGTCCTTGACAAGTTGCTTTGAGCAAAGAATTGTGCCACACAGTACAGAATTCTTTTTCCAAAGTGATGGTCCTTTGAAGGAAAACAGAGGACTTCTGTATCAGGGTAGTTCACCCACTGCTGGAATTGATCACTTTAGTGAATTGAGTCAGGTTAAGCCTCAAAGTGGCATAATATCAATATCTCCTAAAAATGTGAGCTCTCCTCTTTCCTTGTCACCTCTTGGTCGTAAATTCTCTGAAAGAATAAAAACTACTGGAGGATGTAGGAATGTTGTTGAAGAGATAAAGAATTGCAATATAAGTTCAAGGAGTATAGAACAATCACTTGACAATACCAACTCAAGCCTCATGTTAAATCATAAGGATGACGATTCCAGAGTTGCACGTAAATCTTTTGATGATGTTGAATTCTTATGCAAAGATTTCTGTCCATCTTCTTTGGATGATATTGCTGACATGAGTTGGCCACTATGTCAAGAATCAGCTCCCACTTCTCACTCCATGAGATTCACTAGAAGTTTGAGTGGGCTTTCGGTCAGGAGGTCTTTGGTTGGTTCATTTGAGGAGTCTCTTTTATCTGGCCGGTTCTTATCTGGAAACAATAGCAAGGTCTGGATATATGCTAATTACCATACTGTAATTGATCTTGTTCATGATTCTAAACTTCATTGCACTGAAAAGTTTTAGACAACTGATCCATGGTTGTTTGTTGCTATTCTTATTATATGTAGAAAATCGATGGTTTTCTTGCTGTGCTAAGCATTACTGGGGGGAACTTTTCTCCTAAATCTCAGAAGCTTCCATTTTCTGTTACTAGCGTGGATGGAGATTGCTATCTATTGTATTACGCATCAATAGATCTTGCAGGAAATTCCTCTTCAAACAAGTTTAGAGGACAATTGCTGAAAAGAGGGCTTGGAAAAGATGATTCACAAATTGTAAAAAGCCGTTTGCGTATACCAATGAAGGGACGGATTCAACTGGTATTGATATACTTGTTTCACTGTTATAAGTTTTAACCCTTATATCTGTGTGCTTTCAGATGAACCTGTTAGAGCCTTCATTTTATATCTGCAGGAATAGTATGGTATCCTTAGCATTAAGGGACAAATGTACTGTTAATAAATAGCAAATTGTGTGTCAATAGAAGGGGGGGGGGGGGGGTACACAGCCTGCAAAATCTTATTCCGTTTAGTTGGGAGCCTGTGCAGGTTGGAGAATGTTTTGGATGGAAGGAAAGGGAAAGGATTGATGTATTTGGACTGGGCGTCAGTACATACTCATCAATACTTTGCCTTCTTTACTCTCCAAATCCCTTCTACCAAACATATAAGCTGTGCTACGATTATTCTTGTTCTTGCCATTTGTAATATTGTTTACATTTTCAATTTTTGAGTTTCCACTCTAAGGATATTTGTGCAGATTGGCATCTTTTGTGTACAAACTCCTTACATTTGATTGCACTCTGCAGGTGCTAAGCAATCCAGAAAAGACTCCTCTTCACACTTTCTTTTGCAACTATGATCTGAGTGACATGCCAGTTGGTACCAAAGTAAGATTTGTCAGTTTGGCTGAATCTATGACTCAATTGATCTGGACATATTTGTTCCTAATGGCTTAACTGTTCTGACTAGGCTAATTTTAGCCTTGAACTTCATTGAAATCAGAGTGTTGTCACCAGATGAGAGGCGCATAGAGGTTGTAACCCAAAAAATTGCTTCACTTAAATATTGCTTGGAAGGGTGGTTTGGCCATAATTAAAAAGAAAAATAAAACTAGAACCCAATAATAAGATTTAATTGTAAATCAACCATCAGACACATTACAAAGTATTAGCATCATTGAAATGCTCAAATTAAGTGTTGAAACACAGGAGACCAAATTCCCTAATGGAAACTATTATCTTAGAAAGCAAAGTACTACTAAGACATAAATATAAAGTAATAAGGCTTTTTCTCACCAAAGAAGAAATATGAGACTGGAAATGGTAAGGAGTGCTTAGCTACCAGTTCCTTTGGTGGCAGGAGGGTGGATGTAAAGCTTCATTTCCTCTAATAGGAAAATTTTGGTGTGGGTTTGATTTACAGAAAGCATATTAAATTCATTTGCAGTAAGGAATTTTCTCATGGTCTTTTGCCTAGAATTAGTCTGGTCTCTCCCTTCACATATTGTCTAAAGCTATGCACATTTTATTAATAATACGCAATATTAATGGCAAAATATTCATTCTCTTATTATTTATTAATCTTAGAATCAGAAATATGCTTAGATAGTAAGATCCAAATTTTGTTTTCTATGGCTTTTCTAGTGAGTGTTAATGGAGGATCTATTAATAGGGGGTACTGAAGCAAAACTTGTAAGTTTAAACTTAGGGGTACATAGCATCCGGAGGTTCTGGTTTTGAGTGCATTTGTAGTTCTGGTGGTTATGTTCTGTGAATGCTACATAAATATAGGAATATGTTAATTATTTATTGAATATGAGGATAATTTAAAGTTCCGGGGTTTTGAAGATTCAAGTTCTCCTCTTTGGTTGGGGCCCCATATTTGTGGTTCATAAATGGCTTCTTTTTTAAGTAGATATTTATGTCAAGTGTTTTGAAATATTATTGATCTAAATCAATATAAATCACATTAGATTTCTTTTAAGTACAAATGCCCATTTCTGTTCTCTAAATGATAATATGTCATCAGTTTTATCCTTTTTGGAACCAATTTGATGGCTTAAAATTGACACTGAAGGATCGATTTGATATATTTATAAATGGAGGGGCCAACCTGATTACACATATCTTTGGAGGACCAATATTGACATTTACTCTTTGCTTTCAATTATGTCATGTAAAATGAAAATTGCTTCAGATTTGCTAATTTCAAATCATAAGGCTTGTTTGGATTAACAAATGGGATGGGATGGAGTTTAATGGAATTGAATGATACTACATACTAGGTTTAAAGATATGATGGAATGGAACCTAATTGAATGTCTTTCATTCCATTCCATCCAATACCCTCTTTCCCTTTCAATTCAGTGGTATGTGATGGAACCAATATTTTTCCATTCCATCATGCAAATATCCAAATAATGACTTGGTGAAGTTATTCCATATCTTATTCCACTCACTATTAGATATTCAAACACAGCTCAAGGGACCTATTTAGTTTGAGAAAATGTTTTTTGTTTTCCTTTCCTGTTTTTACAGAATTTCAATATTGTTTTCACTTAGCCCATACGTTTTGTCACAATAAAAATGAAGGCTTATAATAAGACCATCAATGATGTTATCAATACATTTTGTATAGCCTATGATGGTATTCACATTTAACACCGAAACTATAGTGTAGTCATCTATCTCCTTTTCCACTGATAAACTTACATTTATTTATATTTCCAAATTTATGAGTTCTCTGAGTTACGTTTTAAAATTGTGTTATTTACTTACTCTTTATCAATTTCTGATTTCTGGTTATATATCCATGTAGACATTCTTGCGCCAGAAAGTCACCCTTGAATCGACCAGCTCCACTTCCCCTCAGTTGAAACAGAGATCAACAGGTTTAAACAGTGGAATTGATAAGGGGATTCCATCAATGCAAAAGAATCTTGACATCTCATGTAATGTTGTAAATAAAACAAAATCCACAAACCAGGGAAATGGAAAGGGCTCTAGCTTGTTGAATTTAATAAACAAAGAGGATTCTTCCAAGCAAACTTCAAACACGAAAATGCTGGGAGTCCCCTCCTCGGCGAAGCTTGATTGTGAATGTATTACTGATAAATGTGAGAGGAATGAAAGAAAAGAGTGTTGGGATAAAACATGTGATGAATCAGGGAAACCAGTAAATTCCTGTTCAAAGGTGAAGGACAATTCTAGTAGTGGTGGTCCTCTTCGTTATGCTCTCCACCTGCGCTTTATTTGCCCTTTTCCTAAGAAGACCAATAGATCAGTTCAAAAAAGCAAATATCATTCTCTTCAAGAAAAATCTGGATTGGACATAGAAGGGGAACGAAGATTCTACTTATGTAATGATTTGAGGGTTGTGTTCCCTCAACGTCATTCAGATGCTGATGAGGGCAAGGTATGTGCCTATGTTGTGGTTTTGTTACTTGATTAATGATTGCATATTTCTTCAGTGCCATACTAAACTGCCAAAAGCAACATGGCTTCAGACTGCATATGTGGAAAATTATTTACGTTTTCTGGTTCATTTTTATTAATTATTATTCTTATTTTGGTTCTTTGTTATCTTTAAATTTAGTGACATTTTCTACATGACAAAGTAATTAAGAGTATGATCTTTTCCATCCTTGTATTTCTTGGGTGTTATGTTTGATGCTCACACCTGCCACTTGGACATTACACCAAGAAAGAGTTTGGTTAAGCTTTATGAAAGTGGTTTATACTTTATAGATAAGTTAAAAAGAGCTGATAGGAGGTACACAAGTCACTTTTGCAAGCTTAACCTATCAAAATAAGCTTATTGAATTAAATGCTTGTGACATAAGCTCTTTGGTGATAAGCTCTTACTAAATAAGCATTTAATTAAGTTATTTGCCAAAATGTGCCCCTAAATGCTGATCAATAATAACCATTCTTCATTCTGGTTTATACTAATGTGAGTGGTCAGGTCATGTTCTCTAGGATGCATATAAATGTGAAGCCTTGTCCCATGATGTTGAATCCATGCTAGGATGATAAATTCATTAAAAATGTCTAGTCATTTCACTTTTATCTATAAGGTTGAACAGAATGTTGTTACATGTTGGCTCTGATTCCTGCAGGTGCAGGCAGAATAAGATTGATGTCTTGGTTTGTGTGTGTTGTGCAATTTGGAATCTATTTGTTTGCATTTCTTGGTCTTCCTAGTCTCTGACAAGGTCTGTTGTGGTTTGTTTGGCAGTTGAATGTGGAATACCATTTCCCTGAAGATCCAAGATACTTTGGCATCAACTGAAAATTCTAGTTTACCTCCTCAAAAAAAGCATGCTGCTTTTGCTGACCCTCTTGTACATAATCGCCATAAGTTTGTCTTCACTTGAGTCACGTCCTCTGGAAAAATAGCACTAACCCTTGTCCTCATGTAAATACTTAAACAATTTCAATAATTTAATGGGTTAACTATTTTCAATTGCTGACCTAATTAAGCAATTACCATGAAAAGTGGATGTTGAAATGCATGGTGGAACTTGATTACCCAACCCCCTTTGAATTATTTTCTAGATCCAAAGCATCATTTTAAGAAGTGCATGCGGTAACTATCAAACTTGAGTCTAAAGAAAATTGGCAAGATGAGTGAAAGTTGCTTTGGTACCTACGTTTTTCCTAAGTTATTGACTTGTTACATCATCAAGAAGTCTAACAAGGCACTTATGTGTAATTTTTTTGGTAAATTATGTTTGTAAATTCCTCATCTACTAGTCTGATTTTTTTATTTGCAGAATTCATCTACTAGTCTGATGATATTAACTATTTGGAATAGATGAGAATTTGAAAACATTTTACCCAAAAAAAATAATTATGTGTCAGACTTTTTGATGACGTGATAAGTTAATAAATTGCCAATGTTATTGTTACATCATCATTTAATGATATTTAATAGCAGGAACTAAAAACAAAAATATTTTTAAATGACTAAAATCAAAACAAAAATTTTGAAGGACTAAAATAAAAAAAAAATCTTATTTTATAGAGACCAAAAGGTTATTTAAGCCTTTTTAATGCTATGTAGGAAAATATACACTTAATTATATTACAAATTTTCTGTTAAGATAAAAGTACCCACATAAATGACTTTACCCACATAAATGATTAAGGAGTATATTTTAGTCCATTACATATAAATTTTTTTACTTATATTTTAGCCTGAAGGGAGTAGTTTAGCATAGTGACTTTTCCTCAAATGGACACACTTTACTGAACACCAGCAACAAAAAATACGACTTCCTTTTTTTTTTTTTTCACTTTGTATTGACATACGTCCAAGTTGAGCTTGAATTTCTTCTTAGGGTGTTTACGACAGTCGCAAAAATTAAATTTATTAGAGTGTTTAGGACAGTTGCAAAAATTAAATTATTTTAGTAATTATTTGTATAATTAATTATTGTTATAATCAATTATAATTAAAATTAATTATTGTTATAATCAATTATAATTAAAATTAATTTTTGTTTGAATAAGTTTGCTGAAAAGTAATTTAAAAATAATTAATTTTGTTTGGATGTAATAAAAAATCAACTTTTACATAATAAAAGAGTATGAAAACAGTTAAAAGAAAAAAAAAACTGTTGAAAAATAATTATAACTTACAAATTTTCAGTTTTATAAAAATAACTTATTTTTTTCAATTTTTTTTTTCTAAATTTAAGTTAGGATTCCCAAACATTTTACTTTTTTTTTTTTTTTATAAACAGCTGAAATATTAAAAAAAAAAAAAATCCCAAACATTGTTCTTACTATCCAAACCTCCACTACATGCAATCCCTTAGTAACTCTGGCAAGCAATGTAAAGGATAGGTGGTGATATCAATATCTTATATCAATATTTTTTGGGTACAGGTCATACACTGCCTGTTTGGTAACACTTTTTGTTACCAATGAATCCACGTCAAGTAGAAGCTACAAAGAGTAGTTTTTTTTTTTTTTTTTTTTTTTAATCTGATGACAAAAAATTGGTGAGACTTGCGATGGAGATGTGTATCCAAACATACTTAAAATGCTCACTTCATTAGTAATATGTTTGGTTTAACTCAATTGACAATAAATTCATTATGTGAAAAAAAAAAATCGAAAAACGCACGTAAAAGCACATAAGCAAACATGCACTAAGAAATTTGAGATGTAACTTTGTTATAGAACGGACAAATCTCATTTATGCTGTGTTTGATTTAGATGAGAGAAATATAGTAAATGGAAATAAAAAAGAGATAATTTAAAAAAGAAGAAATAGAGTAGAAATAAAATTGTATGTTGTGTTGTTTGTTTCAAGAGAAATGAGTGAGAAATAGAGTAGAGATAATATTGTAAAACTATTTGGTATAAACGAAATAGAGAGAAGATAATTAAATAGACACAAAAATCGATTATAATACACAAATAATCGATTAAAATGTGTAAATAATCGATTAAATTGATGTTGTAATCCTTAAAATCGATTATGATGTACAAATAATCGATTAAATTTGTCAAAAAAATCGATTATTTAAGTAAAATAATCGATTTTTACTGTTCAAAATGATTTTTGAAAAGATAAAAATTTGTAACTTAACTCTCTTCCAACTCTTTGATACCAAACACCACAGTTTTAAAACCCGGCTCGAACCGGCCGGTCCGACCGGTTCGACCGGGACCCGGTGCTATTAACGGTTCGGGTTGATAATTTGATCGGTCATGTCATTGGACCGGTGCGACTCGGTTTAAACCGTCCGGGTTTGAGGTTCAACCGGCGAACCGCGGGTTTTTTGGACCCGGACCGGTCTCAAACTGCACAGCAGGTCCTTTTATTGCGGTTCCCGAATTAGCTACAGTGCTACCAGCCTGGCATAGTGGGTCACTTCTCACATTTTCCAACACATGCAGTAGCTGCACACTCCTGTGGATGACTCCTTCACGCGCTGCCCAACCATTGCTCCTTCACGTGCCTGCTCTGCCTTTCAATACAAGCAAATAATATATATTAAAAGCCAAAAAACAAAAAATGCCAGGAATCGAACCCAGCACCTCAAACACACTGGAAGTTTGGAACTATATGTTACCATTTCGCCAAATTGAGCAATTAATGTATGCATTACAAATTTAAAATATATAGTACTATTATAATTCTTCAACTATATAATATAATTGCTAAATAGTGTATAATAATACGCTTCTATAATATTAATTTGATCTTGATAATAGTATATGAATTAAGATTGGTAATAGTTAATTGTTATTACATATGTTGTTCTTAATATGAATTAATATTTATGTACTTTATACATCTTTGCCATACTTGTTTATTATCCAACAAAATAATTTAAAGTGTAGATAATTTATATTAATTTATGATGTGATTCTTTTTTGGCTTTTTTTTAAGGCAGGGTATAAAATTTTTATTTTTTTAATATCGACCGGGTCATGCGGGTCAATTAGTGACCCACCGGTTCGACCACTGACCCAGTGACCCAGTGCCTTGACCGGGTCGGTCACCAGGTCGGTTTTTAAAACTATGCCAAACACTCACATCGCATTTTTGTCTGTAGTGTATTATTTTCATCTGTTCAACCGAACATAGCGTTAATCACTTTCATCACTCAACTAATTTGTGACATGTCCTATAACCATTTTATGGTTAATAAAATAGGTTTAATGTTTGATGACGTCAAAATATATAACTCCTAATGTTGACAATGGTAAGGACATCTGGCCAAAGGTCCACATCATTGTGGCTATAAGAAGAAGAGTTTATGATACTCACGTAATCATTCATGAAGTATTCTTATGACAAGTCGATACAATATCCCATTAAATCTTAAATGTCTATTCATGTGATAAAATTGATATCCTTAATCATCAGTCTATTCACGTACTAGCCTTGACCTTTAATTATTGTACTTATTTATAATAATATTTGATTAGGAACAATTTAAGAACATGTTTTGTAATAATCAATAGAATCTCACAATCAAACTCTATATGCTTGATACCTTATAACTTCAAACATATTGTTCTAAGGATTTTATGCTAATCAAATAGTTGACTAAATAAATAATATAATAAAAATGGTCTTTTACTAATAAATGATCTGATATAAACATATGCATAATTAGCTCGTATAACCTATTCCAAAAGTTTACCACAATACTTGGAGGTTCCTTGCCATGTGAAGGTATGAGAAAGGATTATTGTTTGCAGTTTTACTCTTATATATGTAAAAAAAAAATAAAAAAAAAAAAAAAAAAAAAAAAAAAAAAAACCAATTTTCAAATCTAAATCCGTGACCAATGGGTTATCAACTCACAACTTTATCACTGCGCCAAGGGCCCAAGGCTCACCCTCAATGGACAAAGACATCGTTTAATTTATTAGAAATGAGTCCCGCTTGTTTTGACATTGAAAAAAATAATATTTATCAATGAAAAACATATTTTATTGTAAATTTAAGGTTAATTTGAAAATATATATTTTAATTACGCTTAATAATTTAAAACTAATTTTATTAAAATTAATTTTATCCTGTTTCAAAACAAACGTACCGTCATATTATAAATTTCTTCCAATACTTTTTTCTTTTGAAAAATTACTATAAAATTTCCAGTCTAGAGTTAAATGGTAGAAATAATTTCTTATGTTTTCAGTTTAGAAAATATTTAAATAAAGATAGAAATTTGAATGAAATAAATTTCTTTAATTTAATAAATTAAGTTTTCATCCGGAGGTATCTCAATGTTAATAATGTCACATTTTTTTAAAAAAATAATGCCACATTTTGGGTTATTTGAATAATTGACTAACATATTTTTTTAGATTTTCCCCATCTTATTCAAACTCGGATAAATTATGTTACAATTGAATATATTCAACTGTGGAGGAAAAAAATTACCTATTCTTATTACTTGTTCTTCCAATTAAAAATTGATTAGTCATTAAAAAAAGGCTTAAATGCAATTTTGGTCCCCCTATTTTGCACAATCCGTAATTTTAGTCCCCCTATTTTAAAATAAAGACATTTAGTCCCTCTATTTTGCACAATCCACAATTTTAGTCCCTCTATTTTAAAATAAAGACATTTAGTCCCCAAATTTTGTAAAATCCGTAATTTTGGTCCTTCCATCAAATTGAAAGCATTGATGTTAAAAAATTAACGTCAGTCTTGACGTGACCCAAATATAGTAATGTGATACAAAATTATTTGTTTATTTTTTAATTATTCTAAATACTGAGTAGAATAATTGATGAAAAATATATTTTAAAAAAAGGTAAAATCATTTATTTTAATGGCCGAGAGTAGTCCTAAGTCCTAATATGAAAATCACGAGTCTTAATAATTTATTTTAAACAAATTTCACGTCACTGAAGCACATATCACGTCGTAATCAACGTTAATCTCTTAATGATCAATGCTTTTAATTTGACGGAAGGACAAAAATCACGGATTTTACAAAATTGAGAGATTAAATGTCTTTATTTTAAAATATGGAGACTAAAATTGTGAATTGTACAAAATGGAGGGACTAAATGTCTATATTTTAAAATAGGAGGACTAAAATTGCGGATTGTGCAAAATAGAGGAATTAAATGTCTCTATTTTAAAATAGAGGGACTAAAATTACGGATTGTGTAAAATAGATGGACCAAAATTGCATTTAAGCCTTAAAAAAATTCCCTTTCCAAAAAAAAAAGTAAATTTCCCTCTTCTATTTTTTTTTTGAAGTGTTATTTTATAATTAGAAAAACAGGAAAAGTGACAAATAAGAAAATACATGTCATTTGCATCTAACGTATGGAAATTGAAGTACTGATAAAACTCAATTATCGAGAATAAATTTTACTGATACTTCATGAGATTTAGTTAAATTTTTTCCGTACATTATTTTCTTAATTGTTTAAAAAATATTACACCTTCTACTCCTGAAAATGAGATTACTATAAACATTAAAAAAAATAAGGGTTGTTTGCAATATCAAATAATTAAAAAATATTGGTGTAATTTACTAAAAAGGTAAAGGTACCAACAAAACTCATCTATATATCTCTATGGTATGTTTGTCAAACATTTTTAATTAATTTTTAACTTTTTTTACTAATTGAAAAAGCTTATATTTGAGTTTATTAATTATTTTTAGTAAACAAACTTATTTTAGTAATTTGTAATATTTTTTTAACATATTTTAGTAATTACTACTTGAATTAATGCTTTTTAAAATGTTAGCTTTTACCTTTAGTTTGTTATATTTTAATTTATTTCTTTTTTACCTTTAAAGTATTTATTAAATTTCTCTGTCAAAAAAATATTTATTAAATTTTATGTTTATCCTTTTTTCTACGTAAGATAAGTTTTTATTATTCTTTTTTGTTTGTCCTCTTTCTTTTGTTAACAATGGCTTTTATTTTTCTTTGCTATTATTTTTGGATATTTTTATATTATATTATTTATTTTAATCATTACACTATTTATAATATTTATTTTATTATTTTAGCATTATACTTTAAGAAATTGATGATAGATGGTAGGTTTATTTTATTTTATTTTTTATTATTTATGATTTTTTATATTACACTATTTATTTTAACTATTATACTATTTATATTAATTATTTTATTATTTTAACATTATACTTCAAGATATTTTAATTATTACACTAATCATTATAATGTAACAAAAAAAATCAATATAATGAAGCTATGATGTCTACTTAAGTGTATATTATTTTTATGTTCTTTTAAACTTGATTGGAAATGATTTAAGATATAGTATAAGATTAATAGTAGAATACAGTATATGAAAAAGAAATATAATAATTGAAACTAAAAAAATATAATTAAAATAATTTATCTATAAATAAAAATTATGAGTTTAAAATTAATAAAAAAAATAAAATTATAAATAATCCAAAATATATTTTTTATCAATGAAATAAAATAAAATTTATATAAAATATCATGTAAATATGCCTATTTCTACTATTTTAAAAATATTTTTAATATTCTGATGCATAAAAAAAATATTTTTAATAAAAACATCATATAAGCAAAAAAAAAAAAAAAATAGTATCAACACACTTTAATAAAAGACAATAAGATCTTTTAAAAAATATATATCAACACACTTTATTATTATTTTTTTTGCCAGTATCTTATCACGAATTCTGTTGATATATATATTTTTAAAGATCTTATTGTCTTTTATTCTATTTTTTTTTAAAGAAAAGGTATTTTTATATTGATATATCCAAACAACTTAAAAATTGCTTTTAAAAATAAAATGACTTTTTTTTTTTTATAATTCCTTATATATATAAATGTATTTGTTCTTCTATTCTTCATAAAATATCTCTTATCAATTTCTGTAACTATCCACGTTTATAATATTTCTATAACTACCTCCATTCACTTCTTTATCTATATTTTTTTAATATTTATTTTATCAATTTTTCTAACTCTACTTTTTTTAATTCCGAATATTTCTCTCTTTTATCAATAATTTTAAATCCTTAATTCAATGTACTTTTCAATTTTCAAAGTTAATTTTCCCTTATCTTTTTTTTTTTATAAAAAAATTATAGTCTCTAATTTCTTAGAGATGGATAATCTCTTTTTTTTAATTTTTTTTTCAATGTGCTATATAATTTTTTATTTTTTTTTCAAATTTATTTCTATTGACTATATAAATAAGGTAGTGAAAATTTGAATGCACGGACTAAAACACTAGTTACATACAAATAGTTTCTACTATACATAAATCTATCTATATAAAATAAAAACTAATCAATTATTTACACAATTTTATTACACTTTTTAAAAAATTCAAATTAATGTACCCTTAATACTGGTAGACCTTCTAGAGACACAATTTTCATAGGTAGAAATCGTAGGTTGTGTGCAGACCATGAATAAGTCACCGCAAAAATGTCGTCCCCTTGAGTGAATAAAGAAATTTTCTTCCGTGGATCCTCTTTGCACGTTACTTATATATATATATATATATATATTTTATTAAAAAATGAAGACCGAAGATATGTATCATGTATGTCTCTTCAAAAAAAAAAAAAATGTATGTATTTTGTAGTAATACCATGGAATCCTCTATCTTCGGGGCAAAATATATGCTTAAAAACTATAATAATCATGTAAATTTAAATGACAAATGGAAAACTTTAAAAGGCAAAATAATAGTATTTTCAAAAACTTTAAAACATAGTTGAATCATATAATTATTTTTTAAGCTTAAATAAATGAATCCTAAATATTGAATTACTATCATTTACAATTTTTTTTTTGTCCAAACGCGTATCTTTAACAATAGATAAATTCTATCTGAGTGGAAAATATCAACAATATGATAAGGTTAGTTCTTCCTCCCATAGTGGATTGTTTTTTCATACAATTAATTTAAATTCAATACCTTACTTAAAAGAAATAAACCATATACAGTAACACTTTAACCAACACCCACCCACCGTTGGTTATCATCTTTCATCTATAATACAACATTATATAATTAAACTGATTGTAATATTTAAAGAAGAGACAAATATAATTATTCACTTTTTCCATTTACTTTAGTAATTTTTTTCTTCTAAATTATTTGTCAATTTATAATATCAAGAAAATATTTATTTCTTTTTTTCAATTTTATATCCTTTTCTTTTTACATTAGTTTTCATTAATTATAATATTTTTTAAACAAATTAATTATAATCTTAAAAATAGTAAAGTTATATTTTCTTGCAAGATAAATGATTAATAATACAATATTTCAAAAAAAAAAATGATTAAATCTCATAATTATTTATTCTCAGCAAAAAAAAAAAATCTCATAATTATTTATTTTTATAAATTATAATATAATTATTTTTTTAACATTTTTATATGATAGTCTAATGTGATTATTATTTTCTAATTAAAAGCATTTCATTTTTTTTTCGAGACATTAAGCCGTACTTGACTATTTATTGCATGGGAACTGGGAAGGAAATGGAAGATATTTTGGTCGCAAGGTGCCAAATGTAGTTAGATAAATACTAGAAATACTAGTAATTTAAAAAAATGGAAAAAACTTATGTACAGTACTATATGTACTGTTTTTACGGTTCTACACTAAATACATGTATTGTGGGTTCCCTCAAACCAGCCAAATGCTCTTTCCACTTCTGTAACAGTTATTATTAACCGGCCAACTTCCATGTTTTTACTTTTTAGTGCAAAACAGTAGCAACAGGATATAAGCAACTGCACGTAAGTTTTATCCTTTAAAAAATAAATAAATATGGAAACTTAAAATTTACGCGAAGTTGGTGCGCTCGAAAAATAAAGGAAAACGATTGTTACTTTTTTAGAGTATATATATATATATATATATATATATATATATATATATATATATATATATATGGAGTATGAACATAGTAAAAAGTAAGAAAGATAATAAGAAATATAATAAGAAAGAAAGATAGAGATTAAAAGAGTAATAAAATATATAAAAAGTGTGAGAAGATTAAAATTAAGATATAAACTAGCAAATATTCAATGTATTTCACGTACACGTATGTTAAATTAAGGTTATAATTTGTTTGTACACCAGAAAAAAAAAGTTATAATTTTTTAATTGATAATTAGAAATTTATCCTTTTGAGATGTATAAAAAAAAAGGCATTTTGGTAAGTACTAATACTTTAAAAATTAAATTGGTAAATATATTTGTTTATGATTTGTTGATTTATTTACATTTGAATCATAAAAAAATAATGATAATTCAATCTTACATTATATTTTTAAATTTTGAAAACAAAGATAATGCATTTTTCTTCTCACATACTTTTCATTTTATAAAACATGTTCTATATATAAGTTTCTATGTTAAAATAAATAAATATTTTTTTGTCTTTAATTAGTTTTTGATCAAAGAAATTTTTTAATCTCTTTGATTAATTTAATTAGTACTTACTTTCTTTAATATGTAGTAGATACAAAGATTAATATATGTATAAATTATCATTAATATAATATTTTAACAATTAATTTATGTTTTTTAAATTTATTCTTATGTTATAAATTTAACTTTCCATTCTTTAGCATATTGTTAGTTTTTTTATTACATTTAAAAATGACATTTGCGCATAAAAATTAAACAGTATTTTCACACTTTAGTTGCTAGAAAAAGTAAAAATAGAGAGTATACTTTTTTTTCTTGTTTTATTATTAACCAAAAAAGTAGTGTAAGAATATTATAGATTTTTTTTTATAGAGTATCACTTTCAATCTATCCTATTTTATTTCTTTCTCTAAATTAAATTTTAATGTTTTATATAATAATTCGTGAATAGTTAAAAATAACCTTATATCACAATTTAAATTATTTATTATAAATATAAATATTATTTTTATATTTAAAGATATTTATTTTTTTATAAATTTTCATAATAATATAATGTATATATTAAAATATTTATTCATATAAATTTTAATTCCATGCATTGCATATACTAAAATATTATTTCTTTTTAAATTTTTGGCTGTTTAGTCTCCATTATATCTTCAGTTACTCAATCCTCATTACTTAATAGATCATATTATTTTGAAAGATCATATTATTTCATCACTTATATGTTTTGTACTTTTGTTATGCATATATCATTCTGGAAAACTCCTCTTGCATTCCACACAAATATCTTGGTTTTTCCTTATTAGATTTTTTGTCAACTCCTCTCTTTAAAAAAAAATAAATTAATTAATCTGTATGTTCCTAAATTATTTGACAATTTTTAATTAAGTTTTTTGACTTTTTGAATTTTTTTTCAATTAGATCTCCAAACTTGTATTTATTTATTTTAATTAGATCCCTAATTCAGGAACCTAATTAAAAAATAAATATAAGTTCAGGAACCTAATTTAAAGATAAATACAAGTTCAGAGACTTAATTAAAAATTTAATAAATGTTTAGGGACCTACATAGTAATTAAATAAACAACCTACATAGTAATTAAATAAACAAAAAGTCTCTTTTGCAAAAAAAAAAAAAAAGCTTCTTTGTCATCTTTTCATGCATTTTAAAAAATAATAATAAATGCATAAATAATTACTGATGTCTTAACTTAAAGCTTGACAGCATAAAGGATACTTTACAAGAAAATTGCGAAAAATGTTGTGCAATTTTATTTTATTTGGTAAATAAAGTTATGCTATTTTAATTAATTATATAATTACTTATTTTTACAAAATAAACAATTAAGTAACGACTTATCATGTTTTTCGAATAAAAATCAGAATATACTACTATTTCATAGTTAAATAAAATTTAAACTAAATTCATTTATTATATCTAATTCCGTAGTATTACTTATCGAAAGTACATCACAACAGACATGCACAAATGTACACGAGAATTAATGATGAGATAACCTACATCTGTGCGTCTTATCTGCATGTCTTCTGTCCTAGTTAAAGTAAACGTGGCCAAATTTTCATATGACCACAAAAAACACCATTATTTACAATATTCTTAATTCTTGATTTACTATTTTCTCATTATTAAGTTTCGTCAAATTTTATAAAACTCTTATTAAGATAGTATTCTTCTATTCCTAATTTTAATTGCATAAAAGAAAGAAATTTATTTACAGTGGGACAAAATTTTAAGTGTAGTACTTTAAATGTTTTCAATATTATTCTCCAATTAAAATTGGAGTTTTACTGTAATAACTTACACTAACTTTCAATGTTATTTTTATTGTCCAATTTTAATTAAAAAATAATACCAAAAACACTTAAAATATTATACTTATTTCTTTGTTTATATTATATTAAGCTTAATAAAAGAGGTCGTTACAAATATATTTGACTGTGTTTATTTTTTCGTTTTTAAAATTTATTTTATAAAATAATTTTTAAAAACTGAATTTTAGAGATCTAGAAGTGAAAAAAGATGCAAAAGTATAAGAAAGAATATGAGTAGTATAAAACTGAAAATAAAAACATAGAAATGTTTTAGTTTTTTGCATTTAAAAACTAAAAGAAAAAATATATTAGTTTCGAATATAGTTTTCAAAAACTACTTTATCAAACGACTTTTAAAAAAAAAAAAAAAACAGATTTCAAACTGGAAACAAACAAAACTCTCTCTACTATTTTATTTTAATTTTTAATCGTTTATAGCTTCAGTTACTCAATCCTCATTACTTAATAGATCATATTATCTCATTACTAATTGCAAAATTAAATGTTAGTATTATATATGCTATTTATCAATATATGTTTGTTATGCATATATCATTATGGTAAACTCCTCTTAAATAAAAGCTTGAGAGCATAAACGAGATTTTGCAAGAAAATTGAGAAAAAAGTTGTCCTATTTTATTTTATTTGGTAAATAAAGTTATCCTATTTTAATTTATTTTGGGAGGAGATATCCTATTTTAATTAATGACATGCATATAATGTTTGTTGTATAAAGACTAGAATGTACTACTTATTACTGTAGTTAAATTAAATACTAGTAAAATTTAAACCAATTTCATTTATTGTATCTAATTCCGTAATACTTATGGAAAGTACATCACCACAACAGACATGCACAAATGTACACGGTAATTATTGTACCAAAAAAAAAACTGTACGCTGTAATTAATGCATGAAAAAACCCACATCTGTGCGTCTTATCTGTCCTCTGTCCTAGTTAAAGAAAACGTGACAGCCAAATTTTCATATGACCAAAAAAAAACTGCACGATGCCGTTATTTTGTACATCATCACGCGATTTCACACGAATAGAGAGAGAAGATAGACATAGAGGGTTCAATTTGGAGGCTTAACATCATAGAACAAACCCATTAGGGAAACATGAAGCCAGACCCATGACATATGAGCCATCTTTGCATTGCAGCAGCAGAGAGAATGTGGCATCAAACAAACAAACAAAGAAACCCACTTGGCTTGGGACTCGCAACTTTAATTAACCAAGAGTGAACAGTTGAGTGATTGAAATATTTACTGCCAGCCACTCTGCACCACACCACACCACACCACAAACCTCAATCACTTTGATCATCTAATCAAATGTCATTGTCATCCCTCACCTCGCCATGACCCTTCTTCCCCCATACATTAAACAATATTCCTTTCCTATACACTCTAGCAAGAGAGAGGCACATTTACTAGTGAAAAAATTGTTTGAAATATTGTCTTCCAATTCCCTTGTTGCATTGCACCAAGACCCATATGTCATTTTAATTATTGGGTTTGGTTCAATTAATCTCTCTCACACGTGGCCCCTAGGAGGAGAGTAAGGTACCTCAAGGCATAACCGTATTGGTGTTGTGTCGAATAGAGAGAGGGTGACAATATTGAGAGAAAAGTGAGTTGCGGGGCGTGTGTGTGTGCGGTGTCAGAATCAGACGCAAACACTCTCATCCTAACTGCACTCCTCATAGTCATGCCATGCCTCACCCCCTCTCCTCTCTCCACACACCCAGGGTAGTGTAGTAGTGTAGTGTGTAGTACTACTAGTAAGTGGTCACACTTCTTGTCCTTTTCTGCATATCACGTCCTTTGATTCCTTTTACCATTTTTTCTTATTCCCACACTACCCTCTCCCTTGTGTTGTAATAAATAATAATCTCTCTTGCCTCCATATTTCATCCAAGTGCAAGTAAAATAATAACGATAATACATATAACTCACTGTTAACTTTTCAAGTAGTTGAAACTAAAGACAGATTAAGTTCAACCCCGTTTAAATAATGAATGAACTAAATCACTTAAGCTATATTAAGTCACTTAAGTTGGCACACCTTGCGCTGAGTCCGGTAACAACGTATATATATAAACTATATTATGTGCTATAGTTTGCAATCAGCAACGGAAATCTAAAGTCTTTTTTTTTTTTTTTACGTCCATTCGCCATGACGCTACAAGCCTACAACTACATTGCATTGTTAAAAAAGCCATTTTTTTGAATCTGTTTTGCATCTCAAAAGCAGGTATCAATATTGAAATATGCGCTATTGCTCAATTAATTTACTAGCACGCATATAGTACACACAACATTCTTACCCAAGAAAAAATAGCAGCAAAAACAAATCTTTCCTTTATATATATTTTTGCTTGATGTAATATCTTTTCCTTAATCGATATTTCCTAAAAAAATTCATTGTACACGTAGACTTAGCTAAGGTAGAAAATGTTATAATAAACTTAATCATTATAACAAGCGGTCCCTATTTACATAATCTTTTCAATAAAAGGGTAAAATAAACTAAACTAAACTCCCATCACAATTTAAAACTAACTTATGTAATTCAACCTATATAAAAATTAACATTTAACTTAAGAGATATTTTCTCATTTTTTTCTCCAAAAAAGCATTTAAAAAAATACAAACTTTATTAGGCTGAGTCATCGAGAAACATTGTCTGAACGATATTATCCATAGAGGGGTGGGTGGGCAAATCGGTCATTTGAGGTACAAACCAATCATATTGGCCCAGCCCTGAGAAGAGAGCAATGTTGCTTCACATACAAACCAAAACTTACACGAAGAATAAACCCTTAACCCCACCCTCTCCCCGTTCCATTATATAAACCATTCTCCGCTCTCATTTTTCAGTACTCACTAAAACACACACACATTGCAATGGCAGACCCAACAGCTATCTATGAGTTTTTGAAGCAGCCGTCAAACAGTGGTGGTGCAAAGAGAGCACCGCCACCACCTCCACCACCGTCCTCCGCCGCCGCCGCCACTACCACCCGCACCTTCCAATGCCACTTCTGCAACCGCAAGTTCTTCACCTCCCAAGCCCTCGGCGGCCACCAAAACGCCCACAAGCTGGAGCGCGCCGCCGCAAGGAGATCCACCAACGTCAACGTCGTCCCTTTCCACGCTAACGGGCCTCTGTCTCCACCCCCGCTGCCCCTCGAGCCCATAGAGTCCAAGCCCAGGCCCATGCTCGAACCCACTTCCTCCCCCACCGAGCTTTTTTTCCACCACCACCCTCCCTACTGGCTCGATGTGTTGGAGCCCTTGCAGTTTCAAACCACCCATCACCACCTCACCCCCTCTTTCCCTGTTCCATTCCACGCTGCATCTTCCACTTCCACTTCCACTACTCCCCAGCAACAAGTTCTCTCTCACAATGTTGATGCTTCCGACCACGTCAACCTCGACCTCACTCTCCGCTTGTGAAGACTTTTCTCGGTTAAGGAATTTATTACTTCATGTCCTTAGTTTTTTTTTTTTTTTTAAAAAAAAGGTTACAAAAAACGTTTTAATTTCCTTACTATGGGTTTCTGTTAAGGAAGTGGAAGAGTCTCTTTTTTTGGTTAGGATTGGTGACTTGGGGATTTATGATGTGGTTTAGTTTAGTAATTATGAAGTGGTATCTAGCTAGGTTCAGTCCAAAATCTCAAGTTACTAATGTTTTAGTGGCTCTCACTTTTTAATTAATATCCTTTATTTATATTAATTTTCTCATCTTCTTAATTGGTTGCTGCCATTTTGTTTTTTTGTTTTAGCTTCTTTTCTGTTGATGTTTATTCTCTCTCTCTCTATATATCTGGAATTAGCTATGCCGATTCATTAACATGTTTTCCATTTGAATTGGAATCGTAAAATGGTGAAAGTACTATTTGAAAATGTGTGGGGAAAAAAAAAAATAAAAGCAATTTTTTTAGCTTCTTTGCTTTTGATGTTTATTTTCTCTGTGTGTGTGTGTGTGTGTGGAATTAGCTACGCCGATTCATTTACACTTTACAGCATAATGTTAAATATGTGGAAAAAAATAAAATAAAAGCAATTTTGCATTAACATGGTGAAAGTACTATTAGAAAATATATGTAAAAAAAATAAAAGCAATTTCATTTTTCTCTCTCTGGAATTAGCTACGCGGATTCACTTATTACAGCATAATGTTAAGTACGTGCAAAAATAAAATTAAAAGCAATTAATTTTGCATCGATATAAAATGGTGAAAGTACTATAAAATGATGGAGAATGGCTACTATTCCAATTTCATGAACCGTCAATCTCTTGAGTCATCACAACACACATTTTGCTACGTCCATCATTTTTTTGGGTGATTGATTTTTGAAGGGATGGAATCTGAATTAAGGAGAGAACGGATATTGACGACTAGCTCAAATAATGCGTCCTCGTTTGTTGTGTTGTGTTGTGTGTTAGTAGCTCTTTTTGTATTCTCTTTTCTCGTAATTTCCCTTTTGGAAAAAAAATTGGTCACATTGGAGTGTTATGTTTTGTTGATTAGCTGAAAGGGGAAGTGAAACGCATGAGATCGATGAGAAGGTGAAGGCCAATGGTTTTAGATCAAGTAAAGTGGATTCCTACTCAAAAAGAGAGTGTGATGAGACCTTGGGTGTTTTCTTTGTGCAATTATTATTCATAAAGCCTTACGAGGGACCTTGTCAATGTAGTTCAATGTTGTAGCCAAATTATGAAGCTATGCATATACCTAGATGACGATGTTCCGAAAGCATTTCAAAACGACACACTCTGGCTTTTCATGGGACTCAACTTTATTCATAACTTAATCCAACTTGTTGCTATACATATCAATCATATGGTCCAGCATTTTATTATTATTATTATTATTATTATTATTATTATTACAATGTTAAAAGGTTAATTCGCGATTGTGTGTGTATATATATATATATATATATATATATATATAATGCCCTTGCTTTCATAATGGACACTAATAAACTTCAAGATAGTTAATAGATAGAGAAGGAATTGAGCACAGTTACAGATTTAAATTCAAATTCATTCAATAATATATTGTTAAACATAAATTCGAGTTATTAAGTACGAAGGAACAGTAACAAAAGTTATACAAATAGTAACATTATCAAGTTATTTTACCTTCTTTCAAAATAAATAAAAATAAAACAAGACTATTAGAATTCATGATCGACGACGCGCGGTAATGAACTCGTAAAACATTTCCGAAAAAAAAAAATCATTCACAATTCATCATTTCTCTTTTCATAATTACATCACACAGGAAGAGGATCCCCTTATGTGTGACAAGATAATATATATATATATATGTATATATATAATATTAATTTTATGTTTATGTTTTTCTTTATTCATTTTTTATATGTTTTATACTTATGAGCAATATTTATGTATTTTACATTGTCAGTGTATGACCATTAAATTTTAAAAATTATATATTTTATTACTTTAAATGAATAACATAGTTTTAACAAATCTAAAAAAATTGTATCACATTTTTTATTCAAATTAATTATATACTATTAGCTTTCATCGATAAAATATCATCTTCTCAAACTAAATTTTACATGTATTTTTTCTCTCTTTATTAATATACTAACTTTTAGTTTTAACTAGTATTTTAGTTTGTGCATTGCATAAGATAAACATTTTTATATAATTATAATTATAATAAATAAATATTATTAAATATATAAATTATATATTTATATTTATGATAAATAATTTAAATTATGATATAAGATCATGTTCAGGGACGAAACCAGAAAAAATGTTTAGGGGGGGCGAAATTTCAATAAATGATAAATAAAATTAATAATAATTAACTTTTACTATTATTAAATATTTAAAAATTAGTTTAATAAAAATAAAATATTATATATCATATGAAAGTAAATATAATTACCTTTAATACAAGCTTGTAGTAAAAATTTTAAGTTTGTGACATAGAAGTAGGTTGAGATAGATTTTTCTAGGTTACCTTGACATTATGAAGTACCAATAACTTCTTTTTTTCTTATATATTTTTAGGGATATCTCTCATCATATTGTAATAGAAGCTACAAATTGATCTTGAACCTCGGTACAATATGTGTAACTTCTGTTACAATATGATGAGAGATATCCTAGCTATGCCAATGGTTGAGCTTTTGGCCATGATATTAGCTCTCTTCTCAGCCCTGGATTTTATTTATCTTCTGAAACATTTTAACGAAAGTAAAAAAGATTATCCACTTAAATTGCCACATGAAAGCATGGGGTTGTCCTTACTTGGGGAGACAAGGGGCTTCCTCGGGCCTCACATATCAAACTCCTTGGGAGGCTTCTTAGAAGAGCGTTGTTCAAGGTAAACTTATCAAACTCATCTACCATGTATTGTCCATCTTATATCTTCGCCATTTTACTGTTCGTGCATGTTTACTTGTTAGCAAAGGCAGGACGGTCCTGACATTTTATAGGCTCATGGCAAAATGATAAATAAGGGGCCCTTATATATAAACATTTAAAAATATAAACATATGTTAAATGAAATAAACACATAATTTTATTAAAAATTAGAAAAAATAGACTATGCACTGGCAGTGTAAAATAATTTTACATTGTCATCCAATAACAACCCACCATGTATGGTAAATATAACTACCCTAAAAGTCATATTAACGGTGATTTGTGATTTGATAACAGTGAAAACTATTTTACACTGTCAGTGCATGACCATTAAACTCTAAAAATTATATATTTTATTACATTAAATGAATAACATAGTTTTAACAAATCTTAAAAAATTGTATCACATTTTTTATTCAAATTAATTATATACTATTAGCTTTCATTGATAAAATATCATCGTCTCAAATTAAATTTTACATGTATTTTTTTCTCTTTATTAATATACTAACTTTTAGTTTTAACTAGTATTTTAGTTTGTACATTGCACAAGATAAACATTTTTATATAATTATAATTATAATAAATAAATATTATTAAATATATAAATTATATATTTATATTTATGATAAATAATTTAAATTGTGATATAAGGTTATGTTTAATTTAAAATGAATAGGCAGTTAAGAAAATGATAAATGTTCATGCGTGCACGTGCGTGCGATGTGCGTGTATAAAGATAAATGGGTAGTGGTTGTAGCACCCTAAAAATCTACACTCAATATATCACTTATATATGTGTGTGTGTGTGATTTAATTTCTGTTATTGTGGAATTATTTTCATTAAATGAAAATAATTATGTTTAGTAGGAATCATGGTAAGATATATGATTTCATGATTTTATTAAGATGTTTCACTGTTAAATTAATTATAAGTATCAGAGTAGTTAAACAATTAATTTAATTGATAGAAATGAACTATTAAGAATTTAATCAATTAATTTGTGTCTTAGGAAAATATTAAATAAAGTGAGATTGAATTAAAATTTCATTTACAAGATTACTAGAGACCCAGAAAGCCAAAATCACGCAGAGACCCAAAACCTAAGACTGCAAAACCCTAACCCTAGACCTAATGGGCCCCGTATGGGCCCAATTAAAAACAAAACTTGGACCCTTGGTACCTAGGGGGCGTCGGCCCTAGCTAGGGAGAGGGAGGGAATTTTTTTTTTTTTTACTTTTTTGCTTTTCTCTCTTTCCTTTATGTGAGTATGTCTCTCTTTCTCTCATTTTCACTTTTCTTCTTCTTCTTTAAGACTCTTCATTTCTCTTTTCCTTCTCTCTACAAACCTCAACTTCTCTCTAGGATTTAGGCACTCAAATCTAAATTCACACCGATTAATCTTTGATATTGTGTTGAGGGAGACTAGAGCTACCCCAATAAGCCCACTTTTGTTGCATTTGGTTGAGAAAACTAAGAGGTATGGAGGGGTTTCTGATAAGATAAAATCGCCAGTGCACGATCATCTTCAAGTAATAAATATCGAATCCAGGATCGAGGTTTCACACCAATACTCTTGTTCAACTAATCTAACAATTCAAGGTTCTTCCTAATCCTCTTTTAATGATGAATTAATCTAAGCTAATCTCCGTTCTCTTTCAAGAAATGGAGATGTGCCTAATTGAATTAACCCTTAGTACTGTTGTGTGTTATGTTCAATTATACCCATTACGCTCTTTACTAATTCGTTTTATCCACCTAGGGGGTGTTTGTTTTAGGGAATCATTTTTCATTCTCGGGAATGTGTTATTCCCAGGAATATAACATGGGAATATCATTCCTGGGTATTTTAAAAAAATATGTTTGTTTAACTTTTAGTATTCCTGGGAATACATTTTAAATTTTAAAATAATAAATAAAAATAAAAGTATAAATAGAAATTATAGTGGGATTAAAAAATAACTTTCCACATTTCCATGGGAATGTAACTTTCCCACCCCTCACCATGGGAATAAAAGCAGTGTAAACAAGGGAATGCAACTTTCCTGGGAATGAAAGGTACCCAGGAATATTTTTCGATGACCTCCTAACGAACATGGGAATAAGTATTCCCACTTTGATATTCTCGGGAATGCAAAAAGATTTCGTGAAACAATCGCCTCCCTAGGATTAATCCTACTGTCGTGAATCAAAACCTAAGCTCGCCTCTTATGGTTCCAACACATTAAGTTCACCTTTCAGTTCATCCCTAAGCGTCTAAAATCATGCAAACAGCAATCAAGCGTATAACATGTATAAATTCAATAAGAGGAAAATTAAAAGAAAAGAATTGAAGAGTGTAACACCCCGAAAATTACAACCCAGTAAGTAGGAACATGAGTAACTTAATTAGAAATTAATGGAAATTTATTTGTTTGTTTTACAAAAGAAAAAAAAAAGTTTTGAGTAATTAAATATAGTTAGTAATTATTTGAGTAAATAAGAAAAATGATGGAAAATAAAATAATAAGATAAATTCTTTATAATAGTCAAATAGGAAAGATTTATAAAATCAAGGATATAATATTTTCAATAATTAAACTCTATGTAATTAATTTCTTGAAAACTAATTGCTTGTAATAAAAATTTCTTTGTAAGTAACTCCTTGTAATTAATTCTCTAGAATTAATTATCTGTAGTTACTTTTCTATACTACTTGTATGTAATTAAAATTCTTGGTAGTTAAATTGTCTGTAAGTTTGTCTGTAGGTTTGTCTGTAAAGTTTTAGGTAATTATTAAATTTCATGTGTGTGTATTTGGGTTTAATATCTTAATGTGCATATAATTAAATTCCTAAGATTATTACTAGTAATTAAATTACCCATGATCAATTACTATTAATTGATCTAAGTAAATATTACAAGTGTTTAATTAACTAATTGTGTGCAAAATTCTATTTGCAATTATTTTCAAATATTAGTAATAACCTGTTAAGTTAGTCTTTGTAAAATTTTATCTAATAACAAATTCTCTACAGATGAAATTTTACTTAAGCAATTAGTATTTATTTTAACACACAAAGTTTTATAAGATTTCTAAAATTAATGTTTTTAACTTCTAAAATTTCAAGTGCATAACCTTTTAATTACACAGTGTAAAATTATACTGTGAAAACCAAACTTAGTATACCTAAACTCCTAAATCTACCTAAGCATGACACCTAATTACATGAAAATTATATGATTAACACCTAAGCATCTATTAATGACACCTAATCTACATGTAAAGCCTAAGACCAACACCTACCCTCCCCCTAAACATATCACCCCCCACCTCATCACCTTAACCCACGGCCAAACCCATCCTAAAGCCTAATCCCTTCACAAATTCCTCTCTCTCTCTGTGTCTCTCTCACTTAACACTCAATTCTCTCATCACACTCACACAACACAAATGCTAAATTAGGGGTTCTCTCATTTCTTTTCCTTCTTGGCCGTGAGCTTGGAGGAGCAAAGGAGATGCCATTTCAAGTTTGCATGCAAGTTTTTTGAGCTACACCACCATCATCCTTCTACCTTGTCTTCTCCGTTTCCATCTTCACTTCCTTTCTTCCTTTTTGAAGCATCTAAGTTTAGGTAAGGGGACTCTTTTGTGAACTCAAGCTTTTTGATTTTATACTATGGTTGTCTTGGGAGGATTCAACCATAGGATTGTATGTATGCCTCCATTGGAATTGGTTGTCATGTGTTTTGAGTTGATTTGGCTGAAATTGATAAAATTGGTTTAATTTCTCCTTTGGCTGTGACTGTTTTAGGCTTGCATGGCCTCAAGTTTTCATTTTTCTAACCCTTGAAATGTTGGTTAAGGCTCCTAATACAAAGGAGACCATGCCCAAATTTTATCAAAGTTGTTTGATAAGTTTTCAATGTGAAACTCATCTCAAAACTCTTAGTGGCAGTGGCTGTCAACTAGCTAGGCACTGGACCGTCCCCACTGTTTTGATGATATCGAAAGATCTAACTGTTGGTTTTTTTATGAAATTTTTCCTTAATTAAAATAGACACAAAATGCAAAAACTTTTATTTTGACACCTTCGAGAGATAACCTCATCTCGGGGTTCATCCATGACTTGTAAGTCGACTGTTCTATTTCCGTTTCTTGCATGAACATGGCTCGGTTTTTATTGAATTTCTCTTTGTGTACTTATTGTTTTCAAAACATGATTACACCTTTAAAAACTAGATACAACAAGCTTTTTAACCATGTATATTACAAAAATTACTAAGTACAATTCCTAAATTAACTTTTCAAAAAGAAACGGAACAAGGGTTTAGGACCCTGTTTTGAGTCAAAATTGTAGGCTGTTAGGAATATTTTTACTGGGAACAATAGAAAATGAATTTGGAAGCAAGAAATATCTTTTTGGAAAGATCAAGATGTTATCTTTAAACTGTAAAAAGTTTCATTTAATTTAGCTTGGGAATTGGGAGAAATTTACATTTCTTTGAGCTATGTTTAGTGAGCACTCAAAATCCAGGGCTGCTGATTTATTTTATAAATATTTTCTAGATGTTTATTTTATAAGTGAGATACCTTTCTGTTAACTAGATTTCAAGAGCTTTGACTTGATACAAAAAGTTTTAAATTTCGAGGTCATTTGCTTATTTCAGTGAGAGCTCACATTCAGTATTGCCAATGAAAATTTGACTAAATAGTCAAATGTGATTGTTAACACTTGTATTTTTGCCACTTTACTTTCAATTAATATTTTGATTCTGTAAGACAATGGATATAATACAACCATTATTATGATTGATTCATTCAAGTCTCAGGGAGGAAAACCTTGAGCATTTGATATTTGAAAGTGTGATTTTCTCTGTTTTGGTGATATGGTCTGTTGACTGTAGTGTGAATCTTGTGGTGAAATTGTTTGTTGGTGTGATGTGTTTACAAGACTCGACGCGAGTACTTGTAGTAACTAGAATTGATTTCTAGTGCCAATAGCAGGATTGCTATTCAAAGATAAATATAACTTGTATAGTGAGCACATTTAAATGATCTAAGAGACTTTTATTTTATTTTATTTTCATTTATTTTATTAAATACAAATTAATAAATGAACTCTTTCTTTTATGCATCGGACATAGAAAAGGATTTAGGACCTTTGCGTGGAGGAATAATGGTAAGTATAAATATCCTTTTTTATTTTTAATAAAAATCATAAGACACTTGAGAGGGTAAGGAATATATAAAATGTAATAAAATATATGACACGTTGTGACTTATGTGAGTTGAGAGTCGTACTATGAAGATACGAGAGTATGGCGGATCTCTGGAACTTCAAGAATGTAAGAAGGTCGTGTGGGATATTTCTGCTGCGAGTTATCTGTGAACCAAGATCGGATTGCGAATGACGCATCACCTGGGGTGATGAGATCGTTACGATGTAGCGATAAAGGCAAAGTCCTTATTTATATATGCATATGTGAGTGTAGAGGTGGTACCTTTAGCTCGGCGTCAATTTGTTCGCACCTGTACCATGTGTAGTGGGAAACCCACTGGTGACGAAGAAAGAAAATAAACTCTGTGAGGAGAGTATTGAGGAGTCAGTCCTCAGAGCATTAGATGACCACAGTTGGTACCTGAGAGATGATTGTAAGGAGGCAGTCCTTGGGGGATATATGGCGCTGAGTTGTAACGCTAGTCACATAGCCGACTTGGCAATCCCGACAAAAATTATGAGTCATCATCGATTGGTGAGAGCCCTGCCATTGTACCATGGAGAATGGGTATAGTCCCCAATATGTCATCTAGCTTAAGTTTGTGTAAAACCACTGAGTTTTGGGTGTTCTAGTGGCAGTTGACTAGTGAAAAAGAAGTCAATTGTTCTAGTAACGAAAACGATTAGGTGTCAAGTGTGATCGGTAGATAGCCACACCGAAGTGGTTGATCGTAGATGTTTGTGACTTCTAAAGTCGTTGTGTGTGTATTGCTTGACGAAGCAGAGAGTTCACCCTTACATTTTTATTTTAGGAGCAAATGGCAACACCTGCGGAGGTCATAGAACTATCGTCCTCATCATCTTCGTCACCCTCGACATCCTCTTTCTCTTTCGGAGTATCTTCAAAGGGTCCAACTATAACCGTTACTGTTCCCGATGCTACACCATTTGAGGAGCTCATGCTTGGTCTGGCGCTTCCCACCTTTCGCCGAACCCTTTATGTCAAGAATCCGAGATGTGATTGGGTGAGTGCCCATTAGGGGGATCCGCCACTAGTTGTGAACTTAGGGGACAATAAGTCGAAGGTTTCGACGGAGGATTCTAAGGAGGATACGGTGGATGACGGCCACGAGATTTCTTCTCAGGGATCTTGTTAGAGATCCTCTGTCGTCATCTTTATTTTGGAGGTTAGTCTAACATGCAAGGTTGGGTATTGATGATGACTGCTCTGAGTCCTAAGATCTTCTTTTCTTTTTCATGTATTTAATATGGGTAGACCTAGGCTTCAAATTTTGACAAATGTGTATTCAGTCATCTTACTTTATCACCTTATGTAGTTGTATATACTCTGGGGTTTTACCTATTTATATTTGAAATGACGCTACAATTGTGTTCCTTGCAAACTTAAATAACTTGTTTTAATTATTAAGCGAAACGCGACTTTCGAAAATAAAATTAAATAAAAAAGTTTTAAAAATTTGCTAAAATTCCAACTTACGTTTTCATAATTACACTTGATTTGTACAGCTAAACAAAATATCGTGCTTTATAAAATAAATGATCAAATGATCCTTTCTTTCTTTTAAGAGGATTGAATGAAGTAACACGTTTATTAAATTAAAATAAGTCTAAAATATTGGGTATATGTAAACCCGGATTTATTAGGGTGTTACAAAGAGAACCTCAAATAAACTAGATTAACATAAACAATTGTCAAGGGCTACGCCCTAATCCCAGAACAAAGATTACTACTCACACATAGTTATGAGAGTAAAATAAAAAAAGGTAAAAGAAAAGCATAAAACCAGAAAAGAGAAAGAGAAGAAGAGAATCCTTTGCTCTTGCCCTATGCCGTCAAAACTGTTCAAGTTCGGAATACTAAATCAGAGTCTAAAAACCCATTTGTGGGCCAAAAGTCTATAATGCCCAATTACAAAACAGAATTAAAAATAACAAAACAGAAAATTTGATCGCCCTCACACCCCTGTGATCATGGTCATGGGGACATGATCTTCTCACAAATGCTATTTAGGCTCCAGCTCTGATGTCTGATCATGGGGGCATGATCCTGATCACACCCTCGTGATCTTCTCTGCAATGTACAACAAAACCTCCAAGTCTTTTGTGCTCAAACTTTCCCTTTTTAAATCCTTCATATGCAGAGTGATCCTAGAATGACTAAATTGAAATGGAAACAAGGCAAACACCGTGACAAGTCCTAAAAGTATGAAACACTAAAAATTCAACGAAAATTAGGCTAAAAGACATATATAAATGCAACCTATCCTAAGTAAAATGCTATGCAAAGATGACCTAAAATGCAATGCATCAATAACCAAATCAGAAGTGTGTCCAAAGTGATTATCATTAACTTTTAAATAGTTTTCGCAATGACCAAGTTAGAAGTGCAATCAAAGTGGCTATTGCTAAGCTTTTATTTATAATTAGTCTTTATTTTTTTTTAAATTTTAATTTTAAAAGATTTTCACGATAATCAACTCGAAAGTACATTCAAGGTGATTATCGTTAACCCTTTTTTATGGTTTTCGCACTAACCAAATTAGAAGTGCATTGAAAGTGGTTATCACTAAACCTTTATAGCTTTTGTAGTACCTAAATTAGAATTGCATCCAAAGTAATCACCACTAAAGTTTTATTTTTATTTATTATTATTATTATTATTATTATTAAAAGGAAACATCTAAAAAAAAAGGAACATCTTGGTTGGAATTCTTATTACATTGATTCATATATATATATATATATATATATGAGGAGGGATCAAATTACACCGGTGTAATTTAAACAACTATTACACCATTCAATAACTTTCAACTGGATGATATTTTCTTAAAACCCACCATTGGATTGAAAGTTCCTTTCACATAGATCATGTATATAAAATTTCAAATTAATCCAAAATTATTTGTCACCTCATTCATATAGATTAAAATCGACGTAATATAAACTTTTCAAAATATACTAAAATATGGATCATTTGGTTATCTTCTTATTGTTGTTTAATTTTGACAAAATTTGACACAAACAATCTTAGTAATATAATTTGATCCTTCCTCTCTCTCTCTCTCTCTCTCTGTGTATATATATATATATATATATATATATATATATATATATATATATATATTAAACTTCATTTAGCAGCTTCTGTGCGCATAAACCATAATAAGAAAACATTATTTAATTTAGCATTTAAAAATAAAAAACAATTAAACAAATAAAAGGTAACAGTAAAAGAAGAATACTATAAGGCCCCATTAGTATTGTGTTTACATATGGAGGAACGATCTATTTAGCGGAAGAATCTGTATTTGATTCCCTCCGTGTGCAAAATTCTCTTGGACTAACGGCAGTCACGTACCGCGAGCGAGATTAGTTTCTGACCCACTGGGTTGAGGGACATCCGTGATCTTTGACCTAGGACAAAAAAAAGTAAAAGAAGAATACAATGCTCACCTACGTGATTCAACATTTAAAATTAAACGCATCTAAACAAGACAAAAGTAAAACCAAAAAAAGAAAAAGAAAAAGGGATACGAGAGACACATGCGTCACCACTCACATGCATTAATCAAGTAAAAAACAAAGACACATACAACACGATAATTTGCTAAACTTGACTTATAACAACACATTGCACAAGCACAAAATCACACCGAAAGTGATAAATAAAAACCAAGTAAACAACACATTACTGAAACGTTTGAAAGAAAAGAAAGAAGAACAAAACCTCCTGTTGTGGTCTTACAACTCATACGCACATGCACAAAGCCTTGGTTCAATCTGATGCAGAGGTGGTTTCGATGAGGTGAGTAGCAGTTACAAGCTTCAGCGAAAATAGTGATTGGATGTGCAGGTTGGTACATGGTGCAGATGGTTGGTTTGAGGTTGGGTTTCTCTAGAGAAGATGGTGTTAATTATTTTGTAAAGTGTGTGAGAAATTAATTCCTTTGAGAGCTCAACAAATGATATGAGGTCTGTATGAAAAGTTGGCTCATGGAGGATCATATGTGGAGAAAGCCATTGATTTCTTTTCTTTGATTGGGTATGTGTTGAGAGGGTGAGGGAGAGGAATAGGTTTTTTAGTGTGAGTGAGAGGTTGCTGAGAGAGTGAGTGTTGTTTTGGTATTTATGCTCATCAACTCTCTCTTTTGCTCTTTGTTTGATTTTTATTTTTTATTGGTATCAAGACAGTGAGGTAGTGGTTGAGGTAGAACGTGATCATGCAGGCAAGGGTGCAACAGTGTTCACAAAGTTGATTTCCTTGCACCAAAAAGGAAGAAGCTAGGAACACAAAGGAAAGAGGGCTTTGAATATTGTTGCTAATTTGTCAAGTGTACCAAATCGTTCAAGTAACAAAGGGTAAGTAAAGTATCGTATCCACAGGGACTTGTACGATAATTGGGTAATTAAAAGTAAATTTTTATAGACTACGAAATTTAGAATAATTTAGTAACCAAAATTAAAGACAAGTGCATAAAAATAAAAGAGAAGAATAGAAGAAACTTGGTTTTAGAAAATTAGTGAACACTTGATGTGAGTGTGTGCAGAAAATGAGGTTTATATCAATGGTGTGAATTGCCGGGGTTTGAGTGCATTGAATCAACCTAACTTGCATTCCTAATTATTCCTATTCAATTATAAAGATGTTATCATCAACCCACAATTTATTCTAACCTTAATCCCTTAAGCGAGAGAACCTAAGCCCCTTAATCACACTATCAATCCCTTGAATTAGTGTAATTAATTGACTTGCATTAAGAGCAAGGGTTTTAACGATGACCAATAATCTTTACCCTATCCCTAGGCATAAAGTTCATTGGTTGTTCTCTTCAGTTCGCAAATCAATTGAATTTCCCAATTACAATCAATTAAAAGAATCATGCACTCGGGTGATCAGGCCAAGAACAAGCAATAAGTGTAGAAGAGAAACAATAACTGAAATCTAATTGAATAGAAATAAAGTAGGGATTACATGAAAGATGATCCAATTACATCAAACCCCAACAAAAGTGGACTTAGCTACGCATAGCCATGGGGGAAAAAGCAAGAGATGGAGAAGGAATGGAGAAAGCCAAACGCATCAAGCTCGTGTCTCGGACCTCTTGTTTCTTTCACGTACAAAGTATTTTTGATGCCTAGGCTAGAACAGAAAATCCCTATTTAAAGCTATGGGCCAACAAGGGTTTAAGCCCAAAAGAGATCAAAACAAAAAAATAGAGATAAATCTTGCAGAGCTCGATGCACAGGTGTGCACTCCGAGTGCACGGGTGTGCAACGCTCTCAGACACTTTAAAAACTTGCACAGGCACTTGCACAGGCATGTGATTTGGTTTGCACAGGTGTGCAAAGCTCCCAGGATTTCCAAAAATGCTCTTTTTACCTCCGCAAGACTTCCAAAGCTCTAAACTTTAGCCCAAATGATCTTCAACGCATCAAATCTCTCATGGAACATCCCCATTGCTTACTCTAAGCTTCACATAAGTTCCTAAAAACACAAGAAAACAACCCAAGATCAAGCATAAAAGGGTAAAAACAAGAAATTCCTAACTAAACTAAACTATTATTAAAACTCAACTAAAATGAAGATAAACAAAGCTTCAAAGCATGGAAAATATCAATTAATTGCCCACAAAATCACTACAAAATATAGTAATATTAGGCAATTATCAACACCCCAAACTTAGAACTTTGCTCGTCCTCGAGCAACAAAACAAGAGCATAGAACAAAAAGACATGAAAACATGAAAACAACCTAGATTCAATTCCTAATAAAAATTAACAAGACATGACTCAAGTATTCACAGACTCATCACCACTTAGCATGCATCATTTCTCACAAGTTCAGTTTGCTAATTTCAATCCAAGACAAGTTGTGGTGCCCACACAAAGCATCTATGAAACAATTCATAAAGGGATCAACATGAATAACACAATTGCAATCAACAACCCACGTTCCTTGGTCCTCACAACTGTATCTCTCAAGCACACTAAACAAGGTGAGTGTATCACTCTATCACACGTCAACACCACATATATCAGTTTTGCTCTTCATCTCCCAAAGTACAATGTCACAAACATGCCATCAAGGATCACTAAGGACTTTTTGAGCTTGTAATGTGGCTGGGCTAACAAACAACAATGGTTTTTCTTGGGATTCAAATATCTTAAAGAATATGAGAACAAAGAGAGAGAACTCAATCTTAGCTCAACAAACACACAATTCGTGCTCCAAGTTTTTTCAATAACCCAACCCAATTATTAAGCTCCACCCAAATCCCACTTTATTCCTTTGCACATTTTTCTTTTCTTTTCTCTTTTTTTTTTTTTTTTTTAGAACAGTTCAAGTCCCTTGGGGCACCTTTTCATTTGCTTTTGGGTGTCTAGCAAGACACCCCAAACTTAATGCAAGACTTCATCTCTCAATTGTTCTCCTATTACTAAGATTGGGAAAGCAATTGTTTTTCATTTTGGCTAAAGGTTCATACATGCATCAAGAATTTTCTGTTTGGCTCAAAGATGGGTGCAAGGGATTTTATTATGAAAGGTAAGCTAGAAAGGCCAATGGTTAAAATAGCAAAGATGGCCTTGATCACTTCCAAGCAACATGTAAGCAACAAGATTCAAGAGATTCAAGCAAAACCATATGTTGGTATCAACGGTGTCACTCAATTTCATTCAGTTACTTCTCACCGTGGTTGGTCTCATCAAGAAACAAGGGTGTATATGCAACATGTCAAACAGATCAACCACAATTTGAACCAATCACTAATGACCAGGAATGCAACCACAAAACATGTCTCAAATCAAAATCAATTTGTAAAAATCATCATTCAATTCATGCTCATTAGGACAAGCCAACAAATACACAAACCACATCATTATTTCTCAAAACTAAATTCAAGCAAAATCGGTAAAAGAAAAAAAAAATGAGAAGAAGGACTTACCTCACTGCTCATCATCAGGTCCATCCTCACCCCCCTGGCCAAGAATTGCTGGTCCCTAGCTTTGAATGGCCAATCCACATGGGCCAGAGGATGTGTCATTGCGGAGAGGGTTGGCTAGCTCAAATCTGGTCCTTGGATGTTCAAGGTAGTGCTATCATGTGCGGGGAGCGCAGATCTGGACCACTGTGTGCGCGCGCGCAAGGATGCAGTGGACAGCGTGGCACATTGTTCTTGCAGCGTTGGTCGCGTGTTCTGCGTTCACGTGGAGGAGCAGTGCGAACGGGACGCGTTGGTGGCGCGAAGGAGAAGAAGAATGGTGAGCGGGGAGCGGTGGCTGTGCGCAGGTGCGTGGAGAGAGAGAGATGCCAGCAGGACACGTCTAGTTCGCGCGCGGTGACCGCGTGTGTGCGAGAGAAGGTTTGGCGCGCGCGTAGGGCGCTCAGTGGTGGTGCACGGGGTGCTTGGTTGGGGCGCGCGGGGAGAAGAGAGAAAGAGGGCACTCGCGCGAATTGGGACTGTGATGGTTATGGTGGGTTTTCGGTGGTGGATTTGGTGTTTGTGGTGGTGGTTATGGTGTTTGGGGGAGGAGAAGGGTTGGAGAAGAAGAAGATGAAGAGAGTGTGCAATGGGTTGCACAGGCTGTGCACATTTGTTCAAACCCCAATAGAGATAGGATTGCACAGGGTGTGCAAAAGGGATGCACAGTTGTGCAACTTTCGCCAAATTGAGTCTCCTCTTAATTCTTCATCGACGCAAGATGCACGGGTGTGCACTCGGATTGCACGGGTGTGCAATTTTCGTCGAAAAAATATATCCTCCATCAGCGCAAGATGCACAGGGGTGCGCTCGGATTGCACGGCTGTGCAACTCGCGTCGAAAAATTGATCTTCCACCAGCGCAAGATGCACATGTGTGCGCTCTGGTTGCACGGTTGTGCAACTTGTGTCAATTTTTTTTTTTTTTTTTTTTTGCTTTTCCAATATTTTCATCCTATGTAAAGCAACCTGAAACAACACAAAAGAAACACCCAAACGTAAAATAGAACAAGCGAGAACAAGGAAAATAAAGATAAAATTTAGAGAGTAAAGAGGGAAAGCTGGGTTGCCTCCCAGTAAGCGCTTCTTTAACGTCACTAGCTTGACGGATGAGTGACCTCAAAGGTCACTAAGATGAATGGTTGTGTCAACCCCAACCCCTTGGGGGGCTCACAGAGTCACAGACATTGAAAGTCACCTCTTCATCTTGCACTTTAAGCTTAAACTCTCATTTGCCAACATCAATTAGAGCATCAACAGTCTTCATAAAAGGTCGTCCCAAGATGATGGGAATCTGTGAATCCTCCGCCATGTCCATGACAACAAAATCAGCGGGAATTGTGAATTTGTCGACCTTCACCAACATGTTTTCCACCACCCCATGAGGGTATATAATGGAGTAATCAGCAAGCTGTAATGTCATGCGAGTTGGCTTTACCTCCACATCTCCAACTCTCTTTAGCATAGATAGGGGCATCAGGTTGATGCTCGCCCCCAAATCAAGCAACGCTCTATCAACAGAAAGGTTCCCAATGGTAATGGGAATAGTAAAGCTCCCAGGGTCCTTAAGTTTGGCAGGCAATGTCTTCTGAATTATAGCACTACACTTCGCTTCCAACTCAATGGTATCCTTCTCAATGAACTTCTTTTTCCTTGTCAAGAAGTCCTTCAAGAATTTGGCATAGATTGGAATTTGCTTCAAGGCTTCCGAGAATGGGATGTTGATGTAGAGTTGTTTGAGAATGTCTAAGAATTGAGCAAATTGTCTCTCCTTATCAATTTTTGTTGGTGCTTTAGGATAAGGGAGCTTTGTAGTGAGAGGGGCTTTGGCTCTTAACTTTTCTTCCTTGGCTTTCCGAGCTCTAGCCCACTTCATCTTTGAGTCCCCATCTGTGCTTCGAACTTCAACCTTCTTCACTTCAGCTTCCTCCACTACTTCATCATCTCCATTCACCATATCATACTCTGACCCGTTAATTGCAAAGATTGCACTGCAGTTAGCCTTGGGATTGGTCTGAGTGTTGGCTGAAAAGCCATTCTTAGTGTACTCTGTCAATTCCGCCACATGTTTTGCAAGCTGCCCAACTTGAGTCTCTAAGTTTCTAAGAGAGGCATCAGTGCTCTTTTGATTAGAAATAGAGACTTGCATAAAATTCGTGAGAGTCTCTTCCAACTTCGTCGTGCGGTCATAGAGGTTGGGCTTTTGTTGGGAAGATCTTTCATCAACTCCTTTATCAAAGACAGGATGAGTCTGAAAGCCACTACGGTTAGAGTTGTTACCGTAGAAATTCTGCTTCCCTTGGCCATAGTTGTTCTGTCTCCCCATATAATTCACCTCTTCCTCTTGTGTGCTGGAAGTATAAGGGCAGTGCTTTACATGATGATTACCCCCACAAATTTCACAACTAAGCACTCGGTGATGTGATTGAGAAGAGGAAGCTTTCATTAACTGTTGGGGAAGATTGGACACTTGCACCTTGAGTGCTTCCACCTGGGCTAGAATAGCATCTTGAGAGTTGAGCTCCATTACTCCTCTTCTCGGAGCTCTATCATGTTGAGCTTCAAAATCACTGGCTGCCATGTTTTCAATCAACTCTATGGCTTCATCCAGTGACTTATTTTTTATCACTCCTCCACCAGCTGCAGCATCAAGCATCACCTTTGTTTGCCCCTTCAGACCCCCAAGGAAAATATAGAGTTGATCAACCTGTCCAATCCCATGGTTGGGGCACTTCATCAAAAGAGTCTTGTATCTCTCCCAAGTTTCATGGAGTGACTCATCACTCCTTTGGCGGAAGCCCAATATGTCAATCTTTGCTTGGCTTTTCTTCACTTCAGGGAAAAATCGATCCAAGAACTTTCTTTCCACTTCAGTCCAAGTGGAAAGACTCTGAGATGGAAGGTTGGTGAGCCACTTCAATGCATTTCCTATGAGGGAGAAACAGAATACCCTCATATACAGGCTTTCCTCTTCATTTTGGGCTACCCCTGCTGTGCCGCACAGATCATAAAAGGTGGTCAAATGGTTGTAGGGGTCTTCATTCTCTAAACCAACAAACGCATGTTGACTGAGAAGTGTGAGCAATGCTGGTTTAGCTTCAACTATGCGGTTGGCGTTCCTTGGCCTGGCAATACTAGAGAACACTCTTGGACCATTATTGTTGATATGATCAGCAAGAGTTCTCCTGGCAGGTTGCTCTTCTTCTGCCATGTCTTCCTCCTCTGAACTAGAAGAATGTTCGGAAAGTGAGTGAGGATTGGAAGAACTCTCTTCCAATGTCAACTGCTTCGCTAGTTGCTTTGCTCTTTTAGTTTGACCGCTAATCAGCCTAGCAGTCTTCTCAATCTCTGGAATGAAACGGAGCTCTTGAGAATTAGTCTTGCTCCTTGTACCAATAGTACCTGGCATGCACAAAATCACAAACAAATAGAGCAACTAGAAAGACTGTTAGCACCGGATAAGGAAGAAGAAAAAAAAATTAAAAATAAAATGCGAAAGAATAAAAGAATGTTTAAAGTCCACAAAATATACTAAAAATTTGCCCAATTACCGAGACACAAGTCCCCGGCAACGGCGCCAGAAACTTGTTGCTAATTTGTCAAGTGTACCAAATCGTTCAAGTAACAAAGGGTAAGTAAAGTATCGTATCCACAGGGACTTGTACGATAATTGGGTAATTAAAAGTAAATTTTTATAGACTACGAAATTTAGAATAATTTAGTAACCAAAATTAAAGACAAGTGCATAAAAATAAAAGAGAAGAATAGAAGAAACTTGGTTTTAGAAAATTAGTGAACACTTGATGTGAGTGTGTGCAGAAAATGAGGTTTATATCAATGGTGTGAATTGCCGGGGTTTGAGTGCATTGAATCAACCTAACTTGCATTCCTAATTATTCCTATTCAATTATAAAGATGTTATCATCAACCCACAATTTATTCTAACCTTAATCCCTTAAGCGAGAGAACCTAAGCCCCTTAATCACACTATCAATCCCTTGAATTAGTGTAATTAATTGACTTGCATTAAGAGCAAGGGTTTTAACGATGACCAATAATCTTTACCCTATCCCTAGGCATAAAGTTCATTGGTTGTTCTCTTCAGTTCGCAAATCAATTGAATTTCCCAATTACAATCAATTAAAAGAATCATGCACTCGGGTGATCAGGCCAAGAACAAGCAATAAGTGTAGAAGAGAAACAATAACTGAAATCTAATTGAATAGAAATAAAGTAGGGATTACATGAAAGATGATCCAATTACATCAAACCCCAACAAAAGTGGACTTAGCTACGCATAGCCATGGGGGAAAAAGCAAGAGATGGAGAAGGAATGGAGAAAGCCAAACGCATCAAGCTCGTGTCTCGGACCTCTTGTTTCTTTCACATACAAAGTATTTTTGATGCCTAAGCTAGAACAGAAAATCCCTATTTAAAGCTATGGGCCAACAAGGGTTTAAGCCCAAAAGAGATCAAAACAGAAAAATAGAGATAAATCTTGCAGAGCTCGATGCACAGGTGTGCACTCCGAGTGCACGGGTGTGCAACGCTCTCAGACACTTTAAAAACTTGCACAGGCACTTGCACAGGCATGTGATTTGGTTTGCACAGGTGTGCAAAGCTCCCAGGATTTCCAAAAATGCTCTTTTTGCCTCCGCAAGACTTCCAAAGCTCTAAACTTTAGCCCAAATGATCTTCAACGCATCAAATCTCTCATGGAACATCCCCATTGCTTACTCTAAGCTTCACATAAGTTTCTAAAAACACAAGAAAACAACCTAAGATCAAGCATAAAAGGGTAAAAACAAGAAATTCCTAACTAAACTAAACTATTATTAAAACTCAACTAAAATGAAGATAAACAAAGCTTCAAAGCATGGAAAATATCAATTAATTGCCCACAAAATCACTACAAAATATAGTAATATTAGGCAATTATCAAATATCACACTAGGAATAGCACAAGCACACTCTATCTTTTTTTTCTTTTCTTACTTTCTTTTTTGTTTGCATACGAAACCTTCAAAAAGCTCTTTAAATTCGTTCCCTTCTTTTTCTTTTTTCTTTTTTACTCATTTTTGCTATTTTATTTTTTTGTATTTTTGCATTTTATATTTTTGTATTATTTTTTTTAAAATCTAAATGAGTTGCAAATTGGGAATGGAAAAGAAACAAGATGGGATGAATCTTTTTTTTTTTAATTTTAATTTTTTTGTTATTTTTGTTTGCTTTTTTAATTTTTCTCATTTATTTGTGTTTTCTCGGACGAAATTGGGTATTCACACCAATGATATTCACAAATTCGCCATGTTCCTAACACAATCATGATTGGAATGGACTTTTTGACCAAACTGGGTGAAAAAAAAAGTAAATACCTAAATAGTAATGTTTTAAAACTATTTACATGGTAGGGGTGATTTTTGCTATGTTGGATTCAGGAGGCGTCACTTTGATAGTAGTTTTGTTGTCTTTGTTTGGATGTATGCAGGAGGCGCCAGGTGGATTGTCTCCAATATATAATAGGAGGCGCCACTTTGATTGGCGCCTCCTAAGCAACAAGTTCACCACGCGTCCCACGAGGCAATTTAATAATAACTATTAACAGGAGGAAAAGGATAGGATGGTGCCTCCTGTTATATTGGTGGAGACAATCCACCTGGCACCTCCTACATACGTCCAAACAAAGACCACGTAATATCAAAGTGGCGTCTCCTGAATCCAATGTGGCAAAAATCACCCCTACCATGTAAATAGTTTTAAAACATTACTATTTGGGTATTTACTTTATTTTTTCACCCAGTTTGGTCGAAAAGTCATTGGAATGAGTGGAACACATGAAGCAATGAGTACTTGAAATCATTAGCATATGACCTACGATGCATCAATACTTCAAATTGCTTTACGTATCTGTATCTGTTACGTATCGGATATCAATACTCTTGGTTACTTCATCGATACGTAATCGGTGAAGTATCCAAGCCTACAAATTTTTTTTATAAAAAATCAAAACAACTAAATGAGACATATAAACATGTATAATACATTAATATAGAAACATAGAAGCATTGTCCACTGATGAACCAAAAATAAAAATTGTCCTCTTTATGGATGATTTCAAAAAAGGAATAAGGGCTATGTTTGGTAAAACTAGCTTATAAGCTAGCTGAAAGCTTATAAGCAATAAGCTAAGAGCTAAAAAGTTGGATAATAAAAGTGTAACGACCCGCTTTCGTTACATGACACCTTACAGGAAAATAGTAGAATTTTATTTAATTTAAAATCTCTTTATTAATTTATTTATAAAAATATGAGTATTTTTTTTGAGATAATAAATTAACAACTTGAAATAGGCAACTTCATTTATCTTTTGAATAATTAATAAAATCTAATAAACATCTCAAATTTTCATATAAATTGATGTAAAACAAGTAAATAGTGAAATGCCAAAATTATATCAGTACTATATTATCTAAGTCTTTAGAGTTTTCAAGCGGAAATCCTCTTTGCCGAGGGTGAATCTCTCAAGTGATAAATCTTCATCTAGAAAATGAAAGTGCCTCCAAGCCATATGCTCCCGTAACGTGAACATCACGATCATCACAATCATACACACACAGACACACACACAAGGGTAAGCTCACAGAAACAACATAGCCAGAAAAGATTTTACACATTTCCAAAAGATAGTAAAAAAATCAATTATATCATTCACAACACAATTATAGGTTCATACATCAGATCATCCTCAACCAACAAGCCAACAAGTGCACACAACAACATGATCTAATAAAGGTCATACAACATATGCAGACTTGACTCCATGGAAATCTCCGACAATTGAGCGATCAGGGCGAACTTGTTCCTTAACATGGTACAACAACAACAACAACATTGGACCACACGGATTCACAAAATAGCATGTGCCAAAAACCATTGGGGAACGTCGCAACTCTGATCTACGGAAATGATATAGTGGTCGGTCAGGATAGACGTACGTGGATAGTGGCTTTACTACGACACAAGACTTGCAATGACCTTGGTCTATAATATGGAATTCACTCATCCATCTATCCCCAAGGTCCATCGTCAACTACCCCACTAACCTTTCCAACACTAGGTTAAGGGTCCCACCAAGCAATCCCAACTTACGTGCTTACTCGCAACACAATTACAATTGTGGACTTATGCATGTATGCATGTAAAAATACAACAACCAAGTTTTATCATACACCACAGGATTAAACCATTACCCGCATAGTTCGTCACTGGATTAAACCATCATCTGCATAGTCCACAACTAACTATAAAGGTCCCACCAAGCAACCTCTACCTTATAGTCAACAAGCAGAGGTCCCACCAAGCAACCTCTGCCTTATAAGGATTCCACTAAACAATTCCTACTAACAATAGGATTCCACCTTCCGTACTTAACATTTTCCATCAACTACAGATAACATATGTTATAAAGATTTATGTAGGTATTTAAAATTCATTCTACTTGAATCTTTTAAATATTTAAAACTAACATTAGTTATTTTCATTTTTTAAATCATATTTTCATAAATACTTAGAAAGAAAGATCAAATTGCTAAAATATCCTTAGCTTTTCATAAAACTTAGTAACTTTAAAATTATGAAATCCACTCAAATGAGTTCATTTTATTTTGAAACTCTTGTCATGTAATATCGAAAGCATTTTCAATTACTGATAATTTTTCCAAATTTTTTCTAATTAATAAAACAATAAATAAAACACCAATAATTATGAAAATGCTTTAATCCTGGAATTTTGTTGAACTTTCTGATAAAATACATTATTTATAACTTAGAAAATAAGTCCCTGGAATTAAAAGAACCAGTTTTCCCTTGGTATTTTTCTCATAAAAATAACCCTTAAAAACTATTTCCTTGCCGAAAATTTATTAATGATACTAAATCAATTTTTTTAAAATTTTTTTCTATATAATATAATTAAAAGTAATATAATAATTATAAAAATGTGAAATTTAGAAATTATCCTCTATAAAATTTATTTTGGATTTTTGGCTCAAAACTACCACCAATTCACTTACTTTTTACACACCAACTTTATAAAATATACTAAACTTTGAAAATAGTTTTTTTAATTACAAAACTGCATTAGTTCATTTCTAATTAAGTGAAATAAAATTATTTGACCACTGTTTGTATTTTCCTTCTCTTTTAGCCTACTTTATTTCAATTTTTTTTCCTAATAGTTAATTTGTCTTAAACTTACAAAACTATTTTTTTCCCTTCAAGTACAGCCCACCACGAAATTTCACAATATCCAGTAGTCCAATGTGTGAGTCCAAAACAGCCAAAATCTCATTAAAGTTTTTGTCTAAATAATTAATTATCATTTATTATCATTTGATTAGTAATTAATTCACAAAATTGATCGCAAATCAATTTTGAACAACAACTTTACCATTTTCTACATCACCACAACCATTCAACTCATGTGAAATTTTCACCATAATCTCTTTGACATTCAAAGTTACTAAAACCGATCTTACCACCAAATACACCCATCAACTAAAAATATTTTTAATAATTATAACAATAAGATGAAAACAGAAGAAGAAATATATTTCCAGCAACTCATACACTTCACTTTAACATATATTTTTCATGAATCCAAACACCAATAGCAACTAACAAAAGATTCTATTCAAATGTATGCAACCAACACCACAAGTAGACCATTTTCAGTACTTTGAACTCCAACAAGCCAAGCAAATCCATACCATAAAATTTTCAACACATTATACTCACAAAAACAGTATTTAATTCAGTCATAAATAGAGAATTTAGAAAGAGCTTCCCTTACCTCAAAGAGATGCTAAAATATAGAGTTTTTGAAGAGTGTGAGGTGAAAGAAACTTAGTTCCTTGGAATGAATCACCTTAAATCTAACAACAAATCATTTCCATGAACAAAGTAAAAATAGAAATGGTTAGGAGAGAAAGAGAGATGTTCAGATTTCATAAAGAAGAATTTTTTTTTTTTGAGAATGACTCACCAACGTTAAGTATAGATTGAGCCAACAAGAAAAAAATAATTGTCTAACTTTGGATGCTCTTTGAACTCTTAACCATTGAGCTGGAAGTAGATTTTTGGGAGACAAGAAAAATAAATAAACTGAGAGGAAGAGCTTCACGGTTGTACAAGGTAGGGATGAAATGTGAAAAGCCAAGCTTTTGATATGTGCATTATATAAACACATGGAAGTTTCCTTGATTTTGTATAACTAAGGCAATAATAATAAATAAATAAAATGAAGTGGCTTTCTTTTCAATCCAGACCAAACGTAAGCATGCCTGGGTCTGCAACTATTAAGGATTTTGTATCTTTGAATTGGAAACCACATCATGTACGTACAAGGGAGGCTTAATATAGAAAAGCAATGTGTGAACACACTGACAATATCCCACAACAGGTGCAGTAGGAGGAAGCCAGAGGGAGAGTAAAGTCAAAGGAAATGATTACATTTCTTTAATGCAGTTGAAAAACAAACTGTAAGATATCCATGCAAAGAAACAAACCATTCTTTTAAAATTTCTTCTATCTGTGTACGTGATTTTATATGTAATTGGAAAGTATTTAATTTTGTCCTACACTTCTAGTACTTTACGTGCAAAGCAAAAGAGAATGAAAGAATAAAGAAAATTAAACCTCACTATTAAATGACAATATGTAACGGTTGCCCTCTTAAAAGGAATTAAAAGAATGCTATTTGTTGGTAGAAGAAAATGTGGAGCAATTGGTCTCCCAATTCAGACCTTGGGTCAGCATAATTTGAGGGTGTTGCTTTGAAATTTTTGGCCAAATGACAATATGAAGAAAAACGTGAAAATGGGTTTAATTGGATCAGAACACGCGCCACCACTGTCAGCAAAATTAAGGGATGTTTCTTTGAATTTTTGGCCACCAAATATGTGAACAATAAGTTGGAGTAGGTGTACTTAGTTTAAGTAAAAAAAAATTAAATGGAAAAGGTAACAAATAATAAATCAATTCTTAATCATAAATTAATAAATGTATGACTCACTAATTTTATTTTAGTACATCTAAGAAAATTCAGAATGTCTCATACAAAATTTCCAACTACCAAAAATCTTTCAAAATTACACTCTTTGAACCATGTTAAAATATTATTATTTTAATTAACAGTAACGAGATAAAATATTTTTTTAATATTTATTTTTATTAATAATAATATTTTAAAACAAAAAGTAAAATTGTTTTTTCTTTATAATTTTGATTTTTTTATCAACTTTTGTTTAGTGACCAAATATTTTAAATAAAAATAAAAATAAACAATGTATTAATTCATTAAAATAAATAGTTTAACATTAAACAAAATAATAAAAAAAAAAGTAGAATTCTAAGTTTCATCATAACTAAGAAAATAAATATGCTACCTAGTGTTTGTAAGAATGTTAATTAAAACAGGTAAAAAGATTTTTAAATTGAATAAAAGGATAAAAAGGAATTTCAAACAAATTAGTGAGGATAAAATTGAGAAGAAAAAAAGTTAGTAACTTATAAGCTAGCTTATTTTCCATAAACTACTTCAAGTAGCTTATGAAAATAAGCAACTTGAAGTAACTTATGGAAAATAAGCTACTAAAATAAGCTTGTGTACCAAGTAAACTTATTTTGGTCAAAGTAGTTTATAAGCTAGTCAAATGAGTTTATAAGCTCTTCAAAAGTCTTACCAAATAAATAGTGTTATTCCTATTTGTAAATAATTGAAAGTCATTTATGATGATAATGATTTATAATTATTTTTGGCTTTTAGTGGTGTCTGATATGATAAGTAAGTTCTTATTTTAGATTTGTAGAATTGCTTTTTTTTTTTTTTTTAATATTTATTATGTTTTATAAATTTTTGTACATGTGTATATATGTATCTTATATGTATTGTATCTTATATAATTTTAAAATAATTGTATCGTCATATCATGTATGAATACGTGCATCGTATCCAATGCATCATAGCGTATGACAGATATGAAAATATTACAGATAAGAAAGGTGATTATACTGTCTGACATGATAAAGTTCTAAAACAATTTCTAAAATTTGTTAACATTTAAAGTATCACTATTCTACTAATGGAGTAAGAGGATGGCCAACCCTTAAATTACTGTCCAATTTCCCAGCAAGTGCTTGTAGCAGTATTTTGAAGTGAGCTACAAACTCAGGCACACTGACATATGGTTTTAAGAACTATTTCTAACAAGATCTTGTTTTGAAGTGAGCTACAAAAGTTGTTACTGCTACATGTAGATCGATCATACAAATCATATCTTGAAGTGAGCTATACTGCTACATGTCCTGGGAAAGTTGCTTCTGGTTTGTCATCAATGTGTGTGTATGTTTAGAATTGCAGACATCAATAAATTGCCGCCTCAATTATTCTCTGTGGTAAAATGAAATGCATGACATAAAGCAATATTTCATTCAGTCAAGCAACTGTGTTCATGCAACTTCTATAATCTCCTTCACAGATAACCTTCAACCTTGGCTGAAATGGGGCTTTTATGCTTCTCCTATGATGTATGGTCAGGATGCCATTGTCATCAATGAATCCCTTGACCAGAGATGGAGTGCTGTAAGATCTTTAATTAACGCGTGGAAAAAAAATTCTATTTCATTTTCTTGCAAAACTGCATTCATTTATCTTCTTTGCAGCCCAACATGGACCAAAGAATTCTTAAGCCGACAGTTGGGAAGGCTCTTCTCAAGTGATAGATCCACTTCAGGGTATGTGTAATGGTTGGAGGAAACTTGATATCTTGGAAGAGCAAGAAGCATAATGTCATAGCTAGGTCCAATGATGAAGTTGAATCCAGGGCAATGGTGTTGGTAACATGTGAGCTCATCTGGTTAAAGCAACTTCTTAGAGAACTCCAATTTGAGGAGACTATGCAAATGACATTGATATGTGACAATCAGACTGTCTTGCATATTGCATCTAATCATGTTTTTCATGAGAGGACCAAACACATTGAAGTAGACTGTCACTTCATTAGGGAGAAGATCAAGTTAGGAGAAATCATCACTAGCTTCATCAATTCCAATGACCAAACTGGCTAATGTCTTTACCAAATCTTTGAGAGGTACGAGAATTAGTTATATATGTACCAAGCTTGGTGCATATGATCTATCAGTGGTGGATCTAGGATTTGGTGTCAGTGGGAACAATCTATTTAGAAAAAATAAATCTAACACATAAAAATGAGGGAGTGGGTTCATATAAAAATAAGAGGTGTAAAATATAAAATTTCAAGATAAATACTTATGATTTTATTAAAATAAGGGGATGATGCATTTGTTTATCCTCACGTGAGAATAGGTCAGCAAGTTCAAACACATAAAATTATGGGTGCAAAATATAAAATTTTAAGATAAATACATGTTACTTTGTTAAAATAAGGGGGTGCATTTGCCCACTCTCATTAAAGAATAGGTCCGCCAGTGTGATCTATATGTTTCAGCTTGAGGAGAAGTGTTGAGAATCATGATAGAATATCTGATGTAAATTAGGATAGTATATCCTATTTATCAACCATTCATAGGCAACAAATATCTTATTTAGAGGAAACAATATATCCTCTAATCTATATAATCTATTCTCCATGGTGTCCTAAGACACACGGTTTCAGTCTAATCATGCCTCTGTTTTTCTTCTTCTTCAACAATATTATTTGTTATGTCTTTCTCAATATAACACATCACTCATTATTTTATGAATCTCTCTTTTCTTCTTTTTTGATTGCTTTTTTTTTTTTCTCTTCTTGTGTCACTCATTATTTATTTATTTATTTTCCTTTTAAATGAGTAATATATGTACTTTTTATTATTTTGAATAGAGTTGTCAAAATGGGTCAGTCCGGCACGTTGGGCCTGACTCACTTCTTAGCGAGTCTATAAAATGCTAGCCCGGCCCGGTCTGGTCCATCACAGGTTGGTGGGTTAAATTGGTTGACCCACCTAATATAAAAAAATAACTAAAAATCATTTAAAAAAAACAAATTCCAACTTTTATCATGCTTCAAATTCGAAATTTTATAAAAGAATATTATCTTAGCAACAAATATTATAGATTACAATCAACTTCAAGTCTTTTAAGTTTAATAAATAACAGTTTTGAAAAATGAATAATTGCCTTAAAATAAAAGTCTTTTAAGTGAATAATTTGCCGGCAGCAACCACTCAAAACGGAATCTGATTTGCTTCGAGATTTTCTTTGCAGATGCAATTCAAAAACTTTTTGGCCAATATAATGGATTACGGGTTTTCATTTATTTTAATAAGGTGTTGTAATAAAGGTGAGAAAGGGTACAAATCCAAGGCCTTTCCTGTAGCAACTAAATAGTAGCTAAGTAATTAAGATCAATTCCTTTATTTATAAACTCGTGAAGAAACAAAAAAGTATGAAAATAAATTTATTAAGATAGTATAAAAATTATTATCTCATACTCTGTTTGGACTTGCACGTCAAATGATATAAAAAAAATAAGGCGCATATACCCATCCTAAAGGAAAAATAAGTTGAAGACATTAGCAAAAAAAACAAAACAAAACATAAACTGAAACGCGGCACAATTAATATTTTCCAGCTAGCTAGCATTGTAATTAAATAATTACCTATAATTAAGAACAAGATGGTGCAGGAAGAAAGCTATCTCCAGTTTGGCCAGATCTGCCCCTGGGCAGAGTCGTGGACCCCCACCAAATGGTTTCACTTTCTTCATCGTTGTCGAATTTTCCTGCCAATATATGGTGATAGATCTATGAAAAAAGAGTTCGTATCGTATCATCTAATGCATTTGAGATTATATGAAACAAAAGAGCAATAGAAAATTTGTTTGGTGTGAAAATTAGGAAGTGAATCATTGCATGCTGATGTCATCAATGTGTGTGTGTTGTATAAAAAATCAAGCTATCGTCAATGAGTATTAACTATTAACCCTCATCACCATTCATGGTACAATTAGTGCATGGTTAGGAATAATTTTTATCATCAGTTTTGTATTTAGGGAGTAATTTTTTTTAAGTGTAATTAATTGGCACACTTCCCTGGTTCATTTGTTTTATTGACTTGCAGCTAGCAAGCTATTAACTGTATTCAATAATAAATTTAAGCAATTACTGCAGATTTTTCTGTCAGTTATTAGCATTCTTCTGCATTCATCAAATGGCCTTGTCTCTGTTCCGATTCATTGCTGCTCTTGGAAGAACACAAGTTGTGGCAAATACACTTGGTTTCTTTATACTGCTACTTACTTATGTGCTTGGTGGGTTCATTATTGCCAAAGGTGATCCTCAATTATTCTTGGTGGTAAAATGAAATGCATGACATAAAGCAATATTTCATTCAGTCAAGCAACTGTGTTCATGCAACTTCTATAACCTCCTTTACAGATAACTTTCAACCTTGGCTGAAATGGGGCTTTTATGCTTCTCCTATGATGTATGGTCAGAATGTCATTGTCATCAATGAATTCCTTGATAAGAGATGGAGTGCTTTAAGATCTTTAACATGTGGAAAAAAAAAAATTCTATTTCATTTTCTTGCAAAACTGCATTCATTTATCTTCTTTGCAGGCCAACATGGACCAAAGAATTCCGACTTAATTGCAAATTTTACTATCCAATTTTCATTATTTTGCTAATTTTACTACTCAAGTTTAGTACTTGGATGATAAAATTCATAAAATAATAAAAATTGAGTAATAAAATGTGCAATTAAGCCGTACTGGATCTGTATTGGTGCTCTTCTTGGCTTTTCTCTGCTTTTCAACAATTGCTTTATACTTGCTCTGACATTTCTGAACCGTAAGTTCCCATGCTGCTTGTTTCTGTTACTGCCATAAAACCGTCTCTAACAAGATCTTGAATTGCAGCACATTTGGAGATTCTAAATCTATTATTCGAGAGGAGGAAAACGAGAAAAAGGGAATTACAAAAGAGAGTTCCGTTTCAACTGATAAATCCTTTGAAAGTACTATATCTTACCTTTTCCTTTCTTGTCAATATACAGTAAAAAGGTTTTATCATTTTCATCAGAATGTGTACTCTGCCTTCACAGTTTGAAATGAATTTTCTATTAGTCCTCTCATAGGATTTTGCCATGTTTTCTTTAACTTAATTTCTTGCCTAAATGTTAAAATTTACACCAAATGCCTGTCAGCTATTATTATGTATTCCTTTTCAATTACAAATTAATATGGTTAGATGCAGACATTGAAATGGCAGAAGAAAACACTCCAGAGGATTCAATTCCCAAAGCAGACACTGCAGCAACCAAGAGAGAAATAAGGATGGTGTGCTCTCTTGTAAATTGTAATCAACTCTCATATTGAACTCCAACTCTCCCCCTCCTTTCTCAAGACAGTGACCTTTGTTTTATTAACTCTTCATCCTTTTAGAGCATAGGTAGAGTAAAAACCATGGGTCCAAGTTTCACAGTTCGACGACCAGGATCGGTATGTGTTATGTTCCAGGAAACAAACAAACCATAGCAAAATTGATTTCCATTGACCAGGATGGGCATGTGTTACATTCTAGGAAACAAAAAACCTTAAAAAATTGACTACCAATAATGCGTAAGTGGCTTTATGTTGCTGGTAGCAGAGTTGAAATGTACAGGCTATACTGTTCCTGGATATTAGATAGAAAGATTCCTAGAGGTTTTTTTTTTTTTTTTTTAAGCAATTTCCCAATAGGTTCATGAGATTGCTAGATCAAATTCACAGTAGTTAGACATTAATATGTTTTTTGGCATTCTGGAAAGTTGTTTCATTAGTGCTTAACCCAAAACCTACGTTAGCCATTCCAACCGCCCGAGCTTACTCTAGGTGTCCCTCACAAACCATCGAATGAAAAGCATGTCACTTCTTGTAAGTTGGAACAACCATTTGATCAAAGGTTTCAGTTGTTAAGGAGTAAATGGAATAATGGATATTATCCTGTAAGAGTTATCTTTTGATTTAAATGTAAACTGCTTGAGCATGATTTTGATCCATATGAATCTTATATTCTCGTTAGAAAATAAAATATATCATATGATGTTCATTTGGGTAAAGCCACATATAACGATTGTGACACGTTTAAGCAACTTTAGTCATACACAGTTTACCAAAAGATATAAAATCTCTGCATATGATGTTCATTTGGGTAAAGCCACGTATGAAGACTAAAATTAGTTATACTAAGCTTACATTTCATAAGTCAAAGAAATCACCTCTAAAACTAAGACATCATTTGATAAAATAATATATTTCAACATACCTCTTAATCATATCATAATTTAAATAGTTCCCCAATTTATTTTAAATAAAACTTTAGTTCTCCTTCCCCAACCATTTATTTTGAAAAATTGTACTACAATGTTTCGACCATCTTTGAGAAATCATGCCTTTTGGCTAGAAAACAATGCCTGAAACTACGACAAATTACATAGTTTTCCTCTAACCTAGGGAGTGAAAGGCATTTTTGAACTAATTAGAAAATTCCTTTTTTTTTTAAAAAAAAAATCAAATTTCAAATGTTTTTTTTATAAACCACATGTATCCTCCACTAAAAGTAATGTTGTTCGAGTATGATAGATCACTATAGGTGACAAAGTTCTCTCTCTAAGTATTTAATGCTTAACGCATTTACATACTCATGACTCGAACTTGAGACTTCTGGTTAAGCTTAGATACCTTTGGTTAAGCTGAAATAATTTCACGCCAGTCGATCTACGTGTTCGATGGTATCAAATCTCAAATGATGGAACTTCAAAATCAATACCATGTGTGGTTTGGTATAATAACCGAGACACTATACCTCTGTACGGGTCACTTTCTCTTTTCACCTTTAAATAAGCAATACATTTTTCAACCTAAGATTTCACTTGCAAATAAAACTCATGAGATTTCTGCCTGTCTCTCAGCTCTTGTTCCCTTCCTGTCAAACAATGTCTCATTAAATCTAAGACAATAATTTTTATCACCATATTTCATGGACATTCCGAGCTGTAAATATGCAGAGCATACCTTCTGTTTCCAATGGTTTTCCAAAATAAAAGTAGAACCGGCCAGGAAGTTTAGGCAAAATCAAAGGCAAATGCACTTGTTGATTTGCCACCTCACCGCCAGCATCACTCCTAGATTTCCAATATATATATATATATATATATAAGGGATATATAGTAATTAGTAACGTATATATATGTATATACATATGTAGAAGATATAAAAGAAAGACAATAAAGATGTAAATGTAAAACATTATATTATATTTCACAATTTGGTATGAATAAAAAAACACACCAAACAAGATACCTCAATTGCGCAGCCTCATTTGTGAGGCTTTCTATTTCAGACCTAAAGTAAGGAATCTTCACCAAGTCATCATAATCAAAAACAACGTGATATGATGTGTTATGGTAAGTTCAGGTCCAAGACATCCACAAATCATGGGAAATGAAATTCAAAGATGGACATATTCATGCATTAAGAGAATAAGAGTGTTCTGTTACTTTTAGAGCTGTAGCTAACCTCTAACATCTGTTGGAAAACTCGCATTTTCAAAATATTTAATTAGGACCATACAGATTCCAATGGTTAAACACATATTTTAGTCTCTTTACAAGTCACGGATTCTCAATTGGTCCATATATATGAAAATTTATTAAATTGATCTCTTTACATGCAAATGTTACCAGTTTGGTTCATATCGTCATGACGCCATCCCTAACACCATTAATCCCCTTATCCATTCTTAATTTGATACCGATACAAGTGGCACATACTTAATTTGGTCCGTATACGTGTAGCACATTTTTAATTTGGTCCTAAATGAGTAACACATTCTTAATTTGGTCTGTTGTCATGTAACACATTCTTAATTCTTGTAAAGGCCAAATTAATAATGTGCTAAGTATAAAAACCAAATTAAAAATGCACTACATATAGAGAGACAAAATTAATAATGTGTTAATGATCAATGTAGGACTGTTAGAAACAGCAGGGGCCAAACCAATAACATTTGCAAATAAAGAACCAATTGAGAATCTGCAACACATGTAGGGATTAAATTATGACAACATATGTTGTTCCACGAATTGCAAGGCCTTTCCCAATTACCCAGCCCTCTAACACATGCAAATACATACACACAAACACATACACAGAGAGAGAGTTTACTTTTTATTTAATATCAATATCAATGTAAAAAAAAAAAAAAAATTCCAATCATGTGCTATCTATCACTTCTTGCAAATAACTTGAGTTGACTATGCTAACAACTACCTGCAAAGTCAAAATCCTTTATTTGTGGTAACACTTGCATGACAGTGAAAAAAAAACATTTCACTCACAGTGAACCAAAATTAAATCCTAAAGTTCATAGAGAAAAGTTTGTAAATATGAGAAGTTTAGTAGAATTATGCTTTCTATAAAAACAATTGGTCACGCTTTGCCCGATACAAGCATTTTCAGGCAATAATAACTTCGTAAAGGAAAAGGATTACTACAAAAAGGACCAAAACTTACTTGACCAAGGTCATCTTCTCCAACTACACCAAAAGGTACAATTTTGGCTCCAAATCTTGCTGCCATCCTGACAAACTCAGGTTGTTCAGGCCAGAATAACTTGTATTCTTCACCCTGAGAATTATTACAATGCTGGAGATTTTAAACGAGTCTGGTATATTTCAAAGCATAAATACAGAAACAGACAGATAAAGTGAGCCTAAAAAATAACCAAGCCTAAAAATCATACAAGGCCTTCATTTAGGTTACATTTGAAAATTAATCACATTTCCCCCTTTTACAAATAGCGATTATTTCTCATGAAAAAGTGTATCCAAACAGGTAATGCATGTGAGAATGATACAATATGCATTTGGTTTCTTTTTTGATGCCACATTTTTTTAAAACCTGAAAGATACTCCAAAATCTTATGCATCTACACTCGGTGTTCCACCTCAGAACTCTGCATTTCTCGTACACCAGAGGCAGCAGGCAGTACACAAGATCGTGCACTAACTGCCAACATTGAAAAATTGAATGTCAAGCATTTGATTAAAAAATCATACAAGGCCATCATGGTAACTCCAATGTACTAAATATCACGTCACAGTCCACTAGTTCGAGTAATTTTATGATGATAAAGGGAAAGTAATAATTGGAAGCACATGGCTTTTGTTTAAGTAGGAAAAATATGGAGTATATAGAATATAAGTTTAGTAGGAAGTGCATAAATCATAACTTAGAAGTGAAAATTGGAGACCATATCATACAACAAGCCACAAGTTTAAGTATCTTAGACCCATCATACAAAATGACAGAGAAATAGAAAGAGATATAAACTGTAGAATTCTAGTAGAATGGATGAAATGGAGGAGTGCTTTAGGTGTTATCTATAAGAGAAAGGTACTCCTAATTCCTGAAGCTCAAAGGAAAACTTTACATGCGGCTATTGATAGACCAAAATCTGATTTAGGCAGTTATAGTTCTGTATTAAGTTAGTAGGAAGTTATTTATAGGCTTAAATATGTTTGTAGTCCCTATAACATACTGTTTTTTGCTTTGATTCTCATAATTTATTTTTTTTCAAAATGGTCCTTGTAAAATACATATATTACAAAGACTAAACAAATAACAAGGACCAAAACGAAAAATAGAAATTTTACAAAGACTAATGATTTTGTTCTCCAGCATATCTACAACCTATGACATTTCCAAATTTTATGGCCCAGCATATTGCATTTATGTCCAAGATGGTATATACCAGTTATAGACCTTAGAAGTAGTCAAACGAACAAATTCATGATTCCATGTAAAAGATGAAACTCACTTGTAATAGAAAGATATTACTTATTGGGATTTACCTTCCTATGAAAAGCCTCACGAGTCCCTCCAGGATATAATAGGACATGAGACTTGGAAGAAAAAAGCTTGAAGAGGTTAGTTGGTGCTACAGGAACAGCACCCATAATTCTGAGATTGTCAAAATAAGATATATCTGGCATTTTTCCTTTTTTATATCATGAAAAAAAAAGGGATGCACTATCGTTCTAACAAGGATATTTCTTTCCATAAAAATTTTACACCACAGCGGAATTTTGTCTAATCCCAGCAGCATGTGGTCCCCAACAAACAAAACAGGCCCCTCTGAAGGAATTCCAGCAAGGCCTTTTACAATCGTCCCATCCTCCAAAGTTGAGAGCATTACAGTTGCAACAAGATTATACAAACAGAAAGCATTATAAGGGAAAGGTGTCAATGTTATAACTAGTTTCATTATACAACAATCAGTTAATCAATATATATATATACTATGAAGTCTCTTGTTCCTAATTGATGGTTTATATGATCAAATCAATCCTGTTGTTTTTACCTGTATGATTCTATTACTTTTTCTGGCTTCATCAGGTGTTGGCTGTATAAAATCTGATAAATAGTCATGATACTTGCCACGGCGGTAGTATGAAGTGCCCTTGATTATCGTTACCAGGTCAATGCTACCTTCCTGCCAGCTGTGGACAGAGCCACCATATCAGGGTTTGTTTGAACTTCCAACTGATATTTGAAATCTTTTTTCTCCCATCAGATGAAAAGGATCATGATGCATGCCTGAATTCAAACACAAGAACTCGCATACATGCAGAAATGCACAAGTGGAGAAATATATACCAGGAATAGGAAATGGCCACTGCCATTAAATTTACGAATCTGGCATTTAGATTTAGGCAGTAAATTCAGTAGTCTTTCACTTTCCTGTTGACTAGGTAGTAACTGATCATTTCCCCTAGAAGGGCAAGTGACAAAGTAAGTTTCACATCATACACTTGAAAATATGCTGTGTATATGTGATATTAGGTGGGATTAATTTCCCATCCATCCTGGGAATTAATTATTCAATTAAGTTAATGCACACATTAGATAAAAGGAAATGAAGTCAGGAATGCGAAATCCCACTAGGTTCATCATAATGTAATCTTGTTTTCAGATAAAAATCAATTACTATTACCATTTAAGCTTTTATTTGTTGGCCTAGTTAACCCATAGCAATTGATCAGAATCTGGTTAATAGATCATGAAATTCTTCATTTAACAGATTCCCTACATTGAAGCCTAACTATAAGATGTACTTCACTTCCAGCAGGACGTGAAAAGTTAACAAAGTACATATGACTCCGTATTATGACAGATATAAGATGTACAATTTCAAAGAAAATGAACCTGCAGAGTATCAAAGTCTGCGCTTTGATGGCATAAAGGTTTGAATGGGCGTGGGCAGAAGCAGACTTAAGCATCTTTAGTTTCCACAGAAGGGTTTCTATTGGTAATATGTCAGCAAGAACCTGAGAGTTCAATCAACAATAGATTTTCAACATTGAAAGTAAATGCAAGGAAAGCTCAAGCTTCACACCGGCACATTCCACTTTTATGAAGTTTTGGTTACAAGAAACAAAAGAAAATAAAGCTATCCAATTTTCAATTTAGATTTCTTCTGGAATATGCCCCATGCATTGTCATTACTTCTCATACAAAATGCTTCACATAATGAATGCATAAAGAAAAAGCCACACACAGCTCTTCCAATAGGAATTTCTTTATTTTTTGAACAAAAGCAATAATTGAATCTTACAGGCAGAGATAATGATAAAGTAGTAAAATCCTTCACCAGCTCTCCAGCTGTATTTTGTAGAGGAAGCCCTTGGACCACATTATCTAACACCATCCAAAGAGATTCACCTAGTGTTACAAGAAATTTTGAAGGCTAAATGGAAAAGGCATCATTTTCTTTGGTAAATGATAAAAGACAGTATATAGTTCCCTGATATATGTATGACAAATGATCTTTTCCTAAAAATTATTCAGTGTTTAAGGATCTTGAAGTAGAAAATTTAGCATAAGTCCCTCATGACATTGAATTTAAGTACTAGCTGATTTAATATTTTAATTAACTAAAAACTATGATTCATGAATATTCAGTTAAAAGTAAGCAAAAGCAACAAAAAATGGGAAAATCTTGTTTCACTATTTAAATATTATATCATGAAGGAATTAAAGAAAGGGAAAAATGATAAAAATAATCATATACAAGCTCAAGCAAAGGCATGAAACATTTATGTCACAAAGGAAGAAAATGAGATATATCCGCAAAAATATCATAAGATGTAAAACAATGGAGCATAAATGCCATGAAAGAAGCATGGAAATAATATGAAATTATATGTAAATGACATGAAATCCATAAACATTTCGGATTAATAAATGAAAAGAGAAGAACATTAGAAAGGAATTACGCCTATGATTTAAAGCATTGAAAACAACCAGAAACCTACAACTGACTAAGACAACTGTGGTAATATAAACAACCTATAAATGGAGCCTTTAACTAGGTCCCCAGCATAAGGTTGTGTTTCAAGAGTAGCCCCTTTATTTGAAGGATTTAATCTCTTATATATAGTGCATGTTTACGAGAGCTGTTTTCGGAGGGAATAATAGCTTATTTTTCAAAAGTTCTCTCAAGAAGCTGCAAAAAATAAGATATTTTTTAAGGGAAAAAGCATAGCCTTCAGAGAAAAATACACAAACCTGCTGTCATTCGGAGAATGTTAGGCAGGCCAGGAGAGATTGGGTCAGGCAAAACTTCCAATAATGGTGTTAGAAGTTGCAAGTTTGACCTGCTGAACGAAGTAGCTGCCAAATTGAGTGGGGAAGGTGAGATCAGGTACTTTGTCCATCTTTAATTGATGTGACATTACAGAAAACCAACTTGAATATTGTATAGCAATTTTCATTCAAAGCTCTAGCTAACAAACACATGTTCGCTACACCGTTGTCAAATGTCAATGAATGGCATCATTCTGAAAACACTAATCTCCACCGTATTTGTAAGCAACATCAGACATCAGTGTCCATGCTAAAGCTTGGTTACATCAATTATCAATCAGACTTGCCATCAAAATATCAATAAGCTAAGTAGCTAACACCAATCTTTCATTGTTGGGAAACATGAGAAGGATGACACACTGGGGTCAGCATCAACATGATCCAAGAATTAAACCCTCAAGTCAAGGCCAAACCAAGAATATATATTAAATTTTAATTTCTACTCAGTGTGTGATCTACTTCTTCAACATTGTCTTGCATCCACTCACTCACATGTGGACTACTCTAACATTTACAGCTTTCATTTACCAGAATATCAATTGCCAAATTTTACAGATCATTGTACATATATAACAGTGAATTAGTAGTCCATCGTGGCTACTGGAGATTATCTAAAGTTAAACTCAAACTTTCAGTCATTGTTTATGGTGCTTATTGCTTAATTGTCTTGAAAATTAAAATCCAAGAGCTAGAATAAATCTTATCTACATTTACCTGGGTTTGCCAAAATTAGTACAAGATCAATGTCAGGGTTAAGTGCTGCAACAGCCAGCGCAAGGCATGCTCCTAAAGATTCTCCAACAAGATATATGGGTCTGTTTGGTGAACGTCGATATTCTGACCTAACTGTTTTCTCAACTATTTTCACAAGGTCTGCAAGAGGGAAGCAACAGAACATTAAATTATGCTGGAAGACATCTCTGAAACACAATCAATTTTCTGAAAATGTAAGGAAGAAAAAGCATGCAATCCCATTTTCAACAAAATAAATCTTAACCATTTTAAAAAAGTAGAGCAAAACAACAGAATAAACTAACGGTTAGTGACAGAGTTCAATAACAACAACAAAGCCTTATCCCACCAGTTGGGTGACAGAGAGTTCGATACGAGCATGAAATAGTATAATGAGGTACAGGGAAAAATGAGTACCTGTAAATGGTGTTCGATCTGCGACTGGAATATGCAAGCACCATATATCAAAAATCCTTCATTCAAGAAAAAGAACAAAAAGAGTATTTCTCACATATCAGTTAAGAACACAGGAGCAACATCCAGCTAGAAGATACCCTTTGGCTTCAAATTCATCTCATCACCTAAAAAGTGCATTCCTAAAATGACAATTTGGTGAGTGCACTTAGACCTTAAAATAAATGAACACAAACCTTCCCAGTTTCTGATGATGTAAAATAAGTCCAAGTCCCACGCCATCAATCCCTGAAAAATTTGGAATGCAAGTTATTCACGCAAGTTTATGAGTAACCTTGTTTGAAATCATGACATGAAGAATAGATAAGCTTAGGACAAATCATGATAGGAAAGCGGGAAGCCTGAAAGTATGAAACATTAAAAATAATTATATATATGCAAGGATTAAATTAAAAGCTTTTTTTTAATATAAGAACTTAATTAAAAGTAAGTGTCAAGAACCACAAATATAGTTTAATAATAAATAATAAATTAGTCAAGCACATTGATGTTTCAAATCGTGAATATATGCAGTTATCCTTAGTGAGATATGTGATTACATATAAAAGACATATTTCATTTTTTTAATTTTTTTTATTGCAAGACATATTTCATTTTTAAGAACCTGAGACTTATAACTTTGAATCATATGATTATATAGGGATGTGTAAGACGAAAAGTTATTTAGCCGTTATATAACCACTTAAAAAAGTCATTTACATTAGTTTTTTAATTTTAATCATTCAAATAAAATACAATAATTTATTGTTCTCATTACCCACAATAATAAAATGTTTTTGCCAGAATAATATTGGAGATGTATATAGTGAGAAAGTCTTTTTATATGAAAGTGAGATAAATAAATATTGACCATTAGATTCCATTATAAATGGTTAAGATTAAAGCCCACAAATCATATAAGTTTTTTCCACAAGTCATGTGAGTTTTTTCGTAAGGTTACTTCACTTTTTTAAGTTATCATGCGATCTTAAAATATTTTTAATTAGTGTATAATTGTACAGTTCATATTTACTTTTCTCATTCACTTAAATCAAAACAAAAAAAGCCCTTCTCTCACTGGATATGGCGCATACACACACAGTCATCTACCAACTTAGCTGGACTTTATTGATAATGAATTGGTCAAGTTAACGATCATTGTTGGAGAACAAATTTCACATTATTAAGTTAGAAAATAAATAAAAGAGCATATAAGTAAGAGAATCATGAGTTCAAAGTGTTGAGGCAATTTTAGATAAACATGTTAATTTGAAAGCCTACTAATTCATTCTCCCACACTCTACAAAGGCGGCACATAAATTCTATTATAGTATTAAATCCATATTCAAGGAAAGATTGAAGTTGAAAAAATAAAGGTTAGTATAAAAATTAAAGGTTAAAAAAAATGTTGAAAAATAAGTCTCAGATTGATTTTTTTTCCTGGGTCAAAGATCATGGGTATTCTCTAATCCACTGAGTCAGAGACTAATCTCACTCGCGACACGTGGTTGCCACTGACCCAAGAAAATTTTGCACACAGAGGAAATCAAATACATATTCTTCCACTAAATAGATTTTTTTCCATATGTAAACGCAACGACACCTTACACCACCGTGGATATTCTCCTATGAAACATTTGAGTTCCCCCACACGGAGGAACACAATTTTTCTTTTAAGTATATTCTCCTATGAAACATTTGAGTTCCCGTTCATTTTACAATTCGATAAAAAAAAATAGTACAAGCAGGGATGAATCCAAAAACCTATTAAAGGAAGAGCTAGATTTTTTTTTTCTTCCTTTATATTTGTTTAAATGTCTTAACTTTTAATAAATAATAATTTTAAAAAAATATTTACTATTTTTATACGTAAAATTGAAACTAATTTTTTTTAAATAACAATAACTTTAACCATTACTATAATAACAACAAACGCAACTAGTTTTACATAATTTTACATTAATTATCACCTTAATTATTGCGATAATAATAACAAACACAACTAGTTTTACACAGTTTTATATCAGTTAACCTTAAGTATTGTTATAATAATAACATATATAATTAATTTTATACAATATTATACTAACTAACTTAAAAATATATATGTATATACATGAAAAGTCCCTAGAAAGGGGGGCTAGTCCTTGCCCGCCCCCCTCTCTATCAGTCCCGGAGTAGAAGTCCATGTAATAAATTAAAGGTTTAATTGCAAATTTTACCATTCAATTTTCATAATTTTGCAAATTTTACCATCCAAGTTTTAATTTTGCAAATTTTACCACCTAAGTTTTCAATTTTTGCACATTTTACCACTCTGATATTTTACCAAAAAAAAGTTAAAGAATTAAAAAAAAAATTGTGAAACATCAGGGTGGTAAAATGCTCAAAAATTGAAAATTTAGGTGGTAAAATTCGCAAAATGATGAAAGTTGGGTGGTAAAATTCATAAAAAAAACTTGGGTGGTAAAATTTGCAAAATTATGAAAGTTGAGTGGTAAAATTCACAAAAAAAATTTTGGATGATAAAATTTACAAAATTATGAAAGTTGGGTGGTAAAATCTGCAATTAAGCCTAAATTAAACTATGAAAGTAAGACTTAGAGCATGTTTACGTCCCGTTCAACCTGCGTTGACACATGTTTCAAGACTAATCCAACGGATTGTTTCAAGACTAATCCAACGGATGAATGCAAAAGTTATACTTCCTATCCATTCGCAAACGTAGTTTTGAAACTTGCAAACGGTTGCTCAAACGTATGGTTAAAGATTACCTGAACTTGAAGTCCAAACTATGACTAAAAATTGAAGATTAGTTACAATTGACTAATTAGACTTGAGAGATACTAAAAAAATTATATTAATATTTTTTATAATTTAATTCTCAACTTAAATATGGTAAACATTTGAGTTTTTTGTAATATTTTTTAAAATTTTAAATAGATAATTAGATTTTTTTTTTAAAAACTAAAAAAAAATAGATTCATGTTTTTTCATAAATTAGTAACTATAGTTTTTTTTATGTAATTTCATTACTAGAGTAATTGATGTTGCAATTTTTATATAAGAATTATTCCTTCAATTATTCTCAACGGTTCTTAAGAATTGTTAAACAATTGTAGCACTCAAATTCTTAAGAATTTCTCTATTGAAGAGAAAAATTTAAGTATTTAACAAGACTCATCATCAGTCAAAAAAAAAAATAATAAGACTCATCATAAATGAGTTAAACAATTTCACTATAATTGTACCGTTAGAGATACTCATAAGCTTTCAAAATTTGTACACGAAAAGAAATAAAAGGTATCTCATAATTTAAATATTTTTCATAAATTGTTAAGCTTTATAATTTATCAGAAAGATTTACATTAAGAGAACGCTTAACAAAAGTAGCTAAATTATGAAAACAGAAGAACAGAAGAAAACCATGGCATAAGAAGCCTTAAAAAATGTTTGAGGAAAAATAAAAACATTACTTAATTAAAATATTTAGTAAAAAAATAATGGTTTATTTTATTATAAGTGCGTGTTACCATTTTATCATAATTGCATAATATTTAAAAAAATTCTAATATATTTTCAACTTTTAAAGAATTTTTTCCTTTTTAAATTAAAAAACTTATATGAAAAAATATCTTTAATGTTCTTTCATGAATTTTATACATTATTTTATTTTCTAAATTGTAAAAATTATATTAAAATGAACTAAAAAAATTAATAACACAGTTGCATTAAATACTTTATAGTAAATTATATACTGCATGATATATATATATATATATATATATATATATATATATAGTAATTAATTTGATTTTCAAATAACGAAACTCTAACTACGCTTAAGGTTAATCCAATTGTAACCTGTGACAACACCAAAGTGGGGTAAAGCGTAGAGGTCAAACAATTTATTTAGCTTCAGAAAATTAAATATAGATTTAAGACAAACTACAACATTTGCGGTCACGGTCACGTAATTGCATGGCAAAATGAACTCTTAAAGAGTAATGAATGATACTTGGAATTTGGATATCCTATTTTTGGTGGTGAATGAATAAAAAGAGAGAAATTGAAAAGTGCGATATATAAAAAAAAAAAAAGAAAAAAAGAAATTGAAAAGTGTGATAGTATGACAGATGAAGTGATAAAAAATGAAGAAAAAATAGAAAAAAAATTTACATGAAAATGAAATGAAAGAAAAATTAAAAATAGAGTATTGATTTTTGAATACTTAATTTTTTTAAACAATTAATTAATACTTTTTTTTTAATTTTTTATTACATTATATTATTTATAATATTTATATTTTCTTTTTTTATCATAAAAAGAGCTGAAATGAAAAATTATAATCTTTTCTCTAAGTGAAAAATAGTAATTTGAGTGTCTAAAAATTATTTTTCTTAAAAATAAGTCCATTATTTTTCAAAACAAAACTGGAGCACAACAAAAAAAACTGAGGGGGAAAGGGGATCACAGCAAATAAATAACCTAAAAGATTTATTTAAAAAAAAAAAAAAAAAAGGGAGAAAGATAGCCAGTGTTCTGATTCAACCAGAACTGGATATATAACCGAATCGTTCAGTTCTTTCAATCGAAAGTGCTCTTTACTCATGCAAACTGGCTATGAACTCGCAAGTCACACACGCATAAGTTGTACAAGACGAATTTGCTCACACGCACACGTTACAATAACGAGTTGGGACGCTGTCTCAGTGTCCAACGACTCCAACCAACTCAGACACCGTACACATAAGCTCAGCGTGCAGTAGCATTGTCTAATCGGCTTTCAGACGCCTTTCTCTACGCGTCACACACTATTGATATTTAATGCATATATTTTCAATTTATTTTTATAAAAGGTATATATTTAATATATAGTACCAATTTGCGGATTTGTTCAATCATTCGATGGTGAGTCCAGTTCTGGTAATATTAACGATAACTATAAAGCAAAAATACAACTGAACCAAATAAATAAAGTTTAAATAATTTTTAAATAAATTTTCAAATTTTGATCTGAAGAGGAGTAAATAGTAGTAAATACTTACCCGGCAAGAAGAGCAGTAGAGGAGTATTGTCGCACCGCGAAGCGCACTCCAACGGCGAAAACCAGCGCGGCAGTCCACCGTCCGGTTGGATGAACTCCTTCGATTGCTCCAAATATTCCTTCCAACCGTTCCTGCGTTGCTTTTCCTTCTCCTCCTTATCCTTATTCTCTTCCCAACGCTTCTCTTTCTCTTTCTCTTTCTCCACCACCGCACCACTTCCTTCTTCGCAGTCCACCGACACGGCGAGGCGCGGAGTCAAAATCGAGATCCAGCGGAAGTTCGGTTTTCCGCCCGGCGACGGCGGCTGGCGGCGGAAGAGCGCGGCGGGGAAGAGACAAGCTCCGGTAGCCCCCATGGCCGTGGGAGACTAATTAGATTCGAATGTGAAAAGCGTTTGTGGCAGTTACGAAGAAGGGAAAAGGCGAATCAGAAACGATGATTGTGGAAATGAGAAATGTATATATACGCAACGGTGGGAAAATGGGACATGAGTGAGCAACGCTTCTTACATGGGCGATGGAAGAGTCTACTGGATGTGCGTGCCTAGTGTCTGTTGCGTATTTGTGCTTGTGCGCGGCGTGACCTGTTATCTGTTTTTTCCAATGTTTTTAAAATCGGATTCGTCGTTGAACCAGTAAAGACACTGGTTCAAGATTTAATTGTTCAATCGTGATTGAACTGCGGTTGAATTGGTATTAATAAAATAATAATAATAATAAAATAATTTATAAAATAATATTAAATAAATATAATATCACATAACATTATAACATTAAAAACTATAATAAAACATAAAACATCACTTTACAAGATTTTAACATTCAAAAAATATATAAAAGTTTAATTAAATATATCATAATACTTAAGTTCAAATTTTAATAAAATAAAATAATGTCCATCAACAATAACAAATTTACATTTAGAATAAAGAAAGAAAATGACAAATTAATATAATATAAAATTATCAAAAATCAAGATATAAAAAAATTATAAATTAATATAAATGAGCAAATTATATGTTTTATAAGAAAATAATAATAATAATTGATAAAATAATTTATAACTATTTGAGATATTTATTAAATATGTGTTTTTATTTATTTTTAAAATATTTTATATTAAATTTAAAATTTTAAATAAAAAAAAACAAAAACAAAAAAATACCGGTTCAAACCGGTTTTGGGTACCGGTTTTGGTCCGGTTTGATCGGTTCTTGACCGGTTCTCACCGGTTCCGAACTCCTCCGATTTTATAGAGCATCCGAACCGGTCACCAGACCGGTTCCCGATCGAACCAGCCGGTCCGGTCCGGTTTTGAGAACAATGGTTTTTTCACACACAATTTTTATTTTTTATCTCAATATATTTTGTTTTTAATGTTTTAACGATATTAATTAAAAATAAAAATAATTAAAAAATATTATAAATTACAATGAAATTAAATTAGAAATTAAGTAAATAGCTTATATTACATTATTAGTTTAAAGAATTTTTACATTATTATCTAAATATAAATTATTATGTAGATTAAATTAATTTATTAATTTTATAATAATTATATTATGTCATACTTATTGTAATTTCTATTCGGTTGACAGTATAAAAATTAAACTATAAGAAATTATAGTTAGGGATGCATTAATAATATTTTTATAAGTTTTAATTCTTTAATAAGCTCATTGTTTAATTATTATTTTGTCATTATATTTGTAACAACTTTTTTTTTGTCTCTATAATTTAAAATATCTCATTTTACAATAACTCACGTATCTTGTTTAACTAACTGGATTAAGCCCCATCGATTTATGATTTTCATTGTCTAAAATCACCTAATACAGTTATATTCTGATGATTTTAAAGCATCTATATTAACAACATTAGATAATTTTAGACGGCGAGAATCAAAAGAGTTAAAAAAAAATTGCAAACTGATGAGACCAAAATGGAATGTTTTAATCCATGTGTAAAAACCTTAAACATAAGTCATTTTAGGATGGAAGAAGCATATGTTAACTTAGAGATATGATAGAGATTGAAACTTGCCAATCCTTTTTCAGGAGGTTGTTGGACGTGGCGCATGTGCATGTTGGACCTAGCAACGGACCACGTATGGAAAAATAAATGAAATGGAGATGATATTTTTTGGGTACAAATGGAGATGATATACATGTAATGGAGGATATCATTTATTTTTCTAAAATTATAATAATGGAGGAAATGGATTTGAAAAAAAAAAAAAATGAAGATCTTTTTCCACGTCTGGATGGTTGAAGTTGCGTCCCTACAAGCAATTTCACATATTAACACATGGTACCCGATGTCCCAGCAGGATAGAAGACCCATTCTGAAAGCAGTTTACATCAAAGGTTTGCTTACCAATTTCCCTTAGATTCCCCTTATAATAATTAGAAGGGTGTGTGTAGCAAACCTTATTTCTGTATTCACAATTGCATACATTGTTTGGAGTTATAGAAGCTGCTAAAAAAATTCAACAGAAAAGGTTAGTTCCCATATCAATTGTCCAAATTTATGGGATATATTTATTGATATTGATTCTTTTATGTTATATTAGCTTTCAATTTACAATATTTCAAGGCTTAGTTGAAAGATATGAGGAAAGGATACTTGTTCAGAGTGACCAAATTGAATACTTTTGACATTAAGAGTCATTTTAAGACTTAGAAGCAAGGCTTAGTAGTGAATAGTTTCTCATATATATACGTGGTTCAATGAGGCCATCTAAAATTAATAATGGTGAATAACTATCATATACGTACATGGCGTTAAAAAAAATGTTATGATTTTTAAGTTAAGTATGCCTGAAATCATTATGTTTTAAATTTAAAAGGCTTTTCTTCTAAATACAAAAAATAACATTTTTACCGTCTTAATTTTTTACTAATACTAATTACTCTTTTGATAATTTTTCCATACATAATATTTAATTTGAATAGCATTTCATAGAATGTATGTACTATCTTTTAATATATATATATATATATATATATATATATATATATATATATATATATATATATATATGTTTGTGCATGTGTGTGTGTAAATTATTATCTTTTTTTTTTTTTTGCAGAATGTTAAGTAAAATTAGATGAAGTAATTATTATTTAAATAATTTGTTAAATTTCCATAATTTTATTTTGTAATTAGTGATTCATATTTAATTCATGATTGTTTTTTATTTCAGGTGACTTAGAGTTGCTAAGAGGTTTAAGATGGATTGAAGATATTGAAGCAAAGTCATAACTCATAAGGAATCATTTAATTAGCTAGTTTTATTTTTCATATTGTGAACTACTTAGTTATATATGTTTCTTTTCTTTTTGGTTAAATTATGTGTTTTTTGTACCATATTGAATTGGTTTACATTATGTGTATTTATATATTGTATGATTTATTAATTGATTTATGAATGAGTTTTGATATTATTTTACTTGTATTTGTTTTTTTTTTATATTTAATTTTTCACTACAAATTTAAATAATAATAATAATAATAATAATAATAATAAGGTTTTATTTATATGAAGGAATATGAAAATCAAAAGAATAAGTGAGTGGCCCATATGGTGAATCTTACAGGAAATTCAAGCCTTAGAGGGAATTGAGACAAGGGGATCTCTTATCTCCCTATCTCTTTATACTATGCGTTGAAACCTCTTCTACAATGATCACTAAGGCCACCCAGAATGGAGACTTACATGGTATAAAAGTTTGTCCCAGAGCACCAGAAATTTTCCACCTTTTCTTTGCTGATGATAGTGTTATTTTCTCAAGATCTACGTAGATAGAAGCACAATTAATACTTAGTATCCATTTTGAAGTCTTATGAGGAGTCATCTTGACAAAGAACAAATCTCCAAAAGTGAAAACTCTTTTTTAGCCGAAATGTGCCTCGTCCCAGAGTTAATGAGCTCACTATGTTTCTCGGTGTTAAGGCAATTGAGAGTCATGACAAGTATCTTGGTCTCCTAACAGTTGTAGGCAAATCAAAGTAATAAATCTTCAATTTTTTGAAGGAGAGGGTTTGAAAAAAACTCAAAAGATGGAAAGGAAAAGCTTTATCAAAGGCGGGGAAGGAAACTTTAATCATGTAGTACAAGCCATTCCCACATACATTATGGGGTGCTTCAAACCTCCTTACTCTCAATGTCATGAGATTGAACAAATGATTACTTGATTTTTTTTATGATGGATCCTTAGATGATCACAAAATGCATTGGTTGAAATAGAGTAACTTGGCTTATGAGAAAAAGAATGGGGGACTTAATTGGTTTCCAGGTCACTCACTTATTCAATAAACCCTCTTGGCGAAACTGTGGTGGAGACTCTTAAACTTTGAAAATTCTTTAATGGCACAAGTTCTAAAAGCCAAGTACTTCCCTCAGTACAATCCACTACAAGCGAGCAAAGGATATAGTCTCAACAATATTTGGACGAGCATAATGTCCTCGAAATATTTGATCCAATAGGGACTCATGCAGAATAGGGGATGGTAAAAGCACACATGTTTTTCATGATACATGGATATGGAATATGGGCAATAATTTGTTAACTATGCCATGAATGTTCAAGTGGATGATGACATGCTTGTGGCGAATCTTATTGATCAATCCACAAATTAATGGGACCGGCAGAAGATTGAATCCATCTTTCCAAAACATGTTGAAACAAAATCCCTCTAGAAGCTTAAGTTTTAATGATAACAAACTTCCAAGAAGCAAATCATAAGTTATATGACCTTAGTTATTAATGGTTACTTTGAGATGTGCTTTAAAAGATAAGACTTGGTTCAAAAGCATGGACAAAGATGTGAAGCATTATCCTACAGATGGAGTTTTCTTAACATAGATTCTGCACAATCAGAAGCAGAACTACCAGAAAAAGAGTTGATCAAAAGCATGGAGGGCAGTCATGTTTTCTAGATCAAAGTGTATATATCAAAAGTTGTGTATAATCAAAAGCATGATACTGGGGGTAACTTTAGTCAAGGGGTAGATATTAGAAACTACACATGACTAGAGGATTATTAGAAGATGTATTGCAAAACTGAAGAATGAAGACATTGAAGTCTACATTGTTCGGAAGCACACACCATAAGCTATAAGGATAGAAGCCATGCATTAAGGTACTGAAGCATTGAACCAGAAGCTGTTAGTTCTATGGAAGATGTACAAGCTATTAAGAAGCATAGAATTTGCAACAAACATTAAGTTCTTATCCAACCTAAGCAACTAGAAGAGTGAAGATTGAAGCTCAAGCATTGCAATCATCAAAATTAGAAAGGAGAAAGGAGAACAGCAACAACGAGTGGAGCTTGGGATGACAGTGAAAGGAGAAAGAATACAGTCCAAAGGGTGCACTATAATGATATAAAGATAAGATGAATCCAATGGTTATTAATTGTGGTCCACCATAGACCATATGAAAGGTTGGTCCACTGTAACACTCGTCTCATATCATATAAATACACATGCAGGTGACAAATAAGAAATAGTAAAACGCACACGACAGAACAAGTAGGTGTCATTCATTTTCTTTACATAAAAGTAAATGTATCTTATTCATTATCTAAATATTATTATTTAAAATCTTTTAATTTGAAAAAATAATTAAAATAAAAATTAGGCATTTTTTAGTTTTCTTAAAATAAAAATAAAAGTACAATCATTTTTCATTTAGACTAAAAATTACTTCTTTTTTTTCCCAATATTATGTTTGGTATGAGTATAACTGAACTAGGTTCATATTCCTTAAGTAAAGTCTCGAGGATATGAAAAACGGAGTTTGGAGAGGAGACCCTATTAAATATGACCTAGGAAGATTAGCCATTGATAAAACCAATAAATACTTTGCACTAATGTCATAATAACTCAAAAATGACCTTTTTTTTTTCTTCTTTTCAAAACAATCAAATTTCAAAGGTTGGAACTTCAGACTCAAAACCATGAGTGGCCTGGTATAATAGTCGAGGCCCTAAACCTCTGTAGGGGTCGCTTTCTCTTTTCACCTTTAAATAAGCAATACATTTCTCAACCTCAGATTTCACTTGTAAATAAAACTCTTGAGATTTCTGCTTGTCTCTCAGTTCTTGTTCCCGTCCTGTCAAACAATATCTAATTAAATTTAAGAAGGAAAAATAATTTTTAACACCATATATATTTCAAGGACATGTGAGCTGTAAATATGCATTGAGAATACCTTTCGTTTCCAATGGTTTTCCAAAATAAAAGTAGAACCGGCCAGGAACTTTAGGCAAAATCAAAGGCAAATGCACTTGTTGATTTGCCACCTCACCACCAGCATCACTCCTACATTTCCAATATATAAGGACACAGTAATTAGTAACATATATGTATATAGAAGATGCAATAGAAAGACAATAAAGATGTATATATAAAACGTTATACTTCATAATTTGGTATGAATAAAAAAAAACACACCAAACAAGATACCTCAACTGCGCAGCCTCATTTGTGAGGCTTTCTATTTCAGACCTAAAGTAAGGAATCTTCACCAAGTCATCATAATCGAAAACTACCTGGAAAGACCAATGTGATATGATGTGTTATGGTACTAAATCCAGGTTCAAGAGGCATCCACAGATCATGGGAAAATGAAATTCAAAGATGGACATATTCATGCATTAAGAGAATAAGAGTGTTCTGTCTGTTACTTTTAGAGCCGTAGCTAACCTCTAACATCTGTAGAAAATATGGAAAACTCAGTTTCTAAATGTTTAATTAGGACCATTCAATATTTAAAATTACGATAACATTTGCTGTCCTGCCAATTGCAAAGCCTTTTCCAATTACTCAGCCCTCTAACACATGCAAATACAAACACAAACACACGGAGAGAGAAAGAGAGTTTATTTTTTATTATCAGAAAATTGAGGAAATATGCAAGTACCACCTAATTGATGTGGCCAAAAGATCATAGATCTCAAGAATAGGAGAGGAATTCCATAAAAGTAACTCATTCTGTAATTGATTGATTTGAAAAAGAAACTTGAGCTCTATTTATAGAGCTTGTTAAAAAGGCAATTAACCACTAACAAGCATCTCTAACAACCCAACTAACTAATATTCTGTAATATTGATGTTTCATATCAATGTTTTAAGCCGACTATGCTACAACTACCTGCAAAGTCAAAATCCTTTAATGATGTGATAACACTTAGATGACAGTGAAAAAAATGCATTTAACTCGCAGTGAACCAAAATTAAATCCTAATGTTCTTAGAGAAAAGTTTGTAAATATGAGAAGTTTAGTAGAATTAAGCCGTATATAAAAACAATTGGCCACGCTTTGCCTGATACAAGCATTTTCAGGCCATAATAACTTCGTAAAGGAAAAGGATTGGTTTAGAAAAGATCAAAACTTACTTGACCAACGTCATCTTCTCCAACTACACCAAAAGGTACAATTTTGGCTCCAAATCTTGCTGCCATCCTGACAAACTCAGATTGTTCAGGCCAGAATAACTTGTATTCTTCACCCTGGGAATTATTACAATTCTGGAGACTTTAAACGAGTGTGGTATATTTCAAAGCATAAATAGAGAGACAGACAGATAAAGTTAGCCTAAAAAATAACCAAGCCTAAAAATTTGTAATATTAAGTGCATGTTTCATTTAGGTTACTTTTGAACATTAATTACATTTTCCCCCCTTTGCAAATAGCGATTATTTCTGATTAAAAAAATGTTTCCAAACAGGTAATGGATGTGAGAATGAATACAATATGCATTTGCACTCAGAACTCTGCAATTGTCGTACACCAGAGGCAGCAGGCAGTTCACAAGAAGATGGTGCCCTGACTGCCAATATTGGCAAATTGAATGTCAAGCATTTGATTAAAAAATCTTACAAGACCATCATGGTAATTCCAATGTACTAAAGGGAAAGTGATAATTGGATGCACATGGCTTTTGTTTAAGTAGAAGTAATATGGAATATATGGAGTATAAGTTTAGTAGGAAGTGCATAAATCATAGCTTAGAAGTGAAAATTGGAATATACCTATAAACGATTTGTACAATTGGTATAAGTTTTTCTTTCTAAGTATCGTAAGAAAATGGTTGAAGCGTATTCTGGGTGATTTGTACACGTGTGGAAAAGACCTATAAAATCCCCACTATGCAAGAGCAAAACAAATTGAGACTAGTCTGATAGCTAGAGGCAAAGGAAGACTGAAAAAAGCAACAAGTGTGAAACCATTAAGAAGAATCTAAAGGTCAATAGTTTATCTATAAACATGGCTTGGTTGTTGTTGTAAAGGGAAAGTTATGATTTTGTTCTCCAGCATATCTACAACCTATGACATTTCATGCAATTTCCTTTTTTCTTTTTTTTTTTTCTTAAATGAAATTTAAAATACAGGATAGTGATATCTGATCATTCATTCAACTCATACAAGTTTCACACGCTCTTTTCCAAAATTTAGCCCAGCTTTTTTACATTTTTGTTCAAGATGTTATAGTCTTATAGACAAGTCATAGACCTTAGAAGTAGTCAAATAAGCAAATTCATGATTCCATGTAAAAGATGAAACTCACAAGTAATAGAAAGAGTTTACTTATTGAGATTTACCTTCCTATGAAAGGCCTCGCGTACCCCTCCAGGATATAATAGGACATGAGACTTAGAAGAAAAAAGCTTGAAGAGGTTGGTTGGTGCTACAGGGACAGCACCCATAATTCTGAGACCGTCAAAATAAGATACATCTGGCAATTTTCCTTTTTTAGATCTCATAAAAAACAAGGGATGTGCTATCCCTCTAACAACAATATTTCTTTCAGAAAAAATTCTATACAACAGGGGAATTTTGTCTAATCCCAGCAGCATGTGGTCCCCAACAAACAAAACAGGCCCCTCTGAAGGAATTCCAGCAAGGCCTTTTACAATCGTCCCATCCTCCAAAGTTGAGAGCATTACAGTTGCGACAAGGTTATACAACAAACTGGAATCATTATAAGTGAAAGGTGTCAATGTTATAACTAGTTTCATTATACTACAATCAGTTAATCATATATATATACTATGAAGTCTCTTGTTGATTGTAATTGATGGCATATATGATCAAATTAATCCTGTTGTTTTTACCTGTATGATTCTGATACTATTCTGGCTTCATCAGGTGTTGGTGGTATAAAATCTGATATATAGTCATGAGACTTGCCACGGCGGTAGTATGAAGTGCCCTTGATTATGGTTACCAGGTCAATGCTGCCTTCCTGCTAGCAGTGGACAGAGGCACCATATTAAGGTTTGCTTGAACTTCCAACTAATATTTGATATCTTTTTTCTCCTATCAGATGAAAAGTATCATGATGCATGCCTGAATGCAAACACAAGGACAAGCATGCATGCAGAAAAGTAGAAATGGAGAAATCTATACCAGGAATAGGAAATGGCCACTGTCATTAAATTTACGAAGCTGGCATTTAGATTTAGGCAGTAACTCCAGTAATCTTTCACCTTCCTGTTGACTAGTTAGTAACTGATCATTTCCACTAGAAGGGCAAATGACAAAGTAAGTTTCACACTTTCATTTCATACAATTGAAAATATGCTGTGTATATGTGATATTAGGTGGGATTAATTTACCATCCACCCTGGGAATTCATTATTCAATTTAAGTAAATGCACAAATTAGATAAAAGGAATTGCAGTCAGGAATGGGAAATTGTTAATTGGAATGACCCATGAAGCTGTCAATCAGTTTTTAATGTCCCTAAATTTTTGGCAATAAAGAGTCAAATAGCTGTTAGAATAAGAATATTTGATTCTCTTTTTTTTTTTTTAGGCATCCATTATGTTAATCAATAGCAGATTTTATGCGAATCTAGTTTCCTTATTATTGTCTTATTCCTGTATAAATACATGTTTTGCTACTCAATAAAATTATGACTTCTACAATTCAGATTTTTTTCTCTAGTTCTTTCTTGTTGCAGCCCTCTATATTTTTCAAATAACCAACAGAAATCCCACTAGGTTCATCATAATGTTATCTTGTTTTCAGATAAAAATCATTTACTTTTACCATTAAAGCTTTTATTTGTTGGCAAAGTTAACCCATAGCAATTGATCAGAATCAAGTTAATAGATCATGAGATTCTTCCGTTTACAGATTCCCTACATTGAAGTCTAACTATATGATGTACTTCACTTCCAGCAGGAAGTGAAAAGTTAACAAAGTACTTATGATTCCGTATTATCACAGATATAAGATGTACAATGTCAAAGAGAATGAACCTGCAAAGTATCAAAGTCTGAGCTTTGATAGCATAAAGGCGTGAATTGGCATAAGCAGAAGCTGACTTAAGCATCTTCAGTTTCCACACAAGTGTTTCTTTTGGTAATATGTCAGCAAGAACCTGAGAGTTCAATCAACAATAGATTTTCAAATATTGGAAGTAAATGAAGGGCAAGCTCAAATTGAACACCGAGAAGCCAAAGTAAAGAAAATTCAGTCATGTCAATCCACGTTCTTCAAAAGTCCATTCCACTTTTATGAAGTTTTGGTTACAAGAAAGTGTTAAATTAATGGGCTGTAAAACTTTTCCAAATATTGTTTTACTGCTGTAATTATGGTTGTTTATTTTCAGTATGTTTGCTTGTGTCAGTAAGTAATGTTCTGATTAGTGGGTTTAAGTTTGCTTTTATTTTGGGCAAAACTGCACTCCTAATGTGCGTGGGTGCATGCTTTTTGTTGATAGCATGTATGGGTATCATGATGGGCTGTCATTTCTTATGTATTTGCACTTAAATATGAATCAGAGAATGGAAAACAGTATGATTATGCAGCAAAAACGAAAATAGCTTTGTTCTTCCCTTCCTCTCTTCTTCTTCTATGGTTTTATGGTTCTATTTTATGTTTTCATGTTCATAACTGTCTTAATTTAACAGTGGTATCTAGAGCTTTGTTCTTATAGGCTGTGGGTCTGAAAAAAATTGAGAGGAGATATTAAACACTTGTGAGTGAGTGAGTGATAAAATGGTTTTAAGGAACAATGTTGTCTTTTCTGTTCCTCAATTTTCTGGGGAAAATTTTCACATATGGGTAGTCAAAATGAGATCATGTTTGAAATCTTTTGGCTTATGGGAGTATGTAGATCAAGACAAGCAAGTTCCAGCGTTGGGAACTAATCCTACGATGGCTCAAATTAGGCAACATGAGGAGGAGACTTTGAAGAGGGAGAAAGTTGTTTCATGTCTGCATTCAGCTTTAACAGATGATGTGTTTACCAGCATCATGCATCTGGAAACAGCAAAGCAAATATGGGATGAACTGAATGAGAAGCATGCAGGTGATGAAAGGGTACGGTCCATCAAGCTATTGACTCTCAAAAGAGAGTTTAAGATGCTGAAAACGAAGGAAAATGAGTATATCAAGGAGTACACTTCAAAGTTGTCCCATTTGGTGAGTCAAATGAGGCTGTATGGTGAGGTTGTACAAGACAGCAAGGTGGTAGAAAAGATGTTGATTAGCCTACCTGAAAAATTTGAACCCAAAGTTGCTGCTATTGAAGAATCATGTGATCTGAAGAAACTAACTATTTCTGAGATGGTTAGCAAATTGCACGCTCAAGAGCAAAGATTTTCTATGAGAATGGAAGATGTAACTGAAGGTACATTTCAAGCTAGACATAAGGGGAAGCAACCTGGTCAGAAAAATCAAAAGAAGCAAAATTATAAAACAAGTGGTGATCAAAAGGGGAAGAGTAAGATGGATGGGAGTTCAACTGAAGCTGCAACAAAGGACAATTTTCCTCCTTGTTCTACATGCAAAAGAACAAATCACTTGTCAAAAGATTATTGGTATAAGGGGAAGCCTCAAATTCAATGTAACATTTGCAAGAAGTGGGGACATAGAGAGAAGTACTGCAGAATCAATCTCACCCACAACCTGTATATCAAGTCAACTTCACTGATGAACAATCTAAAGCTGGAGAACACTTGTTTATGGCTACCCAAGCATGCAGTTCAAGTTCAAAGGATGTATGGTATGTTGATAGTGGGTGCACAATCCACATGGCAAGGGACTCAAGTCTCTTCACCTTTTTAGACAATGCTGTTAGAACCAAAGTCAAGCTTGGAAATGGAAATATTGTGCAAGCTGAAGGAAAAGGTACAGTTTCCATTCACACCAGCAAAGGTCCTAAAATTATTCATGATGTTTTGCTAATTCCAGAACTGGATCAGAATTTGCTTAGTGTTGCTCAGTTAATGAAGAGAGGATATTCTCTTTCATTTAAAAATAATGGCTGCATCATATTGGATTCAAATGATTATGAAGTTATTAAGGTTGAAATGTGTGATAATAGCTTTTCAATTAGTTTGAATCAAGTGAAACAATCTGCACTTGTTTCTAAACATGATGATTCGCACTATAACACAAAAGATATGGTCACTTTAATATGGGAGCATTGAAATTTTTGCAAAGTCATGATATGGTGAAAGACATGCCTGTGGTAGACAATATTAATGATTTATGTAATGCTTGTCAATTGGGGAAAATGCACAGAAAGTCTTTTTCAACAGCAAATGTTACAAGGGCAAAGAGCAAATTGGAGCTTGTTCACACTTATTTGTGTGGTCCTATGAGCATACCTTCTCTAAGCCAAAACAAGTATTTAATCTTGTTTATTGATGATTTTACAAAAATGACATGGGTATATTTTTTGTCAAGCAAAGCTCAAACTTTTAATGTCTTTAAAAAGTTTAGAGCCATGGTCGAGTTACAAAGTGGCTGCAAGATTAAAGTGCTGAGATCAGACAACAGGAAGGAGTTTACCTCCAATGAATTCAATATGTTTTGTGAAGATATGGGCATTATTCATCAATTAACAGTTAGTTATACCCCTGAACAGAATGGAGTTTCTGAGAGAAAAAATAGAACAATTATAGAGATGGCAAGATGCTTAATTGTAGAAAAGAAGCTACCAAAATTTTTTTGGGCTGAAGCTATTTATACAGCAGTGTATCTCTTGAATAGGCTACCCACAAGAGCTGTTCAAGAGAAAACACCAATTGAAGCTTGGATGGAAGTGAAGCCCATTACAAAACACTTGAAGATTTTTGGATCAATATGCTATTTCATGTTGCAGCAGCTAAAAGATCCAAATTGGATGACAAAGCTGGAATGGGGATTTTCATAGGCTATGTTGCAAGCTCCAAAGGTTACAGAGTGTACAATTTGAAGTCAAAACAAATTGTGATCAGCAGGGATATTCAGTTTGATGAAAATGCATATTGGGATTGAGAAAATAATGAAGTTCAAAGAAGCATGAAGTCTAAACAGCAGCAAGCTACAAAGAATGATGAAATTTAGATTGCTAAATCTGATTCCCCGGTGCTAAAAACAAAGTCTTTGGCTGAAATTTATGAAAAATGCAGCTTTGTTGTGAATGAGCCTTCTTGTTTTGAAGAGGCTTTAATCAAAACAAAATGGAATGATGCAATGAAGGAGGAGCTGACTATGATTAACAAAAAAGGTACTTGGGAACTTACTTCAAGGCCCAAGGACAAGCATGTGATTGGTGTGAAGTGGGTTTATAAAACCAAGTTTCATCCTGATGGTTCTGTTCACAAGCATAAAGCTAGACTTATTGTGAAGAGATATTCTCAAATGGCTGGAGTCGATTATGGTGATACATTTGCGCCTGTTGCTAGGCATGAAACAATTAGATTAATTTTTGCTTTATCAGCTCAATGTGGATGGAAAATCTTTCACTTGGATGTCAAATCAGCTTTCTTAAATGGAGTTTTGGAGGAAGAAATTTATGTTAAGCAGCCTACTGGTTTTGTTGTTGCAAGTCATGAAGACAAAGTTTATAGGCTTCACAAAGCCTTGTATAGGCTAAAACAAGCTCCAAGAGCTTGGTACAGCAGAATTGACTCACATTTTCTGCAAAATGATTTCAGGAGGAGCCAAAATGAGCCTATTCTTTATGTCAAAGATTGTGGCAATGGGAAGAAAATTATTGTTTCACTTTATATAGATGATTTGCTTGTTACAGGTGATGATGTTGATGAAATTGACAAATTTAAGAAGAGCACGCTATAAGTCTTTGAAATGACAAATCTTGGAGTGATGAGGTATTTTTTGGGAAATGGAAGTGCATTAGCTTGATGATGGAATTAATCTTTCTCTCACAAAGAAAGTATGCCAATGATTTGCTGAAAAAATTCAAATTGGAGAGTTGTAATCTTGTTTCAACTCCACTTGCTGTAAATGAAAAGCTCTCCAAGAATGATGGTGATGCAAAGGCTAATGTAACTCAATATAGAAGTTTGGTTGGCTGCCTTCTTTACTTAATTGCAACTAGACCAGATTTGATGTTCTCTGCTAGTTTGCTTTCAAGGTTCATGTATTCACCAAGTTTAACACACTTTGGTGTAAGTAAAAGAGTGTTGAGATATTTGAAAGGTACTGCTGATTTTGGCATTTGGTACTACAAAGGAGATGGAAAACTTGAAGGTTATGTTGATAGTGATTTGGCTGGTTCTATTGGTGATTCAAAGAGCACAACTGGGTATGTTTTTTCACTTGGCAGTGGAGTGTTCACATGGAATTCCAAAAAGCTAGATGTAGTTGCTCAATCCTTAGCTGAAGCTGAGTATATTGCTACAGCAGCTGCTTTAAATCAAGCTATTTGGATTAGAAAGGTATTGGCTGACTTGAATCATGTGCAAGAAGAACCTATTGTGTTATGGTGTAACAACAATTCAGCCATTGCTATTGCTAAAAATCCAATTCAGCATGGGAGAACCAAGCACATCAATGTCAAATTTCATGCTACAAGAGAAGCTGAGAAGAATGGAGATGTTCAATTGATGTATTGAAGGTCTGAGGAGCAAATTGCAGACATTTTAACTAAGGCACTTCCATGTGCTAAGTTTAATGAGCTGAGGAGCAAGCTTGGAGTGTTCAAGAAAAGTTTTAAAGAGGAGTGTTAAATTAATGGGCTGTAAAATTTTTCCAAATATTGTTTTACTGCTGTAATTATGGTTGCTTATTTTCAGTATGTTTGCTTGTGTCAGTAAGTAATGTTCTGATTAGTGGTTTAAGTTTGCTTTTATTTTTGGCAAAACTGCACTCCTAATGTGAGTGGGTGCATGCTTTTTGTTGATAGCATGTATGGGTATCATGATGGGATGTCATTTCTTATGTATTTGCACTTAAATATGAATCAGAGAATGGAAAACAATATGGTTATGCAGCAAAAACGAAAATAGCTTTGTTCTTCCCTTCCTCTCTTCTTCTTCTATGGTTTTATGGTTCTGTTTTATGTTTTCATGTTCATAGTTGTCTTAATTTAACAGAAAGAAAAGAAAATACGCTATCCAATTTTCAATTTAGATTTCTTCTGGAATATGCCTCATGCATTGTCATTAATTCTCATACAAAATGCTTCACATATTCAATACATAAAGTAAAAATCACACGCTGCTCTTCCAATAGGAATTTCTATATTTTTTGAACAAAAGTAAAAATTGAACCTTACAGGCAGAGATAATGAGAAAGTAGTAAAATCCTTCACTAGCTCTCCAGCAGTATTTTGTAGAGGAAGCCCTTGGACCACATTATCCAACACCATCCTCAGAGATTCACCTAATGTTACAAGAAATTTTGAAGGCATATGATAGGTACCAAAGCAAAAGAGTAATGAAACGTACATTGCATTGAACTGAAATGGGAATGGTCACAAAATAAGCAAAAGCAACAAAAAAATGAGAAAATCTATGATTCACTAGTCACCATTTAAATATTAGGGTAAAAAATGTTTTTAGTCCTTATACTTTAACTAAAAATTAGTTTTAATCCTTGTACTTTCAAATCGATTATTTTGTGAAAGAAATGACGATGGGGAAAAAGTGATAAAAAGAATCATATACAAGCTCCAGCAAAGGCATGAAACATTTATGTCATAAAGGAAGAAAATGAAATATATCCACAAAAATATCATAAGATGTAAGACAATGGAGCATAAATGCCATGAAAGATGCATGGAAATAATATGAAATTATATGTAAATGACATGACATGATTGACATCCACAAACATTTTGCATTAAAAAGAGAAGAATATAAGAAAGGAATCATGCCCATGATTTAAAGCATTGAAAACAACCAGAAGCCTACAACTGACTAAGCAAAAGTTACTCACTGCTGAGACTGAGTGAGCTGTCTGGTAATATAAACAAGCTACAAAAGGAGCCTTTCACTAGGTCCCCGGCATCAGGTTGTGTGTTTCAAGTGTAATCCCTTTTCTTAAAGGATTTAATATCTTAAATATAGTGCATGTTTACGACTTACGAGAGCTTTTTCCTGAGGGAATAGTAGCTTATTTTTCAAAAGTTTCTCTCAAGAAGCTGCAAAAAGTAAGATATTATTTTCTTACAATAAGCTGAACCAAACACAAAAAGTTGCTTTTGGCTTGCATAATGATGCAAAAAGATTTCAAGACACAAAAGAGCTCTTAAGGTGGAATTTAGACCCAAACACATACGCGATGGATCTTTAGAAAATAGTTCTTCAAAAAAGGTAAAAGCATAGCCTTCAGAGCAAGATACACAAACCTGCTGTTGATCTGAGAATGTTAGGAAGACCAGGAGAGAGAGGATCAGGCAAAGCTTCCAATAATGGTGTTAGAAGTTGCAAGTTTGACCTGCTGAACGATGTAGCTGCCAAATTGGGTGGGGAAGGTGAGATCAGGTATTTTATCCATCTTTAATTGATGAGCAGTTACAGAAAATCAAGTTTGAATATTGTACAGGAATTTTCATTCAAACCTCTAGATTAGGAACTCATGTTCACTACACCATTGTCAAATGTCAATGAATGGCATCATTCTTAAAACACTAATCCCCACCATATTTGTAAGTAACATCAGACATCGGTGTCCAGGCTAAAGCTTGGTTACATCAATTATCAGACTTGCCATAAAAAATATCCATAAGCTAACTCCAAGCTTATGAGAAGGATGATGACACACTTGGGTTAGCACCAACATGATCCAAGAATTAAACCCTCAAGTCAAGGCCAAACCAAGAATCTATAGTAAATTTTAATTACTACTCAATGTGTGATCCACTTCTTCAACATTTTCTTGCATCCACTCACTCACATGTGGACTACTCTAACACTTACGGCTTTCATTTGTCAGAATATTAATTGCCAAATTTTACAGATCAGTGTACATATATAACAGTGAATTAGTAGTTCATTTTGGCTACCGGAGAAACTCTAAAGCTAAACTCTTACTTTCAGTCATGTTTATGGTGCTGAATTGCCTTAGAACAATAAAATCCAAGAGAATAAATCTTATCTACATCACTAAAAGTTACCCGGGTTCGCCAAAATTAGTACAAGATCAATATCAGGGCTAAGTGCTGCAACAGCCAGTGCAAGGCATGCTCCTAAAGATTCTCCAACAAGATATATGGGTCTGTTTGGTGAACGTTGATATTCTGACCTAACTGTTCTCTCAACTATTTTCACAAGGTCTGCAAGAAGGAAGTATACAGAACATTAAATTATGCTGAAATACATCACTGAAAGACGAAATCAATTTTCTGAAAATGTAAGGAAGAAATAACATGTGATCCCATTTTCAACACAATAAACATGCTCTTAACCATTTTAAAAAGTAGAGCATAAACAACAGAATAAACTAATGGTTAGTCACAGAGAGTTCAATATGAGCACGAAATAGTATAATGAGGTACAGGGAAAAAAGAGCACCTGTAAATGGTGTTCGATCTACAACTGGAATATGCAAGCACCATATATCAAAAATCCTTCATTCAATAAAAAAGAACATAAGAGTATTCCTCACATATAAGTTAATAACACAGGAGCAACATCCAGCTAGAATATACCCTTTGGCTTCAAATTCATCTCATCACCTAAAAAGTGCATTCCTAATATGACAATTTGGTGAGTGCATGCACTTAGGCCTTAAAATTAAATGAACACAAACCTTCCCAGTTTCTGATGATGTGAAATAAGTCCAAGTCCCACGCCATCAATTCCTGTAAAAATTGCAATGCAAGAAGTTATTCACACTAATTTATCAGTAACCTTGTTTGAAATCATGACATGAAGAATAGATAAGCTTAGGACAAATCATGATAGGAAAGCGGGAAGCCCGAAGCATTAAAAATAATTATATATGCAAGGATTAAATTAAAAGCTTTTTTAATAGAAAAAAAGACTATGCATTGACAGTGTATAATTGAATGACATGATTTATGATTGGATGACAGTGTAAAACTATTTTACACCGTTATAATACATGACCATTAAACTCTTTTTAATATAACAACTTTTTTTTTTATTTTGGATCCGTAGGAATCGAAGACAATACCAAGGGGTTTATAACACTCATCCATCCTGCAACTTAATTAAAAATAAGTGTCAAGAACCATAAATATAGTTTAATAATAATTAATCGAGCACGTTGATATTTAAAATCGTGGATATATGCAGTTATCCTTAGTGAGATATGTGATTACATGTAGAAGACATTATATATATGACAACAAATTTCATTTTTAAGAATAACTTTGGTTCATAAGATTATATATGGAAGTGTAAGATTGAAGTTATTTATTTAGTCATCATATAACCACTAAAAAAGGTGACTTACATTTATTTTTTAATTTTGGTCATTCAAATAAAATTCAATGATTTACATTTAGAGTTTAATGGTGATGTACTGACAGTGTAAAACAATGTTTGAAAATTAAAATAACAATAAATAATTAAATTTAAGGACTTAGATAAAAAAAAAAGAATTACAACTTTAGGATTTTTTTTTAATTTTGTTAAATCTAAAAACTAAAGTAATAACAAATTACAAATTTCAATAACTAAATTAACCATTTACTCTTTTTATAATTTTGATAGAGACATAGAGACAACACAAGACACTGTTGGGGCGGGCAAAAATACAATAAGACATCCACGAGATGTCACGATTAACAATTTATAGGTGATACGTGCAGGCAGCGGGGAAAAACATGTTTCCACAAGTATTTTTCATCCTAATTTCTTTTCTTTTATATGTAGCTTTCTTTTTCTTTTTTTCATCCTAATGTCAAAGGGCACCTCACTTCGGTCCACGTCATGAAAATGAACACGAAGCCATTTTTAGTTAGACAAATTTTAACCAAATTATGATGAGGACTTGAGGAGAAAAACAGAAAAGGCAAGCCAACGAATAGAAGAGCCATGGCTCTCAGAGCATCTCTTATTAAAAATTATTACTAAATTTAACATGTATCTACATATAATATTAAAATATATCTCAAATTTTATTATTGTTTAGAAAATCAGTTTATGAAGCATAATTTAAAATAGAAAATTGTAAATATATACGAATATAAAAACATCACATAATTAAAATATTTACTAAAATTTAACGGTTTATTTTATGATAAGTGTGTATTAACATTTTATCATAATTGCATGATATTTTTTTAAAAAATAATTTCTAATATATTTTTAACTTTTAAAGCATTATTTCCCTTTAAAATTAAAAATATTATATGAAAAAATACCTTTAACATTTCTTCTTGAATTTTATACATCATTTCATTTTCTAAATTGTTAAAATTATATTAAAGTTGACTAAAAAATTAATAACACAATTAACATTAAATATTTTATAATAAATTATAAGTTTTATTATATTTAATATAATTTTACAAATTTTAAAAATTGATACAATAATTGATATAATGTGCATTTGATTTCAACTTACCAAAACAAATTTTTGCAATTTGCATTAAATTAAATCAATTTAAGAACACTCTTAATTCAGAGCATTATTCTTAAACCTTCTTTTCTTAAAAAAAAAATGTATGCAGCAAAAAAAACATTTGATAAAATTTGACTATAATTTATCATGATTAAAGGATAATTATTTGTTGGGTTAATATGAGGGGATTACTTTTTAGGGTTTAACATAAATTTCTAATTGATTTGTAATTGATAATTTCCTATTTTGTAAGTTTATATCTTGCAAACTAATATTGCTATCTAAAATTTATAGAATAGATAGATAGATAGATATTCAAAATATATGTAAAAAAAATAATAGGAAAGCCATGAAGAATGTTCAAAAGCTAGTTACTTTTTAAAATATTCTTTTGGGTAGTCTAAAATAATGAGATATTGTTTTTTATTATTACTTTTTATTATCCATGTACTTCGTCTAAATATGAAACATCATTTAAATTATATCTAGCACATTATTTTATATATACTTTTTTTTCAACTTTTTCCAATATAAGTTGATACAACTTTTAAATTAGTTGTTTGAACTTGAAAACACTCTCAATTATTTAAAGAAAATAATTGTAATTAACTGTTTTTTTAATTAAAGGAGAGAGGCCAGAACAGAACGGCCACCATACTACACGACTACACAACATCAATCCATATTAAGTTTAGTAGAAGAAACTAGTCTTGTGATAAATTAACATTCGAATTTCTGCTGAAAAAAAATTCTACATTTAATGTCTTTTTTTTTTTGTCTACATCTAATGTCTTATCATGCCACAAATAGAATTATCTCTGAAAAAATATTTATATAAAAAAAAGACTACGGAAAAGGCAAGCCCCCACAAGATCGTGCCAAACCAGTAAGCTATAATGGCGGTGGCGTTTTGTTTGCATATCAACTTTATTTATACACATATTGATTGTGCAAACTTTCATCATCACGTTTGAAGTGTAAGACTATTTTTCATCTGAGCTATTATATTCTCTTTTGAATATCTTCTCACAGATATGTACACCAGAAAAAAGAAACTCCAAACAATAATTGATAAATATTCCAAACTTATTTGACACTTAATAAAAAAAAAATAGAAGAAATAAAAGTCTAAATATAATATAAATTTGACACTTAATAATAAAAAGAAATAGAAATCTAAATACTACTATAATATAGAAAAAAAAATGTATTTTTGATTTCTAAACTTTCAGTCAAAGTTGGTTTTGGTCTTTATATTTTTTAATTAATAAATTTAGTTTTCCAACGTTTAAAAATATGTGACGGTCAAAAATCGTCGTTAAATTTTAAGTTTAAACGCAAAGAGAAACTAAATTCACCTATTTTAAAAAAAGTTAGAGACTAAATTAAATAGTTTAAAAATACAAGGGCCAAAACCTAGTTTGACTAAAAGTTAAGGAAAAAAACATATTTTTTCTATAGTATATGATATGATAGGAAAACAATTATAAAAAGAAATTATGAGTATTAATTAGTGTTTAAAGTGAAGGAATGTTCAATAATCATTACTTAAAATATAAAGAAATTTCTTAAAGTAATAAATGATTTTAAAAATTTCAGCCAAAAAAATTGACTTTAAAAAAAGATAATTATATACCGCATGATATATATTGTAAATTATTCGATTTTCAAATAACGAAACTCAAACCATTCTTAAGGTTGACGAACAAAAAAAAAAAAAAAAAAAAAAAGCTTAAGGTTAATCCAGTTGGAATTTGTGACAACACCAAAGTGGGGTAGAGGTGAAATAATTAATTTAAGACTGCAACATTCGCGATCGCGTTCACGGTCACGTATTTGCATGGCAAGATGCCAAAATGTGTAAAAGTAAGGATAATCATACTCGGATATACTGTATATTTTTTGGGGTGTATACTATAAATAGTGAAAGAGAAGGAACAACGAAAAACTAAAAAGGAACCAAATGAAGACAAAAATAGTGAAAGTGAAATTGGAGGAATAACTAAAAACATGTTCAGTATTTCTCAAAAGTAAAACAACGAAAACAAAATGTCGGTCAACTAAAACGGAGAGAAAGAGAGAGAGAGAAAAAAAAAAAAGACTAACCCGGCAAAAAGAGCAGAAGAGGAGAATTGTCTAACCGCGAAGCGCAGTCCAACGGCGAAAACCACCGCGGCGGTCCACCGTCCGGTTCGATCAACTTCTTCGATTCTTCCAAATATTCATTCCAACCGTTCATGCGTTGCTTCTCCTTCTCCTTCTCTTTCTCCACCGCGCCGCTTCGAATTCCTTCTTCGCGCTTCACCGCCGGAACCTGGTCCACCGACACGGCGAGGTGCGGAGTCGTAATCGAGGTCCGGAGGGAGTTCGGTTTTCCGCCAGGCAACGGCGGGTGGCGGCGGAAGAGACGGGCTCCGGTGACCGCCATGGCGGCGGGTGATTCGAACGTGAAAAGCATGCGTTTGAGGAAGTTAAATTAGGCGAATTATGATAATTGAGAAATGAAGATTGTTTGTGGAAATGAGGAATATAATATATTGGCGCGTCAAGGGTCTCTGTTGCGTATTTGTGGCTCTGATCTCATTGGCCTGTTATTTATTTGTTTTTCCATCCACAAAAATTAAAGTTTTCAATATGTTTTGTTTTTTATGTTTTAACACGATAAGTGTTACTCATCAATTAAAAATCAATCAATAAATAATTATTAAAAACATAGGTTTAATACACCAGTGAGTTTGAATTATTTAAAAAATTTAGTTAGGATTTTAAACCAGGTGAATGCTGGGGTGGGTAAGTAGAGTAAGTCTCCCATCGTAGAAAACTAAATTTTTGCTATTAGATATATTAAATCTTTAATCTATGACTCATAATTTTTTTTCTCTATTTTTTATTTTCTTTCCCAATTTATTCTCTTTTTCTTCCTTCTTGCACAATTCTCATATTGAAGATCCAATTTTCTCACAGCATCCTCCCAACAAGAGGATGAACAAGTCCATTTGTAACATCCCGTTACAATAGATTCAACCCATAATATTTTATTTTATTTGTTGTTATTAAAATACGAATAATTTTTTCACAATAGAAAATAGACAGAAAATAAAAATGAGGGTGTTACACCATTCCTGTTCCTTTACCAACGAACCCACGCCTTCCTTCCTCACGGGAGGTCAAAATGTCTCTAGTGGTAAAGACTCTGATTCCTCCACCACTAGAAGCATCAAGAGGAGTGAAATAAAAGGAACATACTAGAAGAAAGTTAAATAGTGTGTATGTGCAAGGGATAAAAACAGAAGCGTTAGAATAAGAACACTTGTTTTTATACATGTTCTTTTATACATATATTTATAAAGCACTTCCCTAAATTTCCATTTTTGAGAGGAAAAAAAATACTACTTGAATGATACAATTGAAAATTGGAGATTCATCAATAAATTCTTATAGACGAATAAAAAAAAATATAGTGACATAATTTATAAATAAACTCATCATCTATGACATCTACCTTGTGATTTCAAATCAACAGACTTATTAATCAACTCATGAATTGAGTAAACTAATCTAATGAAAATATATAGTATTATTCTATTATTATTATTATTATTATTATTATTATTATTATTATTATTATTATTATTATTCTATAATAGAATTCTATTTCTATTAGAAATAAAAAAAAATGAATATTAGAACAAAAACAAAGAATAATAACTTTGTTATTTCAAATTTTCAATTTATTTAACTTTGAATTAATATAGAAGAAAATAGAAAAAATATTTTCAACAACCACAAAAAGTATATTTATAGATTTGACATCTAATTGAATTATAGAAATCTAAAATCTCCTTTATGAATTCTAAGAAACCAATTTATCTTATTCCTACTTTAATTGATCCTCAGCTTCTAATCCGAAACTAATAATGTGAAATGTGAAGAACCTTCATTTTCTACTATTACTATAAAAATTTACTATATTTTTTTTTATACGCTCAAACTTTGAGAATGAGCTTCAAGAGAATGATTCAGAGTTTTTGTAAGGTGGAACCATGCAGTACTAGACACAAGATAGATCTTTCAAAGAACAAGGTTTTTTTTAATAAGCCAATTCATTTGTGACCCCGTGGATCCACTCTTTTTCCTATTCAAAGATTAGCCTTTTGTCTTTGTGTTTTTACATCGATAATTCTTTACATATGAAGAGATGTCAAGGGAACTTCTTACATGCCAAACAGATCTTCTTACATCTATATATAAACACTGGTTATAAAGAATTATATCATCAAGTATACCCATTCCAAATTTCATTCCAATCAAATGATTCGCAACTGTCAATATATCTCGCGGTAACAAAAATGTATATTGTTATGAGGTATATCAAGATTAAGCTTTTGGTTCATATTTCGTCGACCAATCCTTCTTAAGTCACATCTTTGTTGATTTTTTTTGTTGTAAATTTACATAAAGATTCAGAAAATACTGGATCTCCACCAACACAAGCAAATTGTCGATAAAACTCCAAATGGCATTTTCTTTTGACCTGATTTTTTTTATCCTTATCTTTTACAAAGACACGAAAATTTCAGGATAACAAACATAATTTCGCTTAAATTCGAACCCATAACTGATGATTGTTAGAACCAAAGAGATTGGACGATGTCCAACCCCTCAAAACTATGGTTTTGATGATAACAAATGATATTAAATTTTGAAGTAACTAATGAGTTTGATTGACTATTACAGGATATACACTGTCCAATACACTTGTGGTATTGTTATCTCTATACTCAAATTCTATATGATTTGATCTACATATCGTCCAACCACACAACTGAAACTTGTTTTTATTATAAATCATCCAGCGTCCAACGCGCTGTTAACAAACAAGCGTCCAAATGTATTGTGAAATCAATGTTCACACACTGTGATCCTTTGAGCGTTCAAAAGGAGGTAAATAAATTACACAAAAGTTTTATCTAAGTTATAAAGCGTCCACTCTCTTATATGCTCGTACACTTGTTCTTTTCGAGGATGATTTCATGCTTAAAAGATTAATTCTTTTATTCCCTTGTCTTTTTTGAAATGTCTAACTATTTAAAATTTAAATAGTGTATTAAGACAGGCGACAAAGAAGCATTCTTTGAAAAGGAATCTTCTTCGTATAAGTAGTGGAGGCGCGCTCAGAAAAGGACAGTACCTTTGTCCCCTTCTCTCTCCACCCCAAGCTGACACGTAGTAACGGTCCCCATGTTTGTGAGAGAACGGATACTTTTTGAAGGCTCAGATCCCACAATGAATACTTTTCTCACGAAGCCTATAAATAGAAGAGCAAGCACATAGAATCATTGACGAAAAAACGAAGCTACCAAGAAATTTTCTAAGTGTTGAAACTCTGCTCAATTTATTGGACGATCTACACTTGTGCAAAAGAGAGAAACTTCTTTGCTTAGCAAAGCTGTGTATTTTGTTTACATTGTAATATCCTCTTTGTAAGAGTTATCTGAACTTGTATTCATTCAAACTTTAGTTTGGAAAGCCAGGAGTGGCTTAGTAATCAAAGAATACTTGGGTGTTTTTAATCTCAGGGGGAGATTAAAAGGTGTGCCAGAAGTAGTCTAGAGAATACATGTTGTAGCCAGAAGTGGCCAGGTAGAATACTTGTTTTTGTAATCAGTGTTTGATTAGCGGAACCCTTCAAAAGGTTTTTGGAGGAAAATTGGACGTAACTCAAGATTGAGTGAACCAGTATAAAAACAAAGTGTTTATACTCTCTCTTTTAGCTTAACTTGTTTATTCTCTTGTGTTTATCTTTACACACCTTGGATGCACAAGTTATTGCTTTTAAAATCTGTTTGTGGAAACTGTTTTATATATTGGACAATCTATCAAAAACTTAGTCTCAATAGAACTGAGATCTTCAACGTTTGGATGGTCTCACTAGAACTGTATTTGCAAGTTCCTTGTAAATTTTGATCTTGAGAAATCTCCATATTTGCAAAAAGGTTTTTAAGTTTTTATATTAACGCATTATTCAACCCTCCTTTTAGTGTGTTCCTTGCATTTCAATGATAAAACTAGAAAAAAGATCTCATTTATTATTGAGGAACTTGTATATAAAGTTGGGTAAATTCTTTAGCAAGTTTAATACCCAAAAATGAATTTTTTTATGTTGCTGTCCAGCCACTGTTATTGGTGATTTTGACCATTAAAATGATGTATTTTGATGAATTAATTAATGTTAGATATGTGCTCATACTATTAAGGAAGTCCTAAAAATTTAACATATTCCAAAATTCCAAAATGTACTTTCCAGAAGCTAATTTTTAAGGGAAAAAAAAGGCACTAACCTCCTTTAAGGGAGAAACCTTTGCACTATTTGAAATAGTCTATGATGGTGACATCATAAACGCAAAGAAACTAGGCTTTTGGTTGTGTTTTTCGCCGTCATGGAAATTTTACTTCTCAACTAGAGGAGCGATTTCACTGATAGATGAGACATGATTTCAATTATTACTTCACTTGGAAGATTTGTCATCAATGTGATTGGAGTGTCAATGCATCCACGAAATTCATATTCCTATGGTTTCTTCTAAAGAAATTGAGAAAGTGAGTATATCAATGCATAGCAAATGCATACTTAAAGGCAATTGGTGCCTCTTTTTTTTTTCTTCTAAAAATTGGCTTCCGAAAAGTACTTTATGAAATATGTTAAATTTTTTACACTTCCATAAATTACTTTAAGAGATGTTAAAATTTTAACACTTCTAGAAAATACTTTTTGGAATGTAAAATTTTAATATTCCAAAAAGTAGTTTATGTGGAAGTGTTAAATTTAACATTCGAAAAGTTGTTTTCAGAAAAAAAGAAAAAAAAAGGATATTTTTGAAGAAAAAAATATAGAAGGACATATATTAGTGAAATTAAAATTGGGAAGTGTAAATAACAATTGCCAAACAATATTTTTTTTTTAAATAGATCCCTGGTCCAACTCATTTGATCTGCTGCCCGTAAAAGGCTGGGTTGGTTAGAAAGTTACTAATTCACAATTAAATAGGGATAATGGCTATTTGCAGTCCTTATTATTTATACACTTCTCTTTGTATTTTTTTTTTTAATTTTTTTCTAAAAATATCTTTTTTGTACTCCTATTAAAATTAAATTCCGGATTTAAACGGTAAGAATTAAAATTAAAATTTTAATATATTTCTCAATTACTTTCGAAAACTAATTTCCAGGAACAAGTAAATGTACAATCAAAGCAAAATAAAAAGAATTTCGCCAAAATTTTAAGTAGTTAAATGAGTTAACGTAGTAAGAACCACTCACTTGTCAAGAAATAATTAAGCAAATATTACATCATTCTTCTAAAACATTCTAACACCCTAATATTTTTCCATTGTTTTCCATTTTGTAAGTACAATTGTTCAACTGACATTCTCATGGACACACTACGTACGAAGGCACGCAAGAAAAAATTACGCTTAAAAACTTCTCACAAATACTTTCAACTGTACACGTCTATGTCAAATTTTGATATTTTTAGTTGCACTGAGTGGAATTTGATACACCCTACAAATTCTTATCACGTGTCATGCACACACAATAGAAAATCCCTTCTAAATAAAACTTGAGTAGCTGTTCTCCTTCCCTAATCATTTGCATTTATAGCTTATTAATTTAAACTCGGAAAAAATGTACTCCCTCCGTCCTTATTTATAAAACTCTTTTAACTAATTCATATCCTTTAAGAAAAATAGTTAATTTAATTAATTACATTAAATTTGTTAATAATGTGTAATGTTCTTTCAAAAATACCCTTAACTTTTTTTGAAATTAAAGTGCTTCTCATCTAATTAATTATTGTTGGAGAGAGAATAATTAAGGGGATTTTAGGAAAAAAATAATTAATGCATCTAAAAATTAGAAAAATATCTTATAAAAATGGACAAGTAATTTTCTGAAAAAAGTTTGTGTGCAAATGAACCAATTAGAAAATTACCCTTTTTTTGGTGTGCAAATGAATCAAATTTCAACTGTTGGAACTTCAGACTCAAAACCATGAGTCACTTGGTATATTAGCCGAGGCCCTATACCTCTCTCTTTTCACCTTTAAATAAGCAATACATTTCTCAACCTCAGATTTCACTTGTAAGTAAAACTCTTGAGATTTCTGCCTGTCTCTCAGCTCTTGTTCCCTTCCTGTCAAACAATATCTGATTAAATTTAAGAAGGAAAAATAATTTTTAACACCATATTTCATGGTCATTCCAAGCTTTTAAATATGCATTGGGCATACCTTTCGTTTCCAATGGTTTTCCAAAATAATAGTAGAACCGGCCAGGAACTTTTGGCAAAATCACAGGCATATGCACTTGCTGATTTGCCACTTCACCACCAGCCCCACTCCTAGATTTCCAATAAATAAGGGATATATAATAATGTATATGTATACATAAGTAGAAGATGGAAAAGAAGGATGATAAAGACGTATATATAATGCAGTAAAAAAAAAAAAGATGTATATATAAGACGCTATATTTCATAATTTAGTATGAATTTAAAAAATAAAAAAAAAATAAAAAAAAAACCCAAACAAGATACCTCAACTGTGTACCCTCACTTGTGAGGCTTTCTATTTCAGACCTAAAGTAAGGAATCTTCACCGAGTCATCATAATCAAAAACTACCTGATAAGACCAATGTGATATTATGTGTTATGGTAAATCCATGTCCAAGGCATCCACGGATCAAGATAAAATGAAATTCAAAGATGGACATATTCATGCATTAAGAGAATATAAGAGTGTTCTGTTACTTTTAGAGCCGTAACTTACCTAACATCTGTACAAAATAATATGGAACAATCCGTTCTAAATATTTAATTAGGACCATTCAATAATTAAAATTACAATAACATATGCTGTCCCGCGAATTGCAAAGCCTTTCCAAAATACTCAGCCCTCTAACACATGCAAATACATGCACGAACACACACAGAGAAAGAGAGAGTTTATTTTTTATTTAATAATATCAATGTTATAAAAAAATTTCAATCATGTGTTATCATTTCATGTAAATAACTTGAGTTGACTATGCTAACAACTACCTGCAAAGTTAAAATCCTTTAGTGATACGGTAACACTTGGATGTCAGTGAAAAAAAAAATGCAATTCACTCACAGTGAACCAAAATTAAATTCTGAATTTCATAGAGAATATATAGTTTAGTAGAATTATGCTTTCCATAAAAACAATTGAACACGCTTTGGCTGATACAAGCATTTTCAAGCCATAATAACTTCATAAAGGAAAAGGATTGGTTCAGAAAAGACCAAAACTTTACTTTACCAACGTCATCTTCTCCAACTGCACCGAAAGGTACAATTTTGGCTCCAAATCTTGCTGCCATCCTGACAAACTCGGATTGTTCAGGCCAGAATAACTTGTATTTTTCACCCTGAGAATTATTACAATGCTGGAAATTTTAAACGATTCTGGTATATTTCAAAGCATAAAATACAGAGACACAGACAGATAAAGTGAACCTAAAATTTTTCATATTAAGTGCATGTTTCATTTAGGTTACGTCCGAAAATTAATCACATTTTCCCCCTTTGCAGCTTCCTGGGAGAGCTTTTGAGAAAAGGGAATATTTCTCATGAAAAAGTGTTTCCAAACAGGTAATGGATGTGAGAATGATACAATATGCATTTGCTTTCATTTTTTATGCCTCAGTTTTTTAAAACCTGAAAGATACCCCAACATCTTATACGTCTACACTCAGTGTTCCACCTCAGAACTCTGCATTTGTCACGGAGGCAGCAGACAGTACACAAGAAGATGGTGCACTAACTGCCGACATTGGCAAATTGAATGTCAAGCATTTGATTAAAAAATCTTACAAGACCATCATGGACCATGGTAACTCTAATGTACTAAATATCATCTATCTCACAGTCAACTAGTTCGTGTAATTATATGATGATAAAGGGAAAGTAATAATTGGAAGCACATGGCTCTTTTTTAAGTAAAAATAATATATAAGTTTAGAAGTGCATAAATCCTAGCTTAGAAGTAAAAGTTGGAGACAATATCATACTACAAGCCACAAGTTTAAGTATCTTGGGCCCATCATACAAAGCGACAGAGAAATAGAGAGACATGTAAACAGTAGAATTTGAGTAGGATGGATGAAATGGAGGAGTGCTTTAGGTGTTACAATAAGAGAAAGGTACTACTCAATCTCGAAGGAAAACTTTACCAGATGGGCCAAAACCTGATTTAGAAAGTTATAGTGCTAGTTATTTTTATATTAATTTCGGACTAGGCAGTTATAGGTTATAATGTGACATTAATAATAATGATATATAATTTGTGTCACAGACTTGTAAAAGGGAATTAAGGTGTTAGATTGTTATTCCCTGTGTTTTGAAGAAGGAAACTCCTTGCTAGGGTTAAATCTTGTGTGTATTAGAGGGAAACCCTGTGTTTATACTCAAATCTGGCTTAAAAACCTGATTACTTCTATCTTTATTTAGAATTCAATGTGTGCTCATTTCTTGAGTCTTAACAAAGATGAGAATGTTGCATAAGATGAGTGGACATAATAGACAAGATAGGATAAAAAAATTGGAGAAAAAGTTGAGGTAGCAACTATAGTAAAAAAAACTGGTAGAAGCTTATTTTGGGTGATTTGCACATGTGTGGAGAAGCTATAAAATCCCCACTAAGTGTGAAACAACTATGCAGAATCTGTCAATAGTTTATCTATAAACATGGCTTGGTTGTTGTTGAAGGAAATTAATGATCATGTTCTCTAGCATATCAACAACCTATGACAATGCAATTTAGTTTTTCTATTTTTAAATGAAATTTAAAATACACAATAGTGATATCTGATAATTCATTCGAGTCATAAGTTTCACACACTCTTTATAAAATTTATGCAAGATGGCATATACAAGTTATAGACCTTAGAAGTAGTCAAATGAGCAAATGTACGAGTAAAAGATGAAACTCAATTGTAATAGAAAAAGTTTACTTATTGGGATTTACCTTCCTATGTAAAGCCTCGCGCATCCCTCCAGGATATAATAGGACATGAGAATTAGAAGAAAAAAGCTTGAAGAGGTTAGTTGGTGCTACAGGGACAGCCCCAATGATTCTGAGATTGTCAAAATAAGATATATATGGCAATTTTCCATTTTTAGATCTCTTAAACAAGAGGGGATGTCCTATCCCTCTAATAACGATATTTCTTTCAGAAAAAATTCTACAGATCAAGGGAATTTTTTCTAGTCCCAGCAGCATGTGGTACCCAACAAACAAAACAGGCCCCTCTGAAGGAATTCCAGCAAGGCCTTTTACAATCGTCCCGTCCTCCAAAGTTGAGAGCATTACAGTTGCGACAGGGTTATACAACAAACTGGAAGCATTATAAGTGAAAGGTGTCAATGTTATAACTAGTTTCATTATACTACAATCAGTTAATCAATATATATATACTATGAAGTCTCTTGTCGATTGTAATTGATAGCATGTATGATCAAATTAATCCTGTTGTTTTTACCTGTATGATTCTGATACTTTTCTGGCTTCATCAGGTGTTGGTGGTATAAAATCTGATATATAGTCATGAGACTTGCCACGGCGGTAGTATGAAGTGCCCTTGATTATGGTTACCAGGTCAATGCTGCCTTCCTGCTAGCAGTGGACAGAGGCACCATATTAAGGTTTGTTTGAAGTTCCAACTAATATTTGATTTCTTTTTTCTCCTATCAGATGAAAAGTACCATGATGCATGCCTGAATGCAAACACAAGGACAAGCATGCATGCAGAAAAGTAGAAACGGAGAAATGTATACCAGGAATAGGAAATGGCCACTGTCATCAAATTTACGAAGCTGGCATTTAGATTTAGGCAGTAAATTCAGTAGTCTTTCACCTTCCTGTTAACTAGGTAGCAATTGATCATTTCCACTAGAAGGGCAAATGACAAAGTAAGTTTCACTTCATACACTTATAGATATATGTTGTGTATATGTGATATTAGTTGGGGTTAATTTAACATCCACCCTGGGAATTCATTATTCAATTTAAGTTAATGCACAAATTAGATAAAAGGAATTGCAGTCAGGAATGGGAAATCCCACTAGGTTCATCGAAATGTAATCTTGTTTACAGATAAAAATCAATCACTTTTAGCATTTAGGCTTTTATTTTTTGGAAAATTTAACCCATAGGAATTGATGAGAATCTAGTTAATAGATCGAGATTCTCCGGTTAACAAATTCCCTACATTGAAGCCTAACTATAAGATGTACTTCACTTCCAGCAGGAAGTGAAAAGTTAACCAAGTACATGTGATTCAGAATTATGACAGATATAAGATGTACAATGTCAAAGAGAATGAACCCGCAAAGTATCAAAGTTTGAGCTTTGATAGCATAAAGGCGTGAATCAGCATAAGCAGAAGCTGCCTTAAGCATCTTTAGTTTCCACAGAAGTGTATCTTTTGGTAATATATCAGCAAGAACCTAAGAGTTCAATCAACAATAGATTTTCAATAATGAAAGTAAATGAAGGGAAAGCTCAAATTAAACAAGAAGAAGCCAAAGTAAACAAAATTTAGTCATGTCAATTCACGTTCTTCAAAAGTCAAGCATATTCCACTTTTATGAAGTTTTGGTTACAAGAAAGAAAAGAAAATAAGCTAACCAATTTTCAGTTTAGATTTCTTGTGGAATATGCCCCGTGCATTATCATTAATTTTCATACAAAATGCTTCACATATTCAAAGCATGAAGAAAAAGTCACACACTGCTCTTCCAATAGGAATGTCTTTATTAAAAGCGATAATTGAACCTTACAGGCAGAGATAATGAGAAAGTGGTAAAATCCATTACTAGCTCTCCAGCTGTATTTTGTAGAGGAAGCCCTTGGACCACATTATCCAACACCATCCTCAGAGATTCACCTAATGTTGCAAGAAATGTTGAAAGGCATACATGGAAAAAGGCATCATTTTCTTTGGTAAAAGATAAAGACAGTATATAGGTCCTTGATCTTTGTATGATAAATGATATTTTCCTTCAGTGTTTAAGGATCTTGAAATATATAGGTCCTTGATCTTTTTATGATAAATGATCTTTTCCTTCAGTGTTTAAGGATCTTGAAATAGAAAATTTAACCTAAGTCCCTCATGACATTGGTACTTGCTGATTGAATATTTTAATTAACTAAAAAATTACGATTCATGAATATTCTGTTAAAAATAAGCAAAAGCAACAAAAAATGGGAAAATCTTGTTCACTGGTCACCATTTAAATATGATATCATGAAAGGAATGCAGAGGGGGGAGAAAATGACAAAAGGACTCATAAACAAGCTCCGTCAAAGGCACAAAACATTTACATGTGGTATAGGAAGAAAATGAGATAGATCAACAAAAATATCATAAGACGTAAAACAATGGAGCATAAATGCCATGAAAGATGCATGGAAATAATACGAAATTATATATAAATGACATGAAATCCATAAACATTTCTCATTAAGGGATTCAAAGAGAAGAACATAAGAAAGGAATTATGCGTTATGCCTATGATTTGAAACATTGTATAGAGCCAGAAAACTTCAACTGACTAAGCAAAAGTTACTCACTGCTGAGACTAAAATCAATTTTGCCAACGTTCACCCAAACACGCACTGAGACAACTGTTTGGTAATATAAACAACCTACAAATGGAGCCTTTCACTAGGTCCCCAGCATCAGATTGTGTTTCAAGAGTAGTTCTTCTTCTTATAGGATTTCATATCTTATATATAGTGCATGTTTAAGATTTCAGAGGGAATAATAGCTTATTTTTCAAAAGTTCTCTCAAGAAGCTTAAAAAAAATAAGATATTATTTCCTTAAAATAAGTGAACCAAACAAACAGAGCTTCTTTTGGCTTGCATAATGATGCAAAAGTATCTCAAGACATAAAAGAGCTCTTAAGGTGGAATTTAGACCCAAATACATATGCCATGGATCTTTAGAAAATTGTTCAGAAAAAAAAGGAAAAATCATAGCTAGCCTTCAGAGAAAGATACACAAACCTGCTGCCAATCTGAGAATGTTAGGCAGGCCAGGAGAGAGAGGATCAGGCAAAGCTTCCAATAATGGTGTTAGAAGTTGCAAGTTTGACCTGCTGAACGAAGTAGCTGCCAAATTGGGCAGGGAAGGTGAGATCAGGTATTTACAGAAAATAAACTAGAATATTGTATAGGAATTTTCATTCAAATCTCTAGCTAAGGCACACATGTTAGCTAAACCATTGTTAAATGTCAGTGATTGGTATCATTCTGAAAACACTAATCCCCACCATATTTGTAAGCAACATCAGACATCGGTGTCCAAGCTAAAGCTTGGTTACATCAATTATCAGACTTGCCATCAAAATATCAATAAGCTAAGTAGCTAACACCAATCTTTCATTGTTTGGAAACATGAGGAGGATGACACACTTGGGTTAGCACTAACATGATCCAAGACTTAAACCCTCAAGGCCAAACCAAGAATATATATTAAATTTTAATTTCTACTCAATGAGTGATCTACTTCTTCGACATTGTCTTGCATCCACTCACTCACACATGGGTAACTCTAACTTTCACGTCTTTCAATCATCAAAATATTTATTCCTATATTATAAATATTAATCTTCACCTTGAATGAAAGCGTTTTTAGAAGTTTTTCGTCAACAAGTGTTTTTAGGTGTTTTTCTTAGATGAGAGTGTTTTAGGAGTTATAATTACTCTTATTGAGCCACATGTCTTATCTTAATTTCATATATTAACTGCTCATATCTTTCAATATATCATTTTCATATTTATTTCTAAATTGAATTTCAATATATTATTAAAATAAATTCTCAGTAGTTAAAACTAACTTTGAATCACAAGTGATTTATTTTGTGCATGGTACTGACTAAAATACTAGTTAATATTAATTGCCAAATTTCACAGATCAGTGTACATATATAACAGTGAATTACTAGTTCATCATGGCTACTGGAGATTCTCCAAAGTTAAATCTTACTCTTGGTCATGTTTATGGTGCTGAATTGTCTTGAACAATAAAATCCAAGAGAATAACTCTTATCTACAACACTAAAAGTTACCTGGGTTCGCCAAAATTAGTACTAGATCAATATCAGGGTTAAGTGCTGCAACAGCTAGCGCAAGGTATGCTCCTAAAGATTCTCCAACAAGATATATGGGTCTGTTTGGTGAATGTTGATATTCTGACCTAACTGTTCTCTCAACTATTTTCACAAGGTCTGCAAGAGGGAGGTATACAGAACAATAGATTATGCAGGAAGACATCACTGAAAGACTAAATCAATTTTCTGAAAATGTAAGGAAGAAAAAACATGTGATCCCATTTTCAACACAATAAACATGCTCTTAACCATTTAAAAAAAGTAGAGCAAAAACAACAGAATAAACTAATGGTTAGTGACAGAGAGTTCAATATGAGCACGAAATAGTATAATGAGGCAAAGGGAAAAAGTACCTGTAAATGGTGTTCGATCCGCGACTGGAATATGCAAGCACCATATATCAAAAATCCTTCAATCAGGAGAAAGAACAAAACGAGTATTTCTCACATATCAGTTAATACCCCAAGAGCAACATCCAGATAGAAGATACCCTATGCCTTCAAATTCATCTCATCACCTAAAATGTGCATTCCTAAAATGACAATTTGGTGAATGCACTTAGGCCTCAACCAAGGTTTTAAAAAATGGTCCACCATTACGATTTTGACCACAACATTAAAATTTTTGGAATTACAAGGACTGCAGTTGCAGCCACATCAGCTTTGTTCATAATTTCTCGCAATATAAAGGATCACAACAAGGTCGCAACCACCACTGCAATTTAAAACCTTGGCCTTAAAATTAAAAGAACACAAACCTTCCCAGTTTCTGATGATGTAAAATAAGTCCAAGTCCCACGCCATCAATCCCTGTAAATTTTGGAATGCAAGTTATTCGCGCAAATTTATGAGTAAACTTGTTTGAAATCATGACATGAAGAATAGATAAGCTTAGGACAAATCATGATAGGAAAGCGGGAAGCCTGAAACATTAAAAGTAGGGTAAATAGCCTAATTAGTCCCTGAAGTTTCCATTCGCTGACAATTTCGTCCCTACATTTTCAAAATAACCAATTTAGTCCACAAATGTCCAAATGTTATGACAAATTAGTCCATCCGTTAAGTGTCTACCGTTTCTGTTAACGTCAATAGTGACGTGGCACGTCATTGATAATGGCGCAAATCGACGTGGCTTCGGTGATTTTCACACGCTTAAGCAGGTCATCGGACCAATTTGTCAATCAAAATTTTTATCCTTTTTACCTCTCTAAGTGACCATTCAGTGTGTTCTTACTTCTTACCATTTGTTACCTTGTTGAGGAAATCATTGTCGTTCCTCCTTCTTCTCCTTCCCGCCCTTTGCTTCGCGAGTGGCAAACAGTGACGACGATCGGTGGACGGTGGCGGTTTGCTTTTGGCCGCCCTTAGAAGATGACTAGTAAAGAGTCATTGAAGACAAACAACGATTGCTTGAAGGTATTTCACTATATATATGTATATATATATATTTTGCCTCCATCTACTCATATGTTGGTATTTGATGATTATGTGTTTGAACCCCTTTTTTCATCTGTTTATAGCAACTTAAATGCGACGGTACAAAAGGAATTAGGGGTTTAAGGTTGACGAATTTTGTTAGGGTTTAGGGTTTGTTGATGATGCTCTGTTTGCTGAATCTTTTGACTCTGTTTTTCATCTCTTTTAAAAAGCAGTGGTCTATTGTGTTTGCTCTTACATTTTGGGTGTCTATTGAGTAGAATGTGTTTCCTTTTTTTAATACCTAATGGAAAATATGTTGTTTTCCTCTTACAGAATGTCTGTGGACATTAACCTTCTATTGCACCATAAGGGACGACTTGTCCGAAATGAAGATGGGATATTGGAGTATGTGGAAGGTGAAGAATGTTATTGGGAGTCTTTGGAGACTGACTTATGAATGTGTGGACTGTACATGACCTTTGTAAAGCTTGCAATGGATATTTGAGATCTCAACAAGTGTTTTATTTGGTACCGGAAAAAGGATTTAAGGGTGGTTTAACTCCATTAAATAATGATCAGGATGTGTTGGCTATGTGTAACACAGCTCTCGCCGATCCAAAGAAGGATATGCATATATAATTTGACCATGTGTTGGATGTCACAGTGGAGATACTCCCTGAAGCTTTTGTTGATGATGCTGATGAAGCATTTGTTGACAGCTCAAATGTAGAAGTGCCTCAGGGTCAAGGTGCAGGTGTAGATGACAGTATTGGAGCTGATGTTCTAAATGAAATTGATAATATAGCAAAAAACATTGTTGCTCAATGTACAAACAATGATGGTGTAGTGGGTGTAAATTCTGGTGTGGGCATTATGGAAGGAGGAGATGAAGTGGGTGGGAATTCTGGTGTGGGCAATATGGAAGGAGGAGATGAAGTGGGTGGCAATTGTGGTATGAGCAATATAGAAGGAGGAGATGTAGTGGGTGGGAATTCTAGTGCATGTAATGTGGAAATTCTATTTGATATTCCACTTGATTATGCTAGTCTTAATGTAGAAGAAAGAGATGTAGCAGTAGAAGTAATGAAAGACTTCTTTGGTGATGGTGGGGATGATAATGAAGATGGTGGGGAGGATGATGATGAAGACTATGATGGTGATAGTGAAGAAGCATCTGATGATGATGAAAGCGATCTAGATTTTGTCATTAATGTTTCAAGTGAGACCCCACTTTTGTAAGGATTAATCCTTTCACTAAGTTTTCATAGTGTTGTATTATTTATACATTAAATATGTACAATGTTTCAGGTGAGAATGATGGTGACTCATCTGACACAAGTAATTGCAGTTTTCAATCAGAATCTATGAGGTCTATACCCAGTAGTGATGATGAAGATGGCTGCAGTAAAAAAATCGTGTATCCTCAGTTCAATCCTTCTAGCCGTTTTGGATCAGTACACTTTGAGATAGGGATAGAATTTGATAACATTAAGATGTTTAAGGATACAGTTAAGAACTACACAATAAACATTGGGAGGGAGATCAAGTGGATAAAAAATGATCTTATAAGAGGTAGAGCACGTTGCAAAACAAAGGGTTGTCCATGGGAGACTTTGTGCATGGAACAAAGCTACAAGAAGCTTTCAACTCAAAACTTTTGTTGAGGAACACAACTGTGGTAGGGTTTTAAAGAACAACCAAGCTACTACAAAATGGGTTGCAAAGAAATTAGCTGAGAAGTTAAGGGGGCGTTTGGATTAAGAAAATGTTTTCTATTTTTATTTTCTATTGTCATTTTCTAGAAATAGTTTTCATTTTCAATTTTTTAAAATTTAGAAAACATGTTTAATATGTCTTCCTAATTTTTATTTTCATTTTCTGAAAATAGATGCATAAATTAATCACTCCCTCACTTAGTCGTTTAACTCGTCTATTTCATTGCGTTAGCCTTTAGGTATTATGAGAACTTATTCTCTTACAAAACCTAAAGATCAAATAAAGAAAATTTCTGCAAAGCTTTGGCTGTATTGAGGGCTTGTGGTCTTTCAAGATTTTGTCGAGGTCCATGGCCCAAAGGTTGTAACAGATGTAAGATACTGGAATGCAGAGTAAATGTAAGGAATTGAAATTAACATGGGACAAATACAATCATGAGAAAGATGAAGCGTATGACGGTGGTGCAAATCTATAGGAAGCGGAAGGGAAGGTGGTTGGCGATGAGGTTGTGGAGTGAGGAATGAGATGATGTTTTTCAACTTGTCGCCGCAACAAGTGATTGGCATGTTATTGTGTCTGAGTCGTTTACGAAAGGAATTAGGAAATCCATTTGAACAAAAATATGCCACTGTGTTTTCACACAGAAAATACTGAAAACCACAAATTATTGTTTTCTGATTTGGGCCTATTTTTAGAAATATTTTCTTTGAAAATGTTTTCAAAATTTTAACCAAACGTATTTTCAACCTTATTTTCTATTTTCTTTGAAAATGAAAACAGAAAATGGTGAAACCAAACGACCCTAAGAGTACATCCTACTTTAACTCGTGTTGAGGCACATGAGTACATGAAGGTTGATTTCGGTGTGATGATAGATGAGAGGAAGATGTTTAAGGCAATTAAAGAAGCAAGAAACATGGTTGAAGGTAGTATAAAAAAACAATATGAAAAAATCTGGGATTATGCTATTGAGCTTGCTAGAAGCAATGAAGGAACTAGAGTCCAGATTGATTGCATCCCAATACCTCATGACCAACCACAGTTTCAAAGAATGTGTGTGTGTCTTGATGCATGTAAGAGGGGATTCAAGGCTGGTTGCAGACCATTTATTGGTCTTAATGGCTATTTCTTAAAGGGATATTATGGGGGTCAATTGCTGTGTGCTGTTGGACAAGATGCTAACAATGGAATGTTTCCAATAGCATATGCTATTGTTGATGTTGAAGACAAATATAATAGGAAATGGTTTTTGACACTGTTGCATAATGATCTAGGGGATCAAATGCAATTCGGTTGGAACTTTATGTCTGACATCCAAAAGGTAACAGTTTCACTTATTTTTGCATGCATGCATGTATACTGCTATTAGTGCATTTAGTATAAGCCATGCATTTCGTGGACTTATTTGTTAGTAAGTTGAATAGTTTGAGGACCACTTTGACATTAAGTGGTATACATTAAGGACTAAATTTCCAGTATGCTGCAACAAAAATTACTAACTATAACTGATGTATGCTTACAATCATGTAGGGTCTGGTCCCAACAATGAAGGAGGTTTTTCCTAATGCTACTCACAGGTTCTGTGTTATGCATTTGTGGAGGAATTTTCCTAAACAGTGGAAAGATAAGGAGCTTAGGGGATTAGTTTGGCACTACGCAAGGGCATCTACTATACCAGAATTTGAAGTGAGCATGGAAGCTGTGAAGAGGAAGAATGAAAAGGCTTGGAAGTATTTGGACAAATGGCCAAAGGAATCTTGGACAAAAGCTCACTTCAATGAAAATAGTAAAGTGGATAGTATCACCAACAACAACTATGAGGCTTTCAATGCAAAGATGTTGAAGTATAGGGGCAAGCCAATTCTATCTTTATGTGAGGAGATTAAGTGTTATATCATGCGCAAAATGACAAATGCTAAACTCAAAATGGCTGCTAGAATGGGACCATTGGTACCATGCAACAATCTAGATTGGAGAAAGAAAAAGTTAAAAGCAACAAGTGGACTGCACATTGGGTTGGAGATTCTGATGGCAACAGATATAAGGTTCAGCAAAACTCAGTTAAGGTTGATGTGGATTTGAACAAAGGGTGTTGTACATGTAGAATGTGGCAGTTGACAGGTATAACATTCCTACTTCTAGTTAATGTCTTCTTATTACTTATGCACTAAATTCTAAATACATGATCTTTATGTAAGTAGGTTTGCCATGTAAGCATGCAATTGCTACTATTAGATTCAAAAACTACAAACCTGAGGACTACTGTCATGGGATGTTGACGATAGGGTCGTACAATGCCACATATAAGTACTACATTCGACCAACATGAAGTCAACAGTATTGGGAAAGGACTACATATGACAAACCAACACCACCCCCAATTAAGAAAAGACCTGGAAGGCCTAAAAAAGCTAGGAGAAAGGACCAGACTGAGGGAGATGTCAACAACAATAGGACCAAACTGAAAAAGGCTTACTCTACTGTCTCGTGTAACAGATGCGGTCTTGATGGTCATAACATGAGGACATGTCCAAATGGTAGTGTTTCACCTAAACCCAAAAAATGGAAACCCACACCTGAACCTGAAGTTACTCCAACTGCAACAACTGAAATAGCAGTATACAATTACTCATTAAATTTGATGTTTATTTACAATGTTTTTATTTGGCTGTTTTATATTAATTTCAATCATTCAATGCAGGTGGAAATTGATTGCTCTCAAACTGCACCAGTAATTGAACCAGAGGCTGTTGAAGTAGCATCACAAGTTGTCTCTCATGTTGAAGCTACAAACATTTGTACTAGCAGCACCTGCATTTAGACCACCTCCAATCAGACTTGCAGCTTCTGTGATCAGAGTTCCCTTCCCAAGTGGACCATCCCCAAGAATGACCCAACCAAATTTTATGAACTTCATTCCTACACCAGGATTCCAGCGTCCTCAACATCGTTCTAAGTGAGAGATCGTCCTCAAGATAACCTGCAACTATAGTGTTTAAGCTGCAATTTAGTTGTAATGGTTTTTTATGGAACAATTTACCTTTTGAAATCTTTTTTTTTGTTTTTGAAATTTCTGTTGTGACAGTATTAATCTAGTACTTGTGGGCAATATCATGGATGTTAAGACAATATTTGCTGTCCTTTTTTGGTTTTGGGTATTGTCACATTAGAAATTTTAGTATTATTTGCAATGTAATGAACACATTTTGCAATTTTACTATGAATGCATGCTTATTTCGTAATTGTCGTGGACCAAATAGTTATATTTTTTGGGACCATTTTGACATTAAGTGTCAAAAATTGGGGACCTTTTTGACATTAAGTGTCAAAAGTTGGGAACCATTTTGACAGTTACTTCCTCACCGAAATGAAGGCATTTTCAAATTTTTTAGGGAAAAATGGTCGTTATGTACGTAACCAAAAGCAATTGTAAATTTATTTATTTTCATTTTTACTGGCAATTTAGTCCAACATACTGTGTGCTGACATGGAACGCTCCCTGTACATGTGGATTTGCCAGTTCATCGATGACGTGCCACGTCACTGTTGACATTAATGGAAACAATAGACTCTTAACGATTGGACTAATTTGTCACAACATTTGGACATTTGTGGACTAAATTGGTTATTTCGAAAATGTAGGGACGAAATTGTCAGTGAATGGAAACTTTCGGGACTAATTAGGCTATTTACCCTTTAAAATAATAATAATATTAGAGTAAAATACACTGACCCCCCTAAGGTTTACTCTTATTACACCTGGTACCCCTCCATTTTTTTACATTACTTTGAGTACCCCTAAGGGGGGGTCAGTGTAAGATTTTTCAAACCTACAAGGGGGGGTCGGTGTAACAATTTACGCCCAAGAGGGGGTAGGTGTAACGAAAAAATTAGGGGATTTTCTGTAGGATTAAACAATGGAGGGATATCGAGTGTAATAAGAGCAAACTTCAGATAGAGTCAGTGTAATTTACTCTAATAATCATATATGCAAGGATTAAATTAAAAATAAGTGCATAGCATTTTTCTTTCTTTTTTAATATGAGAACTTAATTAAAAATAAGTGCCAAGAACCATAAATATAGTTTAATATAAATTAATCAAGCACATTGATGTTTCAAATCGTGGATATATGTAGTGATCCTTAGTGAAACACGTGATTACATATAGAAGACATATTATATATATATATATATGACAACAAATTTCATTTTTGAGGATGTGAGACTTATAACTTTGGATCATATGCTATACGCGGTTATATTAAATAAATGAAAGACAACTTACAACCTTTTTTTTTTATGAAGCCTAACACAAAACACCTTACAACTAAATGAAAGTAAAACTTGTACCTTCTGAGACCTAAATTTAAAATACAAGCTTGAGATGAGAATTAAAAACAAGTTACAACTAAGTCAAGTTAACCAATTTGAGAGAAAGTATTTAAAAATAGGTTCTACATTCATGGTTTACAAACAAATAAAAGAATATGTATACAAGAGGGTGATGAGTCTAAAGTATCAAGACATTTTTTGACAAACAAATCACCCAAAGCTAGTAGCTCACTAATCTACTCTCTCATACAGAGCTAGAATTAAAGTTTATATAATAAATAGGCTTAAATATCTTTTTCATACTTGTAAAATAGTCCATTTTGAATTTACTACCTAAACTTCACTTTTTTCGATTTTAGTACCTGACATATTTTTATGTTCGATTTTCATACCCGCCATTAGTCAGGATCTATTAACTGATGACGTGGCAGATTAAACGCCACGTCATCTTTTAAAATTTGCTGACTCAGTGCCATGTCATTTTTACAATAAGTACCTTTTTTCAAAAATAAAAAATTTTCAGGTACCAAAATCAAACAAAAATAAATGTTAAGTACCAAAATCAAACAAAAATAACCTTTTTCAAAAAAAAAAAAATTGTCAAGTATTAAAATCAAATAAAAATAGAGGTTAGGTACTAAAACCAAAACACCCCTATTTTATAAGTACTAAAAAGTTAATTATCGTTGTCATATTTTATAACTTTTTGATACTTATAAAATAGGGGTGTTTTGGTTTTAGTACCTAACATCTATTTTTGTTTGATTTTAATACATGACAAATTTTTATTTTTGAAAAAGGTTATTTTTGTTTGATTTTGATACTTGAAAAAAATTATTTTAGAAAACGGTACCTATTGTAAAAATGACATGGCACTGAGTCAGCAATTTTTAAATAACTTAGACTTGCTTACGTGGCATTCCGTTAGTCACGTCAGCAATTAACGAAATTTCACTAACTGCAGGTAGTTAAATCAAACATAAAAATATGTGGGATACTAAAATCGAAAAAATGGTAATTTATGTAGTAAAATCAAAACCGCCTATTTTACAGGTACTAAAAACTTATTTAAGCCTAATAAATATATAAGCTTTAAAAATTGAAGTCCAAGCTATAACTAATAAATAAAAGTAAGACTTATAATTTCTTATACCTAAACTTGAAGTTCAAGCTACGACTAAAATTTGAAGATAAGTCACAATTGACTAATTACACTTGAGGGAGACTAAAAAAATGTATTAATTTTTATCACTTTTGTAATTTAATTATTAACACAAATATGTCAAACATTTGTGCTTTTTGTAATATTTTTTAAAAAATTAAATAGATAACTAGATAAAAAAAATTGAAGAAAAAAACTTTTTAAAATAGCATCATTTTTTCCATAAATTAGTAACTATAGTTTATAAAAAATATAAAAAAAAATTACATCGTTATATAATTTATTAGAAAAATTGACCCAAACTTTTTATATTATGAAAATTCATTTTGGATTTTTTCTCTTTGATAGAGACCAATGTAAAACAAATTTAAATAATTTATTGAACAAATTATTTATATAATTTAAATAAATGAGAAATGTAATATATATTTCAAATGACAAGTACTCCATTTTATTTCTTGTTATCTCAAACAAAATTTATAAATACCATGTACCATAGAAACAAAATTGTGTTATAGACAACACATGCAAGACAAACTATTGGGGCTGGCAAAAAGGCATGATCGAAGTATCACGGTTAACAATTTATAGGAGATACACGCAGGTATTTTTCACAAGTATTTTTCATCCTAATTTCTTTTCTTTTATCTGTACCTTTATTTTTTTCATCCTAATGTCAAGGAGCCCCTCACTTCGGTCCACGTCATGAAATTGTATACGATGCCATTTTAATGAGACAAAAAGTAGCTAAATTATGAGGAGAAAAACAGAAACAGGAAGCCAATTATTAACAATAGAAGAGACATATAGCTCTCTCGTAGGCATAGCATCTTTAATATTCTTGAATTTAAGAGTTAATTTTTATGCAATTTTATTACTAAATTAATTGATGTAACAATTCTTATATAAGTACTTTGTTTATGGATGTGTTTAGATAAACTTCTCTAAAAGTACTTTGAAGAGAAGAAAATATGAAAAAAGTGAAAAAAAAAACTTTTTCATAAACTAAAAATCAGCTTTTAGAGAAGTTATTGTGAGAAAGCTTCTATAAATTAATAAGTTAATTTTAATTTATGGATTTTTTTTCTTTCATTTTTCATTTTTTTCCTATAAGTGTATCTGGAAATATTTATCTAGACAGACCCTATATATACAACCGTTCTAAGAATTGTAAAGCAACTGTTGGACTCAAATTCTTAAGAATTATACCATTGAAGAGAGAATTTATTGAAGCTTTTTAGTCTGATGTAACATTGTAAAGCCCATAAAAAATGAGTTACGTTGTACCAATGGAACCATTGGAGATACTCATAAGCTTTCAAAATGTGTACATGGAAAAAAAAAAAAAACGGTATGTTGTAATTAAAATATTTTCCGTAAATTGATAAGCTTTGTAATTTACCAAGAAGATTTATAGCAAGAGCACGCTTAGTGAAATTGTAGCTAGATTATGAAAAAAGAACAGAAGAATACCATGGCAAAGAAGTTTTAAAAAAATTGTTTGAAGAAAAATAAAAGCATCACATAATTAAAATATTTACTAAAAATAATGGTCTATTTGTTACAAGGAAACCCCAACTAAGACTTAAAGAGAGAAAGAAAACCCCAACCAAGTTGGTAGCATATACTTATGAAAGAAATTTAAATTATTTTATCATATAAAATCGATATTTTATAAGTTCATATACGTTAAGTAAAAGAACCACGTGCAATTTATTTTCAGAGATAGACATGTGTGTGCATAAACGTGATAATTAATAAATCAGCAAAAAAAAACGTGATAATTAATATATTATCCAAACGTGACCTTTAAGGGTATGTTTCGTTTAACATTAGATTAAAAAAACACCTATTAATGAACGTTTTATGAAAAGTAAAAATTTAGAATTTTTTATTCGATTGTTTGAGACTTTTCAACGAAAAATCAAACATGTAATGTACACTACAACATTACAGTGGCGGTCACGGTCGCATACTCGCATGGCAAAAATGATCTCCTGAAAGTAAACGACCGAAACAAAACTGGAGCACAACCAAAAACGAGCGCGGGAAAAAGAAGCAAATCACAGCAAATAGATAACCCAAAAAGATTCAACAAAAAAGAAGAAGAAGAGAGTTAAAAAGCAAATAAAATATAACTTTAAAAAAAAAAAAAAAAAAAAAAAACTGACTGACCCGGCAAAAAGAGCAGAAGAGGAGAATTGTCCAATCGCGAAGCGCACTCCAACGGCGAAAACCACCGTGGCGGTCCACCGTCCGGTTTGATCAACTCCTTCGATTGCTCCAAATATTCCTTCCAACCGTTCATGCCTTGCTTCTCCTTCTCTTTCTTCACCTCCGCCGATGTCGCCGGAACTCGGTCCACCGATACGGCGAGGCGCGGAATCGTAATCGAGATGCGGCGGGAGTTTGGTTTTCCGGCCGGCGACGGCGGCTGGCGGCAGAAGAGTGCGGCGGGGAAGAGAAAGGCTCCGGTGGCCGCCATGGCGGCGAGAGATTCAAGTGTGAAAAGCGTTTGATTGAGGCAGTTACGAAGGTAAAAGGCGAATCAGAACTTGAAAAGCGTTATGATGAAAATACACAGTACACATTACTACATACTTGTATATCTATACATAATCTATGGATGTAATAAATGCGAATGCGATAGTTTAAATTTGGTTTCCTATTCACGAAAGCCAATTTCGCTGCAAATTTATTAGCAAGGGTGTCGAAATTTCAAGCTAGCCACCAGCTTTTTTATTACATAGCATATAGTATTGAAACTATTATTACTAAGAGTAAATTATACGGATCCTTCCTGAATTTTACTTATATTATACCGACATTTCCTGCTTTTTTAAATCATACAAAAAACTCCTATTTGTTGGTTATAAATTATACGGACCCCCCTGAGTTTTATTTATATTACACGGATCCTCCCTGAGTTTTACTTATATTACACCGACACTCCTGCTTTTTTGAACTACAGGAGGTCAAAAGTAATGTTTAAAAAAACAGGAGTATCGATGTAATATATGTAAAATTAAGAGAGGATTCGTGTAATTTACACTATTACTAATTAATTGACTTGAGTGTTTCATTAAAAAAGTTTGGTTTCCTATTACGTCCATTCATGCTTGACAGGTCCTTCATAAATATTTTTGACTTTATTTCTTTCAATTTTTTTAAGGAAAAATATTTTATTCCTTTTTTAAAATAAATAAATAATAAAAGAATAAAAAAATATGTGCATACATAATTATTTCATGGTTTCGGTAATTAGCGGTAATGAAATTTGAACTTAGAACTTTGATGCTTGGTTGATAATTTACATTTTCGGATCAACTGTATTTGTTCATCTTAAATTTATTTGTGCGATATTGCATTGTCTGTTTTGAACTTTTGGTTTATTAGATAATATTTTCTATATCAGAACTTGAAATAAATTAAATTTTGATTATCTTAAGAAATTGTAAGGAGTAGTTTCTGGAAAAAAAAATCTAAAAGTTTACTTTTTAACACGTACGATCTTAAAATTACGTATAGGGAAGGGAATTATGTCGCGGATTTTTTGGCATCTAATGGACATGCTATCCAATTGGGAATGCAATGGTTTGACACAATGTAACCAACTAGTTTGGACGGATTTTACTGGGACTTTGTTTCCCCGTAGAGTGTGTATGTAAAGATTTTGCCCCTTCTCATAAAAAAAATAAATAAAAGGCTTAATTGTAATTTTTACCTCAAACTTTTTATTTTTTGACGAATTTTACCCCTAACAAATTAATTTGGCACATTTTATCCCCAATTTTTTAATAAACTTGCAAATTTTACATTCTACTGTTGTACTGACGTGGCGTACTGACATAAGCATAAAAAGTGAGGATAAAATTCACTAAAAAATAAAAATTATGGGTAAAATTCGTCAAAAAGTAAAGAGTTGGAGTAAAAAGTACAATTATTTTAATATGGCACGTCAACAAAACGGTGAAAGGTAAAATTTACAAGTTTTTTAAAAAATTAGGGGTAAAATGCACAAAATTAATTTGTTAGGGGTAAAATTCACCAAAAAGTAAAAAGTTAAGGGTAAAAATTACAATTAAGCCAAAATAAAATTATGTTTTCTCTTGAATAAAGCGTAATGAATAAAAGTTAAATTGGTGATTTCAATATTTTTTTTAGTCAAAAGTATGGAGGCTTACGTACTTCTGATCTTAATTAATAATTATAACGAGTCAATTGAGTACACACATGTATTCACAAGGGTAGGTCATTTTTTAATAGGATAAAGTCAACGACCAGGGGGCATCGCCTGACACCCCTTCAGCCAAAGCCGAACACTCCTTGGTCAAGACTAGATTCCCTCTTGACACGAATAGACAATCTGGATAGAGTTGATGTCTCCAAGACATACAGACCACCTTTCGGACATGACCAAACACCTCCTCAACCATGGCCAGTTATATTGGTTTCAGAGGGACATTCCTCGTTCAGGGCCGGGCACCCCCTCATTCTAGTCACCTATATTCATGGTAGAATACCCCTTGGCCATAGTTGAATACTTGCCAGCCATGACCAAACACCCCTTCATTACGACCTTGTGAATACAAAGTGAGTTCATTGGAGATTAAGGGAGGGAGATTACTTAAAGGTAAGATAATCACCATCAAGACCTCATTAGCAGGTAATCTTGGATTAGTACCCTCACTAACCTTAGAGGTAAGGCCCATGGATCCAAGGCCCATTAATATGTTTATATAAAGACTATTTGATTAGTTTTATTACTTATTTTATTTATAAAGGTATTTTCTTCAACTTCTTTTATATTATGTAATTCTTTTTGTCTTTTTGGTTTTAAAAATTCAAAGACAATTTCCTGACCCTGTATGTTAGTTTTGATTCCTTGTTCAGATACTTCAAAAGGATATATTTGGGTTAGGAAAGGAGTTCCTAGAATCATTTCTTCAGTAATATCTTTAGTTAATATAAAAGTATTTTTAAAACATTTTCCTTTGTTACATATGCTTGCATTAGATAATTTATATTGTACTTGTAAATTTGCATTATTTGCTGCAGTTAATCTTTGGATTGTTTTTTCATAATACTGGGTAGGAACTGTAACATCCTCATTTTTATTTTACTATTTGTAAATATTTTTCTATAAATATTAGGAGAAATTATGTACTGTATTTTATAGAAAACTTTCTGTACATATTTTCATAATAAAATTTATACAGTTCTATTTAGTAAAATTTTCTGAATCTTTTGATATCTTTGTTTCTGTTTAAATTGCTTGTTGACTGGACAGTTGTGTCAGACAACTATCCAAGATAAATTTTTCCAATGTAGCATTTTGGAGTAAACTGTAACCTAATAAAAAGATAATTGAATGTAGATTAAGAAAATATACAGTTGAGAAATTAAAATGCTAATTTCGAATTTTTAGAATTTTCTGAAAGTTAGAACTTTGAGAAATTATTACGATAAAATTTTAAGGTAGAAAATTAAGATAAATTTTGTATGACATCTATGGAATTTCCTATTAATTGTAGTATGTCTAGAATAATTATTAACATTGTTTAACTAAGAAAAATAAAAATGAAAGTATTAGCCAATCAAAACTTGACAACTCAATATTTCTAATAATTAAATTAAGCTAATTAGACTTTGATTAAGAGATAATTAAGACACTACCCCTAGATTTTTGATAGTGAGGAATTTAATGGTGGTGTTAGTTTCTTAAAATTCTAATTAGTTTGTAAGATAAATAAGAAACCCTACAACCTTATAGAATTATCTATAATTATCTACACTTTTGACTTTTGACCACACAATTGGAAACTCCTTTAAGGAAGCAATTTTGGCCGTCCAAGTGGGCTGGAATTTCAGCCAAATTGACTGCCTTTGGACCCAGGGCAGCAGCTGCACGTATAAAAAAAAATTAGGTGGAGAAAATTTATTTAAAAACATAAGAAACAAAAGCAAAAGAGAAACTTAAAAAGCTAGCTCTCAAAATAACCCAAAACTGTGAGCTTTGGGCAGCTACTACCTCCTCCATTAAACTTCATCCTTTCTTCCAAAATTAAGAAAGAAACCAACCAATACCTCACAAACTTCAACATACCTTAGGCCAAAGAGAAAAATTTGAGAGAAAAACCCTAAAAAATCAAGAAGACAAGGGAGAAAAGGAGAAAAGGATTCAAGGATTTCTTCATCAAACTAAGGATTCTAGGTAAGGATCTTGGCATTTAATTTCAAATTTAGATAACTTGGAAGTAGGAGAAACATGTATTGAGGTTTAAATTCAAGAATTGATCAATAGCCATGAAATTGATTTAGGACTCATATAAATTTGATGTTAGAAGTGTGAAATTGGTGTTTGATTTAATGTTTGGTTGATTTTATGTTGTGTTATGATTGATTGAACTTTGATTGAATTGTTTTTTTTTATTGTAATTGCATGGTTGATTTTGGAAATTGGTTGGAAAATTTTTTGGAAGCCATTCACGGCCATGAAGAGATTTAAGGGGTACTATGTGAAAATTTATTCAAAAACCAAGGGTAAAATAGTCATTTCACATGTAGGGACATAATGAGAATTTTATAAAAAGTTTAAGGGTAATTTTGTAAATTATAAAAATATTAAGGGGTAAAATGGTAATTTATAGGTTCTAGAAAGTTTAAGGGTAAAATGGGAATTATATAAAAAGATCAAGGACAATTTCGGAAATAATAGAAAAGTATAAGGGTAAAATGGTAAATTCATATGCTCTAGAAAGTTTAAGGATAATTTTGGAATTTTGAGAAAAGATCAATTGCAAAATCGGAAATAATAGGAAATAATAAGGGTAATTTGGTAAATTTTCAATTGAGAGTAAAATTGGAAATTTAGAAAAGGAGAAAGGGTAGTTTAGTAACTTTTTATAGTAGTGACCTAATTGATATTTTAGTAATTTACCAATGTTATGATGATAATTGTTAAATTTTATATTTCTAATTTTATATTTCTTTATGTGATTGTTTAATGTTGATTATTTACTTATGATCATTTTCATATTGCATAAGCATGAGTCTTTTTGGAGGAAACACAAAGATTTCAAATGAGAAATGATTTTGATATATAAAATAAGAAATGATTGATGTTGGCTAATCGGGAATGCGGTAGCCATGAACTTTTAAAATAGAAATATTGTTGACACCGGGTCTGCGGTAGTCACGTGAAATGATAAATGTTGACACCGGAATTTCAGTAGTCATGGATTTTAAAAAGATATTGTTGACACTGGGACTACGGTAGTCATGAGTAATAAAATTGGGTGAGCAGAGTAAGTTAGACAGGACTGTATAGTCTGTGATTATATAGTCTGTGGGGTGAAAGATATTGGCAATCCCACAAGTGGCCGGAATCTGGACTGAGATGCGGTCGTGGTGGCCTTCCTAGGTACCCTGATCTCCTAATTATGTTTAGCTTATTCTCGTTTAGTAGGGGTTGATAATTGAATTGCAGTGCGTAATGGTAGGCCAGTTACTTACTAAACACTCAAAGGGGAAGTCTCCATGGAGCAGGGTCAAAATGATTTTGAGCCAAAACTGCATTTGCATAAATCATATTGCATTTATTTTAATTATGTGATATATATGAATTTTATCTAATTAATATAGTTTTTCTTTGTATGAGAAATTAAATGTCTGATCCAGTAAATTTTGTCCCTAGATTCTAGGGAAGTTTAAATTACAGGTGATTGAAGATTAGTTAGAAGATAAAGATGCAGAGATCACCAGAGCTGTAGGATGGAAATATTTTGGGTAGATAATAATTTTATTTCTTATAAATATTTTGTAGTAGCGTTTCTATAAATTTTAATATTGTAAATCTGAATTTATTTTGGATTTAAAATAGAGTATATTAGAACTTTTATGTATAATATAAATTAAATAGTTAAATAATGTTTTATTAGAAAAGGGGGTTACAGGAACTAATCCTTCTTGGATGCAATTAAGGTCAGCTCCTGAATCTATTAATGCTATAAATGGTTTATGAAATGTTTTTCCTATTTTTAAGGTTACTTTTGCTTGCCATTTTTGTTGTAGGGTTTTAATTCGATTTATTGTTTCAACTTCTATTTCTAGCTTTGTTTCTACTTCTTCTTTTAAGGGATCTATTAACTGTAATAAGGCTATATCTTGTACCAAATCATTTTCTTTTAATTTGTTTAATTCTATTTTTATGGTTTGTATTTTAGACCACTAGTTATTTCTTCATGTTTTAAAGTTTTAGGTACAGTAGCATTTACCTTTTCAAGGTTTACTAATAATAATGTTGTTTCATCTGCAGGAGACATCAACAGAGCTCCTGGAGCTAATTGGATTTTCATTACTTTATAATATATTCTATAAATTATGGAAATTGGGATTGGATTGGGGTTCCAATCATCTAACAGTTTAACATCCAACATAATATTATGTGGAGTGTTATGAAAGCTAGACAGGGCAATTGAGTAATTCGGGTAATTATTTATATAAACTGGTCCATTATGTAAATTAGTTTCAAATAAAGCCAATATTTGATTTTCTAATGCTTTAGGCCTATTATCTCTGAGGGATGCAAATAGGGGTATATCCATACCTTGCCTAAACAAAGGTTTAATAGCAATTTGGATTGATCCTATATGCAGGTATTTATCCTATATGCTTTAGAAGTGACCCAGTAATACCTACCCCTGAATATGAAGCTGAAGCATCTGTAGCACCTTCGCTGCATTATGAATCAGCTCAACAACAGATTAAAAGTTTTGAAATAAACAAAGAATTACTTAGAGAAGAGTTCTTAAGAGAAGAAAATAAAGAAAAAAGAAAATGATTTTTTGAAACCTTTAGCCAAGATGAATTAAAAAACTATAGAGAAAAATATTATAATCATTTAAATGAAATACAAGAAAATATTCCTTATTTTGATTGGTTTGAAATAAATTGTTTACTTATAATACAAATAAACATGTTAAAATCTGCAGAAAAAATATGGAAAACAGCTAGAGGAGAAACCATAGGAATTATTCCTCCTTTGGAAGAAATTAAATTTCCTAATATTCAAAAAAAGAAGTAGTAGCATCTCCATTTAAAATGCTAACTGAAAATAAAGAATTATTAGAAAGACAATCCGCTAATAGAAATGATATACAAAAAATTCATAATCAATTAAATTATACTAATCAATTACTACCTCAAGTAGCAACAGAAATACATAGCCCAGAAAAAACACCTAATATAAAACCAGAAGGAAGTTCTAAATTAGAAAAATCGTTAGTAAAACCTTTTAAATTCTCAAATGAAGAATTAAAAAATCTAAAAATTGGAAAAGATGAAGTCTTAGAAGAAATAAATAAGAAACTAGATCAATTAAATATTAACAAAATAAATACTATTACCAATATCCCCGAAGAAGAACTAGGAAAACAATTTAGTGAAGAGCAATTTGAAGATTCGCTATTTAAACTAAAAGAAAATTATAAAAGGAATAACCTTGCTCCTAGGCCTACCACAAGAAATTTTTATAATAGGCCTACGCTTCCTTATATTTAGTTTGAAGAATGGGAGCTAGAGCATCCATCAGCCTTTGATGGATCAGCAATTACTGAATGGAATATTGATGGGATGACTGACCATCAAATTCTAAGAAAAACCAATGAAATGACTATGGCAGCTAGTGCCTATAGGATTAAACATTCAGAAGAACAAACCCTAAAACTTATTATTGCCAGATTTACAGGATTGTTAAAAGGTTGGTGGGATAATTACTTAACTACTGAAAACAAACTTTATATTACCTTCAGCGTTAAGTGTAACGCCCTTCGTTACCATAACAACCCTTAGAAAAATATAGTGTAAAATATAAAATTTTCGAATCCACAATGGTTTAACCTCAAATATCATAGAAAAAGATCAAATAAATTAGTCCTTACAAAGAAAAACATTAATCTCAAATATGGGTATCTAAAAGAAACGAACTCTAAAAGTATAACGAAATCAGCCGCATCCGGCATTTATTCCAAAATACTAACCAAGCTAAAATAAATGTAACTAAATAAAACTAGGTCTTCAAGTCTCCTCAGTTTCAACAGCTTCCTCCTCGTGCTCTGAAAACAACACTTTTAATGAGATGATAATCCCAGTGAATAAAACAAGTTCTAAAAAGTTTGCAAATAGTGTTGTTTCCAGCCGGTGCGGTAATCCGGAAAAATTCATCCATGGTACCCGCAAAGAAATTAAAATAAAATAAAATAAATATTATTTATATATATATATATATATATATATATATATATATATATATATATATATATATATATATATATATACACTCCAATAAAAGTCAAATTACCACAACCACAATTTATAACCATAATATTCCTAATAAAGAAAATATCAACACCTCAATGCATTCAAATAAATATCACAGACATAACTCAATGATTCCCAGAATCATTAGACTTGACTCTTTGGTTCCCAGAACCGGTGTGCATCTCAGATTCGTAACGGTCTATGAGCTCATATCCATGCAATGGCGTCCCACTGCCTTCCCCACCTCAGATGGAGGTATCTGAATCTCTTCCCCATCCCAGATGGAGGTATCTCTCATCCCCATCCCAGATGGAGGTATCTCATATTCGATTTTTTTATAACAAAATATACATCGTCACCACTTCCCGGAAGATGATGACCACCTCACATATAGTTACAAAATATCACCCCTGACAATATAATAATAATAATAATAATAATAATAATAATAATAATAATAATAATAATAATAATAATAATAATAATACGCATATCACGCATCTCGTAATCAAATTGGCCCTGGGTCTGTACGTAAGTAATTCTCATGGTGTCAATAGCAATTTCTCCTCCAAAATCATAATCAACCACTGCAACTAATGTTTCTTGCTATTCGTCGAATACTATTCACGTATATAAATGTGTAATCTATAGGTCGTATTGCCGATCAATCCCCAACCAACTTATTCAATTGTATACAAAGTACTAAATTGCGGTCTTTTCCAGAAAATAAGAAAAAGTACGATAATCAGTATTCTACGAGAAAAAGCAATTTTAATAATTTTAGTATTATAAGTATTATAACGTTATGCATGAACGATAGCATATAAACCGACTACAACATCTAGGATTACTAAACCCCTAAGTTCCTCTTATCGAGGACCCCGAAAATCATATATTTCAATAACGTACCATGGAGGGTTTAAAAAAATGTTTTACTCACCTCTTGAAGCAAGTAATTCGCACTCCTCTTTATGTTTCCTCTTCTATATTGACTGCGTCAACAGGATTCCTTTCGTTTCCTTCTTCTCCTCAATCCTTAAGCAGCCCACTAATTTTCTATTTAGTAAGTATGTGATTCTAGTTCTAGGAAAAAGGAACTGTCTACCTATCCTTATATAAGTGTTGTACATGATTTAAGATTTGATTGCATGATATATTTTATTATTTTCAACAGATTTGGTTTAACCAATCTTTCTTTATCTTTTATCTTTTATCTTTTATTTATTTATTTTTAAACTATCTAATCTCATACCAGATTTTATTTTATCCTATCAATCTTCTTATTCCTTCTTAATCACTATAGGAATTCAAACGAATTCCTTTTTGCTGAAAAGATTAAATTCTTTACTTAATCTTCTATTCCTTTAAAAGTTATATCTTTCATTCTAAATATCTATTTGTTTATTCTAAAACTTGTAATATTTAGATTTGGTTTTAACTAAATATTACTACGCAGTCCCTAATCTTTTTATTATCATTGTTATTATCAAATAATCTCCACAATTCTTATTTAATATCTAAATCTTTTTATTTTCTAAATAATTATATGATTAAGAAATCTTTATCATATAATAGCTAAATAATTATATTACGATTTTTTTTTTGGATGTTACATTAAGCAAGAAAATGAACATACAATCCCCATAATGGTAGAAACTTTAATTATTGCAATAATTCATAATTTTATAGGAGATACTAAATTATTTAATGAAAGAACTTCAACATTATTACAGATGTCCTACATTAGGAGATTTTAGATGGTACACTAATAATTTTATGGCAATGGTATTAACCAGAGAAGACTGCCGAGAAACCTACTGGAAAGAAAAATTTATAGCAGGATTACCTTTAGTATTTGGAGATAAGGTTAGAGAACACTTAACACAAGAATACCCCAATATGCCTATAAATGACTTAACCTATGGAAGAATAATTTCAACTATAAAAAATACTGGACTAGAATTATGTAATAATATGAAAATAGAAAATAGGATTAAGAAAAATCAATCAAGAGGAATAAAAGAATTAGGAAACTTTTGTGCTCAATATGGGTATGAAAGACCTTCTCCCCCTTCAGCAAAAACTAAGAAAATTACTAAAAGAAATACAATTAAACCGACAACAACTAATAACAAACAACCCTATAAAAGAAGAAAGAATTATCCTCAGAAAAAACTAGTTACTAACCAAGAAAACACTAGTTCCTCTACTAATAAAAGAAAGACTAATATTGTTTGCTATAATTGTGGCCGCTTTGGTCATATGAAAAAAAGACTATAGAGTAAGAGAAAAAATTAATGAATTAAACATGAGTGAAGAATTAAAAGAACAAATAGCCAAAATAATGTTAAATGATTTAGAAAGTTCTGAAGGAGAAGACAATGACATAATAATGGCACAAGAAAACACCACTTCTGAAAGTGAAAATGAATTAGATAACTGTGATTCAGATAACTGTGAATGTTCTTACCAAATTAATATGATTAGAGTAGAAACTAAACTAGCATTAGAAATGGTTGATAAAATATCGAATGAAGAGGAAAGATATGAATATTTAACAAAAATTAGAAGATGCTATTAGAACAAAAGGAAGAAGAAGAAATATCTAAACTTAAAAAATTTGAAGGTTATGATTTTGCAAGTATACTAAAGAAAGCCGAAATACAAAAAAGAAAAGTCACTATAAGTGACTTGCAGAAAGAAATAAATGATTTAAAATCTGAAATACAAACCATAAAAATAGAATTAAACAAATTAAAAGAAAATGATTTGGTACAAGATATAGCCTTATTACAGTTAACAGATCCCTTAAAAGAAGAAGTAGAAACAAAGCCAGAAATAAAAGTTGAAACAATAAATTGAATTAAAACCCTACAACAAAAATGGCAAGCAAAAGTAACCTTAAGAATAGGAAAAACATTTCATAAACCATTTATAGCATTAATAGATTCAGGAGCTGACCTTAATTGCATCCAACAAGGATTAGTTCCTACCCAGTATTATGAAAAAACAATCCAAAGATTAACTGCAGCAAATAATGCAAATTTACAAGTACAATATAAATTATCTAATGCAAGCATATGTAACAAAGGAAAATGTTTTAAAAATACTTTTATATTAACTAAAGATATTACTGAAGAAATGAATTTAGGAACTCCTTTCCTAAGCCAAATATATCCTTTTGAAGTATCTAAACAAGGAATTAAAACTAACATACAGGGTCAGGAAATTGTCTTTGAATTTTTAAAACCAAAAAGACAAAAAGAATTACATAATATAAAAGAAGTTGAAGAAAATACCTTTATAAATAAAATAAGTAATAAAACTAATCAAATAGTCTTATTACAAAAAGAAATAACCTATAATCGTATAGAAGAACAATTAAAAAATAGAATAATACAAGATAAAATAAAAGAAATCGAAAACTCTTTTATATAAGAAGTTTGTGCTGAAATACCCAATGCTTTATGGAATAGAAAAACTTTTACTGTAAGTCTACCCTACGAAAAAGACTTTCATGAAAGTAAAATTCCCACTAAAGCAAGGCATGTTCAAATGAATAAAGAAACCCGAGAATATTGCAAGAAAGAAATACAAGGATTTTTAGATAAATGATTAATTAGACCTAGTAAATCTCCATGGAGTTGTGCTGCCTTCTATGTGCAGAATGCTTCTGAAATTGAAAGAGGAGAACCTAGGATGGTTATTAATTACAAATCCTTGAATAATGCATTAAAATGGATAAGATACCCATTACCAAATAAAAAGGATTTAATTGGAAGATTATGTGATGCAACCATATTTTCAAAATTTGACATGAAATCAGGATATTATCAAATAAAAATAGAAGAAACGGATAAATACAAATAGCTTTTGTTGTACCATTCGGGCATTATGAATGGAATGTAATGCCTATGGGACTAAAAAATGCCCCATATGAATTTCAGAACATTATGAACTCAACAATAACCCCTTAAAACCAATTTGCTTTAGTTTATTTGGATGATGTGTTAATCTACTCTAACTCGGTAGACCAACATCTTAAACATCTAAAAAATTTTAAAAATAATTAAACAAAATGGAATTGTTACATCACAAAAGAAAATGAAATTAGCCCAAACTAGAATGAAATTCTTAGGCCATGAAATATATCAAGGAAAAATCACTCCCATAACTAGAAGTATAGAATTCGCCTCTAAATTTTAGGATGAAATTAAGGATAAAAATCAATTACAAAGATTTTTAGGATGTCTGAATTATGTGTCTGATTTTATCCCCAATATCAGAATTATCTGTAAACCTCTGTTTAACAGGCTTCGAGAAAATCCTAAGCCTTGGTCTCCTGAATTAACCCAAATAGTTATTAAGGTGAAATCCCTAGTTAAAAGTCTTCCCTGTCTAGGCATTCCTCATCCAGATGCCTTTATGATAGTAGAAACTGATGCCTCTGAAATTGGATTTGGAGGTATTCTGAAACAGAAATTCTCAGAAAATCCAAAAGAACAAATTGTTAGATATCATTCTGGTGCTTGGATGGAAACCCAGTTGAAATATAGTACTATTAAAAAAGAAATTTTATCTATAGTACTTTGTATTATGAAATTTCAAAGTGATTTGGTAAACAATTTTTTTTTATTAAGAATTGATTGCCAATCAGCAAAAAATGTTTTGGAAAAAGATGTTAAAATTATTGTTTCAAAACAAATCTTTGCCATATGGAAAAGTCTTTTGTCCTGTTTTGATTTCGAAATAGCATTTATCAAAGGAAAAAATAATTATATTCCTGATTTTTTAACTCGTGAATTTTTACAGGGAAATAAGCCATCAAGATGGGGCCCACTGCCCCCATCTAGTTCAAAGGCATTATCACTGGATGATTTTGCCCCATCCTATTCTAAACAGGTAGAAAAATCTCCACAAAATTCCAGAATTCTCCCCAAATCCATTACATCCACCTCAAATAGATTTACCCCTTTAATTCAGAAAACTACTACTTCGAAATCTTCAGAAATATCCACTTCTTCTCCGCAAACCATTTCCGAGCCTCTTGATCACTATATCAAGGACTCTTGTAGAAGAATAATTTCTCTTGAACCTGAATTTGATGAATTATCTGCTTTTGAAATAATCAGCAAGTTCTCACCACCAGGGCGGGGTTGAATCCCAAAAAACCAAAATTTGAAAAAAAATCCATGAAATTCTATCAATACATCTTGATAGATACTAAATTCGTTGAAATAGTTCACAATACTAATCAAAATGATCCTTCTATTATTAGCTTTTTCAGTTTAAAAATATTAAAAGTTTTGAATTTCGCTGAATGGTCTCAGAATCCCTTAACAGAAAAGAAATTTTCTAGACCATTTGATCCACCCTCATACAATTATTTTGATTATCAAGAAGCCTAGAATAAAGTTCTGCTTGAACCTAACCCAAATCATTCTTGGTATATCAGTTTTAAGAATTCCCTTCCCAATGAATTACCCACTTGGTTTCAAGACTGGTTCCAATTTGTTGGTCCAGTAAAAGCCATATTTCCCAAAGAAGTAGTAAAATACTACAATAATTACAAAGAATTAACTCCTAGAATTCCCAGTCACATGAAATTATTAACCTTCTGCTCTAATATGGGAGTAAGTTGGTTGCTCCATAATAAGTCTGAATTTTATCAACATCTTCCAGAACCTTATCCAGAGGTTCTTTGTCTCGGAACTAAAGTTTTTTGGTGGAAAAAATATAACATTGAATTCCTAGCCACCAAGTTTCGCTCTTGGAAAAATGGAAAAGTGATAATGCCACCAACCCCTGAAAAGAAAGCATCAAGCACAGAAAAGATTCCTTTTGAATTACAGCTTGCTGCATTATCAAAAGAAGAAAAGAAAAGTCTATGGGCTGCTTTGTCATCAATAGCCTCAGACGAATAGAAAGAGGAATTAGAAGACAGCAATCCTTATCTTCAAAATGAGGATGATTGTTTTGGAATCCAGCTGGCTCCTGGCCTGGATGATTTGTGAAGGTCTGTCGACAGAGTCATCCGAAAAGACTTATTGATTGACCCCTACATAATTACTGAAAGAATAAAAGTAAAAGTGGTGAATTACTGGCCGACAGAATATTTTGAACTTCTCAAAAGAATTAAAGCAACGAAGACTTCTGACTGTCAGAACAGACAAACACAGTTAGATTCTTGAATTATCTCTCAAGTTCGGTTTTGAAGTCCGTCGATAATTTGAAGTCTGAACTTGGCATCCGTCGACACTTTGAAGTCCGAATTTGAAGTCCGTGTTATTTTTGAATTCTATAAATACTTGTAATCTAATATAGAGGGATATCGCTTGCATAGCCTTCTCTCTAAATCTCTTTTCTCTGCCTTCTTTCTAAAATTATCTTTGTAATTCAAGAGTGTTCTCTGAAATCTCTTGCTGAATTTGTAATCTTGAAGTTGAATAAAATTGAAGAAATCTTTTATAAGTATCTGTCTACTTTTCTATCATAATTTGAATTATCTTTTATATTAATTTCTGTTATTCTATTATTTTAAACCTATTACTGTCCCTGAATTATCCATCCATATTAAATATGTATGCATCGATCCTCTAATCTGGTATATATATATGGGTCTTGCTAACCATTGCCCTTAGGGCACTGGTTAAGGAAATAAAAGAAGAAATATCATGGGCAACGCAATTTTCCGCCTCCCAATAAAAAAAATTCTCCTTTTAGTTCCTTAACCAGTACCCTACCCTAAGGGCACTGGTTAGCATTTGCCTATATATATATATATATATATATATATATATATATTGTTGTGCATCGGAGGGGGAGGAAACACCGGCGAGATTTACACCAATGGGCCATGAGACACCACATAAGTGAACTTGACACCACCTTCAACCCAAAACCTTAAGGCATTAGGTTTGTGGGTCTTCCTCACTTATATGTTGTTCAACTTTTCCATTCCTACCCAATGTGAGACTTCACCTTCACACTTGTACTCCAACAATCTCCCCCTCAAGTGTGAGTCTCTTCCACATAGTAGTCTCCCCCTCAAGCGGAAGCCATTTTCACCATGAGTATTCAATGATGGCGCCTTTAGAGCCAACATGCTCTAGTACCTTGCACCGCCGCCTCCACCGTTTCACGGCCACGGGACACGCTGCCTGGCCTCCATGTATGGACCCATCGCCAGGAAGACTTTCGATACAAGGGATCCCCATGTCCATGCCCGGATCCATCGCCAATCCACCATACTCGTCCAAGCTGGTCACCTGATTGAACCATCGGCTCTGATACCAATTGTTAGCAATAGCAACCGGAATTCTAAAGATTAGAGTAATCACATACACACACACACACACACGAGATTTAACGAGGTTCGACAAGTGTGCCTACGTCCTCGGGAGCAGAGCGGCTGTTTCTATTATTATTATTTGGCCAATAGGGTTACATCAGTATATATAGAATAAACCACGATACAGACTTACAATATTACCCATGTACCGTACCGCGGGGCTAAACCGCACCCCCAACCCATTTATTTCGTAACCCAACAACAAGTGGCCCAAACCCAATCTGCTCACTCATAGAATATGAGCCATGCACAACAATCTCCACCTTGGCGAATATTCGGCCCCGTGAAAGATAATAGCAAGTCCACTTCATATCCTATATGTCTCTTGGGTTGGGGGTTCCAGTCACGTCTTTCGATACAAGGGATCCCCATGTCCATGCCCGGATCCATCGCCAATCCACCATACTCGTCCGAGCCAGTCACCTAATCAAACCATCGGCTCTGATACCAATTGTTGTGCATCGGAGGGGGAGGAAACACCGGGGAGATTTACACCAATGGGCCACGAGACACCACATAAGTGAACTTGACACCACCTTCAACCCAAAACCTTAAGGCATTAGGTTTGTGGGTCTTCCTCACTTATATGTTGTTCAACTTTCCCATTCCTACCTAATGTGGGACTCCACCTTCACACTTGTACTCCAACATATATATATATATATATATATATATATATATATATATATATATATATATATATATATATATAAACTGACAAACCAACCTTCTCAGTTTTACTTGAATTTGTTTTATTTGCGAGTTTGTATTTTGTCTTACACTTGTGCATTGTATTACATTTCATTAAAAAGAAGCAAAACAATATTATCGTCTTACCTTCTTCTTGCATCCTTTTCTACATGCTCATGCACTTTGCCGTTATTCCAGTGCCTATTCATCAATCAATATACAGTTTTTCAATGAAGTTTTTTTTTTTCTTCAAAAAAATTAATATTATTTACTTTTTTTAAAAGAAGCATAAACAATGTGGAAATTTTCTCCGGAGTTATAAGGTTGGTTTGGTGGTAAAGGGAGAAGGGAAGGAGGGAAAGGTCGTGGGTTCGAATTCCTTCGTTAACAAAATACTAACTATTAACAACTAACATTTGCCGATCGAAAAAAAAAAAAAAAGTTGGAAACTTTCTCCGACATCAATCCTCTAGGTTCGCGAATTTGGACCCTCTTGTGTGATTCTTTGAGCAAGAGAGACATGGGCAATGCAACGGTGAGAAAAACGACACCGTTTTTGGAATCAAACTCAGGTCTAAAAGCTAAAGGGATTTCAAAAAATGCTTGCTTATAATGTCTTAAAAGTTAAATGAACATTTCAGTATCTGTAAGTGAAATTTGTATTTAGTACACCCTCTTTTGGTCGGTGAAGTCACCATTTTGCAACTATTTGATTGTCCTTCTATTGCCTCGTTTTGTCTTTTGGCTATATCATGTTGCCTCGTTTCATTTACGTCTTTATCAAGTTCATTAATTTAATTTATATCCCAATATTTTTCTATGTTGGGCGCACATGGGTTTGATCAAGTCATGGAATGTGGATTTCATAATCACAGGAACGACGAACACGATTTCCTTGTCTCTGTAAGAATGCAGATTTCATAATCACAGGAACTACAAACACGATTTAACTTAAAGTCATAATTAATATATTGTATGCAAATATTGTACTCTTTATTCAAAGATTAGAAAGTCTACGAATTTGGTACCTACTTTTATCAATATTTTACAGAGTAATGCCACCCAATCAAATGAAATTATGTAAGTATTAAGAATTTCGCCAAAATTTTAAGTAGTTAAATGAATTAACGAAATAAGAACCACTCACTTGTCAAGAAATAATTAAACAAATTAATATTACTTCATTCTTCTAAAAAGTTCTAACCCTCTAATATTTTTCTATTTTACAAGTACAAGTGACATTCTCATGTACACACTACGAAGGCATGCAAGAAAAAATTACGCTTCCAAAAACTTTTCACTTCTCACAGATACTTTCAATTGTAGACGTCTATGCCAAATTTTGATATTTTTCAGTAGCACTGAGTGGAATTTGATACACCCCAGAACTTCTTATCATGTGTCATGCACACACAATAGAAAATCCCTTTTAAATAAAACTTCAGTAGTTGTTCTCCTTCTCCAATAATTTATTATTTGCATTTTTTCTCTTGTTGATTTAAACTTGGAAAAATTGTACAATGTTTCTATGAGAAATCATGCCTTTCGGCCTGAAAACAATGCCTGAAACTACTGGCAATATACATAGTTTGCCTCTAACCTAGGGAATGCAAATGCCCCTCAGACCCAATTAGAATTTAGAAAATTACCTTTTTTTCTGTGCAAAACAATCAAATTTCAAATGTTGGAACTTCAGACTCAAAACCATGCGTAGCCTGGTATAATAGCCGAGGCCCTATACCTCTGTAGGGGTCGCTTTCTCTTTTCACCTTTAAATAAGCAATACATCTCTCAACCTCAGATTTCACTTGCAAATAAAATTCATGAGACTTCTGCCTGTCTCTCAGTTCTTGTTTCCTCCCTGTCAAAAATATCTCATTAAATTTAGGAAGGAAAAATAATTTTTAACACCGTTTTTCATGGACATTCCGAGCTGTAAATATGCATTGAGCATACCTTCCGTTTCCAATGGTTTTCCAAAATAATAGTAGAACCGGCCAGGAACTTTAGGCAAAATCACAGGCATATGCACTGGTTGATTTGCCACCTCACCACCAGAATCACTCCTAGATTTCCAATATATAAGGGATATTATATAATAATGTACATGTATACATGTATAGAAAATGGAAAAGAAGGACAGTAGAGATGTATATATAAGACGTTATATTTCATAATTTGGTAATGGATAAGGAAAAAAAAATAAAAAAAACGAAAAACACACCAAACAAGATACCTCAACTGCGTAGCCTCATTTGTGAGGCTTTCTATTTCAGACCTAAAGGAAGGAATCTTCACCAAGTCATCATAATCAAAAACTACCTGAAAAGACCAATGTGATATGATGTGTTATGGTGAATTCAGGTCCAAGGCGTCCACAGATCATGGGGAAAAAATGAAATTCAAAGATGAACATATTCATGCATTAAGAGAATAAGAGTGTTCTGTTACTTTTAGAGCCGTAGCTAACCTCTAACATCTGAAGAAAATATGGAAAACTCAGTTTCTATATTTAATTAGTACCATTCAATAATTAAAATTACGATGACATATGCTGTCCCGCGAATTGGAAAGCCTTTCCCAACTACTCAGCCCTCTAACACATGTAAATACATACACAAACACGTATAGAGAAAGAGGGAGAGAATTTATTTTTAATTTAATATCAATGTTAAAATTTTCCAATCATGTGCTATCACTTCGTGTAAATAACTTGAGTTGACTATGCTAAGTTGCTAACAACTACATGCAAAGTCAAAATCCTTTAATGATGTGGTAACACTTGGATGACAGTGGAAAAAAAATGCATTTCACTCAGTGAACCAAAATTAAATCATAAAAGTTCACAGAGAAAAGTTTGTAAATATGAGTAGTTTAGTAGAATTATGCTTTCCATAAAAACAATTGGTCACCCTTTGCCTGATACAAGCATTTTCAGGCCATAATAACTTTGTAAAGTAAAAGGATCGGTTCAGAAAAGACCAAAACTTACTTGACCAAGGTCATCTTCTCCAACTGCACCAAAAGGTACAATTTTTGCTCCAAATCTTGCTGCCATCCTGACAAACTCAGATTGTTCAGGCCAGAATAACTTGTATTCTTCACCCTGAAAATTATTACAATGCTGGAGATTTTAAACAAGTCCGGTGTATTTCAAAGCATAAATACAGAGACAGAGACAGATAAAGTGAGCCTAAAAAGTGTTTCCAAACAGGTAATGGATATGAGAATGATACAATATGTATTTGCTTTCATCTTGATCCCGCATTTTTTTAAAACCTGAAAGATACCCCAACATCTTATACGTCTACACTTGTGTTCCACCTCAGAACTCTGCATTTGTCATACAGCATTGGCAAATGAATGCCAAGCATTTGATTAAAAAATCTTACAAGACCATCACGGTAACTCCAATGTACAAAATATCACCTCGCAGTCAACTAGTTCGAGTAATTTTATGATGATAAAAGGAAAGTAATAATTGGAAGCACACATGACTTTTGTCTACGTAGAAATAATATGAAGTATATGGAATATAATTTTAGTAGGAAGTGCATAAATCGTAGCTTAGAAATGGAAATTGGAGACCATATCATACTACAAGCCACAAGTTTAAGTATCTTGGGCCCATCGTACAAAATGACAGAGAAATAGAGAGATGTAAACAGTAGAATTCGAGTAGGATGGATGAAATGGAAGAGCGCTTTTGGTGTTATCTATAAGAGAAAGGCACTACTCAAGCACAAAGGAAAACTTAACCACACAGCTATTGATAGGCCAAAATTTAGGCTATTATATTTCTGTATTAGGAAGTAACTAGGTAGTTATTTTATATTAATTTCGGACTAGGGAGTTATAGGTTATAATGTGACATTTATAATGAATAATGATATATAAGTTGTGTTACAGACTTGTAAAAGGGAATTAAGGTGTTAGATTGTTATTCCGTGTTTTGAAGGAGGAAACTCCTTGTTATGGGTAAAGCTTGTGTGTATTAGGGGGAAACCCTGTGTTTATACTCAAATCTGGCCTAAAAACCAGATTATTTCAATCTTTATTTAGAATTCAATGTGTGCTCATGTCTTGAGTCTAACAGCAACAAGACATGTGACGTCGTATGGAACTAAATGTTGGACGGTAAAATGCTAACAAAAGAATAAACTCAACATGACAAAGACGAGAACGTTACATAAGATGAGGGGCCATAATAGACAAGATAGGATTTGGAATTCAGAGAGAAAGTTGAGGTAGCAACTATCGTAAAAAAAAGGTTAAATTGATCAATAAAAGCCCCACTTTGCGTGAGTAAATCAAGAGGAGAGTAGTCTAATAGCTAGAGGCAAAGGAAGATTGAAAAAAGCAACAAGTCAAACAAATAAAAAGAATCTATAGGTCAATAGTTTTTCTAAACATGGCTTGCTTGTTGTAAAGGGAAAGTAATGATCTTGTTCTCCAGCATATCTACAACCTATGAGTATGACATTTCATGCAATTTCTCTTTTCTCTATTTTTTTTTTCTTAAATGAAATTTAAAATACAAAAATAGTGATATCTGACAATTCATTCAACTCATGAGTTTCACACGCTCTTTCCAAAATGTATAGCCCAGCTGATTGCATTATGTCCAAGATGGTATATACAAGTTAATGACCTTAGAAAGTAGTCAAATGAACAAATTCATGATTCCATGCGAAAGATAAAACTCACTTGTAATAGAAAGAGTTTACTTATCGGGATTTACCTTCCTATGAAGAGCCTCGCGCATCCCTCCAGGATATAATAGGACATGAGACTTAGAAGAAAAAAGCTTGAAGAGGTTAGTTGGTGCTACAGGGACAGCACCCATAACTCTGAATTTGTCAAAAGAAGATAAATCAGGCAATTTTCCATTTTTAGATCTCATAAACATCATGGGATGTGCTACCCCTCGAAGAAGGATATTTCTTTCCAAAAAAATTCGAGAAACCAGAGGAATTTTTTCTAATCCCAGCAGCATGTGGTACCCAACAAACAAAACTGGCCCCTCTGAAGGAATTCCAGCAAGGCCTTTTACAATTGTCCCATCCTCCAATGTTGACAGCATTACAGCACTTGCGATAAGGTTAAACAAACTGGAAGCATTATAAGTGAAAGGTGTCAATATTATAATTAGTTTGATTATACAACAATCAGTTAATCAAAAACGAACAAAGATAAATTGCCAGATATATATAGTCATTGAAACATCAACTTATCAAGCAACTCAACATGGTAAGCAGTAGGCTGAGCTCTCCTTGCAATCTTCTATCTTTATAATATATACTATGAAGTCTCTTGTTATTCTTAATTGATGGCTTATACGATCAAATTAATCCTGTTGTTTTTACCTGTTTGATTCTATTATTTTTTTGGCTTCATCAAGTGTTGGCGGTATAAAATCTGATGCATAGTCATGATACTTGCCACGGCGGTAGTATGAAGTGCCCTTGATGATCGTTACCAGGTCAAAGCTGTCTTCCTGTTAGCAGTGGACAGAGGCACCATATTAGGATTGGTTTGAACTTCCAAGTTCCAACTGATATTTGATATCTTTTTTCTCCTATCAGATGAAAAGGATTGTGATGCATGCCTGAATGCAAACACAAGGACAAACATGCATGCAGAAAAGTAGAAATGGAGAAATTTATACCAGGAATAGGAAATGGCCACTGTCATCAAATTTACGAAGCTGGCATTTAGATTTAGGCAGTAAATTCAGTAGTCTTTCACCTTCGTGTTGACTAGGTAGTAACTGATCATTTCCACTAGAAGGGAAAAGGACACAGTAAGTTTCGCTTCATACACTTGAAAATATGCTGTGTATATGTGATATTAGGTAGGATTAATTTACCATCCACCCTGGGAATTCATTATTCAATTTAAGTAAATGCACAAATTAGATAAATGGAATTGCAGTCAGGAATGGGAAATCCCACTAGGTTCATCATAATAAATCTTCTTTTTAGATAAAAATCAATTACTTTTACCATTTAAGCTTTTATTTATTGGCCAAGTTAACCCATAGAAATTGATCAGAATCTGGTTAATAGATCATGAGTTCTTCAGTTAACAGATTCCCTATATTAAAGCCTATAACATGTACTTCACTTCCAGCAGGAAGTGAAAAGTTAACAAAGTACATAAGAATCCGTATTATGACAGATATAAGATGTACAATGTCTGAGAATGAACCTGCAAAGTATCAAAGTCTGAGCTTTGATAGCATAAAGGCGTGAACGGGCATAAGCAGATGCTGACTTAAGCATCTTTAGTTTCCACACAAGTGTTTCTTTTGGTAATATGTCAGCAAGAACCTGAGAGTTCAATCAACAATAGATTGTCAATATTGAAAGCAAATGGCGGGAAAGCTCAAACTCGAGCTTAAAACGAAGAAGCCAAGGTAAAGAAAATTCAGTCATGTCAATCTACGTTCTTCAAAAGTCCAGCATATTCCACTTTTGGTTACAAGGAAGAAAAGAAAATAAGCTATCCAATTTTCAATTTAGGCTTCTTCTGGAATACGCCCCATGCAATGTCATTACTTCTCATACAAAATGCTTCACTTATTCAAAGCATAAAGAAAAAATCACACACTGCTCTTCCAATCTTTATTTTTTGAACAAAAGGGATAATTCAACCTTACAGGCAGAGATAATGAGAAAGTAGTAAAATCCTTCACTAGCTCTGCAGCTGTACTTTGTAGAGGAAGCCCTTGGACCACATTATCCAACACCATCCTCAGAGATTCACCTGATGTTACAAGAAATGTTGAAGGCATAAATGGAAAAAGGCATCATTTTCTTTGGTAAAAGATAAAGTCAGTATATCGGTCCTTGATCTATGAATGATAAATGATATTTCCCAAAAAATTATTCGGTGTTTAAGGATCTTGAAGTAGAAAACTTAGCATAAGTCCCTCATGACATTGAAGTTAACTACTTGCTGATTTAATATTTTAATTAACTAAAGAACTACGATTCATAAATATTCAGTTAAAAATAAGCAAAAGCATCAAAATATGGGAAAATCTTGTTTCGCTAGTCACCATTTAAATATTATACTATCATGGAAGGAATGCAGAAGGGGAAAAATGACAAAAAGAATCGTAGACAAGATCTAGCAAAGGCATGAAACATTTTTATGGTAAAGGAAGAAAATGAGATAGATCCACAAAAATATCATAAGAAGTAAAACAATGGAGCATAAATGCCATGAAAGATGAATGGAAATAATATGAAATTATATGTAAATGACATGAAATCACTGAACACTTCTCATCAATGGATTCAAAGAGAAGAACATAAGAAAGGAATTATGCTCATGATTTGAAGCATTGAAAACAACCAGAAACCTACAACTGACTAAGCAAAAGTTACTCACTGCTGAGACTGAGCCAACTGTCTGTAATATAAACAACCTACAAATGGACCCTTTCACTAAGTCCCCAGCATCAGGTTATGTGTTTCAAGAGTAGTCCCTTTTCTTAAAGGATTTTTTTATGTGTTTTTCTTAAAGGATTTCATATCTTATATATAGTGCATGTTTAGGAGAACTTTTTTCAGAGGGAATAATAGCTTATTTTTCAAAAGTTCTCTCAAGAAGCTGCAAAAAATAAGATTTATTTTCTTAAAATAAGCTGAACCAAAACACACAAAGTTTCTTTTGGCTTGCACAATGATGCAAAGTATTTCAAGACATAAAAGAGCTCTTAAGGTGGAATTTAGACCCAAACACATCTGCCATGAATCATTAGAAAATAATTCATTAAAAAAGAAAAAAGCACAGCCTTCAGAACAAGATACACAAACCTTCTGTTGATCTGAGAATGTTAGACAGGCCAGGAGAGAGTAGATCAGTCAAAGCTTCCAATAATGGTGTTAGAAGTTGCAAGTTTGACCTGCTGAATGAAGTAGCTGCCAAATTGGGTGGGGAAGGTAAGATAACGTATTTTGTCCATCTTTAATTGATGTGCAGTAACAGAAAATCAACTTGAATATTATATAGGAATTTTCATTCAAAGCTCTAGCTAAGGAACTCATGTTGGCTACAATTATATGTGTGCGTAAACGTGATAGTGTATCTTCTGTACAAAATTAAACTTTAACTTACATTCATGTTTAGAGTAGTCCATCGTGTCTACTGGAGATTCTCTAAAATTAAACTTTAACTTACAGTCTTGTTTATGGTTCTGAATTGTCTTGAACAATAAAATCCAAGTGAGCAAATTTTATCTAGATCACTGAAACTTACCTGGGTTTGCCAAAAGCAGTACAAGATCAATATCAGGGTTAAGTGCTGCAACAGCCAGCGCAAGGCATGCTCCTAAAGATTCTCCAACAAGATATATGGGTCTGTTTGATGAACGTTGATATTCTGACCTAACTGTTCTTTCAACTATTTTCACAAGGTCTACAAGAGGGAAGTATACAGAACAATAAATTATGCTGGAAGACATCACTGAAACACAAAATCAATTTTCTGAAAATGTAAAGAAGAAAAAACATGCGATCCCATTTTCAACACAATAAACATGCTGTTAACCATGTTAAAAAGTAGAGCAAAAACAACAGAATAAACTAATGGTTGGTGATACAGAGTTCAATAACAACAAAGCCTTATCTCACCAGGTGAGTGACAGAGAGTTCAATATGAGCACGAAATAGTATAATGAGGTACAGGGAAAAAAGAGTACCTGTAAATGGTGTTCGATCTGCAACTGGAATATGCAAGCACCATATATCAAAAATCCTTCATTCAAGAAAAAAGAACAAAAGGAGCATTTCTCACATATCAGTTAATAACACAGGAGTAACATCCAGCTAAAAGATACCCTTTGGCTTCAAATTCATCTCATCACCTAAAAAGTGCATTCCTAAAATGACAATTTGACGAGTGCACATAGGCCTTAACATTAAATGAACACTAACCTTCCCAGTTTCTGATGATGTGAAATAAGTCCAAGTCCCACGCCATCAATCCCTGTAAAATTTGGAATGCAAGTCATTCACACAAATTTATGAGTAACCTTGTTAGTTTGAAATCATGAAACGAAGAATAGATAGGCTTCTTATAGTATACATACGAAGTATATCAAATGAGAACACTGAGAAATAAGAACTATAATTATCAACTATTAGATCTTGTCAAGATTAAAAAAAAATACCTGTGTTTTTTTTTTAAGTAGTCATGTAACTACTAAATAACTCAAATTTTAAGTCACATTTTTAAAGTGACCGTTCTCACTTAATACATCGGATATACAGAGAGAGAAAGATTGAATTTTTTTCTCAATCAACTGAGGTAGAGCCTTGGCATACAGTGAGAGAATGAACTGTACAACCATGTACGAAAAATTAATATTTTTTTATTTAAATCTAATTTTGACCATTTATTTTAATTGAATGACTAAAGTAAAAAGGTTACATTTCACATAAAAAAAATCATTTAAAAGATATTAATACTGAAAAGTAATATTAAAATATTGGACCCGATTAACTTAACGATCATTGTTGGAGAACAAATCTCACGTTAGTGAGTTAGAAACAAATAAAAGAGCATATAAATAAGAGAACCATGAATTCAAAGTATCAAAGCAATTTTATATAAACATGCTACTTAATTTGAAAGCTTACTAGCTTAATATCCCAAACTCTACAAAGGATGACACAAATTCTAATACAGTAATAAACTCATAAAGACTTGAAGTGCAAATAAAATAAACCAAGAGAGAAAGACTCAAAAAATGAATGGCCCACAAAAAAAAAAAAAAAAAAAGGTAAGGCCAAAATTAAAAAATAAAATAAAATAAATAAATAAAATGACTCAGTAAATTCAGTAAATTAAGACAATTGCGACCTTTAAATGAAAGACAAGCTACAACTAAATGAAAGTAAAAGTAGTACCCTGTGACACTCAAATTTGAACTACAAGCTTAAGATGAAGATTAGAAACAGTACTAGGAGGTTTACAACAACTCACGCATCCTGTTTAATCAACTGAGCTAGATCCCTTGCGGAATAAGCCTCACATTCGTGGATTGAAAACAAATAACAGAGTATATAAATAAGAGTTATGACTTTTTTTTTGTGAACTAAAGTGTAAAGACTTTAGATTCATAACTCAAAGTTGAGCGCCTACTAATTTATTCTCTCATACTCTTAGACATAAGTTTACTCATAAATGATAGGATTAACTAAGTTTTTAGTTCCTAAACTTTTTTAAAATTCGGTTTTTAGTCCCTAAACTTTAGTTTAACTGGTTAAGGTCCTAAACTTTATACAAATTTTGTTTTTAGTCCCTAAAATTTTTTAAAAATTGGTTTTTAGTCCCTAAATTTTTTAAAAATTCGGTTTTTAGTCCCTGAAATCTCATTCAGGGACTAAACACTGAATTTTTAAAAAGTTTAGGGATTAAAAACCAAATTATTAAAAAGTTTAGGAACTTTGACCAATCAAAATTTTGTTCAGGGATTAAAAACTGAATTTTTAAAAAATTTAAAGAACTTGACCAGTCAAACTAAAGTTTAGGGACTAAAAAATGAATTTTGAAAAAGTTTAGGGACTAAAAACTGAATTAACCCTAAATTCTAATATGATGTCAAAGCTTATATTTGAAGCCCAAACAAAGTTTTTTTTTTTTATAATGACAACAATGAGAATCAAATTTAAGACTTCATGCATACTATTTAAATTCTTCTACCACTAAGCTAATCCTAGTGGATTGCGCAAACAAAGAGATAGAAATAGAGATACTAGCCAGAAAATTGAAAGGCTACAGAAAGAAAGAAAAAAAAAGGACTAATTAAATGAAAAAGGACCTGTGACCTAAAATTCAAGAAGAAGAAAACAAGCCTAGATAATAAATGAAAGTAAGACTTTTAATTTCTAAGAGCTAAACATGAAGTAGAAGCTTAGACTGAAAATTGAAAATAAGTTACTATTGACTATTTTTTTTTTTTTTTACTGGAGTTACTATTGACTAATTAGACTTGAGGGAGACTGAAAAAATTTATATTAGTTTTTATAATTTTATTTTTAACTTGAATATGGCAAATGTTTGTGTTTTTGTAATATTTTTAAATTTAAAATAGATAATTAGATTATTTTTTTGAAAAAATAACTAAAACTTAAAAAAATAGCTTCATAGTTTTTTCATAAATTAGTAACTGCAATTTATAAAAAAATTACATCATTATATTATTTATTACATAAACTAACCCAAACTTTTTATATTATGCAAATTCATTTTCAACTTTTTCTCTTTGACAGGGAACAATGTAAAACAAAGTTGAATAATTTAAGGATCAAATTATTTATATAATATAGATAAATGAGAAATGTAAGATAAATTTCAAATGACATTGTTACACTTATTATTTCAAACAAAATTATAAATACTATGCACCAAAGAAATAATGCTACAGCAGTAAATTTTATAATTATAGACAACATAAGTCTTTCAAAAAAAAAAAAAGAAGAATAAGACAAACTATTGGGGCAAGCAAAAAGATATGGATGTCACGTATAGCCGTATAGGAGGTATACGCAGGCAGCAGTTCACAATAAAAATAAATAAATAAATAAACGCAGGCAGCAGGAATAACATTTTCATTTTAACAAGTATCTTTCATCCTAATGTCAAGGGGCCCTCACTTCGGTCCACGTCATGAAATTTAGGTCTTAGCATAAATACATAATGTCATTTTAGTGAGACAAAAGTAGCTAAAGACTAAAGAGTACTCATTTTATACACTTTAACAGAGTAAACACTTGATGAATATTTTTTTATTTTTCTTTATCTCTCTTTTCATGTCATATTGACAAAGTCACAAGGAGTATTTATCTCTCGTTAAAAAAAAAATTGTTACTAACACTCCTCTGCGCTTTATTATCTTATAAAAGATAAAAGAATTAATCATGTGAGCGAAGACTCACTAGTATTTTATTATTTTTTTAATATATGTTAAGTTGGTGTAGCATATAACTTAATCAATTCTGCTATAACAATTATGATAGAAATTAAATTATTTTACAATATAAAATCGGTGTTTATAAGTTCATTTACATTGAGCAAAAGAACACATATAATTTTTTTCTGAGAGAGATATATCTAAACTGTATTTGAGATTATTAGATATTATATGTGTGCGTAAACGTGATAGTGTATCTTCTGTACAAAATTAAATTGAATTTAATAATGAAAAGTTGACGACATTTTATGTATATTACTATCAGCTAAGTCTAATTAAAGTGTTTGTCTTTACTGATTAAAAAAAAAAGTGTTTGTCTTTACTCAATATCATAACCTTTAACATATTTAGGCCTTTCGAAAATTAATTTTTTTTGTCCCATCTTTTGAAGTCTTGGTCGCGTTACCTTGATCGTATATGAACCAGTGGAATAGCAGCCACTCTCACTTAAAGTAAAAACGTATATCACTAATTGAAAGTGGCTATGTTGTCCTTACACAATCTTTATAGAAATTCTTTTTTAATGGAAAGTGGCTTTTGATCGTATATCACTAATTGCATTGTGTCCCTTTATTTAAAGCAATAATTAGTAAATGTTATACTTAGACCCGAAACAATATAAAATTTTTTATTATCACAAAAAATACTATTTAAAATGCTACTAAAAATTTTTAATATAAGATAAACATGTAAGCATTAATAATTATTTCACATTTTTTATCTTCTTTACATTTTTTTTTTCTTAAACAGAAATGTTAAAGACATTAGTCTTTTTATTTGGGTATTTCATATCATTTTTTTAACTATTCAATAATTTTAAATATTAAGTTTCCCTCATTGTCTATATAATATTTTTCTACCAATGTCTGCACAAGTAGCTTGATGCCTGTTACTGAAAAAATAATAATAACTTGCTAAAAGAATTATTAAATAAAATAAATTAATGTCCTTGTTAAAATTAAGTTAAATTACATTTCTTTAACCTAATAGATATTTAAATCATATTCTCAATTTTAAAAATTGAAAGTTTAATTTTCATGTATGTAAATATTTGTTTATTGTCAGCAAAAAAAAATGTTAATATAACTTTTAAGGTGATTATTATGAAAGTTAATAAACATGTCATACATGACACTCAACAATTAGATAACATTGTAAAAACTTTTTAAATTAAATTCAAAAGTTATACTTCTTTTTCCTAAGATAAATAAATTACACTTCAATTTTTTGTGTTATTAGGAATAAATATATAAATTTTAAAATACACAAAAAATAAAATAAAAATAATTTAAAATGTTAATATATCATCCACAAATTATAGTTTAACGTATATTGGTAACCATATTCATAAGAATAAATAAATTATTCGTCTAATTTATCAATTATTAATAAAAATATCATAAAATCTCTAAAGATGACTAGTGTGATAAATTTATAAATAAAATTACGCGCATACACAATAAATTTGGTTTACTTTTAATTGAATTGCATTGCTTTCAAAATTGAAACTATAAACAAATCTAGTATGATATTTTAAAATTTTTAATTTATTTGATTTTAATTTTCAAATCAAGTTTTACAATTTGCATTAAATTAATCAATTTATGAAAAATCTTAATTTAGAGCATTATTCTTATACCTTATTTTTCTTAAAAAGAAAAAAAAAATGTATGCAGCAAAAAAAAAAAACATTTGATAAAATCCGACTATAACTTATAATGATTCAAGTAATATGTGGGGTTTACATTTTAGGGTTTAACAAAAATTTATAATTTGTTTGTAATTGATAATCTCTTATTTTGTTAATTTTTTTACGATTATCTTTGCCAAATGGGGGTTTATTTGCCAATTTTTCATTTTTAATTAATGTGGACTAGTTAAAACTGATCTGACCATAAATACAATTTTAACATTTATCTATAAGAAAAATGTAACAATTATAATAGCAGTTTAGATAAATTTGAAGTATTTTTACAATATATGTATACAGAAAAAATAATATTTCTTCTGTCCCATAGTATTTGTCTCTTAAAGTAATATATATTTCTTAAAAGACTATTAATATATTAACTACTATGATAAAATAGTCTTTTTTAACAAAAATATTCTTATTGAATGAGTTGTATTAAAATTATAATTAAATTAATTAATATTTAAGTGAGATAATAAATAAAATTGTTGTCAAAAAGAATAATTAATATTTTAATATAACAAATATTCTGATAAAAATAAACAATTTTAAAGTAATAAATAATTTAAAATAAAAAATAAACATAATTATACACCGCATTCGATTTTCAAATAACGAAATTCTAACCATGCTTAAGGTTCACTGGTTGTGAGTTGTGACAAGACCAAAGTGCGGTAGATTTGTTGAATAAATAACACATGAAGTGTAAAGTGACTTTTATTATCTATCATCTAATTACAAAGTGTTATATATCAAGCAAGTTTATTAACTTTTATATATTTTGAAAATTTTAATTAAATTAATTTTTTAATTAGATAAATTGATAGTACACAGTTTTTTATAATCACAATATATATTTATTAAGAGTTTAATTTTTATACAATAATATATCAATTAATTAAATATTATTATTATTATTATTAATAATAAATTTACTATATTATAAAAATATTTTATACTTTTTTTTATTCATAAAAATATTTTATACTGATAGTATATAAAATATTTACTCGTTTATTAAACTCTAAATTATTTAACTTCTGAAAATTAAATATAGATTTAAGACATATACAACAAACGCGGCCACGGTCGCATACTCGCCTGACAAAATGAGTTATTTAACCATCTGTTTAGTATGAAAGAAATAGAAGAGAAGAAAGAGAAAAATTATCTTTTTTATGTGAAATTTATATTTTTTTACACTTTACTTTAATTTAAATATATTTTTCTTATTTTTATTCTCGGCATTTTCATCTTTAAAATCAAAGAGAGCCTAAAAGTAAACGACGAAAATAAAACTGGAGCGCAACCATAAAGGAGTGGAGAGAAAGGAAAAAAAAAGTAAATCACACGCACAGAAATAAAAAGAAAAAGGAAATAATAAATATTATAAAGAAAAAAAAATACTGACTGACCCGGCAAAAAGAGCAGAAGAGGAGAATTGTCCAATCGCGAAGCGCACTCCAACGGCGAAAACCACCGTGGCGGTCCACCGTCCGGTTCGATCAACTCCTTCGATTGCTCCAAATATTCCTTCCAACCGTTCATGCCTTGCTTCTCCTTCTCCTTCTCCTCCTTCTCTTTCTTCTCTTCCCAACGCTTCTCTTTCTCCACGGCACCGTTTTCTTCTCCGCGCTTCACCTCCGCCGTCACCGGAACCCGGTCCACCGACACGGCGAGGCGCGGAGCCGTACTCGAGATCCGGTTGGAGCTCGGTTTTCCTGCAGGCGACGGCGGCTCGCGGCGGAAGAGCGCGGCGGAGAAAAGACAGGCTCCAGCGGCCGCCATGGCAGCGGGAGATTCGAACGTGAATAGCGTTTGAGGAAGTTACGAAGGAAAAAAGGCGAATCAGAAATGATTATCGTTTGGGGAAATGTTTGAATGAGGACTCAATGATTGACAAATTGAAAATCTGAATCTGAAAGTGGAAATACACATTAGCACACACTTGTTTGAATATATAGTAAAATATAATTATAATAATAATAATAATAATTTTTAAAAGTAAGTATACTATTATAGTAGTATTACGTAACTGTAGGAAAATTAGACATGAGCAAGAGCAACGATTCTTACATGAGTGGAGGAAGAGTCTTCGGGATGTGTTTGTCCGGTGTCTCTGTTGCGTATTTGTGCGTGACCGTTTATTTGTTTTTTCACACACAAAAATTAATTTTCTCTAAATGTATTTTTTGTGTGTTTGGAGGATCCGTACAGGGATGGCAAAAAAATCCATTTCCGTGGATAAAATTCGTCACGGATAGGAGATGGATAGTATAAACTGATACCCGCATGTAACGGGTACGAGTTTTTTATTTACCCGCTCATTAACGGACGGGTACGGGTATCATACTATCCGTGCCAGCGGATACCCGTTACTCGTAAAATTACTAAATTACCCATATATATATATATATATATATATATATATATATATATATATATATAATTTAAAATCACTAGTTTTTGCTCTTGATACTAATAAATATTATGTCTAGAGATTCAAAATCATATTATAAGATTCTTATTTCTTTGATTTTTTTTAATTAAAGACATGTAATTTTCACATGAAAATTCAATTAACTACACATTTGATTCTTTATTCTTCTTGTAGTAAATAATATGATTTTATTTTCAAATTTTATTGCACATAAAATATCTATTTCTTAGTATTTCTTCTAAAAAAATCACCTTTTTTTTTTAAAAAAATATATTTTTTTTAATATGAAATATCCATGGGTATCCACGGATACCCGCGGATATAAGAAAAACCCGCGGATTTTTTTCAAACGGATATCCGGCAGGTAACGGGGTGAATTTTTCTCGGCGGGTCGGGTAGCGGGTAACCACTATCCGTGCCCGACCCAACCCGTTGCCATCCCTAGATCCGCATCCGTGATTCAGGTTTGATTAAATTTTTATCAAAATGAACTAAAAACAACTAAAAATTGCTTCTTATTCACGTTTAAGTTGTGTGAATGGAAACTCAAACATGTTATTTGTTTTTAATTTAATGTTTTAGGGGTATTAATTTCAAATCAATACATAAAAAATTATTAAAAATCACAATGAAATTACATTAGAAATTGAGTAAGTGTATCCTTAGATTAAAGTTAGAAACCTTCAAAAGTATGTTTATTGTAGAAGTAATATTTTTTTTTTGGTTTGGTGTATTGAAATTTATTATTATACATTTAAATTTACAAAATTATTTTTCAAAATTTAATCTAACCATAGCCTAAATAGTTTACAAACTCAGTTCAGTGTAAATTTTTACATTTTCATCTAAATACAAAATATATGTTAAGTTTATTAATTTTTATAATAAGTATCATAAAAGTCATATTTATTATAATTGTTAATTAGTTGACTATGTAAATATTTTAATACTAATAGTATATAGAAATTATATTCTTAAAACTTATAGTTAGGGATACATTAATAATATTTTTATATTTTTAATTCTTTAATGAGTATTATAAAAGTATTTTTCTTTTTTAATGTTTCGTACATCTTATATTATATGTTATTTTAGGTGTTTTATTTTTTCATAGAGCATTTGTTATTTAAAAAATAAGAAATATTGCATTTTTTTTCTTAATTGCATATTTTACCATTGAACTTTTGCAATTGTATTAATTTTATCATTGGAGTTTTTTCTTTTTTTGCAAATTTTATCATCATACTATTCAGTTTTCTCAAATTTTACCACTCCATTAAGTTTTTGTCAAATGTTAAACAGAAAGATAGTAAAATTTGAGAAAATTGAATAATACGATGGTAAAATTCATGAAAAAAAAAACAAACTTTGATAGTGATATTCGCAAAATTACAGAAGTTCAATACTAAAATGTGCAATTAAGCCTTAATTGAAATTTTATTTTTTTAAAAACTAAAATATTTTAATTTTTTTAATTTCACAAATTTTATCATCATACTATTCAATTTTATCGAATTTTACCATCACTTCGTTTGACATTTGATGGAGACTTAACGAAGTGATAAAATTCAATAAAATTGGATAGTACGATGTTAAAATTCATGAAAACCAAACTTCGATGGTAAAATTCGCAAAATCATAAAAATTTGATGGTAAAATGTGCAATTAAGATTTTTTTCAATAATATATTTGTTTATTGATATTTTACTCAAATACTTAAATAGATTTGACTCTACATTCAAACTCTTTTAATAAGGATTTTTTTGTTGTTAAAAAGATAATTTTATTAATGTATTGTGCAATTAATATCTTTCTAAAAAAATATACATTACTTTAAAAGGCATACAATTTCAATACCAAAAAAAAAAGACATATAATTTAAAAAGAAAGAAGTATTTATAATAAAAAAAGAAATAAGTATTTTTGTGAAGCTATATATACAATGCACATATCAAATAGTATTTCTTATTATTTTTTAGTTTGCGTTAAAAAAATTCTTAGTTCAAAAACTAATAATAATTTTATTCAAATTACAGAAATCATCAAATAAATTTTAATTTTTTATTAAAAAAATTATGCAAACAATTAGGAAGCAATCTTAATGAATTAATATGCTTAATTAAGAAACTTAATCATTAATTGAATATGTTAAATTTTGTTGATATATTTAAGATATGTTTGGCCCAACTTTTTTTCTATTTAAAAGTTATTTTAAGTTAAAAGTTAGAAATAAGAGTTTAAATAAAAGCAGAAGTTGTTATTTTTTATTTATTTTCATCTTAAAGCTCCTTTTAAATTAAAAATTGTTTGGTAAAAAAAATTATAAACTTTAGTTTTATGTAAAATTAGTTATCTCGTACAATAAAAAATATTTTTATAAAATTAATTCAATTTAAATAGAATTTTTTAATATTAATAAAAATAAATAAAAATATTAAAACATAAACTTTTAAGACAACAATTTTTAATACATTAAAAATTATTTTAGTTGATAAAGTTTTATTTTAATGATAATTTTTAATATATATAATATTATACTTATAGAAGAAAAATTAATAATTATAATACTCAAAACATAGCAACATTGAATACAATACTTTTTATACTGAATATATTCATTAGTGAATAATACTTATAATACTGAATATTATTATAATATTCATACTGAAAGGAGTATAATAAAAATATTAAATATATTATAATATTATAAGTACTAAATTAGTATATTAGTATTCATTAGTATATTAATAATATGTTTATATTTAAATATATTTAATATTTAATATTAAATATTAATTAGCATATTAAAAAATTAGAAGTTTTGGTCAAATTTCATTCTTTTAAATTAAAATTTTCTTTTAAGCTAAAAACTATTTGGTAAAAAAATTTAAAATTTTAGTTTTATTTAAAATTAATTATCTCATCAAATAAAAAGGTATATTTATAAAAGAAAAAAGAAATGTGTAAAAAATTCATGTAATTTACATTAAATTATTTTAATATATAATAAAAATACTAAAATATAAATATTTAAAACTTTTAATTTTCAAAAATGTCAAAAGTTGTTTTATTTAATAATAATTTACAGATATTATATACTTCAGTCAATGAACAAAATAAGACAAAATTTATATTTATATAGTAATAATATGATAGGATTCGAACGGAGGATGTTGAAAAAAAAAAAAAAAAGGCTCCACATAAGTATGAAATAAGCTACTTTGGTTAGCTTTTCAATAAGCTCTTTTCTTTTAGTTTTTCTTTTTTTTTTATGGCTTTAGTTTTTCTTCTTGAAAAATAAGTCACTTGTGTTTTTTAAGAGCTTTTTTAACAAAGTATTTGACCTAGTTTTTAATATAAGGAGAAAAAAAAGCTAAAAAAAATTAAGTCAAACACTGCCTTAGTATTATTTTATTAAATTACCTTAGATAGTTATATTTTTCAACAATTATATATTAAATGTTTGTAATGGGTTATATATATTTTTAAATATTAAAAGAAGAATTATTTAATTACGCATTTATTCATTTTGTTTTCATAACAAAATTTAATACAAATTTTTAAAATAAATAATTATAATTTAACAGTTAAATTGAAAAGAAAAAAGTTATACTGTATAAAAAAATTATCGTGTGGCATGTCAACTTACCTATGTCAATGAACTTACCACTTAGAGCATCTACAATACATAATTGTTTAAATAGGTTGTTTATCTTAAATTTGTGTAAAAACTTTACACAAAAAATTTACTTCAATGTTAAAGTTGTTAGAGTGGATACTTAACTTGATTTACATTAAATTTAGTGATGGAAAAATGATTAATTTATTGATAAAAATAAATTAAGCAACGATTGCTTATTTAAATAACTCACTTAAATATCGCACTGTAAAGTCATAAACTCCAATAAAAAAAATTGTTAAGCAACTCATTTAAGTATTCGCGACAAAGATGCTCTTACCGGTGTCAATACCTAAAATCAATTATTAAATGTTTATTAATTTTTATTTTTATTCAATGAACTTTTAAGCATTTATTGTGAACTCACAACGATTAAATTTTTTTACATTCAACTTATTAATATTTTAATTAGGATAGTACTCCCTCCATTCCTAAACTTTTGATGTTTTAGCTTCTTATTTTTGTTTCTAAACTCTTGATGTTTTACACATTTTAATGCTCATTAATTTTATTTTTTTCACATTTACCCCTATTTAACATGATCTAGATTTTTACAACTTCTTCTCTCATAGATATTAAATGAGGGTATTTTAGACTAAACGTATTGTTTGTATGTAATATTAAATATTTCTTAAGCTACGTGCATTAATCTTAAACATCAAGAGTTTAGAAACGGAAGAAATATGTTTTAGAGTCAAGTTTTGAAAGAAATGTAAAAGAAATCATTTAATGCATTTCATCAATTTTGTTACTTTGATAAGATAAAAATCATTTAATAAACATTTAATAGACATTTAATGTCTAAGTGAACATTTAATTGGAGTATATAAAAATCATTTAATAGACATTTAATGTCTAAGTGAACATTTAATGCATTTCACCAATTTTATTACTTTGATAAGATAAAACATGTAGCTTATCTTTCCTCATATTTTTGTTATGAATAATGGACAACTTTATTTTTGCATAGATAAATACTCCCTCCGGACTGAAATATAAGAAAAAAAAATTGAATCACACCCTTTAAGAAAGTTAGTTAGCATCATTTAAGTTTGATAGTCTCAATAAAAAGATTAACTCATTTTCTAAAATACCCCTTACATTTAATTGCATAGGACAAAAAAAGAGAAGGTGATTGGATATAAAACTATAATTAAATGAAGGGTATTTTGAAGATTGTATCATTAAATAGGAGAGAGTTAGTTAAAATTTATTTATATTTTAGTCTAATACATATGCAATTTTTTTTACTTATATTTCAGTCCGGAGGAAGTAATACCTAGTTTTGCCATGTAAAACAAGTAGTCACACCTTTTGAAACATAATGGTCTTCCTTTGATTTTTGCGAGACTTTCTTAATATTCTTTATGTTATTCCTCAGCCTAAAAAGTAAAAGTTGGACCAAACACTTTTTATATAAAATTTCTTAAATTATAAGTAACTTAATTTTAAGACTAAAAGATGAAAATAAGTAGCTTAATAAAAAGCTACTTGGAGTAGCTTGTATATAACTTGTGTGGAGCTTTCTAACAATAACCTACCTTCGAATCCCATGCACCCGTCTTTCATAATGTATTTCCTTTTCGAAAATAAATTCAGTTCCTCCTTTCTTATATGAGCGTGTCCTTATTAAGGGGTATAGTTCAATTAATTGAGCAAGTGTGCATAAATTATTATAAATCTACAGTACCGTGTTTGATTCCTATGGATAAAAAATATATATATGAGCGTGCCCCTGCAGCTTTTTTGTACAATATTGGTGCTAACTTTTTTTATTCTTTCTATAATGTTGAAATGCTTAACAATATTTTTTTGTTGTTGAGAAAGTTTCCATAATAATTATATATAGTGTTGTATTTTTCATTTGCAAATTATCAATGAAATAAAATTTTATTAATTAAAGTAATTTTAGTTTTTTTTTTAATTTTTTTAAATATGTATTTTAATATTTTAATTTACTTTTATTATCATTAAAATAATTTAATGTGAATTAAATTAATTTAACATAATATTTTTTGTTTTATAAATATACTGTGATAATTAGGATTAAATAAACTATTTTTTTAAAAAAATTACCATACAACTTTTAACTTAAAAGGAGCTTTTAAGTTAGAAAAAAAAAAAAACTTCCAAACAACTTTTACTTTTTTTAAGCTCTTATTTTTTGCTTTAGCTTAAAAGTAACTTTTAAGTAAAAAAAAAAGCTGGGCCAAACATACCCTAAAAATGCATATTGTTTCTTGAGTTTGTAAGACTAAATTATTTGTTTATATCATGAAAATCGCTTATCATCTTAAAACTCTTTATAAGACTTAATTTATGTGTTTAATTAAAACGCTTAGAGGTTGTTAAACTTCCTTTGCCTTAATAGTTTCTTATTTCGACATATCAAACAACAATAATATACAACGCTTTTCAATCTTTTCCTCCTCCCTTTTATGATCACATTGACTTCGGTACACTTTGGCATCATTTGGTAATCTTCGGATTGTAGCTTTTTTGGTACATATTTGGATTGTAGTTGATACGTAGACTAAATTTTCAATTTTCAAAATTGAGTTAATAGTAAGTAATTATATATTATTTTTGTTTATCCTTTTTGCTAAATTATTGATGCTAAAATTAAAAAGATTACCCAACACACACAAAGGGGTTGATAAGATTTATTGTGTCTTTTGATCCTGTTTCATACACACATACACAATGTATCAAGTAGAAACTCCTTTGATTATTGTAAGAAATAATAAATATAGTCATTAAATCATATTTAAATGGTGAAGATTTAAAAACAAATATACAAGACTTTTTTAATTAGTCATGTAACAACAAACTACTTTTAATCCAAACCATCCATGTATGGTTGTATGACTTACACTTATAATCTTTTTTCATTCTTAGAATGATAACTTTTTTTTTAATATATATATATATAGCCATGTAGATAAAATTTTATATGGTTTAGGCATTTATATAATTAAACACTAGATATTTCCATCTATTTTAAATAGTGCAGTATACATTAAAACAATTGATCTATAAATAAAAATTACAAGGGATTAAAATTAATTAAAAAACTAAAATCACAATTACTCCAAAATGTTTTTTATGTCAATAAAATAAAACTAAACAAATATAAATATCATTTAAACATATCTATTTATGTCATTTTACTTTTATTAGCTACTTCATTATATAATTTTATTAAATACTTATAGTTAAATAAACTAGCTTAACAGGTTTCAACTTTCAGTTATCAATTTTTAATTATCAACTAGTTTTTCAATTATTTTTGTCGAACATAATTTTTTTTCTTTTGTATTGAAAGAGAGACACACACTCCTTTGAGACTGTTGAATTTTATAATTTAGAACGAAAAAAAAAAAAGAAAAGAAAATAGAATTAGCTCTTTGCTCGATTCTCCTTAATGCCTAAATAATTATGTGTTAGCTCACACTAGTCCATGCCTCTCATTTTTGTTAGGACAGGTATATCTTCGGGCCATTTGTCTCGGTTTCCAAGATTGAGCCTCAACATCCAAATATAAGCCCAACTCTAGAATAAGCGTCCATACACGACCGATGATAATAACATCAAAACTGCTGGCAACGGCTTATTCATCGTATCATATGTTCTTCTTTGTTTGGTACAGTGACTTTTCTATCATTATTTTACAGTGCTTTCGATGGTTAATGTTTTGTGTAGTTACGTGAAAATAACTAGCACTTAGATTACATATGAATCATTAATCTTTCTTCAACTATTTGGAAGAAAACAAAAGAAAAATAGTGTCAGACTTAGAACTAATTTGTAATTTAACCAAAAGAAAATGAGTTTTGTGGTTTGTTTATCAAAAGTTGTTTTCAAAGCACTCCATTTGAAAGTTTTCATGTCACGTTCTTATGTAAGAAAACCACATAACTCTGATCACACACACTCATATTCAGAATATAATTATTCCTAATATCACAAAAGTGGAAATTACGGATTTATTCGAGTATTCTCTCACGATAGTGGTGTTATTAATAGGTCTTTCTTCTCCACCATTCCAACTTAATTTAGTCTCTAGCTCAATCCAAATAATTAATATTAATTAGTAGGTATTTCTTCTCCACTATTCCAACTTAATTTTGGCTCTTGTGGAATGGTGGAGTATTCTTTGTTTGGTTAGACGAATTAAGTGAATAAAAATGAGAAAAATACGTTTAAAAAAGGATATTAAGTCTATTTACTGTTTTGTTTGGATGCAGCTTTGAGGATTGCTGTTCCGTATGGTTTTTATACTTGCCATTTGCCCGCTAGTGACGGTGCCACTGTGCAAGTAAACCGAAAGGTGATTGAGACGACCCTCAATTTTCTACAATTTTATACGACTCCTTCATCTCATTATTATTATTATTATTATTATTATTATTATTATTATTAATTCAAATGACAAATAATAGTAATTAAGATAAATTTGGATCAATTTCTCCGTAAAGACTTAATAAGAAGAAAAAATTAAATAAATTTTTTATAAGTTAAAATTAGCTCATACTTAAGTTATTTTGTAGAAGTCTTCTAATATTAACTTTTCATTTTTAATTTATGCATAAACTAAATTTAACTTATAAAAAAACTTATTTCATTTTTTATTTATTTTATTCTCCTATAAATGTTTATAGGAAAAGTTATCAGAAATCTGATATAAGATGCAAGTGACTCTAACTTGACGAGGTCAAATATCATAGAATTTAGAAAACAAGAAAGGATTTCCATAAAAGAAACTCATTGTGTATTTGATTTGATAAAAGATACAATGACAGTGTGCAAATACTCTATTTATAGAACTTATTTCTAATGAGCTAATGCTACTCTTAACAAAAGTTTATCCAAACAGGCCTTTAATGTCATGATATCAGGCTGTTTAATTTTGCTTCTTTCTTTCTTTTAACCTAAACATATACAAAGTCAAAGAAGAACATGATTTTTTTTTATACGTGGGAATCAAAGACAAGAATTAGGCTTTACAACAACTCAAGCACCCTGCTCAACCAACAGAGCTAAACTCCTTTGTAGAAGAATATGAATATATGATCAGTTTATTCAACCCAATTTTTTTTTATTCTATTCAAAACACAATTATTGTTTAACCAGCAACATCTACCTGCATTGAAAAATAAAAAAACACAATTCAATTCAAATGCAATCTCCTTGCAAGCAAGAAGTATTGAAAACTGATAATTTTATTTCATTATTCTTAAAGAATCTGGCATATCATAGAAACATGAAATCAAAATAATTCGTGCCTTTTAAATTGCAACTTCGGTTGCTCCTCTAAGTTCCAGGGACCTCCCAGTGCTGGTCTTTCCTCAGAGCCAGAGAATACCAATGTTTTTTTATTTTAGATTTAAGTGTCCAGATTGAAAAGCCTTTGGACTTTCGATGGTTTCTATATTCTCTCATAAGGAGATATCACTTTCTAGGTGAGTATCTCTGAGAGGGGATGACAGAAATTAGTAGTTGGTAACTTGAAAGGAAATCAATGAAATTTCACAATTGGCTAATGCTTCAGACTGAGAAATTAGAAGTTGGTAACTTGAAAGGAAATCAGAGAAAAGTATGATTGGGATATGTTATTGTAGCTAATAGGCTGATATGGAACATGATGAAAAGAAATCTACAACAGTGTTTAAAATTGAATTTTGGCCCATTGGCATCCAACAAGCTACCTTGCAAAACTTTTGAAGAAATGTAAGGGAAATACAAAACAAGGAATATTTAGTTTACATCTAAATGCAGTTCCAGAAATTACTAGGTGTTCAATTGACCCAAGAAAGGCTAGCTAGGATAGTATAACTTGTCAAGTCTGTGATTATCCCATTTCCCTGTATCTTTTGCTGCTCCTCTATGTTGATGAATATACAGATAACATCCTAGTGACCAAAAGGGGGGATGTGAAATGACTTTCTGGAAGAGACCACCCTTTATAGAAATTAAAGTTATCAAGGAAAACATTGCAACTGATAGTGTTGGGTGATGTCACCTTTCTTTTTCTCTTTCTATTCTTTCCTTATGAATAGAACAAGTCAACCCACACATTTTGTCAACAATATAAAATGCTACATCTACCTGCATTGAAAAAATAAAAAACACAATTTAATTCAAATGCAATCTCCATGCTGGGCAGAGTTATTGAAAAACTGAAAAGTTTATTTCACAAGTCTTTAAACATCTGGCATAGCATATTATTTATACAGAACCAGAGAATCTCAATGTTTTAAGATTTAACTGTCCAGAATTATAAGTCTTGGGACTATGGATAAATAATTATTATTTCAAAAGTTGATACCAATTTTTAACTGAGTATCTCTGAAAAGGGATGACAGATGTTGGTAGTTGGCAACTTCGAAGGAAACCAGTGAAATTTCAATCTCATCAACAAATGCTGCAGAACAAACTAGAAGTTATTAACTTCAAAGGAACTCATCAAAGAAAAGTATGATTGGGGCTATGTTATTGTAGCTAGCTAGTAGGTTGGTGAAACATATATAATGAAAAGAAATCAAAATTTTAAAATTGAAAGAAATCCAAAATAGTTTTAAAAAAGTAGTAGTAGTTAAAATCACATAAGTAATATAAATTTGATGAAACAAAATAAGACAAAAAAAATTACTCACCTCTTAATTTGAAAGAGGCAACATGACTATGTCAAAATAAAAATATTAAACATTCCATTTGAAAACAAGTACCCAATTATCCAAATAACAAATTTAATTAACAATTACTCCAAAGGAGAATGAATTCTTTTTTTTTTTTTTTTTATGCATCTGAAAGTAAAGAAAGATAAAAGAGGACTAACAGTGCAAACACAGTTCCTAGGACATCTGCTATGAGCTTATGTTTTAGCAAAGAAGGACATGATTCGAACACATACAGCTGATAATTCTGACTTGCTCCTTTCTTTGCGAGTCAATCCGCAACATGGTTACCTTCCCTGAATGTATGTTGGAAACTGAACTTGGTTAGCTTGCGTCTGGTGACATTCTTTGAAACTATAAACCTTGAGTTTTGGAGGTTTATCTCAAGGCCAGAGGCTTGACAAAAAGAATCCAACACTTTACGTACAATCCGGGCCTGAGAGGTTTTAGCTGCCGAGAAAAGGAGACAGTCATCTGCAAAAAATAAATGGGAGACTCCAGGGCCATTCTTTACAACTTTCACAGGTAACCAAGACTTTTGTTGAACTACCTATTGGATTAAGGAAAGATAACTTTTCCATACAAAGAACAAACAGGTAAGGGGGTAAAGGGTCCCCTTGTCGCTGGCCTTATAGGAACTGAAATCATCAAGAACCTCAATATTCCATCTCAGTGCTAACTTTGTAGAAGTAATGCAACTCATAATAAGAGCAATAGTGGCAGAATGAAATGCGGGGAAAAGGGGGAGACATAAAAGGGTAAAATAAATGCTCATTCAAAAATGAACAAGTATAAAAAAGATGTAACAGAAAAAAAAAATATATAAATTCTGTAATATAGAATAGAGAAATAAGAGAATTGTAAAACTGAAACACGTGTAAAAGAAAGACATAAATAGATAAAGATCTCATCATCTTATTAATTACTTAATGATTTTGGAGGAAGCCAATAAAAGTGAAGATTCCCTTATAGTTGTTTTTTACTTGTGAAGTATAAAAAAAAGAAGGAAAATACGCTATAGTAAACCTAAGGTTCTGTAAATACTCACCAAAAAATTTTCTACAAGTCTTTTAATTTATTGAGACATTAATGACGTGTACATAACTGTTATTTGATTACCTAATTTATTTGTTAAAATATAATTAAGATATTAATTGACATGATGTTTTTATATAAATTTTCCTAAGGTAACACTTACAACTACTTTTACATATATAAAGATTGAGAGATATTTTTCTTCTTATAAATGTGAAAGGAAAAAAGAAACAATTATTTGCTTAAAACTGTCAATGGGACTATTTTTTTTTTTTTTTTCTATACGTATAATGGTAAAAACAGTGTTTGAACTTGAGACCGGTACAAACTACCCGTACCCTAGGCCTGCACTAGACCTAATGAATTATATCAACTTGGTCCAGTACAGGTCCAGTACATTTCATAGATAGGAGACACTTGAAAGTTGCTTTAGATGGGATCTTGAGATCAGGAATAAAAGAGTGTTATTAGGAATAAACATGGGTAGCCACTGGCTTCTACAGCAATTTAGTAATCAATGGAAAATATGTAGTGGACTGGTTGGACTATGAACAAGTTACGTTACGTATCCAATTTGACCAAAGTCTAATTACAGTTTAATCATAAATTTGACAGATTGAACCTAACAAATATTGATCCAGAGGTCCTGTTGTTTCAGTCTTTGTTCCGATTTTCAAAACATAGCAGTGAGTGGAGAGAGTGTTGGGCGATGTCACTTCCTCTTCCTTTTTTTCTGTTTTTCTTTTTTCCTAAAAGAACCCAAATCTTTGAAACTAGTAAAGCCCTCACATGTTAGAGCACAGGGGAATATCTTTTCTGGATCAAAATCTGAAACAAATTCAATTTGTGTTATAAGTACATAAGACCTGAAAGGAGGAAAGTCAGAAAACAAAAATATGGTGATTCCAAGCATCAAAGCATTTTTTCAAAACCATTTGTCCTGTCTGTTTAATCTTTCAATTTAGTATTCAAAACATTAATTGCAGCAAATAGTGTTGGGTAATGTCTTTTGCTTTCCTATTCTTTTCTTATGAATCAAAATCCCTGAGACTAGTCAAACCCTCAAATATCAGAGGGCAGGGCAATGGCTGTTTGGATCAAAATATGAAGCAGATTCTATTTGGTTTAAGCATACAAGACCTGCGTGCAGAAAACATATATGGTGACTTTATGCTTCAAATATCTTTTTCCTCGCTTCCTTTCTGTTTAGTCTGCCACCTTGTTCCTTTGTTTGATGTCCTGGTTATTAGATTGACCAATAGGAGGAATCATTTTTTTTTTAACTTCTCTTCATGCTGTCACAAGTAATATATGACTTGAATAAAGCATGCATGATTGGTTCATTATACAAAGAGAGTTAACCAAAAGGATTAACTTGGAGTGAGATTCATAATTTTAGAAACCAAATAATATGCGAAGACAAAATTAAAAATCAAATGGGAGTTGAGAAATAGTGTCTAGGACAAAATAGCTAGTATAACATTTCAAAAAAAAAAAAAAAAAAAAAAGTAAAGACCGGGAGCATTTGTTCTCAGTCTATTCAAACAAAGTGGAATTAACTTTACCTGTATTGCAGCTTGTAAAGAGAGGATTGGTCCGCCTAACACAAAAGTCAAAAGTCAAGGTTAATTTGAATGCTTCTGCTGTGCGTCTTTGTTTGGTAATATTGTAGCAAATCTTGCTTCCATATTCAACAGTGCCACCAATTCTTCTCTATGATAGAAGTGTACCCGAAATGCAGGTGCTAATTGTTTTCTTCAATTGCCAAAAACTTGCGCTTCTGAGCCGATGAATTTCCACTATCCATCATTGGTAAGAGTGATAGTTCTAGATCATGTTTATATATCGGATGATACCCGTATTTCTTCACCTCAACATCATAACCATTTGAGGCCATCGATTTAATGTCAAATTGCAAATTTCTGCTGAAATATTCAGGGTGTACATGTGTATCCGTACAGGCTAACCACCACATGTGATCTGATATGTCCGTGATTAGATCTTCATCGAGAAGCACCGGCGGAAACATATGAGAATACCTTCCTTTTATTTTTGGAGGACCCATCCGTGAAACCGTTCCCCTTCCAGATGGAGCTCCAAATACTACACAACACAAAACAAAATAGCAATCATGGACTTGATCATGAATAGATGATAAACTGTCCAAGGCCATGCCCACGTGCTGATAGTCGAACCAACTTGGTATTTCACTTCCTGGACTAATACTTGAAAGAAATGGACGCCCTGCCTAGTACCACAGACACAGCTATATGTTAGTCCCTGGTTCTTGCACAAAAGAAAAAGAGAGAGAGAAAGAGGTGGAAGATTGTGCACACCTGAAGAATTTGTTTCATCCATGAAATGGTCTTATTAGTGCAGTTCCACTCAACTAATTCTGGGCAGTTGAAAAAATTTAAACCTGCTTGTTTGTTTATAAAAGGTGGATAACTCATATGTAACCATGACAAGGATGGCCAAACAAAAGATTTTATTGTTGGCCATGGCTGCGTGTAAGTTTTTGATGGCAAGTTGGTTCGTGAAGGAAGCTCAGGCAACTGTTTCAACTGCTTGCAATGTTGTAAGTCTAAATAATACAATTTGGAAAGCTCCTTGAAGCTGGGCAGTGTAGCAAAATTGTTTCCACTTAAATTTAGCATTTCTAAGCACCTTAAATTTCCAATAACTTCAGGAATTTGATCTAAATTGCAGAAACTTAGATCAAGTTCACGCATAAATGGAAATGATGAGGAAGCCAACAAACAACTGACTACATCCTTATGTAAACCTGGTGGAATAATGACAAACGATGTTGAGTGGGAATGAATAGGAGCTTCACTCATACAAAGCTTCTTTGAAGGCTCTGCATCCCTTGGTTCATCTAATAACTTGAGTTTTGAACAGCCGGAAAGACACAGATATTCAAGAGACTTGCAGCCCAACATGCTGTTGGGTAAGCTTACTAGACTTTTGCAGTCTTTCAAATTTAAAAAGGTAAGCTTCGGTAGAAGACCGATGGATGGATTGATCTCCTTAAGTTGTACACATCCTTCCAAATTTACCAACTCAAGATTTAGGGCCTCCCCAAAATCTGGCAACTTGATTAGATTTGTCGAACCGGAGAGATCCAAACGTCTCAAATTGGGTAGAGGCTGCAGTGAAAGGCCAATAGTAGAAGACTGTTAATAATGATATTTAGGCTTTCTTTTATTTCTTTAATTAATATGAGAAAAAGGAAATAACATAAGAGTGATTGTATTTTTTTATTTGTTCATTTATGGTGTGTCTGGTAAAAAAGAAAAATGTAAGTGAGAAATAGAATAAATAGAAATAGAAAAGAGAAATAGAGTGAATGAACATAGGTGAGAAATAGAATGAAAAGATGGGTGTTTGGTTTAAGGGTATGTTTGGTTTAGCAAAAAAATTGAAGCGAAAAAAGGTGAAAGAAAGGAAAGGAAAAGGAAAGAAAAGGAGTAAAAAGGTGAAGTGATTTGCTAGGTTGTTTAGTAGGAGAGAAAATGAAAAGAAAGAAAGATAAATATCATGATAATTTATGATTAAATGATAATATAAATCTCTTTAAACTATTAGTATATTTAAATTAATGTTTTTATGCAAGGCATGGCTATGTCTAGAAATTATGAGGTCTAAGACAAAGTTTATATTTAAATATTAATTTAATATAATTTGTTAATTTTTTGTTTTTCTTGTCAACTGCAAGATTATTTATCAAAGTTTTATATTTAAGTATTTCTAACATTTCATTCTTAATTAGTATATAAAATAATAAATTCATTTAATATATTCTTTGACATAGGTAACCTTAGATACAAATTTGAGTAATTTTAATATTAAAAAAATATTTCTCTGCAATAATAATAGTTATAAATATTGTGAATAATATTTTATAAACAATGCATGTATTTGAAAAAGATTATATATAGCGTAAACTTGTAGTGGAGAATGCATTTCTTTTGTATGCACTTCTTACAATATCTATATTTTTAAAAAATTAAGATTAATATAATATTTTGTTCAGTCCATCCTCATCCAAAGTTTTTAATTTTAAGAATACAAATAAAAAATTAAAAGTGATTTCATATTTTGCAAAATATTCAAATTGACTTTTAACTAAAGATGTACTATAATTTAATATGTATATAAAATGATCAGAATGAAAGAAAAAAAATCTGTAGTTAAACATGTGGTTTTATTATTAACATTTTCACCAAAATATCCTTTTTATATAATAATTATATATTCATTCATTAAATTTAAACTCTATTCTAATTTCAATAGTCTTTTTTTAAAGTGAGGATAGGTAGAGTCCAAAATAGATGCAAAAATATTGATTTAATTACTATTTTAGTCCTCTAATTTATTTTTGAGGTTCAACTTGATCATTTCATTCTTAAAATGTTCAATTTGGTCATTTAATTTATTTATTAGGTTCAATTTGTTCCCTTTATTTTTAAAACTTTTAATTAGGTTCTTTTTTTTTTAAAATAGGTTCAATTTGGTCCCATTTAAAACCAAATTTGGTACCATTTTTTGAAAATTTTCAGAGTTGGTGGAAGAAAAATGGGACTAATTGAACTCATTTTAAAAAATTAAAGACCTAATTGAACCTTTTAAAAATAAATGGACCAAATTGAACCTAATAAATAAATTAAAGGACCAAATTGAATCTTTTAAAAATAAGAGGACCAAATTGAACCTAAAAAATAGATTAGAGGACCAAAATAGTAATTAAACCAAAAAAATTCTTAACTTTTTAAAATAAATAATAAGATTACACGTAAATGATTTATAATAACACTTATATTCATATCTTAAAATTAGAGTTTTACTAAAAATAGTAGTAAATTATATATTATATCATAAAAAAAAATTTATGACCTAAAATTTTAAATTAATAATAAATAATTTATTAAAAATGTGAATAAAATTTTGACAAAGGCCTAAGACAAAGGCCTCGATGGCCTTGTACCTTACACAGCCCTAATACTAGGTTTCAAGTTCAAGTCTTTTGGATGGAAAAAACATGATTGAGAGGGTAAATCCCACTAAAGATGACTAGTCAAGTTTCTTAGTGGAGATTAATCGCAAAGCCAATTTGCAGCAATAACATGATTATAAAAAAAATTAAAGTTTTTAAACAAATTTTTTATATTTTAATCTTAGAAAAAAAAAACAAAAACACAAAATAACACAACCATTAAATAGCATATCAATGAAGGAGGAATAATAATATATCAAATGCTGCACAAACATAAAATTGAGCAATAATGAAAAGTTGCTCCAAGAAAAAGCCTCTCTCTCTGTATTCCGTCCAACAATGAATTATTTTTATATGTGGGGTCCACTATTTTTTTCTTTCCTCTGCTCATTGTTTGTGTTCTAAATAGTGGAATGAATGAGTTTTGTTACTTTTCCTCTATCAATCATTTCTTCTATTTTCATTGATACTAAACATATCACAAGAGAAATAGAAAAAAAAAATTGTTAAAATGTTAGAGATGAGATTTAAACCCCTCACACTTACTTTCAAGAAAAACACTTAATACTAATAATATATATAAATTTAGTTTATTTAATAGTAGTAAATATATGTTCTTTGATACACGAATAAAATTTATAATATATATAACACAAATAGGTCAACAATTATATAATTTGAAAATAATAGTATATTATAATATATTAATATACTCATAATATTGTCAATGTTAATTTATCAATATATATATATATATATATATATTAGTAAATATAGTTGCAATGTTGGTTTGAAGATATATATTTATTATCACTTTCATTTGTATATTAATGAAATCCATTAATTTAGTGGTTAGTTTCTCCTGTGGGTAAGGGTAAATGGTTCAAATCTTATCTTTAACATTCTAACAATTTTTTTCTCCTATTTTCACATGTTACATATCAATGTTAGGTCAACAAAAAGTTATATTTCAATCGATTAAAATGTAATTTTGATCAATTAAGTGTTGATGATGGATGTGGGTGTCAATTAAAATGCACTAGTCACCTATATCTCTTCCCTCTTCTTTATATCCCCACCATTTCTATTATACCAAATAGACCATTAAAGAAAAACAAAATAGAAAAATCTAGAATGATATTTACCTTTTTGTCTTCCCATAATTGTCTGATGTTACTGTCATTTAGACACAACTCAACAAGTTTGTCCGGCTGAAAACATGGTGGCAAACACTTAAAAGGATATCCTATCCAACTAAGATATCCTAATTCTTTGGAAAGATAGTCGAGGCTTCCGGAACAATCCCGATCAATATAATCAACCACAAGCAACTTAAGGTGAATCATTTTTGAAAAAGCATCCGGCCTTATTGTTGTTTCAAAAGGGTCAGATGTATAACTGTTAAGCACCATGACTTCAAGATTTTTTGCTGCCTATAGCATTGCAAAGGGAAAAGAAAATGTTAGACCTTTTGAAGTATTTATATATTCAAGAGAAATGACAACATAAGATTTTATACTTCAAAACTATTTTACCATATCATTTGACATAATTTTCTGGAGATGTTGGTACTCCCACACTCTGCTCCAATTTCTTTTCTCTTTAGATGATTTTTTCTGAACAATCGACCTGCCCAAATCTTTCAACAAGCTATGCATACAAATTTCCCCATATTCAATGGTTACGAGTGATTTGCGAATGAGATCTTGTAGGCCACATTTAGGATGAAATTTACGAAAATCTAGAATTTCCATCACATGTTCCTCTTTATAACCATCAAAGCAACAAGCAATATCTAAAAATATTTCTTGGCATAGGTCATCCAGGTCATCAAAAACTATTCGCAACACATCCCTAATCTTTTTACTTTTATGTTCTGTTAACTTAGCCAACGCACTTTTCCACTGTGGGATATTTCGGTCAAAAAAATCTGAGCCTAATACCTTAAGTGCTAAGGGATGGCCATCAACATGTGATAGTATATCATTTATAAACTCTTCATAACCACTCTTAATATAATTATGATTGAAAGCATATTGGCAAAACAACTGAACTGCTTCTTCTTTTTGCAACAATTCAACTTGGTAAACAACTTTTACTCCATTCGCCTTCAATATATGTTCATCCCTAGAAATTATGATGATTCTACTCCCTCTACCTAAGCATTCAATTAATTGAATCTCTCCCCCTGTAAACATCTTTAGCTGATCAATTTGGTCAACATTATCAAAAACTATAAGTGCCCTTTTATCGTGTAGCGTACTCCATACCAAACTTAATCCATGAGAAACATTGTGAATCTTTACTTTTTCTCCATTTAAACACTGAGAAAGTAACTGCTTTTGTACACCTAATGTACTATCTCGATAAATTTTGCTTACATCATCAATAAAACAATTATAAACATATTGATGAGAGATTTTTTCATATAAAGCACGAGCAACAGTTGACTTTCCTATTCCAATCATCCCACTAATTCCAATAACTCGAACATCATTATCTGACCCTAAACATAAAAGCTTTTCTAATTCTTGAACACGAGATTTCATTCCAACTAGATGATTATTTGGAAGACTTAAAATTTTGGGACCCAATATCTTTTTTATTGAAGAAACAATTTCTTCAATCTTTTTGTCTTGTGGCCTGAAATTTGAAAGAAAATGAAGACTGCCAAATTATCACCGAGAAAACCAAAACAAAATGTACATGTATAGGACATGAAAATAACATAGTACTTTTTCTCTTTTAAAATACTAATTGCATTAAAATGTATTTGTTTGGACCTAATATGCATGTTAGGTCTTCAACCTCTCTTAACTCTATTTTAGAATCGGATAGTAAATTCCAAAAAAAAAAAATGACAATGAAATGATGAAATATATGTGCATGGATATGACGAAGGGTTTATATATATATATTATAGGTAATTAATTAAGGCTATATTTGGCCCAGTTTATTTTTAGCTTAAAATTACTTTTAAGTTTAAGTTAAAAATTAGAGCTTAAAAAAATAAGTATAAGTTGTTTGTCAATTTTTTTTATTTTTAACTTAAAAGTTCCTTTTAAGCTAAAAGTTGTTTGGTAAATCTTTTTTAAATGTTAGTTTTATTTAAAATTAGTTATCCTGTCTAATAAAAAAATAAATTTATAAAATAAAAATTATTGTACAAAATTAATTTAATTTACATAAATTTATTTTAACGATAATAAGAGTAGATAAAAATATTAAAGTACAAGTATTTAAAATTTTTAATCATAAAAAAAAGTATTTAAAATTTTTAATTTTAGACATGCCAAAATTTACTTTAATTAATAAAATTTTGATTAAATTACAGCCACCATCCTTGAGATTTTCCTAAATTACACCTAACACCCCTGTTTTTTTTTACCATTACTTTTAACCCCCTACTGTAATGTTTAAGTGTTAATTGAAAAAATTATCCTTTAAATTTTGTGAGACCCAAAATTACCCTTGCTTTAGGGTTTCCATTCATCCTGGTAACTTATGAGCACAGGGCTGCTGGTGGTGGTGGTGGAAAGGGCGGAGTACGCAATGTCGACGGCGACGACGGAGGGGTGCCTCGCGGCGAGTAGACTTGAACCCTTCTCTCCCACGCACGTTGCTGGCGCTACCGGAATCACCGCGACCGCCCTACGCTACAATCGTCACCCTAAGTCGCACCTCCCGTCCCGCCCTTCGCCGCAACGGCGGCGACTGCTCCCCCTTTAACCTCGTCATTGTTTTTCGCGGCGGCAGACGCAAGTCGCAGCTTTGAAGTCTTCGACAACGATGAATCCAAAGATCTAGCTGCCAAGGGCAATCTAGACGGTGTCAAAGACAACGGCGGTGGCAATGGTTGATGCTGGCGCAGGTGTTAGTTCCGCGATGGCTGCGCAGTTCGTGTGGATGGGTTTGTTGGGTTTGATTTAATTGAACTATGAATTGTTTTTATTTGTGCTGATGAAAAATTATAGAAAAAATTCAAAGGAAATAAGGGGGAGAGAGGGGTTTTTTTAACTCTAAATTGTTTTTTATTTTTAATTTTCTGGCAGAATTTGTAGAAAATAGAACAATGCTACACTCTCGTTGATGAAGGAAGCACCGAGAATTCATTTATGTTCACCTCTTATTTGCCTTTGCAGTGTGTAACTCTTGTTTGCTTGTTTACCTCTTCAATGTCCATTCTTGTTTGCATGACGTTCTGAATGCAATTTTTTTGTTGCAATTTTTTTTGTTGATTTTTGGTGTTGGTTGGGTTCATGATTTTTATTGCTGCAATAATGGTGGTTTCATGATTTTTTGTTTTAGCTCATACTACCCAATGTTACATGAGGAAGACAAGGGTGTTTTTGACAAAAGAAATTCATTAAAAATCACGTGCAACTTACATGAAACGTTTAAGAAGGGTAAGTGAAATGGAAGTTCAACGATTAAGGAATTTTTTTTTGTAGGAATAAAAATAACAGGGATGTTAAGTATAATTTATGCAAACCTCAAGGGTGACGGCTGTAATTTATTCTAAAATTTATTTTAATAATGATCAAATAATATATATACTTTAACAAAAAGTGTGTCAAGATTATTGCAGGAAGAAGCACAGCGCGCGGCACAAGTGAACAAGAGGCCTATGCAAAGTTGTTTTAAAAAATAAAATTAAGAAAAAGAAAGAAAAAAGCACTCCATGCGGAATCGATAAGGAGCCTGGGTAAGAAAAGCTCCGCAAAAGCTACTCCAGGGAACTTTTCTTAGAAGCTCCTTTTTTAAGATTTAAATGTAAAAATAAGCTCCTTAAAAATATAAGAAATTTTATGCAGATATTGTTTGGGCCAGCTTCTCCTTTTAAGGAGAAGAAAAAGTTAAAAATAAGTTGGGCAAACAATACCTAAGAATATAATGAAATGAGAGAGAATTACTTACTGGTTTTGGATATCCCAACCAGAGATATCGGCCACTTTTGTGAGAACTTTTTTCCATGTCTGCACTTTCTTCATCTTTTCTTCATCATGTCTGAATCTTTCTTCGTGTTCGGCAAAGGCCTCCTCATAAAGTCCACTCTGTTTTCGCACACACGAAGGATCGACATCTAAAAAAATAGGCAGAAGCCGTCTTTGCAATTTTTGACTGCAAATGTAGATGTATGCAAGCTCAAGCAGGCACCAAGTCGAGGAAGCATAGTGCTTTGAGAAGACCACAACGTAAATGCGAGAGCCTTCAATGGCTTGCAGCAGCTCAGGTGCTATGGATTCACCTTTCCTCAGATTTTCATCATCCTTGAAGGCGTCAATGCCATATCTACGGAGAGCTTGAAAAAGAAAAGCAGCAAAGTTATTGCGTATGTCTTCACCGCGGAAGCTCACAAACACATCATATGTTGGTATCACTTGAGATGAAGAGGAGCTGCATGGGATGATGGCGTTGGAACTAGAAGCCATTGCAATTGACAAAAGTGGAAGCAAACTAACTTGTTGAGAAGGATGAGTGCTAGTATTTGTGTGAGGGTGCAAAGAAAGGACAAGTGTATCTGGGTAGTGAAAGAAAGAGTAGGTACTGGGTAGTGAAGTTGCAAAAGGGAAAGGCGTCTTCAATTTATTAATGAAGCCAAGTCTCAATTTATTTTTCTTTCTACCAAGCAAGCTCCTTGGCTGCTTCCACGAAACACAGTCACACTTTCTTGGCACCTTCCACAAAGCATTTCCTACTTTCCATACTATTATCACAATTAATGATCAACTTGCGTTCACTTTTCCCTGTAATTTCAGCCCACTTTATTTTTCCATGGCCTTTTTGACTTGTTGACTACGGAAAGCAATAATTTAATCCTAACGTGTCTTGTCGGGGTCAATTCAGGACCTTCTTTTCGTAATAAGTTTCGTTGTTTATTGTTTTTACTCCTTCTATAAGACATTTTTTTATATAGAAGAATATATGTATACAATAATTTATATAATTACGAGAAAAAGAAAAGAAAAATTAAATATAATAAATAATGATAGAAAAATAAATACAAAAATAATATTTACAGATTATTATATGCATATCACTACTCTTAATACTTACCAAATTATTAGACAAAATTTATATTCAATATTTAGTTTAATATAATTAATCAAATCTCATTTTATTTTTCATCAATTACGAAATTATTGTTTGAAGTTTTATAATTAAGTATTTCTAATAATATTTACTAGTATTGTCATTTATATTTTAGAAGCAATGCATGTATTTAAAAAATAATACAATCATTTTATATAATTTTATTTTTAGTGGAGTATGATTTTTTAATTTAATTTATATATAAGTAGATTTTCACCTGTGCAATGGACGGATTTTTTTTCTTTCAATTTTTTTATCTATGAAAAAATATTTGTTTTAATAAAAGAAAGCATAAATATTAGTCATAGATTTTAAATGCATTATTTTCTTGGTTAATTTATTTAACATCATATCAATATGACAACAACACTACGAACACATGATTGTTATTTTATTGAAATGTGAGATGACTTTTACTATTTTTTTTAGAAGTAACAAATTATTAATAATACTATAATTTATTGTGACGTGCAAATCTTTTGAGTATTTTTATTCTGACATGTGATAATTAATCGATTATCATTTATTAGTTATTAGAGTAAACATAAAAATCCTATCGTGTCTTGTCGAGGTTCAGTTCAGGACTTTCTTTTCCTAATAAGTTTCGTTGTTTATTGTTTTTACTCCTTCTGTAAGACATTTTTTTATATAGAAAATATACAACAATTTATATAATTAAGAGAAAAAGAAAAGAAATTTTAAATATAATAAATAATGATAGAAAAAATAAAAGATAAAATATATTTTTAGTTCCTTATTTTATCTTGATTTCTATTTTTAGTTTCTCATAAAAAAAATTTACTGTGTTTAGTCTCTTATAAATTGTTTTGTTCTGTTTTTAGTCATTGACGTTAATTTTAACTGTTAAGTGATGACATGACAGACATAAATTATGTGCGTGAAACTTTCCTAATTAAGTTTCTAATGACTTTTAACCGTTACAAATTTTTTGACTATTAGAAATATTTACTTTTATAACATTTCTTGTAATTTTAGAAAATTTGGTATTTGAGATTTTTTTTTTAACATTTCTGACAATTTTAGTTTGTCAGAAAATTTGCAATAGTTAAAAATCGCTAACAATTTAAATAGAAATTTTTCAAACACAAATTATACTAGTTATAACATCACTTAACAATTAAAATTAATGACAGGGACTAAAAATAAAAGAAAATAATTTTTGAGGAACTAAAAACATAGAAAAAATTTATGAGGGACCAAAAATATATTTTATCCAAAAAAAAAATACAAAAATAATATTTACAGATTATTATATGCATATCACTACTCTTAATACTTACCAAATTATTAGACAAAACTTATATTCAATATTTAGTTTAATATAATTAATCAAATCTCATTTTATTTTTTCATCAATTACAAAATTATTGTTTTAAGTTTTATAATTAAGTATTTCTAATAATATTTACTAGTATTGTCATTTATATTTTAGAAGCAATGAATGTATTTAAAAAATAATACAATCATTTTATATAATTTTATTTTTAGTGAAGTATGATTTTTTTAATTTAATTTATATATAACTCGATATTCACCATTTTTTTTTTCTTTCAATTTTGAGAAGGATGCGTGGTTAGTATTTGTGTGAAGGTGCAAAGAAAGGACAAGTGTATCCGGGTAGTGAAAGAAAGAGTGGGTACTGGGTAGGGAAGTTGATGTTGTTGGTGAAGTTGCAAAAGGGGAAGGCGTTTGGCAATTTATTTTTCTTTCTACCAAGCAAGCTTCTTGGCTGCTTCCACGAAACACAGTCACACTTTCTTGGCAGCTTCCACGAAGCATCTCCTACTTTCCGTAACGACCAAGTTGCGTTAACTTTTGCCCTTTCTCACTTTTCGTACTATTATTATCACCATTTCATTAGAGCTGTCACGATGGACTGTGACCCGCGGGCCAATCTGGCCCACCACGGATTTGGGTCAAACCGGATCAAAAAAAAAATTTGTGTCTTTTAATTATTTGAAAATTTTGACCTGATCCACCTACAATCCGGCCCATCACGGGTCAACCCGTGGTGGGTCGGGTTGGCCCGCGAGTTGTCCACTTATTTATATAAAAAAAAAAAAAACTACCCTCCCTCACATACATCACAAGCCTCACTAGATCATTTAGAAAATTTTACATTATCTTAGTTTTCTTGAGATTGATGATATATTAATTTGAATTTGAAAATGTTAGTGAATATATAATGTTTGATAGATCCAAATTTGTTAAGAGATGCATGATGTTAATGAATATATGAATCTGAATTTAAAAATGTTAATAAATTTGAAAATGTGTTATTTTTGGTGTATTTTGGTAACTTCTTGTTGCTATTTTTACATGATAAAAGAAAATAAAAGCTAATTCTTTTTAAAAAAATTGATTTTGTTTTTTAAAAAATTGATTTTTTTATCTTTTTTTATTTTAGGTGAATCAACCCGTTTACCCACCAATCCATGGTGGATCAGGCCGGACTAACATTTTTATGGCTCACCAAAAAATGAGTCGGATTGAATTGACCCATCTATTAAATGGGTCTGGGCCAGATCCAGTGGACCGAACTGACGCGTTTTCATAGCTTTACATATCATGACCGCATTGCGTCGTTGCGTTCGCTTTTCAACGCACTTTATTTTTCCATTGCCTTTTTGACTAGGGAAAGCAATAATTTAATCCTAACGTGTCTTGTCGGGTTCAGTTCAGGACCTTCTTTTCGTAATAAGTTTCATTGTTTATTGTTTTTACTTTTTACTCCTTCTATAAGACATTTTTTTATATAGAAAAAATATATATATTTTATACAACAATTTATATAATTAAGAAAATAAGGAAAGAAAATTTAAATATAATAACTAATGATAGAAAAATAAATACAAAAATAATATTTACAAATTATTATATGCATATCACTACTCTTAATACTCACTAAATTATTAGAGAAAATTTATATTCAATATTTAGTTTAATATAATTAATCAAATCTCATTTTATTTTTTCATCAATTACGAAATTATTGTTTGAAGTTTTATAATTAAGCATTTCTAATAATATTTACTAATATTGTCATTTATATTTTAGAAGCAATGCATGTATTTAAAAAATAATACAATCATGTATTTAATTTATATAATGTTAGTGCAAAATATAAATGATTTTTCCTCACCCTCTTAAGTTTAAGTCCTTGTTCTTCATTCTCCAAGTAAAGTCAAGTCCTATGGGATCATTCTAAGTTCAACTTTGGAGTGAGTCCACATATGACAAGGTGCCTAATTCTTTACTAAGTCTCATAATTAAGAATCTTTACACTCTTTTTAAATATTCATTTACTGCTTATCATAATAAACTTATATTACGCACTAGAATCAAATTTTAACCATTCAAATGCACTCTCACATAGAGTTCATTTGACTTTCCATCAATAATATATACACCACACTATCAAATTCCTAGCACACAAGCTTCGCCAAGAGGATAAACTCCTCTTGACTCCAATTTTCAGCAACAATAACAATTCAAATTATTAATAAATAACAATAAAATAACATTAAATAGCAAATCATTTCCATAATTCATCATAATTTACAAAGGTCTCCCTCTAGGATAGAACTTTGCAGCCAATATTTTTAACCAAATAAATATCACTCACAAGTTATTAATTTAGGCAAAAATCACATATGAGAAAGTGCAAAGTTAGACAATCTAAAAATTATTCAACAAAACGAACCAACTCCGAATTTCGTGAAACTTTGCAGAAACATTCCTCATCAAACATATAACATCACATAAATTTATCTCTCAAAATTTCACACTATAAAAGGGCTTTTTAATTAAAATACTACGGTTGGTAGATTTCAGGGGGGAACAAGGACTAAAATCAAAACAAAATAGTAAAATACTTTGGAAAATTGTGAAAATTTACAAAGACCTTCCTCAATGTTTAAACTACTACATATAATTTTTTCAAGACAAATTATGAACCTTAAGTATTTATGTTGAGAATCTGAATCATATATTCTACATTTATTGTAATAAATATAGTTTATAGGCATATATCTGATTTAGGGGAAACTGAATATTCTCTAATCATATGTAATTAATTCAATAAAGCCTATATAAACCTTCTTCCGTGGTGTATTCTGACACACGATTTCTGCATAATGTCTCTTGTTTCTCTTTCAATTTAATATGGTATCTGGTATCCAGAGCCTGACAGAGATACCTCAAGAACCTTGCCTGCTCGGTGGACCCACTGTCAAGATCAATTTTTTTGGCGAACCGTGCATACTCTCTGGTTCCCCCCTTTGAACGCTGACGTCACTCGAGTGACTCTGTTCCTCCTTTTTTCGGCTACTTTTTCGGCCACCGGCAACGCTGCCGCCGCTGCTCCTGGCGAGCTTTCCGGCCAACACCAACATCATTGGACTCAGCTTGCTTTGATCTACATAATCTCAGCAGTCGCTTCCTCGGAAGAAACTCCACGCATTCCCACACGCCACTTCTTTGAAGCACCAAACAGCACCCTTCACAGGCGCATGTGGCGGTTTCTCCGACCGCAATTTCGGTGACAAGGTTGTCCACCCCACGCAACCATGTCCCTCAAGTTTCACCTTCATCGGACTTCATTTGGGCGAAAACCCCTTTTCCCCCCACATTTGGTTATGTTTTGTGCTTTGCAGGTACTATTTACGTGTATGGCTAAAACTGGAAACACTACACCTACCTTTGCCAGGCCAGACCCTCCAATTTTCTCAAACATCCCTCTATCTATTGAGAAATTGGATGGATCAAACTATTCTGCTTGGGCATCTGATGTCACTTTGTGGATTATTGGATTGGGATACAAATCCCACCTCACTACCTCAGTTGATTCCATACCTGATGTTGAACGTGCACAATGGACAAAGATTGACGCCCAATTATGCAGTGTTATTAAGTCTACTCTTCACTCTTACCTGAAACCGATTTTTTGACCCAACGACACTTGTGAATCGATTTGGAGTAAAGCTCGTTCTCTTTACACCAACGATACTCAACGACTATATGAAGTGTGTCAAGACTTGATGATACTTCTTGCCTCGTAGCACTTTGACGGTCATATGTCAGCTTATTTTGGGCAAGTCCATGCAGCCCTACATGATTACAATGAGCTCTTTCCTTCTGCTGCCTCCATTCCTGCTGAAGCCAAGAAGGAATTGAAGAACCATAGCACTCTCTTTATGACTCTGGCTCTCTATGGTCTTCCTTCGGAGTATTCTGCTACACGGGATCAGATTCTTGGGTCACTTGTGGCTCTAACAATGATAGCTACTTCTTCTGCATTACTTCGGATTCCACCGAAGCATACTGCTGAAGTCTCTACTTCTTCGAGGGGGGATACCGCTGCCCTTGCTTCCCAAAGTAATAACTCTGGGCATTCTCACAGGGGGCAATCTAGCTCCAAGGGTCGTGATAAGTGCGACCATTGTCATCATCTTGGCCAAACCATTGATCATTGCTGTAAGTTATATGGTAAGCCACCTCGTCCTGCCAATGTAGCTCATACACCACCTATTGATACAACTCTAGTCCCTGATCAACCTCGTGCTACCCCTCCTACACATGAGGATTTTCTCCAGTGGTTCGAGAGTCGCTAGACCCCTACTGCTACTGCTTCGGTTGCACACATTGGTAAATCTATTGCTTGCATATCTCAATCACCTTCCCTGGGTCCTTGGGTGCTTGATTCTAGTGTGCCTAACCATATCTCTGGTAATCGTTCTCTTTTTTCTTCCCTCTCCACATCTAGCTATTTACCTGCCATTACTTATGCCAATGGCACTCAAACATAATCCAAAGGCATTGGCATTACACATCCACTTCCATCTCTTACTGTTGAGTTTATTCTATATGTTCCTAATTGTCCCTTTAACATGCTTTCTGTTTACCGTCTTACTAAGTCTCATGACTTTGTCATAACCTTTACTAAAGATTTTGTTACCATGCAGGACCGGACTTCGGGATAAATAATTGGCATCGGACGTGAGTCGCATGGCCTATACTATCTCTCTCCGTTGGTGATACATGCTCAATTAGGACATCCTGATCTGCCAAAGCTTCAAAAGTTGGTACCCAGCCTTTCCAAACTGTCAAGTTTGCATTGTGAGTCATGCTAGTTAGGGAAACACACTCGTACTCTTTTCCTGATCGAGTCAATAAGAAGGTTACGTCCCCATTTGTGTTAGTTAATCCTGATGTTTGGGGTCCATCTCGTGTTGTTACCCAGTCTGGTTTTAGGTATTTTGTTACGTTTATTGATGATTTCTCACGTTGTACGTGGGTTTGTTTAATGAAAAACAGGTCTGAATTGTTTTCCATCTTTGACAACTTTTATAATGAAATAAAAACACAGTTTGGTATCCTTACATGCTCCCTTCGCAGTGATAATGCCCGAGAATACTTATCTCATCAGTTTCAACAATTTATGGCATCGAAGGGAATTCTGCATCAGACATCTTGTGCTCACACTCCTCAACAAAATGGGGTGGCTAAGCGCAAGAATAGGCATCTCATTGAGACCACTTGGACCCTTCTCCTTCATAGTAATGTCCCCTCATTCTTTTGGGGTGATGCTATCCTTATAGCTTGTTACCTCATCAACCACATGCCATCTTCGGTACTCAATGATCAAATACCTCATTCTATTCTCTTTCCTTGTTCACCTCCTCATATTGTTCTTCCTTGAGTCTTTGGCTCCACTTGTTTTGTTCATAATCTGACTCCTGACCTTGATAAGCTATCTGCAAGGTCCTTCAAGTGTGCCTTCTTGGGTTATCCTCGATCACAAAAAGGCTATCGCTACTTCTCTCCGACCTTTCAACAATATTTCATTTTTGTTGACGTCTCTTTCTTTCAGTCTATCCCTTACTTTGATTCTACTCATTCAACTTTCAACATGTGGTGTCCTGTCACTCCTAGTCCACCTGCCTTTCTCCCACCTCCATCTCATTCCCTTATTGACTCTGAGGTACACCGAGATGTTACACCAACAAAGCCACCTGTCATGCAACCCCTTCAGATATACCAACGGCATCAACGACATGCGGACATCCCTTCACCACTTGTGACGGCTCATGATGATATACTAGAGGCCATGCCTAGCTCTTCCCCGGTGCCATCCTTTTTACCAAATCCGGGCTTGCCACCTGGCCTAGACTGACCCATTGCTTTACGGAAAGGTATTCGTTCTACTCGCAACCAATCTCCTCACTATGTTAACCTTAGTTATCACCGTCTTTCTCCTTTGCACTATACTTGCCTTTCTTCTTTGTTTTAGATTTATTTTCCCCTGCTGGCAGATTTTGGTTTTCACACTTTAAAATCAGAAATAAATAGCAAACTAACTTGGAATGCTCTGAAAATTTACATTCATGCTCTACAATGTTAACTTTATGACATATAATTTTATCTCATTGAAAAATGCACTTTAAAACACAGTGTAGGGTAGATTTACCGAAACACACTTAAAAATCAAAATAAAATAACAAAATTGCTTAGAAAATTCTGAAAAATTTTGGAGACACTCTCCATCACTAGTAGCAAGTGTTCATGGTCTCATTTCACAAAAATACTCCATTTAAATAATTATTTAGTGCAAAACAGAGGCTGTGACAAATTTCAGGACAACTTAGAAAAATCTACTAAAAATATCAAAACTTTTCAAAAATTGATGAAACTTTTTGGAGAAGTTCCATGAACACATTGACACATTTCTATTATTTAAAATCATAAAAATCACACACAGAAGTGCCTCAAACATTTAAAACAACACAGCTACAACAATTAAGTAAGTGAGCTATTTTCAAGTACCCAATGAGATTCTCAACACATAATCACCACCCAAAGGCTCCATTCAAAATATTATGAAGAAATCGTCATGAAAACAAGCAAAAAGGTTAGAGAAGATGAAAAATCCCTCCATACCTCAAAATGCACAAAACCAAAATGTGAGAAAAGGGGTGGGTCTTGTAGAGCTTGAGAGCCTCTTTAAGATAGTTGGAGTTGAGCTTCAAAAGCTCTTTGCTTGGGGTTGAAATTTTAGAGAGAAGAGGAGGAATGGATGGTAGAGAGAAGGAGGAGAATGTGTAGGGAGAAGAAAGAGAGAGAGGGTACACACACATGTACAAGGAAGAGTGTTTAAAAAAATAAAATAAAAAACTCCATCTCTCCTATTTGCTAGAGCCAACGCCCTTTCTCCATGGTGTAAGGTCCTTTCACTTTGCTTTGGGCCCCTCCTTTTTAAAACTCTTAATTTATTTGCTTAAATTAATTAATTAATTCTCAAACATGTGCAAGTTTTATATTTAATTCTTAACTACTAGTTTCTAGACTTAATTTAATAAGAATAGGCCTTAATTAGATTTAATTTCCTTAATTGGGTTTTTACATCATTAATTACTTCAAAACACTTAACTTTACTAATCAAAGCTATTACAATTAATTACAAAGTCAATTTTGTCATTAAAAAGCTAATCCTTCATGTATTTTAAAAGTTTACTATATTTACTACAATATCATTAATGAGATCTATCTACTTTGACCAAAGTTCGACTAGTTGACTAGTCTTTGACTTTGTTTGACCAAGCTTGTTTTAAGTCTAGACTTAGTTCAAATTAATTATTTTTATCAAGACTAATCCATTCTTAATCATTAATATTTTTAATCACAGACTATATTTTTCCTTATTTAAAACATTGTTACACAATAATTCTACACAAGCACACAAAATATGAGTTGTGATTTTTTTAAGGGTGTTACAAAAGCTCACTTCATTTTCCCCACTTTCTTTCCATTTGTTTTGTTGTTCAAAAAAACAATTTTTCTCACATTTGTTAATTTCTATAACATGCTGTGTATATGTGATATTAGGAGGGATTAATTTACCATGCATCCACCCTGGGAATTCATTATTCAATTTAAGTGAATGAACAAATTAGATAAAAGGAATTGCAGTCAGGAATGGGTAATCCACTAGGTTCATCATAATGTAATCTTGTTTTCAGATAAAAAATTATTCAGTGTTAGAGGATCTTGAAGTAATCTTGTTAATCATAAAATCAACGCGATCCCTTGATCTATGAATGATAAATGATATTTTCCTAAAAATTATTCAGTGTTGAAGGATCTTGAAATAGAAAACTTAGCATAAGTTCCTCATGACATTGAAGTTAAGTACTTGCTGATTTAATATTTTAATTAACTAAAGAACTACGATTCATAAATATTCAGTTAAAAATAAGCAAAAGCAACAAAATATGGGAAAATCTTGTTTCACTAGTCACCATTTAAATATTATATCATGAAAGGAATGCAGAAGGGGAAAAATGAGAAAAAGAATCATAGACAAGATCCAGCAAAGGCATGAAACATTTATATGGTAAAGGAAGAAAATGAGATAGATCCACAAAAATATCATAAGACGTAAAACAATGGAGCATAAATGCCATGAAGGATGAATGGAAATAATATGAAATTATATGTAAATGACATGAAATCCATGAACATTTCTCGTCAATGGAATCAAAGAGAAGAACATAAGAAAGGAATTATGCTTATGATTTGAAGCATCGAAAACAACTAGAAACCTACAACTGACTAAGCCAAAGTTACTCACTGCTGAGACTGGAACAACTGTCTGGTAATATAAACATCAGGTTCTGTGTTTCAAGAGTATCCCCTCCCATTAAAATCCCTCCCCTCCCCTTCCTTCCCTTCCCCTCTCCTTCCCTCCTTCCCTCCTTTGAACCAAACAGTCCATAAAGGATTTAATATCTTATAAATAGTGCATGTTTAGGAGAGTTTTTTTTAGAGGGAATAATAGCTTATTTTTAAAAAAGTTCTCTCAAGAAGCTGCAAAAAATAAAATATTATTTTCTTAAAATAAGCTGAACCAAAACACATGGTTTCTTTTCGTTTCCATAATGATGCAAAAGTATTTCAAGACATAAAAGAGCTCTTAAGGTGGAATTTAGACCCAAAACACATCTGCGATGAATCTTTAGAAAATAGTTCATAGAAAAAGAAAAAATCATAGCTTTCAGAACAAGATACACAAACCTTCTGTCGATCTGAGAATGTTAGACAGGCCAGGAGAGAGTGGATCAGGCAACGCTTCCAATAATGGTGTTAGAAGTTGCAAGTTTGACCTGCTGAATGAAGTAGCTGCCAAATTGGGTGGGAAAGGAAAGATCAGGTATTTTTGTCCATCTTTAATTGATGTGCAGTTACAGAAAATCAACTTGAATATTATACAGGAATTTTAACTCAAAGCTCTAGCTAAGGAACTCATGTTTGCTATAGCATTGTCAAATGTCAATCAATGGCATCATTCTAAAAACACCAACCCCCACCGTATGTATTCGTAAGCAACATCAGCCATTGGTGTCCAGGCTAAAGCTTGGTTGCATCAATTATCAGACTTGCCATCAAAATATCAATAAGCTAACTCCAAGCTTATGAGAAGGATCACACACTTGGGTTAGCACCAAAATGATCCAAGACTTAAACCCTCAAGTCAAGGTATATATTAAATTTTAATTTCTACTCAATGTGTGACCTACTTCTTCGACATTGTCTTGCATCCACTCAGTCGCATATGGCCTACTCTAACATTTACGGCTTTCATTTGTCAGAATATTAATTGCCAAACTTTACAGATCAGTGCACATATATAACAGTGAGTTAGTAGTTCATCATTGCTACCGGAGATTCTCTAAAGTTAAACTCTTACTTTCAGTCATGTTAAAGGTGCTGAATTGTCTGGAACAATAAAATCAAAGAGAATAAATCTTATCTACATCCCTAAAAGTTACCTGGGTTCGCTAAAATTAGTACAAGATCAATATCAGGGTTAAGTGCCGCAACAGCCAGCGCAAGGCATTCTCCTAAAGATTCTCCAACAAGATATATGGGTCTATTTGGTGAACGCTGATGTTCTGGCCTAACTGTTCTCTCAACTATTTTAAAGAAGTAAAGCAAAAAACAACATAATAAACTAATGGTTAGTGACAGAGAGTTCAATATGAGCACGAAATAATAGTATAATGAAGCACAGGGGAAAAAGAGTAACTGTAAATGATGTTATGCAAGAACCATATATAAAAAATCCTTCATTCAAGAAAAAAGAACAAAAAGAGTATATCTCACATATCAGTTAATAAGACAGGAGCAACATCCTGATCCAGCTAGAAGGTACCCTTTGGCTTCAAAAAGAAGAAGAAGAAGAAGAAGATAGAATTAGCTCTTTGCTCGATTATCCTTAATGCCTAAATAATTATGTGTTAGCTCACACTAGTCCCTGCCTCTCTTATGTGTTAGTTCATAGCTTTATCTTTCGGCCGTTTGTCTCAGTTTCCAAGATTGGGCCTTAACACCCAAATATAAACCCAACTCGAGAATAAGCGTCCATACACGACCGAAAACTGCTGGCAACGGATTATTCATCATATCTTCTTAACTAATTGTGTTTGTAGTCCTTGAAATTTGAAATGAATTTAGTTTTGGTCTCTTAAATTTAAAAAAAAATATATTTTAAGAGAAAAAGGGTAATGCACTGACAGTATAAAATAATTTTATACTGTCATTCAATCACATGTCACCATTTATGGTAAGTTTGTTAATTTTTACAAAATTACCTTAAAAGTCATGTAAACACTTATTTGTAATTGGATGACAGTGTAAAACTATTTTACACTGTTAGTGCAACATCATTCAACTCTTATTTTAATCCCTCAAATTTTAAAAAATATGATTTTAGTCCCTTAAATTTGAAGGACAAAACCATATTTACTTCAAATTTCATGGACTAAAAACATAATTAAGTATATATTCTTTGTCAAGTACAATTACTTTTCTATCATTATTTTGCAGCACATTTGATTTGATACTATCATAATATAATTTTTTTTTTAAAAAAATACTAGGGTGTGTTTTGGACAGGTAAAAACATTAGATTATTTCAATAAACGATTATATATATAATAATTATTCTTAGTTATTATAATTAGAATGAATTTTTATTTGGATAAATTTACTAAAAAGTGATTTAAAGATAATTAATTTTATTTGGATGCAACAAAAAATAGTTTTTACATAGTAAAAGAATATAAAAAAAAGTTGAAAGAAAAAATAAGGTGTTAAAAAATAATCATAAACTACAAATTTTCATATTCATAAAAATAACTTATTTTTCAAAAAAAATAAGTTTACTAAATTTCAGTTGATGTTCTAAACATCTAACTTATTTCATAAACAACTTTTTTTCATAAAAATAGTTTAAAATGAAAATTATAATCTTTTCTAAACGTGCTCTAAGAGCCATCCAAATATAAAGATGAAGTTGAACTCAATTTATTTTTTAAAACAACACTATCACTACTATATTATTAAAACTTTTTTTCTTTTCAAAGAAATTAAGGCTTTGTTTGTTTCGAGAGAATAGAGGAGGATAGAATGAAGAAGAAAGAAAAGGTTTTAAAAAAAGTAATCCATCCTTAGTTTGGTAATCAACTATTATATAATGCTGAATAATTTGTGAGAATAGAGGAGGATAGAATGAAGAAGAAAGAAAAAGTTTTTTTAAAAAAAAAGTAATCCTTCCTTAGTTGGTAATCAACTACTATTATTATATAATGCTAAATAACTAGCCAGTAACTTTTCACTGTTCCGTTAATAATGCATTTTCGTTAGTACCCTTTCCATTCTTTGAGCTATTGCACCTTTTTAAGTTTCTATCTCACATTCTGTAATCATGTTCGGCTTTAGATTTTTATTAAATCTAATATATATCTTGGAATTGTTAAGTGTAGTTGCATTATTTTTTGGGGTTTGGGTTTTATTAAATGTAATATATATTTATATTTATTAAATGTATTACTTCATATTTACAAAAATATATTAGAATTTTTCATTAAACAAACAAGTAATTATTATTATTATAATTATTATAAAATTTATTATCTAAAAATATGCTTAACTATGAAGATGTTATTAGAAAATCTGATTTTTATTGAAATTCCAAAGACATTAATTTTGTGTTTTAGTATGCTTTGCTGACAAATTTTGTCTCATTTTATAATCTTTCTTTCAAAATCAATAATTTCTCTTGGTCAGTTATCTGTTGCTATTTTACGAGTAAATAGAGCAAATTAAGTAAAAGAAATTGTAAATGTATTATTTTTTTTTATAGATTTTATGATATTTAATTTGTTGTGGTCATTTTAAATATTTTAAATTAAATTGGAAAAATAAAAAAAATAAACAAAAAAGTTACTTAATAAAGTGGATTCATTTAAATCTGAAATATTATTATCTAAATTTAAAACTGAAACGATTTTATATTATATCATTATTTACTTTAACAAGTGTAATTTTACTATAAATTAAAATATTTTAATTTAACAACTAATTTTATTTTATATCATATTAATTTTTTATAAAATAAAAAGACAAAAAAAGTTCCCGGCGTCGCGGGGTAGGATAACTAGTGACTAGTGAGAGACAAAGGAGACAAAGCTGTGCATTCTGTGTGTCACGTGGCTTTTTAGCCTTCCTATCTTTTTGGAACGGAAAAGGGATTGAAACATCTCTTATTCTTTTTTTTATACAATTATCAAAATATTCTTATTTATATCATATTTTTATATACTTTAGTTTACCTTATATAATGAATAAACAATTTGGTCTTGCTTTTTTCTGTCCATTAAAACTTCATCTTTGGTCAACTTTCACCTAGTTCAAATCAACTAAATTTTAAAATATTAAATACTAGATTATGTCATACAAGCTTAATTATAATTTATATTTCTATACTTTTATTTAATCAAATGTTGTGAAATTATAAAATAATTTGAAATGATAATAATTATAAAAAATTATTTCTTTAACAATGTCTAATGATATATAATTGATCATAATATAAAAAAATCAAATTAAAAATCTAAGCCTTATAATTGACAAAAAAAAAATCTATATTTTAATCTGTACATGAGAAAACATTTATAATTTATAATTTCTTATTAGTTGTCAAAATTATAATAATATTAAATGTTGGCAAAGATGGTTAATGTTTTGTGTAGTTACTTGAAAATAACTTGCACTTAGATTACATATGAATCATTAATCTTTCTTCAATTATTTGGAAGAAAACAAAAGAAAAATAGTGTCAGACATAGAACTAATTTGTTATTTAACCAAAAGAAAATGAGTTTTGTGGTTTGTTTATCAAAAGTTGCTTTCAAAGCACTCCATTTGAAAGTTTTCATGTCACATTCTTATGTAAGAGAAACAACGGAGCGGGTTTGGCTCTTCTCGTTTCCATCCCCATCGGATTTTATCGGGTTCGGATATACCCGTGGGTAATCCACTACACTATTTTTAATAATTATAATTTACTTATATATTTTTAAATAAATTATATATTAAGTTATTAATTATATTTTAATTCAAACAATATATAAAAAATAATGAATAAAAAAGGAATTAAAGACAAAAATTAAGAATTAAATTATATTTTTAGTTAAATGTACAATGTACTTATAATTTAAATTATTTAACTATTAAGCTAATTAATTTATATTTTAAAAATTATAACAATAATATCTTTAATATATATATTATGTATATATGTTGTGACAAAAAAAATTATAAAAAAAATGTAACGGTAGTGTGTATGGATAGGGGTACGGGTATAGTTTGATATCCATCATCGTATCTATACCCGATCTAAACGGATATTCCTGTCAAAGTCAGGATGGATTCGGGATGGTACCCATGTGTAAAGGTTTATTTGCCATGTCTAACCAAAACTCTGATCACACACACTCATATTCAGAATATAGTTATTCCTAATATCACAAAAGTGGAAATTACGGATGTGTTCGAGTATTCTCTCATGACAGTGGTGTTATTAATAGGTCTTTCTTCTCCACCATTCCAACTTAATTTTGTCTCTAGCTCAATCCTAATAATTAATATTAGTAGGTATTTCTTCTCCCCCATTCCAACTTAATTGTGGCTCTTGTGGAATGGTGGAGTATTCTTTGTTTGGTTTGACGAATTAAGTGAATGAAAATAAAAAAAATACGTTTAAAAAAAGGATATTAAGTCTATTTACTGTTTGTTTGCATGCAGCTTTTTGGATTGCTGTTCCATATGGTTTTTATACTTGCCATTTGCCCGCTAGTGACATTGCCACTGTGCAAGTAAACTGAAAGGTAATTGAGACGACCCTCAATTTTCTACAATTTTACACGACTCCTTCATCTCATTATTATTAATTCAAATGACAAATAATATTAATTAAGATCAATTTGGATAGATTTCTCCGTAAATACATATAAGAAGAAAATGATCAATAAGTTGTTGGTCCGAATAATACAGTCTCCTTAATAAAGGTCTCAGATTCGAGTCTTGTGGATAGAAAAAAATGTGATTTTGAAGGAAATTAGTCATCGGCAAAGTCGGTAAATATTTCGTACCAATAATATAGTAACAAAAAAAAAATTATAAATTAAAATTAGCTCATACATAAACTATATTGTAGGAGTTCTCTAATATTAACTTTTCATTTTTAACTTATGCAAAAAATTATTTATTTATTTTTTATTTTATTCTCCTATAAATATTTATAAAAAATTTATCTAAAGAGGACTTTAATGTCATGATATCAGGGTGATTAATTTTGCTTCTTTCTTTCTTTTAACCTAAACATATACAAAGTCAAAGAAGAATATGAATCTATATGATCAGTTTATTCAACACAATTATTGTTTAACCATTATTGTGCATTTCCACCCGTTTCTGGTGACGAGTCTCATTCTTTTCTAACTTGCATAAATTTAAACAACACGTTAAGTTAACAAGATTCACATTGATTCTCCGATCAAGCAAAATTATGAAAATATAATAATTAAGTGTCAGCATAAAAGATTTTGAATTTTCAACTTGACTAATTTGAGAACTCTCATTTAGATCTCCGTACAAATAGACTTTGCTTTCTTCATCATCGTTTGTGGAGGCCATTCAAGTAATTAACTTAGACTTCGGTTATCTTTTAATTATTTTTTTTTCCAGCTAGCTCCACTTCATGTTGCACTTCACCATTACCAAAGATGAATTAATTCTCGATGGCTCTATCACGCAAAGGACCAAATGGGTAATATATTTTGGGCAAGTAAAGTGGAAAAGACATATCATACAATTTTCTCCTTCTAGTGAAGTTTCCAAATTCAAAATAATGCAACAATATATATACTACTACATCAAACTCTCCTAACGGGCTTAATTAATTAATTTGCAGTTCCTTGACCCGAAAATCTAATTTCAAATTAAAACCTTCAATATTGAAGGTGATGGCCATTTTTCATAATTAGATGGAAAGGGTACATCAATTTAAATGTTAGGCGGCAAAAGTCCAAGTTCCAAGTTCCAACGTTAATTAACTAGATGCTAACGCCTACAGAAGACATAAACACACAAGCTTAACATATACTCCTGGGACTCTAGGAGTAGCTAGAAACATATTTTTTTTACCAAATAATTCTAATCTTTGCTTCTCTCAAGTTAGTTATTACTCCTGGGATCATAGGTTCCCTTAAGAATATTGTTTTTTTTTTTAATCTTTCAAACGTAAAACTGATGTCTAATCTAAAATACTCTAATAGTAACTATTAACTTCAGTGTTTTTGTTCGAACACCATTTTTTAATAAATAAAATGCCTTTGAACTACCCCGGTACATAAGATAATCTATCTTTAACAATAAACAATGTAACTTTGGATCTTTAACAATAATCCATTTATATTAATAACCTCAACAACTCTGTACCGTTTTTTCTTTAAAGAAAAAGAAAAAAGACGTACAGATTCAGTTTGTCCATTTTGGCAGTGATACATCATGCATATCCAATAAAAATTTAAAATAAAGCTTAGCAGACTAATGGAAAAAAGACAGATTCAATATTGACGCATATGTTCATTTTGGGGATACTTCATACTGTACTGCTCCAAGTTGGTGGCTTTGCCTTTTAATGTTGGGAATTAGAGGTGTCTCATTATTGGTGTTAATTTAGATTTTTTTTAGAAGTTGGAAATTTTATTTTGAGTTTAGTGAAACTTCGATTTGTCGAAAAGTCATAATTTATAATCTAGAGTTGATTCAAGTTATGTTAAAGAGACGAAATATATGGTGGATAAGTTACACATATGGTCTATTATGGACCATTTTAAATACCATTGAATCCATTTCGTCCACATGATATTTGGTGCACCCTCTGCATGCACTAATTTTTTTTTCTTCTTTCTCTCTCTTCTATTCTCCTTCTTCTTCCTCCCTTCTCTGACTGTTCACCGTCACCGCTCATTGTTGTCAGAGCGATTTTTTATGGCAACAACCCTCCTCCACCTCCCTCTCTTCTTTTCCTCAGTCCATCCCTATTCTCTTTCTTCTTCTCCCTTCTTCTTTGTACCAGTAGTTTTTCATATTCTTCCCACGTTCTACAGATCTTCATCTAGAACACATTCTTCAATGCTGACGACAAAGAAGACGAATGGCAACCGGAGGAAAAGGAAGACCTTCCGCCCTAAACTGGTTGTCACAGTACTTAGGCGCTTTTGCGATCTAGCCGCCAAACATCGAAGGACTGAAGAACTCCCTAATGGCAATGACCTTGCCGGAAAGAATAGATCCAACAAAGAGGTAGCGCGTGAGTAGCAAGCAAATGTTGATGTTCACACTGTACAATTGAAACCATGGACTCATCGTGGTTGGTTGGAGATAGTGTCATTTCCTTTCATTTGAGTCAATCTAGAACAACAAACATTCTCATTCGAAGAAGAAAGACAAAATAAGAAGAAAAAAAAGATGTTAGATAAAATGGCTCGTTTCACAGGAAATCCAAAAGGGGGGTGAATTGGATTCTTTAAAATTTTCTTGAAAAACAATTTTTCTTAATGAAAAATTTGCAAGATCAAATCCTTTTTTAATCGTTTAGAAGATGAGAGTTGTATGCTTAGCTTGTGTTTACTTGTCTCTTATTTCCAAACCAAATTTTAACAAAAAGATCAATATTCAAGACTAGTAAAAGATCAAGATATTAAATGTTAAGGGAAAAGAGAGAATGACACAAGAATCTATAATGGTTCGATTTCAACCTGAAATCTACATTCAGTATTATCCAAGACAACCCGAGCTTGGACCTTATCCACTATCAAAATTTGTTTACACACAAACTCACATGCACATGCAACACATATGCAAAGACCTTCTTGAAAAACCTATCAAGAAACACTACAATGTAGAAAACCTATCTACATGCAATGTGTAACGTTGTAGTTTTTCTAATTGTATGATTAAGTGTTTGATTAATAATGAAAGAGCAAACTAAATTTAAATTATGTTATTTGATATAAAAATTAACTTAAGTTTTATGTTTTGTTTTGTGTTAAAGTGTTATTGTTAGATTTTCATGTATGCTTGGGCTTAGAGTGTAAGGTTGTTGTTGGGACTTTTAGATGAGTTCCTTGAGTTGTAAGAAAGAAAAAAAAATAAGAGAAGGGGGTGCATTTAGAGGAAACATAGGGGTTATTAGCAAAATTTCAAAATTCTCCCAAGCTTATACGTAGAAGAAGCTTTCCTCTCCCTTATCTTATTCGTTCATCTTTCTTCCCTTCTAAGCTCTCTCTTTCTCTTGGGTTGAAGTGAAATTTCTACACCATTTTGAAGCTTGATTTCTTCTTCTCTAGAGCCTCCTTAGTTGATTTCAAGTTGGTAAGTTCAATTCCTCTCTATTCTTGATCTCTTAGTTTCTTTCTCAACTTCTACCAAGAACATGAAAAATAGGTTTCATGTAGAATCTTGGTTGGTGGGTGAAAATTTGATTGAAGCTTATTTTGGGATTGATTTAGGTTTCCTCTAGTTGATTTCATAGCCAAAGTAGAGTAAAGATCATTCTTGAATCACCAAGTCTCCTCTCTAGCTTCTTCTTCAAGGTTTTGAGTCAAGAATTTTAGGTAAGGGAAGCTTTAATATGATTGAATGCTTTATTTGTATATTCTATGATTGGAATGTTGTTTTTGAGTGTGGAATGATGTATATATGTTATGCTTGATGTAAAATTCGAATTGGAATGAATTTGGTAGTCATTGAAGAGTTTTAAGCATGTTTTCGAGGTTCTACAACCCTGTTTCGCTTAAGAAAAGAATGGTTTTCGCTTAAGCGAGACAGGGGACAGGGGAACTTTTTGGTCTGGAAGTTGTTTTAGCTTAAGCGCCAAAAATCCTAGCTTAAGCAAGGCTGCGCTTAAGCGAGGAAAATCCTAGCTTGCGAGGAACCCTAGAAGTGAACAATTAATTCCTGAAATTCTAGCTTAAGCAAGAGTAAAGTGGCGCTTAAGCGGGAATTCATTTTCTACACTATAAAATGGCTTCCAAATTTATTTTAAATTGAATTATTTCTATGGTATGGGTGTGATGAAGATGTCCACAAAAGTTCTAGAACTATGTTAGAAAATTCACATTTTGTTAAAGTTAGGGTTATGTTGTAAGTAAGGATTCAGGGTGTGAGAATACCTTACTTGAGCTTATTGAACTGCTGGATGGGTTCATAAGCATAATTTGAGAAAAATGGTGAATTTATAACATAAAGGGAATTTGTGGCAATCAAAATTGTTTGGCTTGTTACATGACATTGAATATGGGTAGGCACGTAAGTTGAGGGTGTTGGGTAGGCTCTCAACCTAGTGCCGGAGGTTTCCGTGGTGGTTAACGGTGGGCCTATAGAATAGACAAGTGGGCGAATTCCTATAGATGGAAGGTTTTGCAAACCTTACATAGAAAAGCCAATACCCACACTTGTCTATATTTGATAAAACCACACTTCCTCCATAGGGTCAGCTCAAGGGACTCCCTGAATGGTCAGAGAGTGAGACCATGGTAGGGGATGGGGCCTACGGGGGATCGCCCAAAAGTTGTAGGAATCTCCATGGAGTCGAGTCAGCACGACATTGCATAATGAAACTGGATATGAGATTGATTTATAAATTGATGTATGTGTTATTGTATGATGTTGTCTGATTTACTATTGTTTATTTATTCTAGTTTTCCTTTAAGTAAATCTTATACCTTTGTATATCTATCATCTTTTTATAAATAAGCTTACCCTTGCATTTTGTGTTTGTATTTGTGTTGTATTACTGCAATGATCGTGTGGTTGGCACGGGAGCAGATAGTGGTGATGTTGCAGGTTCTCGACTGCTCATGACTAAAGCGGATGTAGATCTTGAAGATGGGATGAGATCCCTCTTTTTGGATATGTTCTCATATATATATATATATATATATATATATATATATATATATATATATATATATGTGTGTGTGTGTGTGTGTGTGTGTGTGTGTGTGTGTGTGTGTGTAGTATGGGGATTGGCTTAGGACGTATGTGTAAAGGCAAAAATCACAAGAAGGGGGGTTGAATTGTGATTTAAAAATTTTCGCAAACTTTTTATAAACAGCTTGTAACGTTTGTTGAGTAAAAGGAGATCGTTTTTGAGAAAAACCATTTTACGGACAATACTGTACAGATGAAAGTCTTTTTAAGAAAAACAGGTTTAAATCATAAGACAAAGTTAGTTCAAGCAGTTATAAGCAGAGAGAGGGCAGAAGAGATAACACAGAAATTTATACTGGTTCGTCTCACCCCAAGACTACGTCCAGTTCTTGGCAAACCACCAAGTTCCACTAACTTTTACAAGTTACAAGTGTTGTTCATTGCCACTTCTAGCTCACCCAAGTAGTTTTTCACACTTAGCCTCTCCAAGCTAAAAACCCAAGTATTCTTTACTACCAAGCCACTTCTAGCTCTAAAACAAATCACAAGATTTGTTTTTGAAAGGGCGCACAGACTTTTGACTATCATCTTACAGACGGATATACAAGATTAAGAACTAAGTCTTTTTCTCTCAGGATACGCAAAGTGAGTTGAGAGCTTTTACAAAAAGAAATCTTTACAAAAGAATGAAGGCTTGAAAGAATGCTTGAATATGAATTCAGTTTGTGTGTTGTTCTCTTATACAACACTTCAAAACTTCTTCTATATATAGACTTGCTGAGGAAGTAACTGTTGTCTCTAAACGTTCTTCTTTCTTGTGTTTGACCATCGTCTGAAGGAGGGTGGTTGAGGGGCATTTAATGTGAGCATTAAATGCTTGTCACCAACTAGTCATTCTGAGCTGATAAAGTATTCTGCTTATCTTTCTTGAGATATACTCCAAATCCTTCTACAGCAATGGTCACATCACTTACTCAGACAAGTACTTATTGCTAGTTGTAGCGCGTTTTTTGAGGTGAGGGAAGCTTAAGAAACTTTGACTCTTTTTCTATTCCCTTTTATGCACTTCAACAGATCCTATGAGGATGTTTTATGAACATTCCCTGCAAAATAGATAACAAAATGATAGTGCATTTACTATGCCTTTAAATGCTTCTTCAGACTAAAGCGTATCATTTGTATCTTACAGACGCAGATACAACGTTTTCGTCTGTTGGCATTTATAAGACGCAATATTTTTACTTAATATTTGTTTTACATAAAATCAAAATAATTGAGGGTCCTGATTCGTCTTATGACTCAACAATCTCCTCTTTTTTGATGATGCCAACCAAATATTGTAAAAAGGTGTATCAGAGCTGCAGAAAATATTAACTATAAGCCTAGAATTTAAACAGAGAGAAAAGAAGACTCAGGTTTGATAAGTAATCAAACAACTTGTCTTATTGAAAGAGTTTTCACATCAAGATGATGTGTTTATACAGATAAAAAATACTCTTCCTTTTTCTTGGCCTCCCCCTTTGATGTAGCTCCCCCTCAGATGTAGCTCCCTCGTAGCTTTATCTTCATTTCTTTTTACTCTTCCCTTCTCCCCCTTTTGCATGGCGATCAGTAAAACCTGGTTTCCTAGGAATGGGACCGTCAGAGTCAGAGGTATCGGAGTCAGAGTCTGATGATAGCACCATATGGGATCTTGGTGGAGTGGGAGTGCGTCTGCAGCGGCGTCCTTTGAAGAAGGCATCTATGTTGATCCACTTTTTGAGCTTAGCCTCAAGAGCTTTTCTATCTTCCAAAGCTTGACGCAGAGCTTTTCTGGTTGCCCAGAGTTCGGCATACAAATCATGAGATTCTTCTTTAGAGATGGGAGGTCTAAATGGTTCAATGGCCATCAGATCATCTTCTGGTTCTTGCACAAAGCCCAGAATAAGCATGGAGAAGAAGGAGGAGGAATATGGCAGCTGCACCACAAAGAAGAAGTCCCTATTAGATGGATAGTAGAAGGTGGACTTCCATGGCATGATGTCAGAAGGGTCAGATGAAGATGGGAAAGCTTGATGTCCGTGGCATTGATAACATCTTCCTATCTTCAGATGATACCCATCTGCAGGAGGCTTATCTTCAGGTTCCAGACCAGAGCAGAAAGCATCAAACTTTTTGATGCGTCTGATAGTCTTTAAATCTTCAGACGTTCTTTCAGCAGCAAACTTCTGAAAGATAGCGTCAATCTCCCATCTGAAGGGTCTGCCTCTTCGTACTCGAATGTTTCTTTAAGGAGCTTCATCTTCGTCTTCAGCTTTCTCTTTACCCTTATAATTCAAGATTGGAAGCATAGGAATAACCTTGTCCAGAGCAAGCTTGAATTGGGTTTGATTGGAGGCCACACAGTGAAATTGTGTGCCTAAGAAGTGAGGCATCGTCTGTGCTCATCTTTGGATTTGCCTGAAAGAGTTTTGCCTCTTCTTTATCTCCTCCTTGTACGTCTGTAGCTTCATTCGTAACTCTGCAGAGTAGTCTGAAGATTCCCACAAATGAAAAGTTGGACTTGCTTCTGGATCGTCCAAGTTAATGTCTCAAGAATAGACAGAATGGCCTGGCTCAGCATGATTCCAGGGGAGAATCACATTGAGGTAGGCTAGCAGACCTATCATCTGTTGAAGGTTAACAGGCTCATAAAAAGGTACCTTATCAGTGAGCACTGAGAGCCTTCTCCAGATTGAGGCTCCAGGTGGATAGCTACGTCTGCCACGCGGATTATGCTCGAAGATAATGAAGTTTAGGTCTAATGCTTTTGTCTGTCACAGAGGAAAGATTTTGAATTGAGGTTCCTCCTTATAACATGAGAGAGCGGGCATTTCTTCTTCTTGTAAGACTTCATAGTTGGGAAGGTTGAAAGGATCAGTCCCAAGAACACCTTTCTTCCATAACTCTACAAAGTTGATGGAATCAAGTAGGAAGGCTTGATCATCATCCGTGCAGATTCCCTTTCTCCTCCATTCCCTGTTGCAACGTTCCCATTCATTGACTCTGGGTCGCTTCCATCCATGGTAGAATCTGACGTTAATGTCTGGGTCTGTTGGTGGTTGCATTGGAGGAAGTGGGATGTTGGGCCTGCGTCTGATGATCCAGTCATAGCCTCTATACTTAGGAGTAAGGTCTAGGGCTAGACTTCCATATATGTATCCCAAAGAGAGTGTGGCCTTGGCAGCGTATCTCCTACGTCTGAACAGTTCGTCTTCAACCAGAGTCTGCATGTCTTCATCAGTCTAAGTCTGAAGTTCAGATGTGAGTTCAGATGATGAGCCACCATAAATTACCATCTGCCTTGTAGCGCGATCAACGTCAGATTGTGCTAAGTGCTCATATACTCCTCTTTCATCCTCTTCAGTTACTGGTCTGTAGATGGCACGTGGACCAAAGTCATCAGCTTCAACGAGGTCTTCTCCAATATCCAGACCTTGAGCGCTTGCTTTTAAGGTAGACTGAAGAAGGGCTTCATTTAATTCTGCAATTTCGGCTTCATCTGCATCTTCATCTACTGTGAGCGTCTGAAGCGCCATTTGCTTATTTGCCTCTTCTGCAGATGCTATCTCAGCCGTTTGTATCAGGGCAGATTCAATTCTTCTGAGATCTTCCATGGCTGCTTACTTCTGTTCTTCTTCAGAAAGAGTCTTAATAGACTCAAGAACAGCTTCTTCCATAGCTTCTTCTTCTTCAGCAACGTCTACAGGAGCCATGACTTCTTCAGCATCCTTCCTCTTTTGTTCTTTAGCTGATAAAGTCTTAACAGACTCTACCACAGATTGTTCTAGTTCAATCTGCTCTTCTTCCTCAAGGCTTTTCTCTAGCTTAGCCTTTTTAGACAGCTCCTGAGCTTTTCTGATGGCTGCTGCTTCCTTTTTGTCAGCTGGTGGAGGAAAAGATGAAGGTTTGGGCTTGGATGCAGGCTTGGGTTTGGAAGAGGTTTGGGGTTTAGAGAGAGGTGCAACAACAATCTCAACATCTGATTCTTGGGTTTTGGAAGGTCCAAGTTGAGGTTCGAATTGAGGTGTTGTTTGGGGTTCAGGTGAGGTGGTGGGTTTGGCTTTGGTGATTATGCGGGTTTTGGTAGATTTGGTAAAAGGCTTTTTGGGAGGAGGTTTAGGGATTGGTTCAGAAGGAGTTTCTGCAACCTTTCTCTTAAGAGAGGAAGGAGGATTAGAGGATGATACCTGTTTGGATTTCCTGGTTTGGTCAGATGAAGGTTGGGTACGTCTGGTGACAGGCTTGGTTTGAGTATGAGTGTCTATTTCAGATGCAGGAACCTCAGATGCAGAAACTTCAGATGGTTCCTCTTTGGACTCCTTTTTCACCTTTCCTCCTTGTCTCTTTACCCACTCAGGAAACTTGTGAACGATACCCATCCTCACAAAGGTAGTTCCTGTTACTTGTGTGGGTCCTCCAGATGCTTCAAACTCCGTTAGATCAACACCAGCATCCCTCATCAATTGAGTGAACAACATGCAATAAGGGATGGGGTTCTTCTACTTCTTAGAGGAGAATCTGTCCTTAAAGGCTTGCTCCAGATGATAGAAGATCAGATCTGGAAGATTGATCTTTTCTCCTATCATGATGTGGTAGATACAGAACCTGTCTCGTTCACTGACATGATCTCGAGATCCGATTCTGGGAAGAACAATGTTGAGTTGTGGAGAAGTCTGCAAACGTGAGTCATGTTTGCAGACCTTAGAAAGTTCTTCAACACTGCAGCCTGCTTCTTTGGATCTTCATCTGTCGGCCTTACTCCGTTATAGAGAAGCTTGTCAACCGTCTCCTGAGTGATGGTTTTCTCCCAGTCTTTGTCAAAAATCAGCCCTTCTTCAGCACATCCAATAGCCTTAGCTATGGTTGCAAGGTTGATGGTTACTTCCGTCTGTCCAATAGTGCCTCGAATGCACTGGTCGTCCTCCATCTTTGCAGTGCCCCAGAAGAGGGCATAGGGACCATGGTACCAAACACTGTGTTTTCCAATGAAGTTGGTCCACCTAGCTCTGGTAAACATGTCCAGAACATCAAACCCTTCATTTGCCAGCTCCTGTAGACTCGCTCATTTTCCAGGAATGAAGAGCTCGTCTGGAAACGTTGCGATTGCTTCGTCTTAGTTGCGGATGAGAGGAGTAGCAGAGGATGATGCTTGCTTCTTTTGTGCCATTTTTGTTCATGCAGAGGGTTTTTAGGAAAGAAAGAATAAGAAAGTTTTGATCTTTGAAGTCTTTAGAAACTCAGAGAATTTCAAAGAGATTTGAAAGATCAAAGGAACCTTCTACTTTAGGCGCTTCGTCCTTTTATACCAGAGGAGATGTGAGAGGAGAGAGAACATAATAAAAAGAGCGGTTTTAAAATCATTAAAAACTTTTTGAAAACTGTCTCATCATGGCGAAAAGGGTGGCGCACGTTTTGAGTAAAAACGAAAAAGACTTATAACAGTTCTGAACGTAGGCACTCTATCGTCTGTACACTTAAACACACATTAGTTCCAACAGATTAATGAAAAAGATTAGACGAAGGGTATCGTCTGATGAATACAAACATTAATCTAAAAGCATGTACATATGCAGATGATCACTAATACAGACGAAACGTTATTCAGACAAAGGCTTTGTAAAGATATCAGCCCATTGGTGATCTGTATCTACAAACTTGATATCGAAAATGCCTTTTTGAACATAATCACGAATGAAATGATATCTGATTTCAATATGCTTTGCCTTAGAATGTTGTATGGGATTTTTTGATAGATTAATTGTGCTAGTATTGTCACAATATACGGGTATATTGTTTTCAAAACTAGAGTAATCTTCTAACTGATATTTTACCCATAGAAGCTGTGAGTAGCAACTTGTAGCAGATACATATTCAGCTTCTGCAGTAGATAAAGCAATTGAGTTATGCTTCTTGCTTGCCCATGAGATGAGATAGGGCCCTATGAAGTGACATCCTCCACTTGTGCTTTTTCGTTCAACTCTGTCTCCTGCATAGTCTGCATCGCAATATCCAACTAACCTGAAATCTTGATTTTTCTTATAGAACAGACTAAGGTTAGTGGTTCCCACTAGATAATGTAAGATCCTTTTGACAGCCTTAAGATGAGACTCTCTAGGATCTGATTAAAATTTAGCACACAGACAGACGCTATACATAATATCAGGTCTACTGGCTGTAAGATAAAAAAGTGAGCCAATCATACCTCTGTAGATCATTTGATCTACTGATTTACTTGATTCGTCTTTGCTCAAGGGACTGGAAGCATGCATAGGTGTTTTCATTGGTTTAGCATATTCCATTTTGAATTTCTTAAGAAGCTCCCTTGTATATTTTTGTTGATGAATATAAATCCCTTTGCTATCCTGTTTGATCTGAAGTCTTAAGAAGAACTTAAGTTCTCTCATCATACTCATTTCAAACTCGCTTTTCATCATATCAGAGAAATCCTTGCATAAAGTTTCATTAGTAGCTCCAAAGATAATATCATCTACATAAATTTGAACTATAATGAAATCTTTGTCAACTTCTCTTCTGAAAAGAGTAGTATCTATTTTGCCTCTCATAAGATCATTTTCTAAAAGAAAAGAGCTCAGTCTGTCATACCAAGCACGAGGTGCTTGTTTCAGACCATACAGAGCCTTCTTGAGTTTAAAGACATGATCTGTAAGAGTGGGATTTTCAAAACCAGGAGGTTGTTTAACATAAACTTCCTCTTCGATAAAATCATTTAAAAAGGCACTCTTAACATCCATTTGAAAAAGCTTAATGTTTTTATGAGCAGCAAATGCAAGCACGATTATTATAGCTTCTAATCTAGCTACAGGAGCAAAGGTTTCGATGAAGTCTATACCTTCCTGCTGATTATAACCTTGAGCTACTAATCTAGCTTTGTTTCTTACCACTTTTCCTTGCTCATCCAGTTTATTTCGAAAGACCCATCTTGTTCCGATGATGCTTTTGTTCTTTGGTTTGGGGACAAGGGTCCAGACGTTATTTCTGGTAAACTGGTTTAATTCTTCTTCCATGGCTAAGATCCAGTCATCGTCTGTCAGGGCTTCGTCTATTGTTTTTTGCTCTATTTCTGAAACGAAAGCGTATGATGCTTGATCTCTGAAGGATGATCTGGTCTTTACACCTTCTTTTTGATCTCCTATGATCTGATCTTGTGGATGATAAGTTACGAATTTCTAGTCTCTTATCTGTGGTTGAGAGTCAGACGCTCCTTCAATCTAAGGAAGAATTTCCTGAGAGGGTTGAATTTGGTCTGACTTTGGTGCTACAGATAGACCTATCTGCATATCTGCGAAATCATCCTCAAGATCTGATGGTCTTTTATCAGATGTTAGTCCATCGTTGAACTTAACATGGATAGATTCTTCTACAACTAAGGTTCTTGTATTAAAAACTCTGTAAGCCTTAGATGTATCAGAATATCCTAAAAAGACACCCTTATCCACCTTAGAATCAAATTTTCCCAATTGATCTTTGGTGTTTAAGATGTAACACTCACATCCGAAAGGATGAAAGTAAGCAATGTTGGGTATTCTTCCTCTCCATAGTTCATAGGGAGTCTTTTAAAACATAGGTCTGATCAATACTCTGTTTTGAACATAAAGAGCAGTGTTTACAGCCTCTGCCCAGAAATGTTTAGGAAGAGAGTTCTCACAGAGTATGGTTCTAGCCATCTCTTGCAGAGTTTGGTTTTTTCTTTCAACTACCCCATTTTGTTGAGGTGTTCTCGGTGAAGAGAAGTTGTGGAAAATTTCATTCTTTTCGCAGAAAGATTTGAACTCAGTATTCTCAAACTCAATTCCATGATCACTTCTGATGCTAGAGATGCAAAAGCCCTTTTCATTTTGAACTCGTTTATAGAATATTTCAAAGACCTTGAAAGACTCATGTTTATGGCCTAGGAAGTATACCCATGTATATCTTGAATAGCCATCTACAATAACTAAGCCATATTTCTTCCCGCCCAGACTCAACGTTCTAGTAGGACCAAATAAATCCATATGCAAGAGTTGCAACGGTCTGGAGGTGGAAACAACATTTTTATATTTAAAAGAAGTTTTAATCTATTCCCCTTTTTGACATGCTTCACAGAGAAGATGGGTTTTCCAAGAAATCTCAGGCAATCCTCTTACTAAACCCTTTTTCAAAATTTTCGAAATGTGTTTCAGATTCACGTGCCCAAGCTTTTTATGCCAAAACCATCTTTCATCTTCCCTAGATAGCAGACATGTTACCTTCTGCTTGCTAAGATTTATAAGATCAATTTCATACAGATTGTTGTGTCATATGGCAGAAAAGACAGACTTGCCATCATCTGTTTTGACTATACATCTGTCCTTGTTGAAGGAGACTATATAACCATTATGACATAGTTGACTTATGCTCAGTAGGTTATACCTCAGACCTTCAACATATAGGACGTTGTCTATGGAGGTTAGGGAGGACATACCAACTTTACCTATGCATGTGATGCGTCCTTTTCCCATGGCTCCAAAGGCAACTGCTCCGCCTTCAACCGGCTTTAGGTCTAGGAACATAGACCTTTCTCCCGTCAGCAACCACTGTCCATGTACCAGCTCAAACCCTTCCCTTCTCCTACCAAGGATATCTGAAATATGAATAATCTGAGACTTTGGTACCCAAATCTTTTTTGGTACAGTGGCATTAGTGCCCTTAGACATTTGCTTCTTCTTATGTATGCATCTGAACTTGGAGTGCCCAGATTTTACACAGAAGTCACATTTGTCTGGATCAGACTGAGTAGAAGCATATGCATCTTTTTCTAAGCCTAAACCAGATTTATCATGGGGATGTTGATGATATTTTAAAAGCATAGTGAGAGTGTTAGAACTCTCCAGAAACTTTCCAAAGTCCTTAGTTAAACAGGCTACTTCTTCCCTTAGTTTTTCAACTATGGATGAATCGCCTGTTTGACTAGGGTTGCTAGTTTGACTTAGGATCTCTTCCAAAGTCTTGACTTTATCTTCTAGTTTTGCATTTGATTTCTTAAGCAATTCTATTTCACAAAGAGATTGTTTGAGTTTTTGTTTAAATTTTTTACATTGCTAAGAGATCATATGACAGTTTTGCAGTAAAATGTCATAAGGCATCTCTTCTTCATCGTCTGATGAAGAACCAGATGAGCTTTCAGATTCAGAACAAGTTTTTACCTCAACTTTTCTTCTGTGTCTGCCATCAGACAGACATTTGCTTGTTCATCGTCTGAGTTGCTGCTTTGCTCATTGTCTGAGTCGTCCCATATGGCTATCAAACTTTTCTTCTTTTTCTTGCCACCGTAGGACTTCTTTTTCTTTAGCCTTGGACATTCAGATTTCATGTGTCCAGGCTTTCTACACTCGAAGCACATGATCTCCTGATTGTCCTCATTATCTTTCTTCTTGAATCTAGAATCTTTCTTCCTGGAGGATTGTCTGAACTTGTTTTTTTTTCAGCATCTACTTGAATTTTCTCGCCATAAGGACGACTTCATCGTGTTTAGATTCGGTAGAGCTTTTGTCTAATTCTTCTATTTGAACCTTCAGAGCCTTGGGGACTCTTTTATTTTCTTCTTTGATGGTGCTGGTTTCACCAACTTTGAGAGCAGTGGAATTGTTAGTGTTATTTGTAGGTAGTTGGTCTCTGTTCTGCAGATGTACTTCATGCACTCGTAGCACTCCTAATAGCTCATCCGAAGACAAGGTTCTCATGTTCCTTGCTTCTTGGATAACTGTGGTCTTGGGATCCCACACTTTGGGCATGCTGTCAAGAATCTTCAGGTTGACCTGAGCTTTAGTGTATGTGTGCCCAAGAGATTCCAGGTCTGAGAGAAGAACCTGAAGTATCCCAAACATGTCATCGACACTTTCTCCTTCTTTCATGGAGAAACTTTCATAGTGTCTGGTCAGAGTGACAGCTTTTCTCTGTTGAACATCTTATGTTCCTTCATAGTTGGTACAGAGAGAATCCCAAATCTCCTTGGCCAATTTCAGTCTACTCACCTTCTTGTACTCATTTCTGGTTAAAGCACATGTCAGAGTATATCTGGCCTTGTTGTTGAGTTGAATGATGTTGTTGTCATCTTGAGTCCATTGATCCTCAGGCCTTGTAATGGGAATATCTCCATTTATGATGATGTTCCATAGTTGATACTGATTGGACTTGATGTACATCTTCATGCGATCTTTCCAATAGGGATAGTCATCTCCGAGAAAGGCTGGAGGCCTTGTTAGAGAGGCTCCCTCAGGAATGAACTGATTGTCGTGACTGGCCATATGGATCTTTTCCTCTAGACACGGTTAGGTGCTCAACCCTTAAAGACTGAGCTCTGATACCAAACTATAAAGGCAAAAATCACAAGAAGGGGGGTTGAATTGTGATTTATAAAATTTTTTGCAAACTTTTTATAAACAGCTTGTAACGTCTGTTGAGTAAAAGGAGATCATTTTTGAGAAAAACCATTTTACAGACGACACTGCACAGATGAAATCCTTTTTAATAAAAACAGGTTTAAATCACAAGACAAAGTCAGTTCAAGCAGTTATAAGCAGAGAGAGGGCAGAAGAGATAACACAGAAATTTATACTGGTTCGTCTCACCCCGAGACTACGTCCAGTTCTTGGCAAACTACCAAGTTCCATTAACTTTTACAAGTTACAAGTATTGTCCACTGCCACTTATGGCTCACCCAAGTAGTTTTTCACACTTAGCCTCTCCAAGCTAAAAACCCAAGTATTCTTTACTACCAAGCCACTTCTGGCTCTAAAACAAATCACAAGGTTTGTTTTTGAAAGGGCGCACAGACTTTTGACTATCGTCTTACAGACGGATATGCAAGATTAAGAACTAAGTCTTTTTCTCTCAGGATACGCAAAGTGAGTTGAGAGCTTTTACAAAAAGAAATTTTTACAAAAGAATGAAGGCTTGAAAGAAGGCTTGAATATGAATTCAGTTTGTATGTTGTTCTCTTATACAGCACTTCAAAACTTCTTCTATATATAGACTTGCTGAGGAAGTAACCGTTGTCTCTAAACGGTCTTCTTTCTTGCATCTGACCATCGTCTGAAGGAGGGTGGTTGAGGGGCATTTAATGCGAGCATTAAATGCTTGTCACCAACTAGTCATTCTGAGTTGATAAAGCATTCTGCTTATCTTTCTTAAGATATACTCCAAATCCTTCTGTTGCAGTGGTCACATCACTTGCTCAGACAAGTACTTATTGCTAGCTATAGCGCGTCTTTTGAGGCGAGGGAAGCTTCAGAAAGTTTGACTCTTCTTTCTATTCCCTTTTATGCACTTTGACAGATCCTAGGAGGATGTTCTATGAACATTCCTTGCAAAATAGATAACAAAGCGATAGTGCATTTACTATGCCTTTAAATGCTTCTTCAGACTAAAGCGTCTATCTGCGTATCATCTGTATCTTATAGACGCAGATACAACGTTTTCGTCTGTTGGCATTTATAGGACGCAATCTTTTTACTTAATATTTGTTTTGCATAAAATAAAAATAATTGAGGGTCCTGATTCGTCTTATGACTCAACAATATGTGTAAATGCTAAGTTGTTGTGAATGTCCTCTACAAGAGGACTATTTTGGTATTGTATGTACATATATATTTTTAAGTTTTGTAAAGCCAGTCCTAATACTTTTATGATGTGATGATGTACATTATATATAGGAAAGTAGGTACATATATATGTCTTAAATGTAAAAAAAATTCTTGGTAGTTTCATATGATATTATTTAACAAAATGCTTTAGTATAACAAATCTGTAACGAAGATGGGTCGTACACAATGCAACTAGGGAAACCTACTCTATATGAAAATTACAAAGCAAAGTTAAAGGAAAGAATTCACCTAGAGTGAAGATATGAAAATTGAAGCTCTTCCTAACTTGCTTTCACATTCCCTTCATATAGAATGATTAAGATCCATTGATTTCTTGAAGATAAGAAAAGTGTGATTCAATGAATCTCTGTGATGATGACACTCATTTTCAGGGTTCTCTTAGATGAAAAAGACGAAGTAAAATAAGAGAAATGGGTGTCACACATGAGGCTTTCGAAAAGTTAGTTTTATAGCCCTCTGAACAGAGATAATCGATTATTTTGTTCATGCCATCATCTGGAAACACTAATGAATAAAATAGTCGATTATTTTACCAAATAATCGATTAACTACGAAAGGCTCATTTTTTGCTCAGGGTCAAATAATTGATTATTTTAAGTGGATAATCGATTATTTGCGAACCTGGTACAAATCTTATAAAACAGAGCCTCGAGATAATCGATTATTTTGTTCTTGGATTGAAATCTTAGAATTTTAAAAAGGTTTTTGCCCAGATTCAATCCTTAACTAAAATATCTAAAGAATCAATGATCAATCAATGCAGATATAAGGGAATACAAGTATAACTAGCCTATATGCATGATGCATACACATTCACACAATGAAAGCTATAACAATATCCTAATAGGCTATTGTTCACACTATATATGGAGCAAACTAAACTATTACAAGTACAACATCATCAAAACTGTATATAATAACAAATACAAGGCACAGGGGTCTTCATTTCATTACAAAAGAAAGGTTGTTGGCCATCATAAATCACTCTAATAGTGGCAACGTCGAGTGGTCAGAGAAGGGAGGAGGGAAAGGGAGAATGAAAGAAAGAGAAAGAATAAAACATTTGGTGTAGAGGGTGCACCAAATTATTATGTAGATGAGATGGATATAATGGTGTATAAAAATGGTCCACAATAGACCATATGTGGAGCTTGTCCACCTTAGCCTTCATCTGTTAAAGAAATATTCAAGACTTCAAAAAATATTCAATTCTAGATCAAATTCAAATTGAGAACCAAGAAACCAAGTCTAAAGAGATATGAAAAATCATTAAGTGTCAAAAGAAGAAGAATTTGAGACAATGGTTCAAATATTCCAAATCAAAAGACAGTTAGTAGTAGTTATCAAGTGAACGTAACTTGAAATGTCAAGATTTTAATTATTCAATCTTAAGCAACTTGACATGTGTTTGTATCAATTTTCTTGACCATTAGATGCATAAATAATAATCAAACGAACTAGTTTAAACACACTACTCATTTTTCTCAAATTAGTTGATATTTTTCCTCCAATATCAAAGCCTAAGTTGCGGGAGTGGCTTAGGCTTTGTGTCTAGATATTAAACAACAAGTCATTTTAAATCTTTATTAGACTTAATTAGAGCATTGAAAGTTGTTAGGACTTGCATAACTGGTCAATACCCATAATAAAAAAAATGTGAAGTTTATAAGCAAAAATTCCTATGATCATCATCGTCTAAAGAAGAAATTCACATGTTTAATATAACTATCTCAAAACTAAGAACAATAAAGTTAGTTGCCAAAGGAAATAATTTTATACATTTAGGCTTAATACAAGTAGCTACAAAATCATACTACAAGTTATGGATTGATACACTTATAATTATGTCACAAAGAAATATAAGTTTAAATATATTTTGGTCTTTAATAAACTCTCGTATTTTTCTTTTAGTTCCTAATAATTTTTATCCTATCTTTTGGTCTCTAATAATTTTTTTATTTTGTTTTTAGTCCTCGCTATTACAAACCCTTTGTTAAGTGATGATGTGTCTGTTAAATTGACACATCACCATCCGATTGGATGTCCACATCATAAAAGATTGGACACGTATTATATTTGAAATTAAAATTAACATTTAATGAAAAAATTACATTTTGGGGTTCCTGCCTAGTCCTTCAACAACATCGTTAGGGGTGGGTATATGGGCCAAGGTCCGCGGACTGGTCCGTGAAGTCCGCAGACCTCGCATATAACGGACCTATTTTTTTTTAATCGTATAACCATAAAGGAATTTCTGGCCTGGTCCGTTATGTCCGTGGATTTCGCGGGCTTAATCCGCAAATCCACGGGCTAGCCCGCTAAACAATGTTGTGCATTTCATTTGGGAATTGGGAGCTAGCTAGGGTCTTCACTCCACTTTGTTGAAACCTCGCATCCCCCTCCCCTCACTGTCGCGCCGCCCACCTCCGGCCTCGCTGCCTTGGTTGTCGCGTCGCCCTTCTCCGGCCTCGTTGCCGTGGTTGTCGTGCTGCTCCTCCCTAGTCCCTTCATTGTCGCGTGCACCTCCATTATCTCACCATCATGCCACCGTCGCGCCTCCATGGTCTCATCGTCGCACCTCCGTCCCTTCTCCCTGGTCACGCCCCTTTCCTTGCGTCGTGCCTCCACTTCACTCTTCAGCTTGTTCTGCACCACGCTTGAAGAATCGCACACCAGAGGTCCAAAATCGCACCCCCACCCTGCTTTTTCACCTTGTTTTGCTTGGCTGTAACAAGTAAATAAATAAATAATTTACCTAATTAGTAACCTTGTTCTGCTTGGAAATCTTGATTTAATGAAATTATGAGTTAGTTGAATAAATTAGTGAGTTCATGACTATGTTGCAGGTTCTTTAATTCTTGTTTCCGTAAATGTGATTATGCTGCTTATTAATTCTTGTTTATGTAAATGTCACTATGAATCTTTTATGGTTGTAAATATATGATGTGACTATGTTGGTTGTTAATTGTTGTTTCTATTAATGTGTTTGTAAATTTGTAATTAATTTGTAATAGCCTAATAGGAAACTTTTGGTTTAAATATTTCAACTTTGAGTTATTGAAATATGGATTATTTTGAGGCTGCATTAGATGAAAGTGTTGAGGTTAATGTTGATGTGAACCAAAATCACATTTCTGATAACAAAGAAGATGAACATGTTGACTCTAAAAGCAAATAAAAGGTGTAGAAATGTTTCATCTTTTGTGTGGACTTTTTTTGAGAAACCTGTTAAACATGTTGATGGGAAAATGAGGGCTAAATGCAAGTTTTGTAAGAAAGATCTTGTGGGTGGTGGGAGTCAGAGTGGAACTTCAACTTTAATTCGTCATATGAAAATATGTGAGAATAAGGAAAAATCATATGAAGATTCTGATATTGGGAAGCTTGTGATTGATCATGCTGGAAAATTAAGAAGTAGATCAATTGATTAAGATGTGGTAAATGACTTGATATCTATGATGATAATTGAACACGATCTCCCATACTCTTTTGTTGAACATAAGAGGTTTAAAGACTTGATTTTGTATTTGCATCCTGATGCTAAGATACCCTTTACGCGTGTTGCTACTTTAAATGTGAACAAAATGTATGAGATTGAAAAGCAAAAATTGAAAAATGTGTTGTCTAAACTCCCTGGTAGAATAAAATTGACTTCAGATGTGTGGACTTCTTGTACTACAGAGGGTTATATTTCATTGACTGCACATTATGTTGATCAAAATTGGAAGTTGAATAGCAAAATGCTTAATTTCTCTCATTTCCCTCCTCCACATTCCGGGCGTGAAATGGTTAAAATTATATTTGATTTTTTGGAAGAATGGAGCATTGAGCGAAAAATATTTTCATTGACTTTGGACAATGCATCTTCTAATGACAAAATGCAAGATTATTTAAAGGAGAGACTTCTTTTGCAAAATGATGGTTTATTATATGGTGGTGAATATTTTCATATCCGTTGTGTTGCTCACATTTTAAATCTTATTGTTCAAGAGAGGTTGAAAGTTGTTGGTCATGGTATAAGTAAAATTAGAGAAAGCATTAAGTATGTTAAGGGCTCGGAGGGAAGAATGAGGGCTTTTAAAGCTTGTGTTGCTAAAGTTGGTGGTATTGATACAAAGATGGGTTTGCGTTTGGATGTTGTTACTAGGTGGAATTCCACCTTTTTTATGCTTGAGAGTGCACTTTTGTATAGACATGCTTTTAGTAGTCTTGAGTTTGAAGATAGGAGCTATTTAAATTGTCCTACTAATGAAGAGTGGGATAGAGGAGAAAAAAATGTGTGAGTTTTTGCATCCATTTTATGAAATCATTGAGTTGATATCTGGTTCTTCTTATCCCACATCTAATATGTATTTCATGCAAGTGTGAAAAATGGAATGCTTGTTGACAAAAAATGTGAGTAACGAAGATGGGACAATTAGAGCTATGGTAACTGAAATGAAAAGGAAATTTGATAAATATTGGAGTGAATATAGCATTGTGCTTTCCTTTGGTTGCATACTAGATCCTCATTTTAAGCTTGAATTTTTGAAGTTCTATTATTCAAAGCTTGGTCTTGATGAAATGGCTTGCCAAGCAAAGTTGAAAGTTGTGAAGCACAAGTTGTGTACTCTGTACAATGAGTATGTTAAGTTGTATTCGAAAGAAACAACTTTTAATGTTGCTTCAAGTCAAAATTCATCACAAGAGACTCCATTTGCTAGTAGTAGTAGCTTTGCCTCAGGAAACTCATCCACATCACAATGGCTTATTGTCAATGTAAGTTTATGTTTTTCTTTATTCTTTTATTTTATTTACTCCTTTTTTATTTCTTTTGACTATTTTAATGTTTACTTTTACTCACTTTTTTTTGGAAATAATGTAGGAGTTTATACAATATAAGAATGAAAATATGTTACATGTGGGTAAATCTCAATTGGACACATACTTGGAAGAACAAAAACTTTCTTCTCAATATCATCCACATTTGGATCTTTTGCAATATTGGAGGGAAAATAAAGCTAGATTTCCGGAACTTGCATTCGTGGCTTGTGACATCTTAAGCATTCAAATTACAACTGTGGCTTCTGAATCGGCATTTAGTATTGGTTCTAGGGTGCTCAATAAATATCGAACTTCACTTGCTGAAAATATACAAGCCTTGATATGTACAAGAAATTGAAAATTAGGCTTTGATGTGCAAAGTAAATATTATATTATCTTCCTAGATGTTGCTTCAAATTATTTATCTTTTAACTACTTTAATTTTGGCTTATGTTATGACTTTTGATGTTGTGATGAGTTGTAGGAAAAGAAGATGTAAATGTGGAGATGGAGAAGGATGATCAAGCTACATCAAACATGGAGTCAAATGTTATTGGAGATGCTTGATTATATTTGTTTGATGTATTTGGACTTGAGAATGTTTTATGTTTGTTTTTAAGACATTAACTCTTTGATATTTGGTTGGTGTATTTGGACTTTAAATTGTTAAGACATTATTTAGTATTGATATATTAAGACTTCGATATTTAATTTAGAACCTTTAATGTTGTTACAAATGTTGGTATTTTTTAGTTATATATGTGAAGACTTTGATCTTTTAAATATGTTGGTATATTTTAGTTACAAATATTGTTAAGACAAGTTTCATAGTTACAAATTAGATTTAAATGTTTAATATTTAATTGAATGTTTATATTCATATTGCCTTTTTTAATGTATGTGTTTCAGTGTTTTCTTTCTCACATATTCAAGGAAAAGAAAAAATAAATTTCCTTTAATTTAACAAATTTTTTGTTTTTAATTTTTTTTTTTTTTGGATTTTCATTAGGCTCGCGAACCGGCCTGTTTATCCACGGGTTTCACGGAGCGGATACAAACTTAAAAAAGTAGCCTGTTTAACTCACGGAGCGGGCTTATCTGGCCCGTATAAAATGCGGGCTTCACAGACCGAGCCTTAAACGGGCTGGACCGGTCCGTATACCCACCCCTAAACATCGTTTATGGGGTAGGTTTAAGGTTTTGTTTTTACAAGTGTGTCCAGAGAGATTGAGGGAGAAGTTGCATCGCAAGAGAGACGACATTGGCATTATGAGAGAACATTGACATTGCGGTGACAATGGGGAAGTTGGTGAAAGTTGAATGTGGTGAAAGCAGAAAAGAAAATGACATGTGTCATCATTTTCGTGTGTGTTTTGTCATTTGGTTGGTAGAAGTAGAGTTGATGTCATTTTTTCTCATGTCATTAAGTGAGAAGCATCTAGGAAAAAAAAATTGGTGGTGCAATAACTGGAATGTCAATAATGACTTATTGAGTAATGCATGTGTAGGATATTATTATGTTTCATTTTTTTAAAGAAGGAATCACTACAATGTTTTGTTTGGGTTGAAGAAATAGACCAAGAATATAATGAAGGTGCAAAAATGGTTGATGAAGCTACTATGTATGTTTGTCAATTAGCAAAGTTGAAGATGATTGCAAAAGAAGAGGTTCAAGCTCATAGGTATCAAGAAATTGTTGAACAACTATGGCAAAAAGTTGTAAAGCAATATATAAAGATCAATATTGAAAGAAGGAAAGTGGAGGTGTTAGGATGTGTTGTTGCTTTCCTTTGGGTTCTGTTAAGTGCTTTTATCAATGTAGAAGAATATATATTTGGACAAACTTTGGATTAGGATGTGTAGTCACTTTATTTGTTAATTAGAAAATCTTTTCAAAAAGCTTAAACTAAGTCTGGTTTGCTTCATCTGATAAAACAGGTTTTCTAAACTTTTGAAAACCTTTGCAAGATATTTATTAAAATCATAAAGAGCAAGAACACAAATGTTTTTATACTGGTTAGTCTTTACCATTGAGACTACGTCCAATTCTTGGCTACCAAGTTCCACTATAACTTTCAAAGTTACAAGTATTCTTCATCTAGCCACTTCCGACTTTACGCAAGTAGTATTTCAATTGTCTCTCCAAGCAATAACCCCAAGTATTCTTTTGTGAATAAGCTTCTTCAGGCTCCACCTAACACAGTTAAGGTGTAGGAAAAAGGTTCACTAACTAGCTAGCAACGTCTAACAAGCAGATAAAATACTCAGTGTTTAGTTTAGAACATTCACAACTATCTTCCTTAAGATAAAATTTTACAAGAAAGAACACAGAGCTTAATAGAAGGCTTTTTGCAACACTTAGAAAAATTAAGCACTTTTTCTAGATTGCTTTAATTCTTCTTCAAAGTGAAGTCTTCTATATATATAGACCTTTTGCAAAAACTAGTCGTTATGATCTAGCAGGTAACTATTGTGAAAGCTTTTACACACAACTCTGTCTTTGTCTAGTTTTCTTCATATAGTTGAGAGATAAGTCTTTACGTAGCATTACTACAACAATAAATACATAATCACCAATTTGATACTCTGAGGTGATAAAGCATACAACTTATCTTCCTCTTTCAGTACTTGGTTGTTGAATCAGAAGTCAAGGTTTCTTTATGTCAAGAAGTACAACTTCTTTATCTTTCATGTTCAAAGCACGCCTTTTAAAGTGAAGTAGGTAGCCTTTCTCTTGATCATTGCAAGACTTATTGATTCTAGGATGGTATCAGACTTATTCCTTAACACTCCTGTAATACAATGTAAGGCAAGAGGAATATGCAAAACATTTAGTGCATTCAATGCTTCATCTGATCTATCAAACGCTAGCTTTGTTTATACACGAATGCTTAGTCTACATCTTAAAAAAATAGACTTAGTTTGTTATTATCAAAACTTTAAGGTTTCAAGATTCGTCCTTTGATCTAACAAGCAATTATCCATCAATTGTCACAAACACATGCTTACAATGGTTGTTCAAAAAAGAAAAGCCACCAACATTGACAATCACTACTTCATTGCAAATGCAATGCTTAAGGCACTTAACAAATCCCAAGGGAAAAGGACTACGCATCCTAACACCTTCACCCTCTTTCTTTCAATGTTAGTCTTCATTTGTTGTTTTGCAAGTTTTTTCCTAAGTTGTTCAACCGCTTCCTCGCATCATCGACATTAAACCTCTTTTTTTGCAATCATCTTCTTCAAGTCTTTTACTTGTTCATCACACATACGAAATTTCTCCTCACATGCTACAACTCTTTACTTCAACTCCTCATGTGCCAAAATTTCTTATTGGGATTCTTCTCACTTCACGATATCAGAAGAATAACTGCACCTCCACACTTGCAAACAAGACCACAAGACACACGATGACGACGAAGCTCTTACAAACGTCAAGCTCTTCTCTTCGCTCAACAACATTCAAGCTTAACGAAGCATGAATGAACCACGAATCTCCAAGTCTTTCTCTCTTGCGAAATAACAATTCCATAGTTGTGAAGAAGAAATCTGAATACATTCAAAAACAACAACGTTGAGTTCCATTGCTTAAGTCTTTTTTTATTAAATCACTCTTTTTAATTTTAAAATATTAAATGCCATGTAACGGACAACTCATCATCTGACGTGTCACCTTAATAGATACATCATTAGTTAACAGACTCAAACTAATAGCGAGGACTAAAATCAAAGGAAAAAAACTATCAGGTCCAAAAAGTTTTAAAAAAAATATTAGGGACCAAAAGAAAAGTTTGAATATATTTCTAGAACCAAAAACATATTTAAGCCAAAAATATAAGATTAAAAAAGTTTCATGATTTTGTTATAGCTATTATGGAGAGTAATCTCCACAATAGATCGATTTTTTTCAATTAGCGAGCATATATTATTCTATTTTTTTAAGAAAAGAAGACATTGGTGTGTACAAGAAGGAATCTAAGGAGCAGATGCTACCAACATTTGTGATCAAGTGCTTGAAGGAAAAAATGTTAGGGAGAAACTTCAAGGTTTCATGGATCTAACTTTGAGGGATGAATACCCTTTGGATGTGGATTACTCCATGGCTAAGCTTGTGTTTTGCTTTTCACAACGATGTTATATAAACGAGACATTATCAACTAAAAAAATAACATTTACAGTTTTTCGTTTTTTCGTACATGATGACATTTAAATTTTTATTTCTTTGGTCAAATTTTATTTTATGTCCATTTTTTAAAATACATCCACATCATATAATGTCAAACAAATAAAACACATTATAGTGTCACATAATCATCTTTATTGCTTATTCGCGAGCAACTAATGAATAACCCACAATTGCATAATTCAAAAAAATGAAAGGAGCAACTTCAAACAATGACAATAATAGGAGAATAAAAAATGCAAATTAGATAAATAACTTTTAGAAATGTCAAATCATAATGTCACTTAAGATAAAGAATCTACGTTATTGTGTTAGCTCATCACATTTGCCTTTCAAAAAAAAAAATCACCTTTGTTATCAATTTCACATAGAATTAACACTTGATCTATGTTTGTGAAATTAAAATAATAAGGAATCAAATTCTTAAAAAATACAATTATATAGAAAAGGCTAAATGTTACTTTTGATCCTTTATGTTTTATTATTTTTTCGTTTTGGTACATAACGTTTTAAAAGTTTCATTTTGGTACTTTATGTTTTTGAAAGTTTCATTTTGGTCATTTCTTCCATTTTCTGCTAAAAATGTTAGTGATTCGTTAACTTTTAAATTTTGAAATAATTAATTTAAAATGGTGGCGGCTAAAAACTGCCACTATGTGTTTTTTCAACAAAAAAAAAAGTTAAGATTTTTCCTTTTTTATCTTTTTCTTATTATCATTTTTTCTACCTTTTTCCCCAATACCCCTCCTTCTTCCCCTGTCGCTGCTCTCCCTTTACTCTCTTTTTTTTCCCACAATTAGATTCAGTACTCCTTATTCGACATAAACCCCTTCACAATGCTCCTAACCTGGCCATGAAGACAAACCAAGCATCATCACCATAACTTGAATCGTGGAAAACCTCCATCACTACCTCGTCGTCCCCCACAGTCTTGTTCATTGAGAAGGTCCATGAGAGCGTGGGAGGCAGCGACGGCAACGACCCTGGACCTTGATGGATGGGCAAGTCGCAACATCTTGAGCGATGAGAACTATGGCGACATCGCACGACAACATCTATTGACAGGATCACACCCATTTTGGGTGAGTTCACGAAACGGCAGCGTCAGATCGTGTGTGATACGGGATTTTGAAGTTCAGATTTGTAAGTGAAAGATTGCCTATGAATGTAGATCTGGTTTCTTGCAGAGGTTCACGAGTTGTTGTTGTTTGGTTTCGCTATATGATCTGGTGAGTTGAATATGCAGATCTGGAGAACGTTGTTGGGGGAGAAGGATGCGTGGGTATTGTTTGTAGTGATTGGGGTTTTTTTCATGAAAAAACACATAGTGGCGGTTTTAACCGCCACTGTTTCAAATTAATTATTTCAAAATTTAAAAGTTAACGGAAACATTAACGTTTTTAATGGAAAATGGAAGAAAGAACCAAAATGAAACTTTCGAAAACATAAATGATCAAAATGAAACTTTTAAAATGTTATGTACCAAAACGAAAAAACATTAAAACATAAAGGACCAAAAATAACATTTAGTCTATAGAAAAAAAATTCAAATTCTCCAAATCAATAAAGTATATGAGGAAATTTTACACCTTTAGGCTTTGTTTGGTTGAAGGAGGAAGGAGAGAAATGGAAGAGAAATAGGATGAGTCCCATGTGGAACCCACACCTCTTACATTCTACTTTAATTTAAATATTTCTCTTCTATTTCCATCCTCTCAACCAAACATAGCATTAGGTACACTCAATCCAATACATTCTCATCTTTACATTTATGAAAATTCAATGAGATTTCGTGAAACAAACAAATCCTAAGTTATTGTATAACTTTCAAATACGTATTGAAAATCCAGGGGAGATGTCCTATTGTCCTTGTAGAGCCCAGCTCATGGTGTACTTTGGTCAAGAAGCGCAATATGGGCGACCAATTTCCACGTGCAATCCACCATTTTAGACAAATTATGTGAATTTGGTTTCCAAGTTTGACGCTATGCATTTTTTTTTAATTATTCTTTTGGATTTGTTCGTGATAGCCAAGAAAAAGGACAATTTTAGAAACAACATTGTATTCGATTTTAACACTAAACTAACATAAAATATATGCGTGCGTATTATGTTGAGTACTTGATTATTTAACTTACCTTTTTTTTTGCTGAATTATTTAACTTACCTTATCACCAAACAAAATTATACAAGGTAAAAAAAATATCACTTTAAACTTACTTTTCTTATCTTGAAAGATTTAAAACTATCTTATTTAACATGTACCAAAAAAATATCCTATTTAATTGAAACATTAATACAAAAAGTAATAAATATTATAACATATAAATAAATATAAATAATTATATTTTTAATTATATACATACATACAGTTTTTAAAATTATTAAAATTCATTAATCAATATTTTAATTTTTTAGTAAATGTTATTGATTCCCAAAAAAAAAAAAAGAGTGAAGATTTTTATTAATTCTTTAATTAGCATAAAATTCTTCTCGTGACTTTAAGAAAAATATACAAAATTAACCTAAATTACATGACAACTGGTATTTTAGTCCGTATACCATACAATTTAAATTTAATATGTAAATTTTATAATTATGATTAATTATCATAGAAGATATGAAAAAATATTTATGTCATATTTAAATATTAAGAAGTAACATTTTCATAATTTGAAGACTTTTAAAAATTCAAACGATATATTAATTAATTATTTGTCTTTTCATTACAATAATAGCCAAATTCTACACCATAAATTCGGATAAGTGGGTTTCCTGATAGAAAAGTTCCTAAAGGGAAAAGCTAGTTCTACTAAAGCAAAAGAGAAGGCTACAACAGCTTTCTATTTGCCAGCACATTATATCTTCTACTCTTCAATATAAGTGTAACTTTTAATATTTAAAAAAATTATTGATGTATCAACAAAATATTAATGTACATATCGAGCAAGTCTAGCTCAGTTGGTTGAGAATGGTGCATGAGTTATTATAAATTTTCGCTACCTGTCTTCAATTCTTACGGATAAAAAGAAATTATTAATGTAGATGTGCAATAAATTATCACATTAATATTTTTTATTAAATATTAAATGTCATGTTATTGGACAAAATGAAATTGCAGAATTAAAATAGTGAAGACTAAATTTACTAAAAAAAATGGAGAGACCAAATTTATAAAACAATTACAGTAAAATGACTAAAAATGTAATTAAGTTCATTATTTAATATAATGAGTTAGTTTGTTTAACCTAAAAATAATGATTTAAAAAAAAATACTTTTTTAAAAAGTTATTTTTTTAAGAAGTAAATGAGATTTGCTTCTTAAAAAAAGTAGAAAAAAATATTTTTTAAAGAAAAAATAGTTTAGATTCTGTCAAAAGAAAAAGAAAAAACAGTTTAGACAAATACATAAAAATAGAAAATTATTTATTTTATTAAAAAAGAGCATTTTTTAAAATAAGTTTAAATAATCGGATCCAATACTAACTCACAAAATTTTAGGTAAATGCTTAAACATATAGATTCATGTTAAAGAATTAATTCTAAATTCAAAATTAATTTTGATTTAAAGTAACTTTAGATATTTTTTGTATTGGATAGAAGTTTTATACAAATTTTTACTAATTTCCTTTTAGAATTAAAACAAATAAACATAAATCAAGTCGCTTTAAACTTTATTTTAATCAAAATTAATTTTATTCATATTCAATTTTACAAATATTGCTCATAAACCTTGGTAACTTATTCCTCTTCTCAAGATCTCCTCTTTCTCTCTCTGTTACCAAAATTTTCCACCGTGACCTGCGGACAATCTCTTTCTTTTGTTTCTTCTTTTTCTTTTCCTTTTTTCCGCAATTTCTCTTCTTAAATGCACACACACTCACAGGTGAGACTCACTTGACTCCACCACTATTTCCACTTCCACAAGGTCAATTTCACCACTTCTTCCTTGTGAGTCTCTCTCTCTCCCTATATATATATTCTATTTCCACTTGGAAGTATTAGTCCTTACCTCACTCTCTGCCATTCATTCCGTGTCGTATTCTTCCCCAATTAAGCTCTCTACCCATTTCCCTTCCGATTAAGCAACTCCAAACGGTTTCCCATATGGCTGACGCCAAAGATTCCTCCATATTAGACTCCAAATCCAAATCTTCCCCAACCTCAACCTCAATCTTAACAACCTCAGACTCACAACAACAACAACAACAACATAGGACTATGATGAGTTTCTTGATGGCTCAGGACATCCTCAGAATCCTACCCACTCTCCTCTCCGCTGCATCAATCGCAGTCATGGTCACCAACAACCAAACCGTTCTCGTCTTCGCTATCCGCTTCGAAGCCCACTTTTATTACTCTCCCTCCTTCAAGTAAGTTACCCCAACACCCACTTTTCTTTTTCACACACACAAATATTTTTTTTTTTATAATGATATTTGTATATTCCAATAATACTAACATCAATTGATATTCTCTAACTTTTTTTTTTCTTATTATATGAAGCTATCAATCATTTCAATCACTTATTTATTTGCTTCCTTATTTTTTTCGAGGAATGTCTAAATTTTTTTTTTTTCAATTTTTCTCTCTGTTTGTTTTTCCGTACCACAGGTTTTTTGTAGCAGCAAATGGTGTAGTCGCTGCCTTCTCTTTGCTGACACTGATAATGAACTTTCTGATGAAACATCAAGCATCAGCAAGATACCATTTCTTTCTATTCGTGCATGACATAGTAAGCTTAATTAATCCTTTTCCTTCTCCAATAAAATTAATGTTGTACATATATTTATATTTAAACTTTCGTTTAATTACAAACTATTTATATACAATAATTTTATTAATTTTTATAATAATCACTTAAAAATTATACTAATGGTTATGTTTATGTCTGATTGGTTAATAGTATAAAAAAAATAGGCTTAATTATAAATTTTACCACTCAATTTTCATAATTTTGTGAATTTTACCATCCAAGTTTTAATTTTGCAAATTTTACCACTCAACTTTCATAATTTTGCGAATTTTACCACCCAATTTTTTTTTTACGAATTTTACCATCCAACTTTCATCATTTTGTGAATTTTATCACTTAAATTTTCAATTTTTGCGCATTTTACCACCCTGATGTTTCACAATTTTTTTTTTTTTGAATTCTTTAACTTTTTTTTTGGTAAAATATCAGAGTGGTAAAATGTGCAAAAATTGAAAACTTGGGTGGTAAAATTTGCAAAATTAAAACTTGGATGGTAAAATTCGTAAAATTATGAAAGTTGGGTGGTAAAATTTGCAATTAAACAAAAAAAAAATATACACAAACAGTATATAGCCATTAAATTAATGGCTTCCAAAATAAACAATTCAAGAACATATGAATGTTTATTTTATCTTATTATTTAATTCTCTTGAATGAAATTCATAATGACACATCATCATGACCCTGTTTGATTCATTTATGCAAGAATGAGAAAAGGGCTTAATTAGTAATTGACTTGTCACCCAGCAAAGTGAAAAAAGAATTATATTGAAAATTGGCTTGACATACAGGTGATGACAGTGTTGTTGATAGCTGGATGTGCAGCGGCAACTGCAATAGGGTACGTGGGGCAGTATGGAGAGGAGCATGTGGGTTGGCAGCCAATTTGTGACCATGTGCGCAAGTTCTGCACAACAAACTTGGTTTCCCTTTTGCTCTCTTTTTTTGCTTTCATTGCCTATTTCGGACTCACTCTTTTATCAGCCTACAAATGCGTCTCTTCTCCCAAGAATTAATCAATCAATCAAAATCATATGCACCAACAACAACCGTTGCCAACTTGCCTAGCTAGCTATAATCATGAGGGGGGGATTATTTTATACTATGTTCATATTAATGTTGTGCATGTATTTGTTGCGGAAATTGCTAGTTTGGTGTATGGTTTATCAATGCTACAAACGGCAAAGTAGAGTTGGAGTTAAAGAAAATATTTACTAATCATAATGAGACTTTATTATAAGATATAGTATAATTATTTCATTTCCATCTCAACTTTTTTTTTTATTTTTATTTCTCATCTTATTATTTATTATATTTCTTCATCTCTCTTCTCCTTATATCTATACACCTAAAATGAGATCTACCTTTAACTTTAACATTTTCCCTTATTGTGACTCGCTTTCAATAAAATGCATGTGGTCCGGGAGGCATATTCCTAGCTTCTTACCTCTATTTATTACAATAATAATGGTTTGTCTTAGATGTTGTATAGTATTTTGGACATGTGGCTAGTACTAGTATTGTTTTTTTTTTAATCTTTTTCCTAGGGGACTTGTGGTTGAACGCTTGTCTGTTATATATAAGATAGAAAGTATGGGTATTTATTATTATCTGAATAAAACCTAAAAATATTTAATATTTTAAAATAATTTAGATAATTTAAGAAACATAACCATAGCTTTTTAATTTCGGGAGTGCTATTTATTACGAGAACTTTTTAGTACGAATTTGCACTAGAAGTGATTTTGACCAATCAAAAAATAGCATTCGAAATCACCAATCAGAATAAGGGTTTGGCTTATTACTAAAACACCAATCACGTTCTCTTAAGAAATTCGTTTTTGCGCTTTAAAAAAAAAATCGTTTTTATACTATTTAGCATTTCCGTTTTAATTTATACTTTTAGCCACATGTTCGCTTTTTTTTTTCTTAATATTTTCACAAATGTGCTAGTTTAAAAATATCTAATACCAGAGTGTTCATCAACCAATTTAATCCAATACAAACCACAGTAACCAAATCAATAAATCAAAAACCAAACAAATCAAGAATCAAAAAACGAAAATCAAATTTTTTTTTATCTGATCATATTCGGATACTATGCTGAAAATTAATCCAATTTAAATCAAACTAAACTTTAATTATTATTATTATTATTATTATTATTATTATTATTATTATTATTATTATTATTATTATTATCAATTTAACTACAATTCAACCATGAATGTTAAATCAGGTCATTAATTCAGTTATCCGATTTTAAAAACAGATATTTATCTATCGTTTTTCAGACACTGACGGTAGCGGAAGAATGCGTTTGGCTTTTAGTAATTTTTTTTTTTTTCCACAGATATAACAATTGGCTATTGCTGTTATGATAATGACTGCCCGCTCACGTTCGTCTCGTCTGGTCTCGTAGTGTGTTTGTTCTAATTATATATTAGAAAACAAATACTAACTAATTACAAATTACAAAAGGAGTATATAATTAATTTATAATTTTTAAAAGGTTAAGCTCCTTCAACTCTATTCACTATGAGAAAATAGGTGATGCACTGAGTGTAAAAAAGTTTTACACAATCATTTAATCACAACCCATCATGTATGGTAAGTTTGCTGACTTTTACAATAACTATCTTAGAAAGTCATATCAACAACAGGAACGGAGTCAGAAATTCGGCTCGAGGGGGGCCACGAAAAAAAAATTAATAAATAAAATTTAATTTTTTGCATGTGTAAAATATAAAAAAAAATTAATATATTATATCTCTAATATTTTTTATAAATAAAAATAAATATAACAATATCGAGTACAAAAATAATACTACCTTTGGTCCTAATTATAAGCAACATAGGACAAATAATTAAGACCAAAGAGAGTAGTTAAAGTAGTTATTTTTAATTAATTCTACAATGAATTCAAATTTTATTCCAAAAGTACCCTTTGTTTTATTGATGTGAATGCATAGAAAATAGAGTTAACAATAAAGTAAGGGTATAAAAGAAAATTTACCCTGAGCAACTTTACAAAAATGTGATTGTTGCTTATATTCAGGACCAAATGAAAATCCAATTTGTTGCTTATAATTAGGACCAGAGGTAGTATTATGTTTGATTCTTTATATAACAAACAATATATACATTTCTCTAGTTCTAATTATAGAAACATAGTTCATTTTAAATGTATTAATTTATATTTTCTTTTATACCCTTAGTTTATTATGAAGTTTATCAATAAGATACTCAATCATTTTACAAGTAGATGCATTCATTGACCTATTAACATTTTTTTACTAGATATTAACATTTTTAAGTCACACAAATTAGTGAAAAATAATTTCTTAATGTTATTAAATATAACTTCTGCTTAAACTATTTAATCCCATGGCATTATTAATTAAAATTAACTAATTTAACTATTTTTATTAGTTTTGATGAATATAGGTAATATATGAGAAAAGAAATAAATTAGATAGATAAAATAATTTTGGATAATTATATGTGGACATTTCAACATCACAAATACTCTACTAAAACCTCTTTTTTTTCTTTATCTCTCTTTTTATCACATAATTTTACTTATCATATTTATATTTTTCTCTCTTCTCCCTTTTTCTCCCTATGTGTCAACTAACATAATAATTTCATGTATTATTTTACATATATATTTTTTAAAAATTTAGGGGGTCATAAAATTATTTTTATAATATTATACACACTTCAAAAATCTTGGGGGAAGGGGGCATGGCCCCTGCTAGTCGGGTTCATTTTCTCTCCAGTAATGGACTAGTCCAGTAGGAGAGAAAAAGACTCAGGACCTTTGTGGGCCCCACCAACATGGTGGGGGCTCACAAAGGTCCCGAGTCTTTCTCTCTCCTACTGGACTGGTCCAGTACCGGAGAGGATCCAGTTCCCTGCTAGTCCCCCCCTCCCTCCGCCCTTGATCAAAAGTAATTTGCGATTGATTGACGATGTAAAATAGTTTTACACTGTTAGTATATTACCATTTAACTCATTAACTATACCAAAAACCTTGGTAAATCAAAATCCAATTCATCAGCCAAAAAAATGTCACGCTTAGGCGCTGCGAATTTGATTGTCCACTTTTTCTTGGCTGTATGTATCACATGCCTAGTTTACTTTGGTTAGGACTTTTTGTGGGAATTCAAGAAGAATGTTTGTCCCTTTACTAGTTTTCTCTAAAGTATTTAATCACTTCACACCAAAAAAACAAAAAAAGGTATTTAATCACTTTTGTTCAACACTAGGATAGGAGGTTGAAAACTATTTTTTAGGCTTGAGGTAAGAACATTGGGAGGATATATACTCAATCCAGATACAAGAATCACGAGAGATTTAGCAAAACAAGCAAAAGAATATGCAGCTTTAATTGTTACAAAAGCGTGAAGAATGCCCATAACCAAAGTGATCGAACCATATTGAGAAGTGTGGAATGATGTCTTGTAGAATAGATCCATTATAAGCATTCTTCAAACTCCAAAAATCTTCTAGAATAATAAATGCGATAATTAATTTGGACTAGAGGATTTTGTAGTGTATCCATTTCAAACAGAGCATCTTTTTCTCCGTGTCTTAAAGGCACTGATAAAATTATGATAACTTATAATTACAGTACTAGCTATATTGAAACCTCCTGACAATGCCTCTGATATGCTTTGTGTAAGCGAACAATTCCACAAAATAGTCATTTGCCATATGTTCAATGGCTTGTGGGTCACTATGTCAATCATATGCCACTCTTGTTCTAATTTTAAATATATCCTAAGTATATTTTTTGGTTAATAATAATATATATATATATATATATAATATAATTTGTAATAAAAAATTATTATTAATTCTTTAATCAATATTTTAATGACACTTATTAGCAGGATCATATCTTTAACTTTGACTTATTAAATACTTTGAATTCAATCTTTATATATATTGTTAAAACTCACATAAAATTTCATCTATTAATTAAAAGTATATAATATCAAAAGGTTGCTATGGTCGTGGTCATCATCATTATTATTTTTCTTTTCAATTTTCAGATTATAATTTTATTTTCTCTAACTCTTGTTCTTTATGTGAAAGAAATTAGAGTTCATGTCACCCTCTCTTTAAAACCGTTGCACTCTTGGAAACTATTTGGTTTGAGAATTTTTATTTTCTATTTGATATTTAATTACAAAAACATTACCATATTTTCAGTTTATTTTTAATTTTCAAAAAATTGTATAAGAATGTTTCCTATACAAATTTTTAAAAATGAGAAATAAAATGAAAAAAAAAGATACTAGTATCATTTTATAATTAATAATAAAAAATGTTATCTTAAATTAAATGATCCGATCCTGACCAAATGGTTGTAGCTCAGTTGATAGCCACACGCTGAGCTAGTGGAAGGTCCTAGGATCGAATCCACGATACAACCTTTGGGAGGGGGGCAAACCTTTAGTGTGGACTGATCCCCGCACAGCGGATTAACCGATCCACAAGCGGTCCAAAGGGTTGAACCTGTGGTGGTGAACCGCTGGGGTCTCGTCTATAAGGCGGTAAACCAAAAAAAAAATGATCCAATCCTGTTTTGTTGAATGAATCCGTTCACTTGTCGGTATTTAATTAATCCAGCTCGTCCTTCAACTAATAATGTTTATAATAATATTGTCCCAATAATTTATTTATTTTTTTGACAGATTGTCCCAATAATTCTCTTAACCCTTTTTTAAAAAAGTACTTTAAAACTATAAAAATAAGAAATTATTTAAAAAAAATGTTACATGAAGATTTAAAATTATTCCGCAAGCCCGATGAAGCCAATAGCCTCCCAAAACTCTCTTGTCTACCCATTCATTCGGACAAGGGAGACCACCTGGTGGGATAGATTGAATTAACTATCATCAAATTTTTGGTTTTCAGTCTATTTTATGGATAATATTGATTTTTAATCCAACATTAATAAAGTAAATGTTAATTGATTGACGGATGGTGGGGTTTTGTTTTTCAGCACATATTATAAAGTTGGTCAACTTTTTAACCGTTTGAGATAAATCACTCGTCAACTAAAGTGTAAGGTTGTTGTTGGCACTTTGGCAAAAGAAAAAATAAACTGAATACGTTGCTTAGACTTTAGTATGTTGTTAGCTTTTATATGTAGTGATTTATAATAAATAAAAAAATGATTTTACAAAAAATAGAATAGCCAAATTAACACTAATACTATTTATCAATAATTAAATTGATACTGCTGTTTGCCTACTTCCTATAATCATTAAATAGTTAGACTACGTTGGTTGATTAATTCAAGGAAAAGGATTATTGAGTTTAATGAGTAGTATGGACAACAATCAAATGGTCCACTCCCCCTTTATATTATTGATCTTGGTGGTTGAGAATGTTCGGGTCATTAAATGTTTAATTAAGTTTTGATTGCATCACCTGCATGTTACTAGCTAGGTTAATCTAGTCATAGTTCTATAGTTAACATCTAATACACCTTTTTATAGGAATATTTTATAAAGTTTGTATTTTTTCTAATATATAAAACTCTTTCTAAATTATCTACTGCATTAATTTTTTTTTTTTTACTTCATGAAAGTACCCTCAAGTGAAAATGTTTTATTTAATTAGGTGGAAAAACTAAAAGATTGAAATTTAAACAGTTTTAAGGATAATACTAAAAAAATTATATAAAATATTGACAAATTTAAATTACTAACTAAGTTAATTAATCTGTCAAAAAAAAAACTAAGTTAATTAATTTTTTTAATTCTTGTAAAGCAATTAAAAGGATCCTATAAATAGGTCCAGAGATAATATTATAATCATCACCTAAATGGCTCAAGTGATAAACCATTGGAAACTTTCATCACCTCTTTCATGCTCATGTCATGGGTTAGAGGAAAATCCAGAAAAGTGCATACCCAATTTAGAAATGAAGAGCCTAACACGGTTGAAGGAGGTGCAGCACAACCGCTGAATTACCAATAGTCATAAAGCGGATAAAAGTTTTTTGTTTTTTCTGAACTTGTGTGTTACAAAGGATTTTTTTTTTTTTATATAAAAAAAATCAGCTAGGAAAGACGTGGAAGAATAATTTACATTGACTTTGTCCAAAAGTTTAAATTCTTTAAGGTGATGACTTTTAAAACAAATTTATTTGGAATTACTATTACATCCTTCCTATTAATGTCTGCTTGCCTATTTCGTATTCAACATTCAATAAGTTAAAATAAACATCAATCAATGAGTGGTTACATCGTACAAATTAGAAGTTATAACATTTTTTCTATGCCTAACCCCACCCCTACCCCTGAATTTTTTTTTCCTTTTAAAAGAGGCAACGTGATATTTTATTGATAGAGATAAATAACAGATTCCCCTTTGGCTCTATCGGATGGATCCAAAATTATTTTTCCAATTCAGATCATAACGTTTCTGGCTAAATCGTCTGATCCAAAGGACAAATTACACATATAGCCACGCTACTTTACGTGTCCCTTCAACATTCATGCATATCTTCTAGGACAAGTTAGCTTTCATGGCTCATTGGTATCGTGAGGCACTGGGAACATGCTCGACCTTGACCCGTGAATGTGATTATTGCCAAAACCAAATTAAGAATCGCTGTGTTTTAAAGTTAGGAAAATTGGTTTTAATAAAATTAATTTTGAATAGTTAAACATGATTGGGAAGTACGAAATGTGTAATTTCACACTCTCTTCCATAACTTATTCGCGTCGGGTGTGAATCTTCCGAAATTTAATAAGCTCCCTATGTGAATCAATTCAACGCATAAAATCACGGTAATATAGTGAAAAAGTAAAATTAATTATTTGTTGTTTTATCTTTACCATGAAAAGCTAAGGGGGCGTTTGTTTCACGGATAACTTTTTTAATCTCGGGAATACAGGAGAGGAAAAAATTATCCTACGTTTATTACGAAGTAATAAAATATTTAATCCCGAACATATTTTATTCCTGGATAAACTATAATCCTACCCTCAAGCAATATTTAATCCCAACGAAGGGGGTAGGGAAAATTTATTCCCATGGAATAAGAACCGTCTTTATGAGTAAAAATAAAAAATATACCCTCTTTGTACCCATTACCCCCACTACCCTCTTAATGCTATTATTTCTTTGTTCTTGGGGAGGTTGGCAGCAAATTTAAATTTATGATAGATATATTGATCGGGGTAGGCAATATAGGAAATTAATGTTACATGCAAATGAAGGGGTTACTTTACTATATACGTTTTTTGATTACATGTTATGGATTTGTAGAGTTGTAGTTTCGGCATATTAATTATATATTGGTAATCTGAATGTAACTCCTATGTGGAAATGAGTGATGTATCACTTTGTTAAAAAAATCATCTTTAACACAATAAGGATATTTAGTAATTATAATATATATTCCCAGGAAAAAATAACCAAATCAAACACATGTTTTAATTATGTCTGGGAATATAAAAAATATTACCAACCTATTTTAATAGTTAACCAAACACATTTTTTAATTATATCCAGGAATAACATTCTCATGTTATATTCCCAGGAAAAAATATTCACAGGATTAAAAAAATTATCCATGAAACAAACGCCTCCTAATTGTTTTTTTATTCCCATGAAGCTGTTCCAAATATAGTGGGTTTGGAATCAATTCTATTTCACAAAATTACCGTAACATAATGAAAAAATAGAAATAATTATTTATTATTTTATCTTCACCATAAAAAAATTAATTTTTTTTTCATAAAACTAATCCAAACACACATAGCTGGCCCTAAGGGTGGCAAGCGGGTGCGACCGCCCAGGACCCACGGAAAGGAGGGACCCAAAAAATTTAAAAAAAAAATTATAGTTGTACAGTAATTTTTTAATGTTGTCTTGTATTATTTTTATAAATAGATTAAAATTATTACTTCATTCGTTCCAAAATGAATATCGTCTTAGGTTTTTTTACACAGAACAAGAAAAGCTATTAAATAGATGAAATAGAGAAGTAATTATATAAAACTAACCTTATTATTAATATTGCATTGAAAAGTTAAAGTGACATTTGTTAAGGGTATTAGTGGAAAAAATAATTAATATTACATTTTGGGACAATTTTTTTTTCAAATGTGACACTCATTTTGGGACGGAAGAAGTATTTTTTATCATATCTCTTTTCTATATATCTAAATTAAAATATAACATGTGATTATAAAGTACTAATATCTTAGTTGTTAGTTTTTTTTTAATGTGTTACGTTTATAAATTTATGTTAAATGAATTTTTATCTCACTGTGACATATCAACATGTAGTGCGCCTATAATAATGTATAGACTTAAAGTGTTTGTTTTATCAATAAGATAAAAGAAAATACAAACTAAAACTCAAATTATAAAAGAGTCTACTTCTATAATATAAATTAAAATCCCTAACTTGGATAATAAAACTTTCACTCTTCTCACTCTCTCAACTAGAGATTTGTAACACTTTCTTTCCTCTCTTTGGCAGGTGCATTTCACACACATTCTCTACAATTGGCAAAAAACATCTCTACCAATAATCTCACACTACTCTCCATTTATTTTTTTATATATACTTAAGTTTCTTAATCACCTATTTGTTTCAATTAAAAAATAACATTATATCACAATTTAAATTATTTATTATAAATTTAAAATATAATTTGTATATTTTAAAAAATTATTTATTTTGGACTTTTTTTAAGAATATTTATTATTAAGTTTAATAATAACATAATTTTAAATTTTAAAAATATTTATTTGTTATGAATTATAATAATAATAATTATATAAAAATAATCATTTATCTTCTGTAGTACATAGACTAAAATACTAGTTAAAACTAAAAGTAAGTATATTAATAAACATAAAAAAAATACATGTAAGTTTAATATGAGACAATAATATTTTGTCAATTACAGACAATAGGTAGGAGTAAATTAAATGAAAAATGTAATTCATCTTATTTAAATTTGTTAAAACTATGTTATTCGCTTAATTAATGAAATATATAATTTTTAATGAAATTATATGTCTTACTTTTTTTTATATAATTTATGTTTATATAATACTTATATATAGGGGCCTTATTTTTTTGTTTTGCCTCGGGCCCATAAAATATCATGATCAACCCTGCAAATCCTTGCAGATACACTACATACTAGAACTGGGAGGGAGAAGTGGGAACTCAGAAAATTAAGAGAGGATGAGAGAGAAGAAGCATATGGAAAATTGACTGTGGAGATTTAGGTTTTCAGATAACAAAATTAAATAAAATATGACAAATAAAATATTTTTTTATAGAATTTTCTGACCGTTTTCAAAACCAAGCCTCTCTTTACCCACCAAGTTGGTCTAATTCAGTTGCTTAGACAATATACATAAGTTATTGTAAATTTTCTGGTACCTAAATTTGATTAATACGAATAAAAATAAATTAAGCCTCTTCTCCCATTTGGTTTAAAAGTCAAAAGCCATATGGTTTTGATTGATAAGGCTATGTCTTATTGTTAATTATAGAGATAAGTTTGTGATTCACTTAGATTTTGTAACTTGGGAGTCATATAATGAATAGTAAACCTGATATTCTATGATAATGTTAGCATGTATAGAAGAGTTTTGACATTCAAGCATGTATTCAACTGCAGAATATAAAAGAAAGAAGACCATTTAAGTTTCTCAATCAGTTGGATTCTCATCAGTCTCATCACTATCTCTAAGGTGCTCCTTCAATGGCTGCCCTAGAGATTCCCAGTTTTTACTATCCCATGCTGGATCAATTTCAGGCAGTTCATAGTCATCTGGACGTAATGATAATTGGAATTCAGGAAGGTCTGGCAATGATTGAAGACCCCTGCATAATTAACAAATTTCCAATTTTTTCATACTTCCTTATTATATGTGAAGGATACTAGGAATTTGGTTATAAATCAAATGAGTCAGAGAAAAATATGTTTTTGGTATTTGTATTTTCGGCCAAATTTGGTTTTGGTCCCCTTACTTTCAAATTGATGAATTTAGTCCTTCCTCCAACTTAGTGTCAGTTAAAAACTAATACTAAATATTAAGTTTAAACATGAGGAGGGACTAAATTCACATATTTTTAAAAGTTGAAGGACTAAATTCGAAAATATAGGAACCAAATCAAGTTTGACAAAAATTTAGGGACTAAAAACACATTTTTCCCTATGAGTAAATTCGAGTTGTAAACAAAGAAAGCTCCTTACTTCTCTTGCTCCCAGAGGTAGCCATACATCTGGGACTTCCTTGATGCAACTTCAGGAATTTTCTGGTGTAAAAATTTCATAGCACCCCAGAGTGGAGGAGCCCTTGACAAAGAAATACAGAATTTTTAAGACAAAGGAATGTCACAAAAGAACCATCTCAGACAAGATTCAATGATCAAAACCAACCTTGTCACTGGAGCTGCAAGACAAAAGCTTAAGCATGCCTTCTTGCTTTCAGCCAGAAGTTCTTCTGCAGCAAGAAAACAAGACACTGCACCAATGTGGCTGCTTGGTTCACTACCCTTGTCAAGGATCAGACCATGGTAGTAGTAGGCTGCAGCCTGACAACATTATAAAAAGAGATAAGGTCTGGATCATATATATTATGAGTTTAATTTTGATACGCAGTCAATGTAACTAATTAGAAATCGTTCTTGATATAACTTTTTAAGCAATTGTTACAAAAGTCAACAATTTTTAATTATATGTCAATTTATGATTTGACAATATAAAAAAAAAAAAATACACTGGGAGTGTATTCCAACTATATTCATTTATTATTGGATATTTCAAAGATTTATCTTTTGGTGGGAAGTATTATATCAATGTTGATAGCATTACTAATACTAACCTTGGCTTCAAGGAATTTCCATTTGATAAATCGAATATGCTTCCTTCCATGCCCTTGGTTGATATCGCATCCTGACAAGCAGTGATAAGCCTGCTCAAGAAAGTGAGAAACATCTTTATTTGAGAATCAACAATCAGCTGGTGTTAAATAATCAGAAATATTGGACTAGAGTCAAATAATCTCTTAAACTAGTCCATGAAGCAAAACAGATTGCAGTTATAAAGTTAGCAATTTAAAACATTAATGATGAATAGATGCTCAGAAGATTGAAATACGAACCTGACTAAAGTAAATCAGCTGTTCACATGCCAGCCTCCTCTTCACAGACAAAGTTGCCTTCTGACTTTCCACCGCAAGACCAAGTTGAATCTCAGTTCCCTAAATTATCATCAAGATGAACTATTATACCCAATCTGAAGGGGACTTGTTTTACAAGCTATGTTGGCAACTGGTCAATAGAATCAAAGATGAAGAAATGGGGCTTTGTGCCGTGTTTTTGCATGTCCTTTGTGCATTTCAATAGAAGAGCAAAGAAAATGAAAACCATGTACACAATCCAATAATTAGAACTAACAAAATATGTAAGGTATGATATTTGATATAATTCAGGGATGCACATTCTACAGTTACAATAAAGTAGGCTAGGAAGGTGTGTGTAAGCTTATGATATGAATTCTTTTTAGCTTATTTCATAAGCTTCTTGGTGAATCTTATCTAAATAAGCTAAAAAGAGTTTATAGGAGGGTCATAATCCACTTTTATGGGTTATTAAAATAAGCTTATTCAGTTAAGAAGTAGCATATGAAAATAAGCTAGAAACAACTAAAATAAGTCTTGTACCAAACAAGCTTATTTTGGTCAAACCAACTTATAAGTTTCTAGTGACTTGCCAAACACACCCCTATGATAAGCTCTTAATGAATAAGTGTTTAATTAAGTTGCTTACTTAAATTGCACCCTATAAGAATTAAATACTTAAATTGTACACTATAAGAATCAACAAGTACCTGGCCTAATGTTTGAATAGCAGTAGCCTCCAATACACCCTCCTGCAAGTCGTGGGGAAAAGTTTTCCTGGATGTTGTTTGAGTAGTTTATTAAAGGGTGATCAATGCAGGTCCAAAACTAGTTTCACAAACTTAAAATCTATTGAGAAACATACTTAGTTTCAGCAGGTATCCGAGTAAGAATATCCCTTAGACAGAACTCCAGGTATCCTGATGCCTTTAGTAGCAAATCAATTGCTTCCCTCTTGCTATCTGACAATACAAATATGCACTGATTATTAATGATTGTTCAACTTGTGGATCGTTTAATTGGATCTTACTTCATGCTTCACTAGTACAGTATCTAAAGGCTAAAGCTTGTGGATTGGCACAAAACCTGAAGATACAACCCTGAATCCAGACCCTGAGGGGTCCTTTGGAATCATCAGTGAGTCAGCCTCAGACAGTGTCAGCATAGCCATAAGGTGAACTGAGGATAGCACCTCAAACCAGGTATTTGATATACTGCTATCCTGCCAATTGGACTTTACCATGTTAAAGAAACTAAAAATTCAATAAAAATAAAATTACAAATAATAATAATAGAGAATGAGTTTGCTTATGGCCTACTTGTTTCCCATCTTCTAAATTTTTCCACTTGAAATCTATTAGTCCTTCAAGACCATCCTCTGTTAATATAAGAAAATCACTCACAAGTCACAACCCATTTGAGAAATGAAGAGAAAATATTCATTCTATAAAAAGTTTGAAAGGGGGGGATTATGTGTCAATTTGGGAAACCTTTCTTAGTAAGTCCAATCAGAACAGACAAATATTCATTCAAAGCTCGCCGCAATTCAGCTATAGCTGACCCACCTGTACAAAATATTAAAATTTCAGATCAGCATAATAACATTTTCTCACTTTACTATTCATTCTCTAAGAAATTTGTAGTTTCTTTATGAATGTTAATAGTTAAAAAAGTGGAATTATTGAAAGAGATGCATAATATAAGTTCTAAATTTTGACCACTCATTGTCCTATTATACAGTGAAAACTTTCAGGTTTATAACCTAGTGTTTATGCTTCAATTCTTCAATATATTTCAAGAAACAGATAATACAAATATACATAACAAATATAAGAATTCATATCAAGTGAAAAAGCAAAGGCACACCAGTATCTTCTGCTACCAACACTATCTGATTCCTCAGTGAAGTCAATTTATCAGCAAGATCCCTTGGAACTACTCCCTTAAGCACCCTTTGAAGATCAGATTGCACTGGAATTCTTGTTGATGGAACAAAGACCACCACTTCAGGAAAGGTTGATTTTTTCTTCCTATACACAGAGTAAGTGCACCCCATCCTTTCAAGCAAAGCATCCTACACAAACCAACCATTCATATTCACAACTTGAGTCCATGACAGTGGCAGTGTTATGAAGAAACTGAGCATTAATGATGATGTGGACTTGATGAGGTAATAATGAATGGGAAAAAGGATGGGACTTCACATGAGCATAGTTGGCACATTTTTTTAACAGCATAAAAGTGATGGAATTCAACTCTGCTAAAGTGAGTTGGGAATGACAAAAAAACCTCATCTAAACACAGTTTTCATCATGACCATTAAAAAAAATAATGAAATAAAAGAAAACAGTTGCACACTTGCACCATCAACATGTGTGGGACAGAAAAGACAGTTAATACTGGTGGATTCAAATATGCCTTATTCAAGAATATTAAAATTAAAATACCCAAATGATGGGAGGAGAAAACACACATACAAGTTGAGGAATGAGCGAAGAAGATAGAATAAATTGGTTATTAAAAGAGAGACAAAGTTTGGAACAACTTACTGGATACAGAGTGGAGAGAAGCAGGGAAGATTCTTGGAGAGGCAGAAGAACATGTTAATATGGTATCTGAGTGAATTGGAAGCTCAAGAACCGAGACATATCTCACATGGCCATGGCGTAGAAGTCTCTGCTTCTTTCAAAGGACCACGTTCACTTGTATTTTCTTTTTGGTTTCAGTTGATTTAGTAGGATGTGTAATGGTACAAGATTACTATTATTATAATATACATGCATGTATATTTTAGTGTAATAACTAATAACATTAGCTAGCTATCGATGTTTCCATCAATAATTAGATTTGACATTTTATAAAATGTAGTACTATTTATTTTTTGAAATAAGTTAAATCCTTATTATTCATGGAAAAAGCTCTAAATTATCTCTACGGCAAATAAATAAAAATCCACTTATAAATTTCATTTGTATGAGATATCCGGAAAGAAATTGGTCTTTGACCGGATATTTTTAGTTCATGCAAAAACATAAAAAGATTTAATTACTCTTTTTTTTTTTTACGGAGATTTAATTTCTCTTTAAGTTTCTATAGTAGTAACATTTTTTTTTGTCTCTATAATTTAAAATGTCTCCATAATTGTAATTTTTTTACCTTTTTATTCTTCCTAGTTTAAAGTAGCCTAATATTGTTTGAGATGACGTGAATTAAATGAGTTATGTCACATTCGTTTCAAATGATTTTCGACAATACTAAATGGCGAAGATCAAAAGCCAAAAAAATTATCATTATAAGGACTAAATAGGACATTTTAAGAACCCACTAGGGTTGGCTTAGTGATGGGGATTGGGATAGTATGTATGAGATTATAGGTTCAAACCTATGTGCAACCATTGTAAAAAAAAAATGAATGTTTTAAACTATAGGAACTAAAAAAGTATTTTGTTACTATTGGGGAAAAAAGTGATTAAACCATTTAAAAAACATAATTATCACATTTTAAGATATTAAAAAGTAAATTATCTTTACTTATTATATTTAATGTTTAAAGATTAACTAATTTAAAATAATCTTCTCCTAATTTGTACTATCTCCGTTCCTATTTATAAGATCAAATTACCTAATTCATCAAGATTAAGAAAAGTGGTTAATTTAGTTGATTGTAATAAATTTGTCCTTAATTTATATATTTTTCCCAAAATACCATTGTCATTAATGCTTCTCTCTCTCTTCTAAATATTTATCAATACAACATCTCTCCTATTTAATTAGAGATATTTTAGTCTAAATATAATTAATGCAAGAGACATTATGGATTGAGTCTTATAAAAAAAAAACAAATACTACTTTTCATTTGGATCTTATAAATAGGAACGGAGGTAGAATTATTTATCTTATGAATATGATTGATTTAGATGGATCAGATCAGATCTCGTGAGAAATAATATTGCAAGATCAGTACTATGTTAGAATTAGAAATTAGAAAGTATTGGCACATGGATTAAGGATGAAGTTCCCTCAAAAAAAAAAAAAATTAAGGATGAAGGAATTAGTGGGCCCCGGCATGACGCATTCTGTGAATGCTCGCACGTGCAAACAGGAAGTCATCAGCCTAGAATTAGATTTTCACAATCAAACGATTTATAATTTATAATAAACATATAAAAATTTAACATAATTAAAGTTGATATTTGTAAATTTAAAATCTTAATGTAAAAAAATAATATTTTAAAAAATCTCATAAAAATTGAAAATAATTAATAGTTTTAATTTAAAATATAAAAATGAATATTAAGAGCATGTTTGGGAACTCACCATTTTAACTGTTTTGCCATAATTTCAGCTGTTTTTATAAAAAGCAACATGTTTGGGAATCTAGCTTAAATTTGAAAAAAAAACTTTTTTTCTAAAAAAAATAAGCTGTTTTTATGAAGCTGAAAATGTGTAGCTTATGATTATTTTTCAATAGCTTATTTTTCTTTTCAGTTATTTTCATACTCTTTTACTATATAAAAACTAATTTTTTGTTGCACCCAAACGAAATTAATTATTTTCAAACCACTTTTTAGCAAACTTACCCAAACAAAAATTGATTATGATTATAATCGATTATAACAGTAATCACTTATACATATAATCGATTATTGAAATAATCTAATTTTCTCAGTTATCCCAAACACACCCTAAATAGTAATACAATCATATATCATAAGAAAAAAAAAATAGAGCCATTCTAAGGGAGAAAATTATATATATCTCAGGCCAGTTAGGGAGGGATCTCAATCTGAAAAACATAACGAGTCGAATGACTTTACACTAATCTCAATTTAATTTCTTGTGAAAATTGACTAATAATTAGACTAAATTGATTTAATATATGTTTGTTTTCACATTAAATTATATTTGGTCTCACACTGTAAAAGATCAAATTCACACACTTACAATTTGTTTAGCACCTTAATCGATTAAGTTGGAAGAGAAATAAGATAATATTAAAAAAGTTAGGGGTGTAAGTGATTTGGATTGAGTTAAATTTAGTCTAATTTTCAACCCAATCCAATTAAATTTAATTGAGTTGGGTTGGGTTTACCTTTTATTTTTTAACAATCCAACCCAATCCGAATAATTAAAAAAAATATTATCACTTCTTTAACTTTTAACAAAAAAAAAATACCTCAAAATCAGTAATGTAATATAACTTTATTGCTTCTTAATTCTTATATGTGAATTTGTGTAACAAAATTTTGATGTAGGATCCTTATACTACATTGGGAAAACGTAGTTAAAGTCTTAATTAAATATTTTATATATGATGAATCAACTTGTGTTAATAAATAAATTAAAATTCATCTAATGATATAAGATGCGTGATTTTTGGTAAACATTTGTCAATATTATCCTTATATGAACTTTTCATTTCCTTGTTTTCACATATTGTGAAAAAAAAATCATTGTTCTTACAAATCATATTCAGGTTAAACTTAATAAATATGGATTATCAATATAAAAAAATTTATATTGTCAATTGATAATTTTAAAGTCGATCATTACGATAAAAATCAACAAACTTATTATATATAATGATTTATAATTAAATTACATTGTAAAATAGTTTTTTATTAAACATATGTATTATTAATTTTTTATAATTTATTTTTTAAAAAAACAACAACTTATAGTATAAGTTATAGACTTATATTAAAATACCGTACCGAGTCACAATCTATTCTTTAAATGCAATGACTTAAAGTAATTTCTCTGAGCAACCTTTCCCGAGATTCAAACAAAAAGTGTTTACTTGGAAGGTTAGACGAGAGAAAATTCATGAATCCCATCGTTGGAACTTGCACAAAAATAAAAGATCTCAGAAGGTCAAAATAAAATAATGCTGTATTAGGCTTTCCAATGGAGTAGAATGGATGAGAATTATTTTTTACAATATATATGACTACAAATGAACTAGTAACAATTTGCCAATTGGTATTTTCACTATTTTTTTTTTAAAAAAAGGAAGTTAACAGCTCAAAATGAGGAAGAACATCTCAACTATGTTAACACGTTCTTTCCAATTAATCCCGCGCTGCTACCAACCTGAATTTATTGAATAGAAAGAGAAAAAAAAAAGAACATGGGGGCTATATCAATACCCATGTTAGGGAAAATAGAATATGTATTCAGGCAGCCCATTAAAATTCCGGGCAAAATGATGTAAATAAAAAGAAGGTATTGAGTTCTACTGAAAAGATTATCTGTTCTCCACTGCAAAATTAGCAATGCGATCTGCATAGTGATTGTCTTCTCTATAGATGTGAGAAATCCTAAAACGTAAGAGAGAAATTATATGTAAGCAATTAGCCCATCTGTTACTGAGTTTCCAGGGCACTATAGACGTATTATTTACAGCCTGGAGCACCAGATAGGTATTTTCACTAGTTCAATGACAAAATAATATTAAAAATATTAAGTATAATTTTGTAGACAAGAGAGTACACCACTATAGTTTTTGGAGGTGACTTTTTGACATAAGATGATGTCTTATGTAGATAAAATACATAGCTCAATTGATGATTGATGATCGGAAGGGGATAAGCAAATTGACTCACTTAACCAACTAATAGAGTTTAGATAACAAATTTTCCATTATAATCTTAATTTTTTTTTTTGGGTGGGCATGGATTGGTTCGGATCACATTCGTAGTATTTTTTAATTTGATCCAATCAATTTTAATCGATTCAATTGGAATCGGATTTTTCTTAGTTTTGGTCTACAACTCAAATCAAACAAATCCGATCAAATATAATCGGATTGGTTTGTATTAGATAATCGAGTTTATTATTAAAATAAATAAAAAAATAAGAAAGTGATTTTGATAGTATAAAATTTTATCATTTAACTCAAATTATTTTTTAACTACTAGTCTAACATGAAACTTGTTCTATTTCGAATTAAAAATTAAATCATGTTTTACGTTATAATAACAATACCCAATAACCTTAAAATAAAATAAAAAAATACAATAAAATAAATTCCTGCTCACTTCATAAGTGAATTAAACATCATTTCACAATGTGTCATAGTCATATAAGGTTAAATGAAACATTACCCAATGCACACTGTCAAAGGCTCAAAGTCATTAAAAATTACACTGTCATAGTCACATAGTCTGCCAAGTGCCTACTGCTAACATTAGAAACAAATTACACACTTAGAACAATTAACATCAGAACTTAAAATCAACCAACATTAAAAAATTAGAACTAAAATCTGTCACTCCAAATTTGCCAAGTGCCATTCTCAAATCTGCCAAGCCAACACCAAAAAATATCTGCCAACACCACAAATCTACCAACACTGCAAATTATGACAAATCTACCAACACCACAAATCTGCCAAGTGCCAAGGTCAAATCTGCAAACTTTTTCTGTAACTAGAGTAAGCAAAGTTAACAAACAAATTTAATTTAAACTCTAAATACTAAACAAATGAAAATCTTATCGCATGCTTTCAAAAACATTGTCAACTTCTGGCTCCTCATATCTTGTAACTGTTGACATATCTAATAGAGTAAAAAACTAAAAATTAAAGAAAGACATCTAAGGTTCCTCGCGAACTATTTTAGGCAACCTACAAATAAAATAATTTATATTTTATAAAGAAACAAAATTAATAGAAATGGGTGTTATTTATGGGTTAGCATGTTTAACTGCAAGTATAAACAATTAAACATGCTTTTTTGACTCATTTGAGCACGCACTTATATGACTTGGCCCATTTGACCGCAGACTTATTAAGCCGGGTCCAAACTACATACCTAATACCAGCAACAGATCTGGTTGACATTTGAATCGGTCACAACAACTATTTTGTTCCAATCTCTAATACTAGTCATAGACCTAGTCTTGCAAAGATCCACTATCATATTTTTTTGGTAATCAATAGATTCAATGCTTTAAATTTGGTTCTTAGACCAAATTCGTTGTTGAATTAATCAAATCTTCGGGTCCTGTCTTATTTTAGACAGTCACTTTCTGCACTAAAAATACCTTTTTAACCTTTTGAAAAGGTTAATCCGAGATGTAATTTTACATTTCAGATTAGTGCAGGAAGCAACTGCCCTTGTTTTAACAACATTGCTTTTCCTGTATTGAATTTTCACTACCTCTGGACCTCACAATTTTTGTATGCATGTGTCATTATAGGATAAGATATGTTTTCAGTACTGAATTTTAAAAAAATAGTGATTTTTGTCCCTCCTTATGGTAAAAACCTGTTTGCGGTGAGGGGCGAAAACTACTGATTTTTAAAAGTTCAAGGACTAAATTGATTGATCAAAGTTAAAGTTTCCCTCCTCATGGTAAAAACCTGTTTGCGGTGAGGGGCGAAAACTACTGATTTTTAAAAGTTCAAGGACTAAATTGATTGATCAAAGTTAAAGTCCAATGACTAATACCATTTTTTACCAAAGTAATAAGACTAAAAACATATTTTACCCATCATTATATTTTCCTATATAACAATGGGTGTTATGCCTTGAAGCTCTATCGCGAGCCCAAGTCCATCTAAAACAACCCCCACAGTTAACTTTATAATAAATAAATGGGATAAATTACACTTTATATTTTTTTAAGTATGTTTAAATAAATTTCTCCATAAATATTTCTAATAGAAGAAAGAAAATTAAATAAACTTCTTTATAAGCAAATATTAACTTATGCATAAATTAAAATTCATCTTTTAGAAAAGCTAATATGAGAGAGTTTTTACAAATTAGTTTATGCATAAGTTAATTTTAGCTTATGAAAAAACTCCCTTTTTTTTTTGTTTCTTATTTTCTTCTCCTAGAAATGCTTACGGAGAAGTTTACCCAAACAAACCCTTGATAGTTTTATACTTAACTTTCCTTAAACTTCTTTTATATTACTAAATCCCTCTTAAAGTAAAAAATATTAAACTTTTTTTCCTTAACTTATCTATGATTTTAGACTTATTGAGCGTGATTCTAATTGTTATTATAACATTTTCAGTTTAATCCTAACGTCAGGGAACTAAGTAATATAAAAAATTAAAAAATATGTTGGAAAAATATAATTTACAAACTAATAAATATTTAAAAATTATTGTGCTTGACAAGTCACCCTAAATACCAATTCCAAAGGAGAATATTTTCGAAGTATTGCCCAATAATGAAATGTTGGACAGTATTCAGCCTTAAGTCTGTTTAGATAAGCTTATCTAGAAGCATTTATATGAGAAGAAAATATGAAGAAGAAAATGAAATGATCTTCTCCATAAGCTAAAATTAGCTTATACACAAGTTAAAATTCATTTTTTAGAGAAGTTATATGAAAGAGTTTTTACAAATTAAGTTATGCATAAGTTAATTTTAGTTTATGGAAAAGTTCATTTCATTTTTTTATTCTTATTTTTTTCTCTTAAAAGTGATTCTAGAAAAATTTATCCAAAGATGCGTAATTAGAATTCAATCACAAGATCAAGCTATTTCGATAGCAACTTGGTAGCACTCAAATTATGACTTTGCAGAATTTTAAATTCATCTCTAGTGTTGTGTTTGTGCATTTTTTTGGGTAAACCCCGAAAGTTAACATAGTAAAATTCACTTTAAGAGACCGACTTTTGTTAATAAATGCTTTTCTATTTACATCTTTTTGTGTTTGTGCATATAAGCATTTTTTCAATCATAGTTTAATAATAGCTGACTAAAAGAAACTTCTTTATAATGTACAATACCTCATACTAATATTAATAAGACAGCTTTCAATTTTATTTAAAATCTACAACTTATTAATAATTATTATACTTAAAAGTCCTGACTGCATTTTTAACACGTTTATAGAAGATTTGTCTAGTTTAGGCGAGGGGTAACATCGCAGGACATGACTGTTCAAAAGTGAGATTTTAAAGTGGAATTGAGTTCATTTTCATTTTTTTTTTTTTTTTCTAAGCTGAAATGAGGAAATAGAAGTGGGAGAACAGATATTTCATTTGAGATTTCCACGTGACCTTATTACGTGGTAAGAGATTGAGACACGTGAGACTTCAAGCATAACTCCAAAAATTAACAGGATTTCACCAATTTAATGTCGGTGTCTCTCTTATATATCACCCTCGTATGTGACAATCTCGCACGAAAAAATCTCTTCCCATAATGTAACAAATAAAAATTCAAATAAATCATCTACCAAAAAAGATTCAAATCAATCAACCAATCAATGCTCGGGGAGTACATGGAAACTAGAATATATCCATCATATTTCTCTGATAGTGTAACTTATGTATACACACAAGAGCATTGAACCCGGATGAGATTTCTGAAAAGGCACTCATCATGCTTGAACATCACTTGCCTTCACAAATCTCCCTCTCACCCTCTTTCTAGTATCAGCCCTCGCCTTCCTTGATTCATAGCGAATGTGCTTATCGTACCTGTGCGAAGTTTAATACAGCAACTTCAAAATAAACATAAAAAATGTGATCTTTCTCAAGTGCATATTGCCTGCATGAATAGATAGATTTCTGTACACATTCACTTGCATTTAGCATGTGTGAAAATATTACGTGTAAAAGATTTTACATTGTCATCGAATAAAAAATCACGGTAAGCATAACTTTTAAGGTAACCATTACTAAAGTCAACAAAACTTATTATATATGTCAATTAATTGGATAACAGCGTAAGCATCTTATACACTGTCGGTGTATAAACTATTTACTCTATTAAAACGAAACATACCTTCGACTTTTCTTCTTCTCCTTATAGCGTAACATGGCATCACCTCTATTCTTGGCCAACTCTTCCAAGCTAACCCTGGCTTTTAAGGTGCTAACATTTTCATTCCCACCCACAAGATGCTCCATGACTACGACATTGTTGGTGCCACTGTACGGTATGGATTCAAACAATTTGGACTCTGATGATAACCCACCTCTAGCTTTCTTGTTGCTCTCTTCTTTCTTCTTTGCATGGCTTGATGATGACTGATCCGATTGATTCTGCAATTTTTTTAAAGATTAATAACTTATTATTCACAGTTTCTCTACAGATAAAAGTTAAAACCAAACATGAAAAAGAAATATCTGACAAATAATGAATGAGAAAGGCCAAATCATGTGGTAACTTTACTGCAATCATTGGATAACAATTCATAACACAATAAATTGTAGAAAATTTCCCATGTGAAATATAGAAATAGTAGTAATCACATACTATCATATACACTCCGCATCATCTCACACTTGAGAATGAGAAGCATCATTGCATCTTCCTCTTTTAAATGATATGGATGCAGCTGTTAAAGTTTAACTAGAGACAATTAAAGTTGGATGACTCTGTGCATCTTTAGCAATTAAATCCTTCCGTCCTCTGTTGTCCCTCCCCATGTGAACTCTGTACACTAAATCAAAGCTATGAAGGCCCACAGTTTTTGTCAGTATGTACAGAATTCAAAGCTACTAACCCACTTCTACTGCAACTTTATTTTTCAACATTGATTTCTTTCAAAAAAGAAATCCACAGGTTCATTATAATTAAGGTGTGTCAGAACCTCACATATTTCTCAAAATGATTGGAAGACAAAGAACCCTATAGAGCATTTGCATACTCCATCAACATCCTTTGAGAGCCCGAATCAATCATACACCACAATCAGTATAGCTTATTAGCATCACCCATTCAAAACCATTACAACAAGAGACAAGTAGCAGACTATAATTTCTTGAACATGCCTGTAATTCGTAAATTGAATGTGTTAAATCAGAAAAGCCCATTAACACAAGTGAGAAAGTTTTAATCTGGTGGCAAACTCCATTAACTTGAATTACATCAAGCTCAAAAACGCACATGGCAAAAATTGAAAATCATTCAGCACAAAGTTTTAATCCCACCACATGGCTTACATTTCTTGATAGAATATCATCACCAATTGTCGAGTAATTCATATTGTGCACATCCTGAAATGATTTTGGAACTTCTAGACCATCATATGTCACCACTCTTGGTTCACTGCAATCTCTTGATTTCTGTAATTGAAAATCCCACACCTGCAAAAAGAAAGAAAAATAAGCACTAATTATGGCATAAATTTCACGTCCAAGCTAACTCTTCCATATATTTAAACATGCCTGGACGTTGGTTGAACCAGTACACCATAATAAATTCACCTGATAGGTGTTACATAATACGGCCCTAACTAACATAGGGGCAAAGATAAGAACTCAAAAACAAACACGAGTAAAACTGAAAAATCATTTTCAAAGTGTGCCTAATTCAGCTTACTTTTACAAAAAATAGAAAAAAAAAACATTTTTTTTCAGTTTGCTGAAAAGAAAACAATTACTATTTCTCAGACAAAAATCGGTTCCCAAAAAGGACTGGTGTAAATGTGAAAAGGAAGCTGTTCGTACCCACATAGATTTCCTCAATCATGTAAATGTAAAAAGAAAAAGGAAAGTTAGATGGCTACCAAAATTACAATGCAACCTTCTACCTCTAAGCCATTAATTATCCATCCACATTGCAATTGTGTATAAACAAAAAAATTAATCACAAAGTTGAGTTATTAATTGGATTCAAGTCTTCCTTTTTTTGGCATGAAACAACAATTATCTTCATAAGATTATTATAAATGGCAAAACTCTTCATGTGAGTGTTTAAACAGTTAAGACTCAAATTTGAAATCATTCTTAGTTTATAATGGTAATATTTGATTTAATTCTTGTGAATATATATATAATGTGTTTTCATTTTCTTTTTCTTAAATTTGGAAGGTAAATTGCAAACCTGAGGAGGCTGATACGCGGGATTATTATAATTCCAGAGAAGATCCCCTGCCTCGGTTCCGTAACCGTTATCGTTACTTTTTCTAGCGTCAAATTCAGATTCAGAATTGGGAAACATGAGCAGAGACGTGAACGGCGTTTGCTGCATCAGCATCTCGTCAACGACGTCGTTTCCCGAGTCGAACTCGAGTTCAACGTTCTCGGTGGTGGCGCCGAGCCCGTTCCTCTTGCGCGCGATTTCGAGGACCTGCTCGTACACCTCGTGGCGGAACTTGCCAGTGGTGGCGGTGGGGACCACGGGCACCTGGGCCGGGTTATTGGGCCGGAAATCGAGGCCCAGCGCGGAGGCAATCTCGGGGACGGTGGGGCAGCCGGAGAGGCCGTGGAGTCGGTGGCGGTGGTGGAGGGAGGAGGCAGCGGAGGTGCCGTGGGTGTCGACGTCGCAGTGGTGGCAGAGGGCGAGGTTGTCGGTGGAGCAGCGGACAGCGGCGGTGTCGCTCTTGCAGGTGTCGCAAATCTGGTAGCGCACGTGCTTGAGGGAGAGAGCGTTGGCGGCGTGCACGTGCTGGTCACAGACTAAACACAGTTTGGCCGAATCTGCTCTGCAGAAGAGTAAGGCGGGTTTGGAGTCGCAGTAATCGCAGGGCAACATGGTGGTGAGAGTGGTGGTTGTGGTTGTTATGATGGGTTAAATTAAATGGTTAATGTGTGTTTTGTTGAGAGTTGAGAGTTGAGAGTTGAGAGTTGAGAGGGGGTGCACATGCTAAGCATGGGGGAAGGTAGAAGGTAATCTGAAGTGAGGGATATGAAATGGACGGGTGGAAAAGATATTTCGTCACTTTTTCGGCCTATCTTGCATGTGCTCTTTTCCGCTACTTGCACCTCCTTTCCTGTGCAACATTCCCCTCATTCCATACTCTTTTGTTTCCGAGAAACAACGCTCGGTGCGAGTGTGCCAGTTTTTGGACTTGGGCCACCTGCCCACTCCCTTTCACTCTTTGGGCCGACAAGTGGCTCGTGCCAGTGTCAGGCCTCTATCATGCTGGATGAATGAGACTTTTTCTTTCCTTTTTTTTTTTATGCATATGACTTCGGACTAAGGAAAACTTCATGCATGTATATTTATGTCGACGGATTTGTCTATTATGAAGGGGTTGTTTCTTCTAAATTGAGGGAGTGCAGTTTAAAGCATAAAATGCTCTTAGAGCATACCTAATGGGAGGTTGCTAACTATACTGTATGAGTTGTTCAACAATAATAAAATACAATATTAGTATTTTGGTGTGTAACATGTGATTTTTTATTGCTTAAAATTAGAGAGAGTTATATATATGTGTGTTGCTTAAAATGTTAAGCAATTATTTTTTATGGGTTGCTTAACATTTGTGTGTTTACATGTAAAAGAGAAGATATTTGTAAGTTAAGCAACTTGTTGATAAGAATTCTTAGTTGAGTAAAAAATGATTGGGTTGCTTAAAATTGACGTGATATGTATAGACTCACTTAAACCAGTTGAACCAATTGAATAAGGAACTGGTGGTGCATCGGTTTGAACAGATTAGGATAGGAAATCAATGAATTGTATGAACTCGGATAGGTTTGTGCATTTTTTCTTTTTCAAAAAGCTTGAAACGACATTGTTTTGCGAAAACGTGAAACATGAATGTCGTCGCACCCAACCCTTTGCACCGTTCACTACACCTAGGCTGCATCATCCACTGCAACAGGCTTTAGCATTGTCGCACTTTGCAATCGCCGCCCCAATATCATCGCAGCTTACACCTTAGCTCCATCTCCGTCATAACATATCTCCTTTTTGCAGGTTCTCATCTCGGATCTAATGAGTTTTTATCCTGATAATTTGATTATTTGGTGAATGAATTTGTTATATTCTGTAAATAGTAATTATGTAATGTGATGTTGGATTGTGAACCTGATATATTATGTAAAAGGAGGAATACATATAGATATAGGCATGTGTGTGTACAACTATACATTCAAGTATTTATTAATAAAATGTATGATCCTTTATGATGGAATATGTGTATAAAACCAACATGATAAAGTTGGGACATAAACAAAGATTAAGGATCATGGTTCTCTTATTTCAATTTCAATTTGGAAATTATTATCAATGACATTTTTAATATTAGTAGAAATCATGTGAATTTATGTTCTATTTTTTTTTTTTGGCTTTTTAAAGCCATAGTATGAAATTTAAAAAAAATTACAAGTATGAAATTTGTATGTCATTAATATTTTCAAAATTTTTAATAGTGACCGAATCATGCAGTTCAATTAATGACCCATCGATTTGACCATTGACCAAGTGTCTTGACCAGGTTGATAATCAATCCAAGTTTTAAAATATTGATATGAAGAGTATTAGAGATGCCCTTATATCATTATATGGAGATTACTTGATATCAGCATAATAAAAGTTCTATTATTTGGTTGAAGGTAGGGATGGTAACAAAGGGTGGGTGAGTGTGAATACTACTTCACTCATATTCATCCTTATTTATATTGGCAAATATTTTATATAAGTAGCAGATATCTATGGATATATTAAAAAAATTAGAAATTATAATAAAAACAATTAACATCACATAATATAGCTTTATTTATTAATTTAGAATTTTTATAAATTAAAATATTATTAAAAATAATATATCAAGTTTATTTATATGTTGGTGTAATGATCAATTTACATACATAATTATTACATAATATACACACATATATATACATGTGTGTATCATTATGTGTTTATTCACTAAAAAAAATCATTACAAATTTAAATTTTATCTTTTCTCTAAATAATAGAAAAGGTTGTAATATATAATTATATCTAGTGAGAAAGTTATAAATAAATAAGTATTGTCAACATAGACATTATGATATCTTCATTGCAAATACTTATTCCAAATTAGATGTTCAACCTATTGAATTGGATCACCTTAGCCCAAAATGTTAATATCCCAAGAGTGTCTGGATAGAAGTTCAATACAGGTGACTTAATTATTAGGCAACTTTGATACATCTTGAAACAGGGGAGTATGCCTCAGGTCAAAATAAACTAATATCAATTTACTCTGAAATAGGCAACTCCCCTATAAGGGACTTGGGTACTAAACCATCCATCTCAATCTATCTCAGGGTGTCGTTATAAATATGACCATCATCAGTAGTGTCAGATACGTATTATTACCTTTATCATTATTCTGCTAAAATTCTTACTAACTTAAGTGTTGGAGTACCTTGATAAGTACCTAATCCATCTCCATTGAAGCTCAATCATGTACAAAGAGAGAACCACTACAAGAACATCTCGAATCTTAGATAAAGGCTAAGTTGGACATCTCAAACCAATCCATTGGCATCGTATGTGGGATCCTGATAAACTCAATTCTCACATTTCATCATGCTCAACACTTGATATTCGACCAAACGTCTCGAAATCACACCTAAAGGCTATGTGGAAAAGGTGAACTTTCACCCCCCAAGTATTTACTTGTTCATGAAGCTCCACCTAACCACTTTCTCCAATGCTCTAAACAATTTTGTGAAGGCAATGCTAATAGGCTTGTTCAGAAAAACTAAATACTATGAACCTAACTATAACTGAACAAAATTGAACTCAATAAAACTGAACTTTTTTTATTTTTATTTTTAAACCTGATCTGAACTGTCTTAAAAGTTCAGTTTATAAATTTGAATTGTTCTCTAATAGTTCAGTTCATGTGTATGCAAACTGTAACTTTTGATAGTAAAGAAAAACAATGCAACGAGGGTGTGTTTTACTTTCATGAGTCTAATCAGTTCGAAACGAAAGACGAAAGTGCAAAGTTCCTTAGCCAAGCACTACGAGTGCGAAACTTCCAATTCAACAAAAAGGAGAAGTTGTTCAATTTAAAAGGCATCGCCATAAGTTATATCACAAACTTCCAATTATTCTTCTTTTCTTATTTTTGCCATGTGTCAACTTTGGTTTATACTTCTAATATCCGTAAAGATTGCGAAAACTAGAAAGCAAAAAAATGCAGCTAAAAATTCATCAATTTTGCAATTTGATTAAGGAATTTAGGCATCAAAAACCAATTTCCTTTGGTGTAGCTTGGTAATCCATTTCTAGAATTTGAACTAGATTTCAATTTATTTTTTAATTTACTTTGAATATTTTAGTTTATTTTTTAATTCAGCAAAAAAAAAAAGTTCATTATTCTTTCAACTAAACTGTTAACAGTTTAGTTCAATTTTTAGTATAAAACTAGATAATTGAACTGTTAAAACAGTTCAATTCAATAAAAAAATGTAAACAGTTCAGTTCAATTTTTATGAATTGTTTTATAGTTCGATTTGGTTCGGTTTAATTCAGTTTTCACTGCCGAATTGAACTGTGAACAACCCTAATTGCTAATAATGATCCTATTCAAGTTAATCATAAAGACAAACTTATTTGTCAACTCCAAGCACAAATAATCGAAGCTCCAAAATCAAAGTAAGGACACAATTTCTCCAATAAATAATGAATTTTAGTAATGTGTGACATAGTTGGAAGAAACATTGTCCTAAAGACACTTACCAAGACCTCAAGGCTATTTCATTATGAGGAACCCTAATATGGTGTTGTAGGTTCCACTCAACACATGTAAAGACCTTGGCCTATTGCATATCGAATTCAAGGTGGTGTTTCTTATCACACTTTCCCTGCTAGATTAGGATCTTTTCCAGTACATGAAAACTATAGAAACCAACTTATGTTCAAACCAAAAAGGGGCCACAAACATGGTTAAAATCACGTGAAAAGTGAATCCGTCGAACAACCGCAAAATTGAAAAATCTAATATCAAATTCTTTTCTGGCTACTCGTGGGACTCATTTTTCATGCATTTTTCATCATGTTTATAGCTTTTTTTGGTTCATACATCAGTTGAATAAGAATTCCATAGTTTTGTGTAAGTGAATCTAATGAGACAGGTTTCACGTCTCGAATTAGTAAAAAAAAGTTCAAAATAGTGTACCAAAATCATAAACACTCATTGTTTCGAAAGGATTATTTTGACTTACTTTAAAAACATAAAGTACTAAATTGAATTTTTTAAAAGATAGACACTAAAATATAATCGAAAATATAAAGGACTAAAAATATATTTTAGCCTACATTATTCTTTTCATGTTTTATTTTTTTTTTCAAAATAATAAAAAATATTACTACTTTACGAAATAATTTGTCCCATATATTACACAGAAACACTAGTTTAAATTTAAGAAATAAGACTATCTGTTGACTATATTGCACCATGTTGATATCTAAACTTTTATTTGTAAAAGAAATAAGAAATAAATAAATAAATTGAAATATTAAAATTAAAATATTTAAAAGTTCCTCATTTTTAATTTATTTTTTTCAAATACCTCATAAAATCACCGTTGTATTTGTTTGCTTCCTGCGATCCTTTCCAACCCTAGTCTTCGAATTGCCCCAGATCACAACCACAACCAAACCACATAAAAAAAAGACTCCCACGTTCTCTTTTCTCTCCGTCTCTCTCTCTCTTCATTCCTCATTGACTCTCTCTCTTCACAGTGCCAATGGCGGATCCAATCGCGAAGGCTCTGATCGCGTTTGCGCTCATAGCTTCTTCCCTGTTGCTGTGCTCGCACGCTTCCTCCGACGTCCCCTTCATCGTCGCTCACAAGAAGGCCTCCCTCAACAGACTCAAGTCCGGCGCCGAAAGGGTCTCCGTCACCATCGACATCTACAACCAAGGAACCTCGTACGCTCCGATCTGCCACCAACTGTTCATTTTTTCAATTTTTAATTTTCCTTGTCTTAGATCCCAATTCCCCCTTTGCATGCATGCCCTTATTCCTTTTATTTGATTTAAATGCCTGAATTAGAGCTTTGGGGAGTTTTTAATTTCGTGGATATTTGTGCGATTGTCTTTGTGCTACATGGCTGCTAGTGAAATGTTGGTAAAGATAAACAAACTTAAACTGGATCTTGTTTTTTTTTTTTTTTTTTTGTATTAAGTGGTATGAAAAATTAAGAAACTGGGTGATGTTTGATCAGCTTAGAAGAAGATGGATGTGATGAAAGTCTGTGAGTTTTGTTTATAAGCAATTCGTTTAAGCATCTGGGTATGCCACATTTGCCTGCATGAGTTGGTAAGTAAGGAAAAGTGTTTTTGCTCTATCGGTGTTGATCTGATTGTTGAGGAAATGGAGAGTTCCTGTATAGTTTGATGATACTTAATTTGATTTGAAAATTTTGAATTTGGTGGTTTGATTGGGGTTTTGAGGGCATTTAGTGGTTCTACCTGTAATTTGATGAGTGGGTTTTTCAGAGAACGGAGAAGTGAATTGCATGTTGTATTGCTTAGATACCCACGTTACTCTTTAATTTCAGGTCAAACAATGAGAATGAACTCCAAAACAACAAATATTTGCTTTTGATCTGACACATGTTGCCTATGAAAAACATGAAACCAAACATGCTGTTAGTTTGTCACCTTACTTTTTAAGGAGTGGCTGGAGGACAGTTGCAAAATGCATAATCTCTTCATGTGTTTTATAGGATTGGGTTAATGTATATAAAAAAAAATAGGATTGGGTTAATGACTGTCATGGACAATGGTAGGGTAGTAGAAGAAGGTGTCAATCAATAAGATGGGTCCTTGTGTGCTGTCACTTCTGTTGAATCATGGTTTTATTTCCCAAACTTATGATTTCTGGAGTTCCTCTGTTCATGACTTTAACGTGAGAGGTTAGCATGTTTATGTAAACAAGCCTTGTAAATTGTAATTCCTTGTCCGCTTGTAACTTGTTGAATTGTTAATTTAGGATTTTCTCTGTTATTCAAAAATGAACATCTTATCGTATGGTGTCTATTTTTATTTTGTAACCTATGTATGCTACTATTTTTTACTTATCCATTTTCTTCTGTTTTTTTAAAGGACGGCCTATGATGTAAGTTTAGCCGACGATAGCTGGCCAAGTGATACTTTTGATGTAATCAGCGGTAGCACTTCTAAGTCATGGGAAAGGCTTGATGCGTGAGTTTCCTATTGTTTTCTGTAACTTTTTTGCTACTTGAGGTTACTTGTTTCTGCTCTGCCACATTTTAGTTAATCTCTTTTTACAAACAAATCATGCTATTTTCAGTGGTGGCATCCTTTCTCACACATTTGAGTTGGAGGCAAAAGCAAAGGGAGTATTTGCTGGTGAACCAGCTGTCATAAAGTTCCGTGTTCCCACAAAGGCTGCTTTGCAGGTTAATATCTGTTGGAATTTTTGTCTATTTTTCATTTTTGGTGAGCAACTTGTTTCTTATTGCAATAGTTTTTTTTTTTGCTATTAGGAGGCATATACAACTCCCATATTGCCTTTGGATGTTCTTGCTGACAGACCTCCTGAGAAGAAGTTTGAATTGGTATATTTCCTGTATACTTGAACTTGACAGTTACATGAATCAATATCAAATTATCAATTTCTTGTGTTGACTGATGTGTTATTTTTTGTTTTCATGTATCCTGACTTGGTTGGACCCGATATCTCAGGCTAAGGTATGGACAATTATTTTATGTTCTCTATAGTTGCAAACATAAAAACTATGCAAATGACATATAAGTTTGAATTGGCATGAGGATTACTTACCTATTTTGATAGTTAATTTTTCATGTCATTGTTCAAGCATGATGAAATGGACAATGTGGGTCTCATTCACCTTTCTGGTGCTTGATCCATTCTTGATAAATGGATGATTTGATAAGTTGTGTTTAGCAACGACACTGAAAGTAAAGTTAAAGTTAATCTGTTTTTGCTTGTGCATTTTTCTCCCCAGATAGATGTGTGATTCATCAAGAAAATAATGCAATCTTAATATCTTTTCAATGAAATTCTTTGTAACAACTTTCTAGATGTATCATGGTGTTAAGTCATTACCTTAATGTCAAACTGTTCTTGTCCACAGAGGTTGCTGGCTAAGTACGGATCTCTAATCTCAGTGATCTCCATCGTGGTCCTGTTCATATACTTGGTAGCTACACCATCAAAATCCAGTGCAAAAGGAAGCAAGAAGAAGCGTTAATCATTGGCAAATTAGTGCATTTGCAATCAGACACTTTGGAGGCTCGATCATGATATTCTGATGGTGGTGGTCAGTTTTTACATAGTTGTTGGACTTTTTTGAATGAATGGTTAAATTAGTTAGTGAGAGAACAAATTAATTTCTTGACGGCATAGCCTAAACAGTTGTTTTTGGTTCTCACTGGACGGAATGTATCTTTTAGCTAGCAAAAGTATATTTCTTAATTACCTGATCTCATAGCTATTTTGGATTGAATACCATATATTCTGATGACCTCTTAAGTTCGATTTCCATGGTAAATTATTTGCCACTTCCCCAAATCAGTTAATTCCAAGCATATATCATGGCCATGGTAAAATTCAGAGGCCCTCATTCTTCCTCTCTATCTCCTTCCACAGTCTACTTACCATTACCTTCCTTAAGAGTTTGAACCTGCTACTTCCTTTCTTGGTAGCTGATTTTTGAAACATTATTGATCCAACATAATTACAATAAAATGAGGTATGGGGGTATGAGAGAGACCTTCTGACTTTTTTTTCTTGTCGCGTTGCCTTTGTTTGAACTCTGAAGTTGTTTCATTGTGTGTCTGCCTTTTGCTCTTGCAAGGGGTTCTACCTGCTTTTTCTTTTTTGACAAGTTAGTTAAAATCTTTTACTTTTCCAAGACTTGCAATCCATATGAATTGACGTGTTTCTGTTGGGTGTCCTGGGAAATACACAGTAAATCTTGGATGTAAGAAAAGTTGAAATAAACATTTTTTTTGTGTTGCCAATGTTATGTCATGCAAACCACCCATCTTTCTTGGAGACGGATACCCCCGGAAGTATTTGATTGCCGAACATAACTTTGGTCCAACAAGTTTTCCATTGAGTAATTTTTTCCCCACTGTGCATTTTGACAAAGTAGGGTAAAAAACTTGGATTTAAGTGAAAAAGTATACTACTACCATACTTTGGAGGAAAAAATCCAAGTATATCCCTTAATTACAACGGTTGAGAAGTATATCTTGGGATTACACATATTCCGGAGAACCTTTTCGCCATTAAGAATAAAACATATAATGCCATAAGAACTAAAAATTGGCTACAGTGAATTTCAAATTGTGTATGAATCACGTGTGACATATTTAGTGGTGTTTGGACCCACGTACGGAATGGTAAGTACGCACGTTGACAATGCGTTACAATATAGAGCTTTTGTTTGTGTTAACTGGGCCTCTCACACTGTTAAAATATAGAATTCATCGAACAAATTTGTTGAAATTGTAAAAGAAACTAGATTGGTGGTATCTAAAGAAAAAAAAAATTAAACGTAAGATGAAAGTTATCAGGAAATGGTTATCTCGATACAAATATCAAAAGCATTTGGAGAAAAAAATTTCTAGTGAAATTAAAAGAAAAAAAAACCTAAAAAAATTGTATGGTGTACTAATTATGTATCATACTTTATTTTTAATATTAGAATTATCTGTGCCCTCATTGTATAAAGGATTAAGAAATAATCCTTCAATAAGGGATTAACAAATGACTAACACAGTAATTCATAAAAGAAACTCCCAGACTTAAGTATTCCACTTTCTAAAGGCTCATTGATAGTAGAAACTGATGCCTCGGATAGGGGAATTCTAAAACAAATCTTTTCTAATTGTCTATTCAAAAATCATAATTCATAGGATAATAACCCTTAAAAATTGGAATTAGCCAATTTTTCAACTCATAGCCTTTTCAAGATAATATAATCCTCAACATTTTGCTTATCAAGATTATTTTGATACTTGATAAAATACGTTTTACATCAAGTCCTTTGGACACTCTTGGTTCATCCGATTCAAAAAGAGAATTCCTTCATAATTCCTATAATGGTTTATAACGTGGTGCTATGATTTTGGATCAACTCTTCATATTTTTCTAGAATATGCCAAAATCCCTTATTAATATTTTAAAGAAAACACCATTGTTTTCGATATATATATCCTTATTTCCTTTGTTGTCAGCTAAGGAGTTAACCAAATTGTGTCTTGGGATTACGTCACTGTAAAAATATCTCAAGTTTAATGGCTACATTGGCCTTTGCTATATCCCAAAAGGAATTCACGAAGAGGTTGAAGCAAGTCTATTCCACATGAGAACAAAACTATAAAAGCAAGAGCTGCATGGTATTTAATCAATTGAATCCAGTTACAGAATCGAGTAAAGAAAAAGTAAAAATCTAACAATCTAAAGAAGACAATGGGCTAAGAAAAATGACAACCATGTCACGTGACCAATTCAGGAAAATCATACGTGCAAGATAACACATACAACGAAAAATTAGAACAAGAATTCAGAAGGACCACGCATGCAAGATAATCCGTGCAATGAAGGACAATAATATTAACTGGATAATCCACATGGTGAGGACAACAATAATAATACTCTAAAAAGGACAACGTGTGATCTCCATGCCTCACTTAAATGCATATATTTTGAAGGAAGACTCCATATCGAACTTGGTGAAACTCTGTATTTAAAGAACTCTTCATTTTTGTGTTGAAGATTGTATCAATATTCTCCTCAATGTTCAATATATTAGCCATTATCTTATAATATCAACTTATGATAAGTTCAATTGCCTGATAATTATAAGAACAAACTCTTAGTTAAATGGCAGCCTAGATAGCTCAATTAGTAGTAGAATAAGAGTATTCTAGTTATCTTTAAACGAGTCAAGGTTTCTTTGTAAACAATTTTAAGGACATACTCCTACAACGATACATCGTGTAGGTAAACTTTACAACGGTTTAAAATCTCACTGGCAGCACCTTGAGACTAGGGTCAAGGAATCTATTTTAAAATCACTATACCATAGGAGCAATCAAATTTGATGTCCACACAATAAGGGAATATCTAGATAAAACTATGATGGAAAGGGAGAAATTGGTCAAAATTAGTGTTTGAGGTCAATTTAAGGAAAGTTCACAAAATTGAGAATGAAAAGCCTTCATTTATTTTTAAGCTTAAAATCAGTCTTTTACGGTTATTTGAAAGATGAATGCTATGACTAAGGAACCTAGTTTAAGTCACTTGACACCAAGGACCAACTCAGCAAATTATTAGTTAGAATGGGCTTAGAAACATGGCTAAAACCTTGGAAATGAAGCTGCTTATATAAAGGAACAGAGATAGTAGTATATTTTATGAGTACTACAAGAAAAATTGCACTATTTAACTAAAATTGCAAGAACACATCAGAGGGAAAAAAGATGCAGAGCAGACATGACATGTGTATTATGAAATATATATAGCATACACTCCTCAAAATTTTTACAATGAAGTCTTGATCCAGTGTACAAAACAAACCGCAAAGTCAAAATTTTAAACAAAAGTATAAACCATAATAATCCAAAAACTAGAAATCACTGAAAGTTCTTTCCATTAGCTCCCGAACTAGTGGATGGCACTGGCACTGGCACTGGCACGGCCACTCCTGGTGCTACAAAATGTGAGATACCTTCCGAGAGGTTCTTAACTGCTTTGTCAAAATTAACAAAACCCATGAACCAAAAATCATGCCCATCCACCGTTACAATCTGAATGTACTTCTCTGATGGGTTCTCCCTCATGGTCACTGGGTTGACAACTCCAACCTTCCCCAAAGGCACCATTACCTGTTACACAATAACACAATTTCAAGTCATTTTACACCCACCAAAATGAACTAACTAATAGCTTCTCTAATAATTCGTTTAAGGATAAAACGTATTTCAAGTCTCAAGATTTGGTTAAAATTGATTTTAGTTCCTACACTTTTAAAATGAAAAAACTTAGATATAGTACCACGGGTACTATTCTCCAATTAGAGTTGGAGTTTTATCTCGATTGAAATTTATTACTATGCAGATTATCAAGTTGAACATTCAATTCTAATTGGAGAACAACACCAATCATATCTATAGTACTGTATCTAAGTTGTGGTCCTTGGATTATTGAAAATGTGGTGAATTTTGTCTTATGATCAAGTCAAATTGAAGTATATGGCCATAGACGATATATTCCACATTTTAGAATTACGAGGACCAAAACCACCATTTAAAACATATGAACTAAAATCAATTTTGATAAAATCTTGAGGGAACTAAAACACATTTTACCCTTCATTTAATTTACTCTGCCCCTCTTTTTCTCTGCAAAAATGGACCAAGCTTTGATCAGGTATTTTCGCTAAAATAAGTACCTTGTAGTATGTCCAAGTTTCCTGGCCAGAGGGTGCAGTGAAACACAATGGGCGATCGCTGCAAAACGCTACATGAATATTGGACAGGTAAAGGGTTCCTGCAACAGGACCTGTTGATGTTGAAAGGTAACAAGCAAAGCTCTTCTTGAGCTTCTCGTTTGGATAGGTTGTGAATGTTTGCTTGTAAAGGGGCTCAAATCCACCCTCTGATATCGCTTTCACCGTCAGATTCATCTTCCCCAGTGCAGCTGAAGACACTGATGGACCAGTTTTAACTGCAAATAACGGTAACAAACTAACAATCACATCATGTGAAATTAAAAAAGAGAGGTACATTTAGCTACCTTTTCCATTTTCTAAAGTTAGCTACATGACATTTATCCAATCAGAATTGAAGTTCCACTCAATTTGCATAATAAAGGTTATAGTATAGATCATGGTTTCAAAAAATTGTCTGCAACCACAATTGCAGACGCAACATCAAGATTTTTTTACTCACCACAAGTCCACAACTGCATCATGACTACAATTGTGGCCATGTTAGTAGCTTTTTCTCACAATGTTAAGGATTGAGATGAAACCACTACCCCAATTGCAATTTAAAACCTTAGCACGGGATACTAAAATAAAACTTCAATTCTAATGGATAAACAACACCAAAAATACTTAACTGCACCTAAATTTGGTCTTTCTCCAAAAATGAATATGTTTTTTTTAAATTGGTACATATATATCAATCTAATTCATGATATTATATGGAAAACAAAGATCCAAATTTAATTTCTCACTTTTAACAATTTGATGCTGATCACATGCACTAACATTAGAGACCAAATTCCAAAACCAAATTTACTACTCCCTCCGATCCTTTATATAAGAAACAAAAAGGTTTTCTTTTTTTGTCCTAATTATAAGAAACATAGATCACTTTAAGATGTATTAATTGCTACTTTTCTTTTTTACCCTTCATATTGTGAAATCCATTAATGAGACACCTACCAATTTCTCATGCATTTATTAGTCTATTAACAATACAAGTTACACTTATTGGTGGAGGTGCAATGTCATTATTGTAACCACTATTTAAACCAATCAATTTAAAGGTACTTTTGAAATAAAATTAAAATTTATTATATTATTAATTATAACTAACTAACTTTACTAGTCTTAACGATTTAGTTATTTGTTTCTTATATAAAGGACCGGAGGAAGTATGTTTTATTGATTGTTCCAACTTTGAACTTTGAATTAATTAGGATTAGGAAGACTCACGATTGTGCCAGACGTTGTGTGCGGTGGCTTCAGCCTTTTTGCTCCATGAATCGAACATGTTGAGGATTGACTCCATGGGACTGTTGCTTGGTTTCTCAACGGGGCTGTGTTGCACGTAGGGATGATCATGATGGTAGTATTGAACTGGTTGAGGTTGTCCGCTTTGTAAAGCTGCTTTTTTGTTATCTGGGTGGCTGCTTGGAATAGCGGGGGTGCCCATTATGTGAGTTCCCCAATTCTCATTGCCAACGTTCGGTGGAGAAGATGATGATGAAGATGCTGCTCCTTGTGCTTCTGGAAACGATTGGTTTTTTTGGTTGTTGTTGTTGGTATTCATCTTGTATTGTCAATGCAAGAGAAAGAGATAGAATTAGAAAATTTGATAAGAAATGAGGTGTTTTTGGTTTGGTTGAGATTGCTCTAAGATGATAGATATATAAGTAGTTGAGTTTGGAAGGAAAAGTGGTACGCGCTTACGATCAAGAAAGAAAGTCCCACCGACTACCGTTTTGCTTAACCGTGTATTGGGAAAATGAAAGCTTATGGATTAAGATGTTGAATTTTCGTATAGAATCTAAATTCAATTGAATACTCGTAACAAGATAATCATGAATCCCGTGATTGATAATCTGTTTAGGGGATTGAATTGTATTGAATACTCGTTATAAACTGTTTTCTTTTTCTTTTGAACTTTGTATTTTCTTAAACTGTTTTCATTATGAATTACTATTACTATTACTACTACTTCGTTTATTTTCTCTTATTATTACCTAACGTATTGAAGAAAAACGGAATATTTCGTGTCATGTTTGTCGTATATTTTTAACATGGATCGCATATATATTTCGCCCGGATGTATCTAGATAGACCTTTCCTCGGCACTCACAAAACTGTCTTTGCGTTCGAGATACTTCTACACTAAAATGGTCTAATACTTTTTTATATTAATATGTATTCTATAATGAATTAGGTGACTTATGAAGAACAATACTATTTATAATAGGCTTGAATATTTTTCTAATCCTTACAATTTAGTATTTTTTTGCTTTTTGTCTTTGTAACTTTTTTTTATTTTAGTCTTTGCAAATTATGTTTGTTTTATTTTTCGTCCTTAAAGTGATTTAGATAGCACTTTGAACAGTGAAAAAAAATACTATCTAAGCCGCTATAAGGACGAAAAATAAAACAAACATAATTTACATTGATTAAAACTTTTTTTTTTGCAAGGACGAAAAGTAAAAAAACACAATATTGCAAGGACTAAAAAGGTATTTAAACCTTTATTATTTCTAGATTGAAATGAATTAAGTGTAAGAAATGTCCATACATTTTTAGTATATTTTTATTATTTGATTAAAATTTAAAATTTATATTCATTGAGTAGGAAGTAGGATTTATATTAATTTATAAAATTTTAATAGTTACTCTCATAAAATATTTATTTTTTAATTAGTATAAAAATATTTATTATGTAATATATTTATTTTTTCACTCTCTTTTCTACTCATCCAAATAAATAAAGAAAAACTTTTCACTTTTTTTTTTCCATTTCTATTAATCTAAATGATACATTTGTTTCTTCTCTATTTCTATTCTTCATATTTCTTTCCTTTTTATTTTTTTCTCACTATTTTACTTTTAATCCAAACAAAACAAATAGAATGAAATGATACAAATAATACCTAGAATAATAAATGGAAAGAAATAATTAGAAGAAATGAAAGGGGAGGGAAAGAAGCTGAGTCTCTTTTCTAGAAACAATGCTATTTAATATAAATCACAGGTTTATAAAATCACAGGTGGCTATCAAAATTTATCCACTGTTGTGACGTTAATAGATAGATCAATAAGTAGTTAATGTTTCTTTAGTCGTTACCACATATTGCACAAGATTACTTTGTGTTGATAAGTATATGAACTCTGTCTTGGCCAGGTTTTAGCCATGTGGCCATGTGGTACAATGTTGTGAGAAGAAACTTGGTGTCCGTACTAACAACTTCTACACTAGCATGAGTAATACCTTTATTTTTTATTTCTATTATATTTCTATTAGTAACTTAATGTTTTTTTTTTTTTATGAATTAGATGACTTCTAAAGAAAAAATATTCACTTTTTCTAGATTAAGAGGAATTAAGTATAAGAAATGTTAATAAATTTTTAAAATATTTTGAAAATATTTTTTTATAATTGATTAAATTTTGAAAAAATTATACTCGTTGAATAGGAAGTAAAATTAATATTAATTTATGAATTCCAATAAATTTGACCTAATGATTAAAAAATATGTTAAAAGAATTATAGTAGAGAGTATATTAATAATATTTTTCTTAAAATATTCATAATTATTTATTATTGTTGAGATTTTTATTTATGTTAAAATAAATTAACGTGTACTGATATATTTTATTTTTTGAAAATAAGTATGTCATTTTTAAAATTTAAAATAATTTAATTTAAGCATATCTAAAAAATTAAGAATGTAATTTACCTTTTTTTTTTTCTCTAAATTCTCAGGAAATTATGAAAACCATGATGAGTTGACCAAGCAACAATGAAATTAAATGGTCTTTGCTTTTGATTAGCACATTGCCTATGTTTCGTTTTAATCAAAAGTTGATGATCAAATTTAAAGAAAATGTGGTGAACCACCATAGGATCCTAAAATCATAAACGCCATTGAATGTTAACAAGAAAACAATCTAAGCATTGCAGAAGATTACCTTTTTTCCAAGTGGAGGGGGCCTTGAAAATCAACATCTACAAGATTACAAGATTAGATAGTCTCTTAAAACTCATGCATTCCCCTCAAAGAGGGTGTAACAACACCACCTTGATTCTTATTGCTTTGAAGAATAGTGTTAAAATCCCTAATCACCAAGCTTCTTGATCATTTGAAGAAATAGGTTTTAATTCCTCCTAAAGAGCCTTACGAGGTTGAAGAAAAAGGCTACATAAACAACTATTAGAAGCCAACAAGAACCATTTTTCCAACCCACCCTTAAATGGGCATGTTGGACGAAATGGTTAGTCACATCAACCTTCCATAGGCAAGGATCCCACAAACAACACAAACCATTAGATTAAGCACTCTCATGTTGGATAAATTCCCTATTATTATCAGCTGTATTTCCCACAATATGGGTTTCTAGTAGGAAAATCATAGAAGAGGTAAATTCTTTGTATATGTCCCTAATAAGGGTAGTAGATCCTTTTAAGCCTATCCCATGACAATTCCAAGCAATAAAATTCATGAGCAATTTGGTGCTTTGGTAGTCATTAGATGGCTAGATTTACCCACATCATTTGTTTCTAACACACAACCTTCAAGCTTCGAGACCCCTACCTAATCTACATTCACATCCTATCCATGCATGATCCTCCATCTCTACCTCTTGAAGTTTGAGATGTTTTTCATATGCTTGCCAGTCAATAAGGTCATACCACAACTTCCCACCTATTTGTTTTCCAAGAAGACGCTTATAATGGAAAATGGTCTCCTCAACTTTCTTCTTTCCCCTTATTGCATCTTTGCTCCTCATATCCTTCAAAGTGGAAGGCAAATTTGCTCCATCAATGTTTTTAGGCGATGTCTACCGTGGTCCAGTAAATGAAGTGGTCTTTCATGGACCATTTTTTTGAAACGTTAGATTTATCTGGTGCCCACAATAATCCCATACACCTCATACACTAGATTATGCTTCTTTCCCCTAATATTGTTCCCTCGAAGTTCCTTCACCGCCTCCACCACCAGCCGCAGCGGACCACCGCCTCCACCACCAGTCGCAGCGGACCATCGCCTTCACCACCATGACGTCGGTGGCTCACTGTCGTCGAGCAACGAAGGCGACATCGCATACGAGCTTCACCGTGACTTCTTGTTGCAGCGTTGTCTACGTGAATCGCCGGTTCTCTCTTCTCAAAACTCACAGATCTGAGATCCTCCGAGAGCCACGCCGCCATCCTACGCCGCAACTCACACGCATCCACATCATCACCGCTCATCGCCTTCCATGACGTTGTGCACAGGCAGATCTTGTTCTCTCTTTGCGTTTGTATTTTTTAAATAATAATTTCCCTTGTACTGTCTTTGATTGTTGCATGCTTCTTGATCTCGCCATCGTGGTGGTGGTATAAGTTCTTTGAAGCTTGTTAAAATCATTGAAGGGAACAACGAGATCTATTGTTCTGGTAGATTTTGATTTCAGATCTCGTCACAGAAGTGCGCCCGACAAAGTCCACAGTATTTTCGTTTTGGGTGGACCAGACGGCTGGGGTAGCGGCGCGCTCGACAGTAGCGCCGTTTCCGGCATGCCAGACGTCGGGGTAGCGGTGGTGAAGGAAGGAGAGGAACGAAGTTGGGAAAGGAAGGGTTGAGGGAGAAATAATCTAATGTAAATGGGCTTACGGTATAACGGTGGTCATGCTATTAATCCAATGACAAATAAAAATGGTCCATGAAAGACCACTTCATTTACTAGACCACGGTAGACATCGCCATGTTTTTAAGTAATTTCCCCTTTTTAGAGGGCCCATATGGAATAACTTTGCCAATAGAATTCGGTGCAACTGCATGTTGCTTCATGTAGGGATCCATTTTTTTTCCTTTACCCCTAGTTGGAGGTTTTCCATGAGCATGGCTAACCTTGTCACATGCCCTTCTTTAGACATAGGCCCCACCAATATTCTTTTACCCTTTTTCGCCACAACGACACTCTTATATGAAATTGAATCCACACTAGTCTTAATTCCATGTTTTCCCCCCTGAATGAGATTCGTTCAAATTGGATTCGCACCTTGTAACACGCTAAAAATTTTAATTCAATAAGTATATACTTGTGCGATTCAATTATGATTTAATTGGAATTTATTTCTTTTAAATATAAATATATTTTTTTTGTGCCATAGTATTATTGTGAGATTTTCAAAACTTTTACATGAGTTCCGTAAGTTGTAGAAAAAAATAAATAAATAAAAGAAGGGGGGTGCCTTTAGAGGAAAACAGGTGTTAATAGTAAAATTTCAAAATTTTCCCAACTATACACGTGGAAAGCTTCCTGATTCTTCCATTTTTTTCATTTTCTTCCTCCACTGTCCAGAAGCTCTCTTCTCCCTCCTCCTTCCAATCTTGGTTGTGGCACTCAAAGAGGCAAAAGAAGTCATTATTGTTGAAAGCTTAGAAGCTTTGCATGGAAACACAAAGGTATGGGGAGTTTTTATTTCAACCTCATAATCATGGTGTTTTGGGGCTGTTCATGGATTGTGTGAGTGTTGGGGAAGAAGAAATAGGCATTGGAGTGAATATTTGATGCATAATTTGTTAAATTTCTTGTTGTTGATTTTTGGGCTGCAACATGCACGAATTTTTAATTTATTTTTGGGACATGATTTTTGAGATGTAAGACCTGTTTTATAGTTTTTGGGGTCTCTGAAGCAGGTGATAAATTTTAAAAATTATTTTAAACACTCCTTCTATTTATTTTCGAATTTCCTTTGAAATTGCTCAAATCTATCAGGTTGTGTTTTTTTTATTTTTAATTATTTTTGTAGATTTTTTTTGGTGAAACTGTTTTAAAGGAAGTGTTGAATGACCATGGAGAGTGTACAGAAAAATTGGCTAAGCCTACAAAAATAGGAAATTATTTGTTTGAAATTAAAAGTCCAAAGCAGGGCATTTTTCAAAACTGACCTTTTAAATGGGGAAAATTATATATATCGGTGAAATTATCATGGGGTGAATTTTTATCTTATTACCTGGGTCATGTAGATTGTGTGGTATTTTTCTAGAGTTTTATAAACATCATTTACTATTTTTTCTACATTTAAATAGTGAAATATGTATTTTCTGGCAGCTGTGAAAGATATTTGTTGGAGAAATAGAAATACATGTTTTTGAGCTTTGTGAATAATATATGTGATAGAAAACATGCTAAGGATGATATCTGAAAAGTTTGAATAAAAAACAAAGTTGATCTTCTATTTTAAATAAATAGAAAACAGTGACTTTTTTGTGTATTGGCAGAAATGAAAGTTAAATAAAAATAAATTTTAAATGTTTGAGATTTGATGTTCTGAATGTTTATGTCATAATGTGTCATATGAAGAGTGTTATTACCAATTTTCATGATATTCGGAGTTGATTTGGTACTTTTAGAAAATTATAAACCGATAATTCAGCATACTTGACTTTAGCTTTAATTGAGATATTTGTGTTATTAATGTGATATGATGTATTTAAGCTTGAGAGATGATATTCTACCTCTAAAGGTGAATATTCATCAATATGCTATGTGTTGACCAATTATCTGTGACTTGATTCATTATGCAAAATAAATGTGCTATGTATATAATATATTGTGGACTGAGACCTGGGGGGTGTGAACCCTGGGCATTGCGGAAAAATTGTGTGCGCATGATTTTGATGTGTTTTGGATGTTGAATGTGGGGACGAGGATTTATAATCTTTATGGGAACAAATGAACTCCATGCGGAGCATATTTGTGAAAAACGGTGATTTTGTGATAAAAATGACGGAAAGTAATGAATTAATCCGTAAAAAGAGTGTGAACTTAGTAATTGATGGTTGGCATAAGTAATTTTGTGATCCTTCTTTTGTGTTGGTGAGGATCGAATGAGAAGGGAAACCTTTCCGTTGGGGGTCAAGTGTGACTGGTGTAGTGGATAAATGCTACGCGTCGATTTAGAAGGATAATCTTACGTGACCGAAGCCAAATGGGCAAGTGTTGAGAGGTCGTGTGGAGGCTTTATCTACGGTGAGCATTGTGCTTGTGAGATGACGGGGTCGTAATGTTTAACCACTGTGATAGTGGGGGAGTCGGATCTCCGTGTTGTATGTCTGGGACATATGTTGATTGAGGACCGCCGTCGAGTACCTTTGGTAGAAAAGCTCACACAGACCTGTAAAAGACGAATCCCAATAGGGAGAGTGGTTGAGGAGTCAGCCCTCAGAGTAATGGATGACCACAGTTGGTACCTGGGAGATGATCGTAAGGCAGGTTGTTCTTGGAGGGTAAGGCACTGAGTTGTGACGATAGATCACGTAGCTGACTCTGCCACCCTGACAAAAATACGAGTCATCATCAGTTGGTGAGAGCCCGCCATTGTACCATGGTGAAGGGTGTACTCCCAACAGTCATCCTACTTAAAATAGTGTAAGTTCACTGAGTTCCGGGGGTTCCAGTGGCAGCGGGCCCGTGCATGAAAAGAGATAAGTGTTGAGCTGAGATGCTTTTGGGGTGACGAGTGAGACCGTGAGAGTGCCTCTAGTGATTGTGGGTGTGTTGTTTGTGACCTACGGGGTCATTTTGATTGTTGGTTTATGCGGAGGATAGAAGCTCACCCATATGCCCAACATTTTTTTAGATGGAAATCGATGATGTGGTTTGATTGTTGAGGGGGAATGGATTGGCTACGACAAGCCCTACCAGTGGAGATGGACTTGTTCGTGGGAAGAAGGACCTTTTGAGGATACCTTATGAGTTCAAGTGGGTATATGAGGGGTTGTATTTTGTGGGTCACTGCTCTGAGTCTTAGTCTTTTCTTGTATATAAGAGAGGGTAGACTAGGCCTTCATTTATGATGTATTAAACTTTTGGATGTGACTCAGTTGTCATATATACTCAATTTGATAGATGTGAACATGTAATTATATTTGGAAAGGATAAATGTTTGAGATGTAAAAATGTACTTATATTTGTTGAATATCATTGTCTAATGAAGGATTTTGGGGAATGTATATCTAATGTTTTACTAAGTCGTAATGTTTTCGTTGGAATCGAAGGTTTGATTAAGTAAACGGTTTGGATAAAGTGTCGGTTCATTAATAGATATGTTAGTTAAAAGGATTTGGATGAATTATTGAAAATTAGTCTTTTGGACATTGTGATGCCATGGGTTTTGTGTACAAGTTTTTGGAAAGGGAAACAAATTTCCATGTATATTGAAGGGCATTTTAATAGTCAAAGTTTTAATCTACTCCAGAAATTTTAAATAATATAAGAAAGTCTCCTTTAGAAATTGGGGTGTTACACGCCTCTCATCATCAGCGGGCTTCTCAACCTTTATTTCTTGTTCCACATCAAGTGCATTCATCTCCTTAAGATTTGTTTAGGTATAATCACTCTATTCTTGCGTCTACTAAATCTAATCACTAACATCCAAGGCTCGTAATTGACAACTTTTGCTCCCGATGGATGCACTTTCACCTTATCTGCAATATCCTCTCCATTATTCTAGCACTACACTACTCATTCATTTTGTTGACGTTGGCCCTAGGGTTAGACATTGAGACCTCACTCATATTGCCTGGCTCTTCCTTGTCAACCGTTGTACCTCTCATCACTATTGTTTGACCATGAATGACCTCTTGGCAGTATCCACAATGGTGGCCATACTACCCACACTTGAAACACACTAGATGAAAATATTTATACTTCAAATGCAAAACTATGGCACAAATTTGGGACTAGTTTTTTTTGCTAGATGTAGTTCAATGCATATCCTAGCAAACTGACTATGAGAATGGATAGACATGAGTCTATCGATCTTAAGCAAGCCTCCTAACTTTGCTCTTACCTGCCAAAGGAACCTATCGTTATATAGTTCCAAGGGTAGCTTTGGAATACACACTTATGCAGCCACTCATTGCATATTTATGTTACTCGTCAAAAAGAACGAACACCAACTTTGCACTGGGAGGTAGTAATCTGCCACCATCAAAGGTGCATTGAAAAGAGCATGATTATAATCAACATGTGAATTGAATTGCACCACAAAGAAATTTTGCGACATCAAATAGCCAAATAGTATTGTACCTAACCCAATATTTGTTAAGCTTTACCTCTAGAACACGATAACTAATCTTTTCCCCCAAAACATTAACCACAAGTTTGTCTTTCCATGGTACTCCATGCTTTCAACTCCTCATCACTCACCACAATTTTCGGACAAGGGTCATATCCATTGTCATTCACCGATTCCTCATCATAAAATTTCCTAGCCTACTTATTCTCCAATCGTTCCAACATCTAGAATTTTGTCCTCCTCCATAAAAGAATCCCTAGATACATGCAAAAACCTATCCTTATACAAAGGACTATGTTGATTATAGGTTTCTGTTTTCATGTCAATTATCCTTTTGGGTCATAAACATATCCCCACCTAGGTTTTTCTCAGTTTGATCGCTTTGAAACTTGATCTTCTTAATACATTGATTCATGGTATCCTCCTCCAAAACCCCAACAAAGCCTACTCCCTCCATTTTAAAAGTTATTAGAAGCACATTACATAATATAATACATCATTGTGGATTCTAAATATTGAAAAAATATATATTTTGAAAGAAGTTCCAAACTTAAACAACTCTTGTACAAATACTTTGTTTATACATATAACATAAAATTAAAATAGTATTACAATAATTTTAGGATAAATTTCATCATAAACTGTAACGCCCTAAATTCTATAATGATGAATATGCGATATTTGATTCAATTAATTATTTTATAAAATGCCTTAATTAATTTACTTAAGTAAATACATGAAAGGTGAAAGAAACATAACCGGAATTTAGTGAAAATTTTAAAACTTTTTAATTCAATTTTAATTGCGAAAGTTATAATTTCCTTTAGCAGTTATAACACATTATTTAATTCAAAAAAAAGGTCAAGCATAGTTTCAATCGTAAAAGAACGACTTAATTTTCTAATATGCGAAAATAAAACAATGGAAGATGCGTATGACTGGAAATGTAAACATGTATATACACATATGTAACCAAAAGACATAGCGTACTCCCGGAGCATAAGTACAGAAAGAGACTACATGGCCCACATGATGACTGAATATGTACAACAAAATATTTGAGATGCCTAGATCTACCCAACCAAATACCTGATAAAGCAAAATAAGATCCTAGCTCTCAGAGCAGTCATCATCTACACCTACCCTGTGAAAGACTCAACCCAGAAGCCTAGGTGGGTCACTAGTCGATGTGGTCCTAACAATGGGACTCGCGAGAGGAAACCTCAAATGAATCCCCAAGAGACTCTCTTTCTAAGTCCTCCTTGGGATCCTCCTCTGGATCCTCATCTGTGTCAGACTCCACCAACCAACCTGCTCCACCGACTGAAGCCTCCACGACCAACTCTGCTGCCGCTGCAGCTGCTACTGGCATCATCGGATTCCCCTCAGTAGGGATCTCTTCCATGTCCACAGGTACTTCCACATCTGCTGGAGCCATCTCCCAACGCTCAGGGTCACTGTGCTCCCCAAACTATAACTCCAACTGTGGGGAATAGGGCGCAGTAGGGGTGCGCTCTGAGTCAGTCGGGTGTGGTCCTGACCCTCTAGATGACGTAGCGGCTGAAGAGATGTAGATGACCTCCACAGATTCGGTTTGCTGGTAATAGGGCGGTGTAGGTTGTGTCCACCACGCTAAATACTCGTATATTATAGGATAAACTTCGGGCTCGTACTCCGGCGTGTGAACCAAACGAATGTAGCCCGTAAAATGATCTGCATGCCTAACCAAATCGGGCTCCCACCTCCCGTAGATGCACTAAACTTCCCAGAAGTGTTAAGGATCCGGGACTGCCATCTGATCCTAAAAAAAACAAAACAACAAGAGGGTAACTCTATGCTTCATCAAGCAGTACACACAAAATGACTTTAGAAGTCACAAACATCTACGATCAACCACTTCGATGTGGTTATCTACCGATCACACGCGATACCTAATCATTTTCATTACTAGAACAATTGACTCCTTTTTCACTGGCCAGCTGCCACTGAAACTTCCAGAACTCAGTGGTCTTACACAAAGTTAAGCTAGATGACACATTGGGAGTACACTCATTCTCTACGGTACAATGGCAGGGCTCTCACCAATCGATGATGACTCGTAATTTCTGTCGGGATTGCCAAGTCGGCTATGTGACTATGTGACTAGCGTCACAACTCGGCGCCATATGTAACACCCTAAATCCGGGTTTACATATATTCTCATTGTAAACTTATTTTTAATTCAATAGGCATGTTAACTAACTTTAATTTTTCCAAAAACTATTAAGTTAATAAAGTAAATAGCTCTAGCTATAATATATATATATATATATATATATATATATATATATATATATATACATGAAATAGAGATTTTCATAACCCAAATATTTTTCAAAGTAATAGTAACATGTACATTTCCAGAGGGTATTTCAAATACATAGGGTAATAGAGTACGAAAGCTGAATGTACATTCCACAAATCTGAAACCTAAGTCTACTCATATTCAAATACATAAAAAGGGAAAACCTAGTCTCAGAGCAGTCATCTCTAAACCCAACCCTGCATGTTAGACCAACCTTCAAACGAAAAGTGACGAAGCTGATGAAGATAATGTCTTTATGACAAATACAGGTACTGCCACCGGTTCCTAAAAAAATAAACAGAAGGTGAACTCTTTGCTTCATCAAACAGTACACACATAACGATTTTAGAAGTCACAAACACCTACAATCAACCACGTTGATGTGGTTATCTACCGATCACACTCGATACCTAATCGTTTTCATCACTAGAACAATTTACTTATCTTTTACTGGCCAGCTGCCACTGGAACTCCCAGAACTCAGTGGTCTTACACAAATTTAAGCTAGATGACATATTGGGAGTACACCCATTCTCCACGGTACAATGGCAGGGCTCTCACCAATCGATGATGACTCATAATTTCTGTCGGGATTGCCAAGTCGGCTATGTGACTAGCGTCACAACTCGGCGCCATATATCCCCCAAGGAATGCCTCCTTACGATCATCTCCCAGGTACCAACTGTGGTCATCTAATGCTCTGAAGACTGACTCCTCAACACTCTCCTCATAGAGTTTATCTTCGTTCTTCGTCGCCTGTAGGTTTCCCGCTGCACATGGTACAGGTACGGACGAATTGACGCCGAGCTAAAGGTACCACCTCTACGCTCACATATGCATATATAAATAAGGACTTTGCCTTTGTCGCTACATCGTAACGATCTCATCACCCCAGGTGATGTGTCATTCGCAATCCGACCTTGGTTCATAGATAACTTGCAGCCGAAATATCCCACGCGACTTTCTTACATTCTTGAAGTCCTAGAAATCCGCCGTACTCTCGTATCTTCATAGTACAACTCTCAACTCACATAAGTCACAGCGCGTCATATGTTTTTATTACGTTTTATGTATATTCCTTACCCTCTCAAGTGTCTTATGATTTTTATAAAAAGAAGATATTTATACTTACCATAAGGGTTCATTTATTAAGTTATATTTAATAAACTAAAAGAAAATAAAATAAAAATATCTTAGATCATTTAAATGTGGTCACTGTACAAGTTGTATTTATCTTTGAATAACAATTTTGCTATTAACACTAGAAATCAATTCTAGTTACCACAAGTACTCGCGTTGAGTCTTGTAGACACAGCACACCGTTAAACAATTTTACCATAAAATTCACACTACAGTCAAGAGACCGTATCACCAAAATAAAGAAAATCACACTTTCACATATCAAATACTCAAGGTTTTCCTCCCTGAGACTTGAATGAATCAATCATAATAGTGGTTGTATTCTATCCATTATCTCACAGAATCAAAATATTAATTGAAGGTAAAGTTATAAAAATACAAGTGTTAACAATCACATTTGACTATTTAGTCAAATTTTCATTGGCAGTACTGAATGTGAGCTCTCACTGATACAAGCAAATGACCTCTGAATTTAAAACTTTTTATATCAAATCGAAGCTCTTGAAATCTATTTCAGAGAAAGGTATCCCACTTATAAAATCAATATATAGAAAATTTTATAAAAATTTTCTAAGTCAGCAGCCCTGAATTTTGAGTGCTCACTAAACATAGCTCAAAGAAATGTAAATTTCTCCCACTTCCAAAATTCGTTTTGAGCTGAAATTTTTACAGTAGAAAAGTAACATCTTTATCTTTCTAAAAAGGTAACCCTTTCCCCAAAATTCTTTCCCTATTGTTCCCAGTAAATTTGTTTCTAACAGACTAAGTTTCAGACTCAAAACAGAGCTCAAAAACCCTTGCCCTGTTTCTTTTTAAAAGGTTAATTTAGAAATTGGGCATAATAATTTTTGTCATTTACATGATTAAAAAGCTTGTTTTGTCTAGTTTTTAATGGTTTAAAAACGAAAAGGAAACATTAAGCACACAAGTGGGAATTTGAGAAAAACCGAGACATGTTCCAGGGAAACATGAAAACAGAACAATCATTTTGAAAGTTATGGATGAACTTCAAAACGCGGTTTTCTCTCCATGATGTCAAAATAAAAGTTGTTCCTTTTTGTATCTATTTTCATTCAAAACAAAATTCCTGAAAAACCAACGGTTAGAGCTCCTAAAAATCGCAAAACCGTGGGAGCTGTCCAGGGACACTCGAACCTAACAGCCACTGTTACATTATTTTGGGGTTTGTTTTCAACATGGAACCTTCATCAATTAATTTTACGAAAATTGGGCATGGATTCCCTTGTTCCAGGGGCCTTCCCACTCAGTTTCAAAAGAACAAAAACAACACTAAAGTCAGTACATGCTCTCACACAGCCACTGCCAAGGGTTTCAAACCCATTTCATCAACTTTTCATATTCAAGCATTCAAACAAACACACACAACAGCCAAAGAGAGGCATACATGCTGTAGGTAGTTGAGCCCCCTAACTCTCAACCACCCTTAGACTAAAAATAGAATCCACAAAGAGTCCCCCTCACCTTGGATTTTTGGTTCAGCTGAGAGAGATGAAGAGAAGATGAGATGTTGATAATTGAGAGTGGACCACCAAGTGTTGTATGCAATCAACAAAAATAGCTTCTTTTGCCCCCTTTGAGTGGCACGACCGTAAGGAGAAGAGAAGAGAGGTTTCGGGTGCAAGGAAAAATGAACAGAATGCAAGAAGGAAGCGTTTAAATTTGAAGTTTTACTATTTGTAACCACCCTTCCTCTAAGGACACCCCCTTCTTTTATTTTTTATTTTTCCCTTTTTCTATAACTTACGGAACTCACGTAAAAGTCTAAAAAATTTCACAATAACACTATGGCCAATAACAAAACAAAGAAGTTAAGTTAATTATTATATCAATCAACATAATTTAAATTTAGTTTGCTCTTTCATTATTAATCAAACACTTAATCATACAATTAGAAAAACTACAACGTTACAATTTTCCCCAACAAGAAAATTTTCTAATTAAATCTCTCACATTCATACTTATTGGGTTGAAATTTTCGGGGTGTTACACCATATATCCCCCAAGGACTGCCTCCTTATGATTATCTCCCAAGTACCAACTGTGGTCATCTAATGCTCTGAGGACTGACTCTTCAACACTCTCCTCACGGAGTTTATTTTCTTTCTTCATCACCTGTGGGTTTCCTGTTGCACGTGGTACAGGTGCGGACGAATTGACACCGAGCTAAAGGTACCACCTCTACGCTCACATATGCATATATAAATAAGGACTTTGCCTTTATCGCTATATCGTAATGATCTCATCACCCCAGGTGATGCGCCATTCGCAATCCGATCTTGGTTCACAGATAACTCGCAGCTGAAATATCCCACGCAACCTTCTTATATTTTTGAAGTTCCAGAGATCCGCCGTACTCTCGTATCTTCATAGTACGACTCTCAACTCACATAATTCACAGCGTGTCATATATTTTATTACATTTTATATATGATGGAAAATTATAAAACAACATATATAGATACAAACTATAGCATGTGTTTATAGCGATAAAACTTAAGAAGGTTATCAAATACTAACCTAAATTTGTGTTCATCTCCATGGTAACACTCGACGTAGTAGAAATCCTTAATTGGCTTCTTAAGTGGATTACTGCCCACTTTCTAGGGAACTTTCTAAGAGAATGTAAGTCTGTAAATTTGCTTAATGGGATAGCAAATTTATAATCCCCTAGCAGCAAGTGGGGACCTCTCAATAGGATATTTACTAAATGATTGACCCAACCCATCACAGGGTCAATCATATCATAATCCCATCCAAGATATTCTTAATTTTCATATGATGATTATCATATCTTTGATTGTCTAATTGATGATATTAAAAGATATAATATAATGATTATTGATTGATACTAATCTATAATAAATATTTTTAACAATATATTCCTTACCCTCTCAAGTGTCTTATGATTTTTACAAAAAAAAAAGATATTTATACTTACCATTATTCCTTCACGCAAAGGTCCTAAATCCTTTTCTATGCCCAATGCATAAAAGAAAGAGTTTATTTATTAATTTGTATTTAATAAACAAATGAAAATAAAATAAAATAAAAGTCTCTTAGATCATTTAAATGTGCTCACTATACAAGTTATATTTATCTTTGAATAGCAATCTTGCTATTGGCACTAGAATCAATTCTAGTTACTACAAGTACTCGTGTCAAGTCTTGTAAACATATCACACCGACAAACAATTTCACCACAAGATTCAAACTACAGTCAACAGACCGTATCACCAAAACAAGAAAATCAAACTTTCAATATCAAATGCTCAAGGTTTTCCTCCCTGAGACTTGAATGAATAAATCATAATAATGGTTATATTCTATCCATTATCTCACATAATCAAGATATTAATTGAAGGTAAGGTGACAAAAGTATAAGTGTTAACAATCACATTTGACTATTTATTCAAATTTTCATTAGCAGTATTGAATGTGAGCTCTCACTGAAACAAGCAAATGACCTTGGAATTTAAAACTTTTTATATCAAATCGAAGATCCTGAAATCTAGTTTACAGAAAGGTATCCCACTTATAAAATCAACATCTAGAAAAAATTATAAAAATTTTCTAAATCAGCAGCCTTGGATTTTGAGTGCTCACTGAACATAGCTCAAAGAAATATAAATTTCTCCCACTTCCCAAAGCTAAATTAAATGAAAAATTTTACAGTTTAAAGCTAACATCTTGATATTTTCAAAAAGGTATTTCTTGCTTCCAAATTCATTTTCTATTGTTTCCAGTAAAAATATTCCTAACAGCCTACAATTTTGACTCAAAACAGGGTCCTAAACCCTTGTTCTGTTTCTTTTTGAAAAATTAATTTAGAAATTATGCTTTGTAATTTTTTTTAATATACATGGTTAAAAATATTATTGTGTCTAGTTTTTAAAGGTTTAATTACATTTCAAAAACAATAAGTACACAGGGAGAGTTTTAACAAAAACCGAGCTCTATTCCAGTAAAACCCCAAAACAGGACAGTCCACTGTCAAGCCATGGATGAACCCCAAGATGAAATTATTTTTCAAAGGTGTCAACAGGAAAGTTGTTTAATTTTGTGTCTATTTTCATTCAAAACAAATATCACGAAAAATCAACGGTTAGATCTTTCAAAAATGGCAAAATAGTGAGGGCTGTTCCATGCTAAACGAAAATACAGCCACTGCCAACGAATTTTTAGTTAACATTTTTTAAAAAAAACTTGATCAAAACCATTTTGAGAAAATGGTACATGACCTCACTTGTTTCCAGGGCCATTTTCATTTCAATTACAAGGTGAAAATGAATTTACTCCACACATGTAAAGGCTCACAACTACTGCCAAAGAGAATTCAACACCACCCATCCAATTTCAATTCAACAAACAATTCAAACACATCACAATTCTTAGCAATGGAGGAGTGCATGGATGCTATGGTTAAGGCCCCCAACCCTTAACCATATTCTCAACAGAAAAAGAAAGCAAAGAGTCCACAAGAGAGTTCCCTCACCTAGTGTTGAGTTTCAACCGAGAAGGAGAAGAGATGAAGAGGAGAAGAAAGCTTGGTTGTGAGGATGAAAAGATGATGATCTAGCTTGCATGCAAAGCTCCCAAACTCAACAATGGCTTCCTTTCTCTTCTAGGAAGTCTCGGCCGAAGAGAAGGAAGGAGAGAGAAGAGAGAATTTTTCTTCTAACTTGGAGGCTAAGTTTAACTTAAGTGAGAAAATGAGAGTGTTTAGTGTGGGGTGGTGTGTGTGTCCGTGGAGTTTGGTGATGTTTAGGGAGATGATGTGTTGATCATTTGCCATGCATGTACTCTAGGTGTCATTAGGGAGGGGATTAGGTGTAGGGCTAAGGTAATTAGGATATCTAGGTATACCGAGTTTAGTTTACACAGTGTAATTTTACACTGTGTAATTGTAATGCAATGTGATTTAAAATTTTAAAACTTAATTTCAAACATCTAATTAATTTTATAAAACTTCTAGTAATAAAAACTTTTCTAGTTGCTCAAATAAAATTTTCCCCGTAAAGAATTAGTTCACAGATAGATTTTATAAGAGTAACTTGGCGTGCAAGTAACTATAATCTAATTTAATTAAAATAATAAAAACTGATTTTGAAACCAATTAATTACTTAGTACATAGCTATAGATATATTAAATATTTTACTACTAGCAATTAATCTCAGCTCAATTAATTACTAGCAGACATAACAGATAAGCATACACAGCCAATATACGTACTTGATCATTAAGTGCATATTACACTGCACAAATAAATAAATAAATAAACAACACAGACAATTCAATCACACAGAATTCTATAGTAACTTACAGACAAATCACAGGAAAGTAACTACTAAGAATTAATTACAGAGAATTAATTCCAAAGAGTTACTTACAGAAAACTATATAAATATATATACACACACACACACACACACACACACACACACACACACACACATATATATATATATATATATAAGTTGTAATTTTTAGGGTGTTACATAAACTAACCCGGGAACATCATTATTGTTGACGAACAAAAATAAGGCTTACTTTGCCATACTCTGCAATAATTTTGTTAATTCTTGGTTCTCGAACCTTATTTTAAACAAGAATAATTCTAAATCTTTCTATTTGGTAAAACACTATTCGGGTTCCTAAAAGTGTATAATGTTATCATATTAGTCTTTAAAAGTAATTAAAAAAAAAGTCATTGAAAGTACAATCTATCAATTACTTTAGTCTAAAATTAAAAAAGTTGTGACTTAAATGATACATACTCCTTTCGGACATAAAGATAAGCAACAAAAAAAAAAATTGAACTCAAATATAAGGAAATTTTAACTACTTTCACCCTATTTAATGATACTATGCCAAAAATATCCTTTAATTAATTGAGATTATATCTTCAATGATTGTTTTTTATTCTTAATATCTTGTTCCAATGAAGGACATTTTAGGAAAAAGTTTATTTCTTAAATGCAAATAGTAAAATTAAGTGATATTAACTAACTTTCTTAATTAGCATAAAAGTTGGTTAATTTTAACCCATAGGGTTGGCGTAGCAGTGTAAGGTCCCGCTGCGTTCACATGTGGGGAACAATATATTTAGCGGGAGAACCCATGTTCAATTCCTTCCGTGTGCAAAATTCCTTTGGGCCAACGGCAGCCACGCACCGCAAGCGGGATTCGTCTCTGACCCAGTAGGTTGGGGGACACCCGTGGTTTATGACCCAAGACCAAAAAAAAAAAAGTTGGTTAATTTTACTTATATTTAGGTCTAGAGGGAGTACTAAGTAGTTAAGAACTAAAGTATTAATAATTAGTAGTTAAGTTTATAAACTTATTTAACATCCTAAAGATTTATTTTAAATTTTCTTAATTTCAAAAACCAATGTGACAATACATTACATTGTAGAGACGAAAATAATGATTTACCCTTTTTCAAATATTCCTACTTATTAAATAAAATAAATATTAAATATTTATTATTTTCAACATATTTAGTACATTTAATTTTTATTTAATACTTTTTTTTTTGTGAATGCTTAAAAGAGGTGCAACATGAGGACTTCCTAGGAGGTTACCCATCCTAATACTACTCTCGCCCAATTTTTATTTAATACTTTATTCAATTAACATGACATTGAGAGGAGAAAAAAAAAGGTTAATTAAGTTTTTAGTCTCTCAACTCTTTCAGATTTCAATTTTTAGTCTCTCAATTTTTTTAAACTACTTTTAGACCTTAATTAATTTTTCGTCAGCATTTTTAGTTCCTCAAAAAAATTGTCCATTTTTAATCTCTCATTTATTTTTATTGCTCTAAATAAGTCTTTATTTTGTTTATTTTTAGTCCCTTGTTTATTTTATAAATGAGAGATTAAAAATGGACAAAAAAATTATAAAAACTAAAAATGCTGACAAAAAAATTAACAAAAAAAACTAAAAATTGTAAAAAAAAAATTAAGAGACTAAAAATTAAAATTAAAATAAAAATATGAAAAATTTGAAGGACTAAAAAATTTAATTAAAAAAATCACACCAATTACATGTGCAACAGCATTGACTTGGTACGTGGCAAGTTATCATTGGAACACCGTGACGAAAAAGGCTGTCCCTCCAACACATACAATTGGTTTTCCTCGTCTTCCAAATTTCCGTCCTCACCCAGAAAAAAAGTGCCCTTGGCCTTGATGCCTTCATCCCAATTCCGCACATAATGAGCAATTACCAGAGAGCACCCCAAGACCCCTATTATCCTCCTCCAGGTATATAATAAATAATAAATAAAATAATTATAAAACCCTTTCTCTTTGTGTAAATTCTTCTATTTTTTAATTTTTTTTTCTTCTTACCCATCTTTCTTTGTTTTTTCAATTTCAATTTACACAGGCTACGCCCCTCCTTATCCCCCACAACAGGGTTACCCGCCACCGGGTTACCCATCAGCGCCGCCGCAGCCTTCGCCGGGGTACGCGCCGTACCCGCCACCGCCGCCGCAGTACGAAAGTTACCAAGGCTATTTCAATCAAGGGTATCCTCCGCCACCTCCTCCCCATTACCACTGCCACCACGTTCAGCATCATCACAATGATAGCCCCGGTTTTACTTCCTTCTTGCAAGGCTGGTACGTTTTTCTTTTTTCTAATTATATTTCCTTATTGATTATTAGATTTAGAGGAGTATATGTTTATGGCTTCTTTTTTAAAAAAATAAAGAAATAAAATTGCCAAGCTCAGAGGGGTTACTTTCAAATTCAAATTATCAATTCACATGATGTAAGTGACATTTTTATTGTGTATGGAAAAACATGTTGAAAGAGGTAAATGGATTTAAGTACCTTGAGTGAGTGAGGGATTAGTCCTTAGTTCCTCGTAGAGAGATATCCTGGTTCATAAAAAAAAAAAAGGTAACATTTTTATACCAATTTCTTCCCCGTTTTTTAAATTTTAATCTAATGGCTTAAGATCGCTTAATTTTGTTGTGGAAAATTGGTGTAGAAAATAAATATTGAAATTGGAGTTCAACGAAAAACTAGAATTTGACTTTACCATTACATAAAAAATAATATTTCTGATGAATTTCTGTAAATGAAACATTTGCTTTATGACTTACCAATTACCATAGATAGAAACAAGGCACCCCCTCCTGAGGATCTCAGCTCCACTCAAGGCACTCAAAGAATGCAACATTGCTGAACCAAATCATAAAAAAAAAAAAAACTAAAAACTAATGTACCCCAATGCCCAAAGACTCCTTGCTATGCAAAGGTATGGGGGAGGGTCATTGTATGCAGCCTTACCAGCCTTACCCTTACATATGCAGAGAGGTTGTTTCTGGATTCGAACCTATGACCAACCGGTCTTCAAGGCGCAACTTTACCGCTGCGCCAAAGCATCCCTCCCTAAAATACAAGCAGATATTCTCTACAGTACAAACAGATAGATTAAATAGGTGCTCCTGTATTTTAATATCATAATAAGTAGAAACCCTTGTAAACTCCTTGTAGAAACTGACTATTGTTATTGGATCACCTTTCAAGTGTTATCTTTGTTCCTTCCATCTTTCCTTTTGTCTTTTCTTTCTGCACAATCAGTTAATGGTGCAGAACTAGAAATAAATTATCATTGCTATTTGATCAATGATAACTTTTTTGGGCAGAGTATTCCAATTAGATTTCAGTTTCAGATACTTTCTGAAGAAAAGGAAATCTCAATATTATAATTATGCAGACAAGGAGCCAAATGTTTACACTGATGGTCTGTTTATAGAATCAACAGAGAAAGCATCATAATAAGATAACCCTATTCTATACTGGACTAAGTTAATCCAATTCAACAGAGGATAAACTCTCTAAATAGAAAATAATCACAAATCAAATACCCTAATTTCAAAATAAAAACCTAAATTAAAATTGTAAAACCACTTGCTCATTTTACATCATTCCCTGGGGTGAGAAGATTTCTCCTCCGAAAAGTCTAAAGAGATAATGATTCAAGAAGGCATAATACAACTGATAAAGCCATCTTTTATCCATGTAGCATCCAAAGCAAATGTTTCTTCCACTCACATGGTAGTGGGTGAAAGGGGTAGTGGAACAGCTGATGTATTCATCATCCAAATCAATCTCTATCTCATTTGACAGCCGAGGAACAATAGGACTCTTGGGAATCTAAAGAGACCTAGGACCTGCAGAAACAATTGAAGACAACAAGGATGGATAAAATATGCCTCTATATGGTGTTAGTTCCTCCTCATTGAAAACAAGATAATATTTATCTCACCAGGCTATCAAGTAAATATGCATTAGACATGTACTTAAAAGATATTCCTGAGAATAAAAGATTCCTAGGAATGCTAATTTATGAATAAGTGGACATAAAGCTTTCCCACCTTCATAGGTGGGAGTAAAACTTTCTCGTAGTAATTGAGTGTAAAGTTACTAAATTTTCCCATGGTAGTTGACGGTATATATATTATTTTTAGGAAAATTGAATAATAACCAAACACATTTTATGAATTTTTCCAGGAATCCTATTTCTAGAAATCTCATGCTCAGGATATTTAGTTGGGAATGAAAGATGAAAGATTCCTTATACCAAACACCACTTTTGGCTAATGTTTAGGTTGAAGGCAAATCATAACATAGTCACTCACATTAAAACTTTGAGTCCAGCGATGCACACTAACAGTAACTTTATAATTATTTCTACTCAATGCAAGCTATGTCTAACATTGGCATGCCATGATGCTAATCATAGATATGAGTAGCTAAAGACTTAGTAGAACGTGAAGGAACAATACCCAGTAGGCTAAGGCTAATGGGAGTAATATACAGAGTGTACACTAGGAGATATACAGTTAGACAGTTAGAGTATTTGTTGGTGGTTAGAGATGCAAATAGAATAAATCACTGAAAATGTAGAGGGCATATTCTTTTGTGTGGTTTGAACAGATAACCAACCGCAATGCTCAGTTGTAAGTGCCTAATGGTAAACCTTTGGAGGAGTCTTTTCTCCTTCCTTAATCCTTAGTGTTCTACTGTTCTGATATTCAATAACAGATATCTTTCTCTTTGTTCTCTCGTTTCCTACATCCTATTTACACTCTCTCCCTTAGTTTCTATTAAGTGCCCAAAGCATATACGGATATACCATTAAATAAAGTCTGCATCAGTAAGACAAAAACGACCTCCTTGATCAGTTGAAATAGAATAGGTTCTGATTTATTGATTTCTTAGTCTAAATATAAGAAATAAGACATTATGTATAATCATCATAAAACTGACACTTTAGCTGGACCAATGACACCTGTACTGTACTTGTCCTTGGAATCCATAGATGTATCCCTCACTTCACATCACCACAGAATAACTTTTTATTAGTCCACATGTGACAAGTCTTTGTTGTGTAAAATTTGATAACAGTTCTTTCAAACTGGGTATTACTTGAGACCAAAAGTATTCTGGAAATCTAAACCAAAATCCTTTGGACAACCATGTCCCCTCTTTTGGCTACACCTCCTGTTGCTCAGAATGATTAACATGGCATCAAACCTGTAGTTCTAGAAATATATCAAGTAAATATTGAATTTCTGGAAGAGAAATGACAACAAATAGAATGACTAGAGTCAAATTCCCTTTAATCATTGAAGTCAACTCCCGCTATTGTAATACTTCATTAATTTCATATTACACTATAAAAGCGGGTGACCTTGAACCATTAGATTAACTATAAGGTCAAAATTTGCTCAAAAGTTACATTTTGCTGATGAGCTTAACCTCTTTTTTCCTTTAAATGCAAACCTCATACTTTTTTTGGTTCAATAAAAGCACGATATTTGAGTCATTTGTTAAATTTATTAATCCAAAGCCAAGTTTTGATTTGGCAACACCCAAGTTTTTTTAAAATTTTATTAATCCAAAGCCAAGTTTTTGTTTAAGTAACAAACTTTCATCCAAGATGTAGGGACTAGGGTGAAATATTCGATTTGACTACAAGCTCTCCTTAATGTGCAGAAATATCATTTGCTTTACTAACATATCATTAAACAAAAGGAAATTCTATACAATTGTTATCTTTCAGCTTGAGAAATCAACTTTTTCAATTAAAAAATCCTATGAAATCCTTTTTTACTTTCCGTGTTATATTGCTTGTCCTTTTTTAAAACCTTTTTGGTTCTAAAGACTAAGATTCCTTTGTTCTTTTACATGTGCAGCTTGACAGCGTTTTGCTGCTGTTGTTTGCTAGAGGAGTGTTGCTTTTTCTGATAATCATATTAAAAGTTGTATCTGCAGTTTGGTGTACTTGGTTGGCTATAGCTCTCCGGATAAATATTGCTCTAATTGTCTTTACTTGATATGTGCGGAACGTGGCAAGTGTTAGTCATTCTTGTAACTCTTGGTCTTTACCATTGCCCTCACTCATTTCTGGGTTGTTCATAGATTGTGATGATGTGATCTTTGTGAATTTCTTTGTATGAGTGCTTAATGTAATGTATATTGGAAATTGTAAAAAACAGTCATTTTATGTGGAATAACAAACTAATATATTATGGTTATTCCCTGCTACCATTGTCAAACACCACTCATTCTTTCTTGGTAGGAATGGATTTAAAATCGGTAGTAAAAATTAATTTACAGTTAATTGGTTTAATTGTGGTAAGTCGTGGTTGAAGCTGTGTGTGTGTTTCAATGACAAAATATACTAAAGCCTATATATTAAAACAACTTAAGTTTTCTATTTATAAATAAAAAGCATATCTTAGAAACGCGTGTGTACTGGACATAAGGTATATTGGCACCATTTCAACATAGGAAGCTGAGTTTGAAACAGGCAACTTCAAGCATTTTCAACATTAGAGCATTGAATCGGATTGTGAACAAATAAACCGGTTTATAAATTCTGAAGTTGGCTTTTGAATCAGTTGTTGTATGACTTGACTAAATCAGTGAAAAGTCTGATTCACAGTTAAACCAGTCAATTCAGTTTGATTTCTAAAACACTGCTTAGCACGACAAGCTAGAATGGAGCTCAAGATCTTTTTGATAAACTGTAGGACTCCCACTCTTCTTATGGCTCCAAGTTCGTAAGTAGTATGCTCCATTGCACTTATGTATTATGTGACCTGAGAAAGGACTACTGATTGGGATATATGCTCTAAAATCTACCCAAAATCATGCTCGATGATAATGATGTGACAAATTAAATATTCATGTGATGTTATAAATGAGTTATAAACGTCCCCCAAACATTGTTCAGTGAATGAAAATGAGATTTCGTAGAAAGAAGATTCGTACTTAAGATGGATCAACTTAAAATCAAATTTGATCTTAAAGCAAGTTTTAGTAGTAATGAAAAAGTATAACTTATATTGAGTTAAATTTCATAACAAATTTAATTTATACCCACTAGGTCGGTAAGGAGAAATTTGGTAGTTTACACAAAGTCGAAATTTTCTTACATAAATCACGTCATTTCACATTCAATAAAATTTGCAGACGTTCACTCAAATATTCTCTTTATGATGATAGATGGCGCTGCATCAAGACTGTAGTGTATTATTAATTATACTCTTGTACTTTTTTTTTTCCTGGTGAATGGAGATGCATATAGCTCATTATTATTATACTCTTGTACTCTTTTTTTTTTTAATGGGGAGGGGAATTAGTCCCCCAATTATACTCCTGTACTTTTTTTTCTTTTGAATGGGGAGGGGAATTAGTCCCCCAAATATACTCTTACTTGAGCACAAGGAATTGAAAAAACAATCAATTTATATAACGAATAAATAATAAATACTATTAATTTGATATTGGAAAGTGCTAGATAGCCCAAACTAATTAACAAAAATAAGTCTGAAGAGTTGATGCTCATATTGGAAAAGCACAATATAGCCCGCATTTGTGTAAACTACCAAAAAATTTCTACAGCTGTTCCACTGAATCTGCTGTCCATGGAAGCTTTGTTCATCAACTTATCTACTTTCCCAGCAAGGGAATTGATCTTAATTCTAAAATATATGTTTCAAGCTGAGAACATGTTCAACATGGTGGGAAGAAAAATGCTTCAGCTGTAACAAGAACATGAACAAGCTCAAATCACTCCAATTATCATATGGAGGGAGATGAAACAATAAATTTGGGAGTGAAACTAGCATTGCATATTGCATTCAACAAGTTGATAAAAGCAAAATACTCAACTCTCTAATAATATACGTAATAAAAAGTGGCATTATGGAATAATAATAACTAGGAGAAAAGGCAATCTAACATATGTATAAAACTAGCAAATAGCAAACGCAAGGAAGTGACAAAACACTACACCCGGCTAAAATTGCATTAATCAGTCAGCCTAAAAACAAGTACAAACTTCTGAATAACAAGAAATTAAAAAAGACCTAAAATGCACCTACAGAGTCCATACATATTCTGGTGCATCTTTCCTTTTCCCAGCCAATGTACGATACAAATACATCTTCTCTACCTTCTGCCCATCTTCCAGACTACAATCTTCTTGCTCATTCTCATTGAAGATCTCCACATTCAACCTTGGCATCTTCTTTGCTAGCAACTTGCAGGCTCCGACGGTCACTTCACAGGACGACATCCAAAGGGATCGCATTGTTTCATACTTCCCTACGTCCGTCAGAAGTGCCATGTTGCCGAAAGGGCAGTCTCTTATCTCAAGCTTCCGAAGCTTCTTGCATCCATTCAACACATAGAGCATTCCCTTGTCACTATCCCCAGCAAATGCAATAGACAGCATTTCAAGCTTCTCAGCATACATTCCAATGTAAAGGAAAACCTGGTCAGTCAATTTCCCCGAGAGTGATAGGCGCCTGAGTCGCCTGCAAGACTGCACAATTGCACCGAAACCTTCATCCAGTGGCTGCATTGTATCAGGGTCAGGTTTTATTGCATCAAGGATACACAACCTGAATCGGATAAAATTCGGGCAGTTCTTAGCCACTGTTATGAGTGCAGCATTTGTCATCTGGTGGCAGAAGTAGAGTAATGAGTGAAGCTTAGGGCAACCCGCCGATATTGCAACCAGCCCTATTTCTGTGACAGCTTCAGGAGCTTCAGGATTTCCATAGGGAGCAGATGGAAAAACCCTCAATTCTTGCAAATCTTTACATGTATCAGCTACAACACTTAGTCCTTTGTCTCCAATGCAATCCATTATCTGCACAAGTCTAGAAATTATTGATATTCACCAATATAAGAATTAACAAATCAAAGGAAAAAAGTTTCGCATATGATGTATTTACCCATAAGCGCTGAAGTTTCACACAGTGTTGAATTAGTTCTATCAGATCATTGCCCTGAATGCCTGCTGCATAGCTCAAGTTCAAGGATGTTAAGTTAGGGCAAATGGGATATATAGCTTCAAGACAGTGAGGAGCAACTTCCAAAAACCCTGACAAACTGGTTATGGACTTGCACTTGTGAATGGTATTCTTAAACTTTATGTAGGCCTCTGATTCTGGATCATGGACAAATGATCCAATACCCAAATCTGCCAGTTGAGGTGCTCGCATCATTATCCTTTGCAGTGCATCAAGGGGCACCGCACGATTCAGCTTTAAACTCTTCAGGTTAGGAGATCTGGCCACAAGTCTCTCTAGAGCTCCCAAACTAACCTCTCCTTTAAGGCAAGCAAAATTAAGCGAAACAAGTGATGTACAGCTATCAGGAAAGCAACTTAGCCACTGGCCTTTGTGATCTTCGACTTCATTTTCTTGCAGATCCAGCTCCCTAAGAAACCTACATTTCAAAAAAAAAAAAAAACACAAGCAACATCTGGAGTCAAGAACACATTCTGAACGTCCTACACACCATTCTCAATCAGCAGAATAGAATCACCAACACCATTCATCCTTAAAACCCCACACGTAACACAAACAAGACACTATTTTGAAGGATGATATTGTCTCAAGGAAAAACTCCTAATCGTGAACAATTCACAAATTGACTATAAACTGAAGTAAGAACAGATCAAGCTCTCAAGACCCTTTTAATCTCTAGCTTGTCCACAAACCTTGACATCTACCAAAAGCCAATTTCAAAGGCCATTCATTCAACCACTTTGCCCAACTAATTAAACTCCTATTCTCAAACTGGTAGCTACATAGAGTACATCCCAATAATTAGCTTCAAAACATCCAAAAAACCTTGAAACTTTGACAGCACAAGAAGACAAAGACAAAACCAATCAGAATATACCTCCAACCATACAGCCTCCAAAACACAAAACCATCAAAATTGTACAAACCAAAAAAAGAAAGTTGTGCAACAAGCACTTACATCTACACCAACAACACAAGATTGAACCCATCAAACAACTCATTCTCACCTGCAATTTGCAGCTATAGCAGCAAGGCCATCGGTGGTGAACCCTTCACAGCTAACAAGAACCAAAGACTTGAAGTGTGTGAAAGAACGAGAAAGTAGCTCCAGGCTCTCATCCGAGACCACCATCCTCTTCAGCCTAAGCTCCTCCAACCCAACCCTACTCTTGGCCAGTGCCTCAATCCACGGATACACAAAGCCACCCCAATCATATGGTACCAAACTGAAGTCAGCAAAATGAGGCTTTCCCTTCAAAGTCAAAGACTTTAGACCAGGAAACCTCTGGATCAACCTCTCTGGAGTGATGGAGTAACAGTTCCCTATGAACACCCTCTGCCTCGTAAACCTCTCTATCCTGTACCAACTCTTACACACCAAAGACAAAGCGTTCCGGTCACGGTGTGACACCACATAGTCAAATATGTGCTCTATTACCTCGTCGGGGAAATAATTCATCATCATTTTTTTCTCTCTTCTTTCTCTCACTCAGTGATCCAAACTCCCCAACTTTAAAGGAAAATTTTCATACTCCAAAGGGGGAAGGGGATAGAAAATAATAGAACACAACCCCAGAAAGGTAAAGCTCTCAAATTTGAAGTTCTACTACATCATGGAGAAGACCAAGATCTAAAAACAGAAAAAGGGGGGAACAGATCTTGGCCCAAACAAGAGTGAGGTAATAACAAGATCTTCAAATCTAGAACATGGGGGAAGGTCTGAAAAGAGGGTACTGATAAAAACTGAAAATTTTACATTTCCCGACTTGGATCTGCTTGGAGGGTAGCCCAAAAAACTCAATTTTACTCAGGAAAAAACAACCAGAGAAAAAAAAAATGAAAAAAATGATGTGGAAGAGAGGAAAACCAAAACAGAAAAATTATGGTCTTGCAAATCAAATGGTGATGATGACGATTTCCAAACAGAACAAAAGGATAAAAATAGAAGTTGGATAGATCTGAGAAAATTGCACAAATCGACCACCCAAGAGGTGAATGAGCTTAGAGTGAGAGAAAGTCTCAAAACCTTTGTCGCACTCACATGTTCCGTGTTAAAAAGAAAAGCTCAAGAGTGAGAAGGGTAAAGAGAGAGAAAGAAGAAGAGGAGGAAGAAGAAGGAGAAGGAGGAGAAGGTGGTGGTGGTGAAGTGAAAGCAACCAAGTGACACAAATTGGTTGGAGTGTAGATTTATTTAACCATGGTTACCTTATCCTAACTCAAACTCAACCACGATGGATGGTGGTTGGTTGGAATGGAAATGAGAGAAAGGGTAGGCGTCGATTTTGATGATGGGATATTGAGAGAATCTTGACCGTTGAGTGCGTGAACATGCATCAGTCCTTGTCACTGCTTTCCAAGTGAGCCTCACCCCTCTGCTAAAGTCTCACACTCTCTCTGCTATGCTATGCTACCCCTCATCAAAAAAAAAAAAAAATAGAGAGAGAGAAAACGGCATCGACAAATTGAAAACGACTGTCGGATTAATGACACCTGGTTTCGGGGAAAACTACGAAAATGCCATGCCTAGGTCTTAGATAACTATGTAGATAAGATCGAATGTAGACTTGACACGAACCTACTCCGCGCGTCTACGACAATCGCGCGTTTTGAACATGTTTCCATATGCTGCAGTAAAAAATTCTAATTCTAATTAACACTGTCATTAAATTTAATACTGTACTTTCTAATTTGCTCGTCTAGTTTTGTTTGACGATTTTAATATAAAGAACTAAAAAATGTAATTAATCTTTTCATAAAAAGTATAATGTAATTTTCTTATATATTCTTATCTTTCATATTGATCTAGTACATTTCTTTTATTTTCCCACTCAAAAATAAATTATTAAAATATAAAAAAATTAATGTTTCACTGATATTGCAAAATGACAATTAAAATAGATTTTTTTATATAACGTCAAACAAAATAGATTTTGAGATATTAATATTTATCTCTTGGCCGAAGAATATCTTAGATTTACTAAAAGAATAGAACAGAGGAAATACTTAAAAAAAACAAAATTTAGTATTTAATTTCAGTAACTACTACTTGATTTAACATTTAATATTATAAAAAATATTTTAATTTTAAATTTTAATAATTATTAATTAATTTAATACTTAATTTTGATATACATAAGGTAGTTTAGTTTCTGAAAATTTTGATATACATAAGGTAGTTTAGTTTCTGAAAATTACATTAATTAATTGTAATTAATTATTTTTTTTTAAAAAGAGAAAGACTTATGTCATTTCACTTGTAATAAGACTTTTTTTTTTTTGTTCAACCAGGAGGTATATAAGGCTTCTTATTTGGCACCCAACTAATCTTCCTCCCACAGGGTCGCCCCATTTTTGGGATAAAGTGGTATTTCTAGTTGCGACTCCATGCTCGAGCCGGGGATCGAACCCCAGATCTTGGTTAAGGAACCCAAGTGTCAAACCACTTGTGCCAACAACTTTTGGTTGTAATAAGACTTTCAATACATATTAGGATATACTCAAAGACATGGTGACTAGCATAGAATTTAGAAGCTCAAGGAATGAGCAACTTGATTCGCTTGCCTCCTAATAAAATGCACTGTGACGTTTGTATGATGAGATAAGAATTGTAATTAAATTTAGAAATCAAATTATTTATTATTTTTTGTCATGAGTTAGAGACCATGGATGTTCTTCAACCCACTGGATCAGAGTCTAATCATGCTTGTGACGCATGACAAACTAAATTTAGAAGTTAAATTAATTAATTTGGTAAACTTAATTGATGGTATTTTTTTATAATTATCAAAATTCAGATTATACTTTTTTTTTAAATTAAACATCAAATTAATTAATAATATCAATTTTAGTGAGGACTCTGCATTATTTGAAGATAATTGAAGGATGAAATTCATCTCTTATTTGTAGTATAAATTTAGTAACGGAACGAAAATGTCATGGGTTAAAAGATTTGTTGGTCCATTGTTTTCTCATATTTTCTCTTTTGAAAGGAAAGAGAAGAAGAAAATTTTGTGGAACTTTTTGTCGTATATTTATATATTTTTTTTCTTTATTTTTATTTTTATGGCACTAAATAAAAGAAAATAAATAATTTTAGTAAATGATATTGAAAAAGAAAATTATTTTTATTGTATTTCCTTTATCGCATCAAATAAAGCTTTGTATTTTCTTTTAAGAATTTTGTTACAAAAACATCTTAAAGATACTAATTCAAAATTATTCAATATTGTTGATAAAATATTTTAATTATTTAAATAATTGCATTTAAAAGTAGTTTGTGAACATAAGTTAACATTAATTTAAAAAATCTTATTAATAATATGTACATTTGATTATATTTTAAAAAAAAAAAAAAGTTAGAATTTTACTATGATTCTTTTAGAAAAACAACTTAGTGTAAATTTACAAATCATTACTCACGTAAACAATTTTTTTTTCTTTCAAAAAAACATGTTAGCAATATGTATTTTAGGGTGTAGTTTAAAAAAATTAAAGAATTATCAACATAAATGTTAAAAAAATTATATGTTTAATTTGAGAAATACTCATACTTAATTTTTTTTTTTACTAATATCTACTATTTGGGTGAACTTTTTTATTTTTACTAAAATCTAAACAACAACTCGCTAGCAAATACAATTTTTTTTTTTTTTTTCAAATGATTAGGAAATTCAGTTATGAAAAAAGAAATGATATTGACAATGACAAAATCTATGAGAGTTGCTTTTGCATGAATGCCAAGTAGTAATAAATGGCGATATTAATTGCGAGTTACGGATCCATAAAGATGTTAACACTGCACTCGTAACGTACACATGATTTTCTTGTTTTGTGCTTTTGCCTTTTGGGTCGTTTGATGATTCGGTGCGTTATGGTGCACCGTACCCCTCGCAACAGGTCCACGTAATTGGTTACATCACTGCGTTGATCACATCAGTCCAAGTCCATGATAGGGACCGTACAGACCACCGCAGGAGATAGAGAGATAGAGAGAGAGAGGGATTTGTGTTTGTGATTGGATAAGGCATCAGAAAGAAACGAACCGGTTTGGAATAATACAACAATGATAGCGGGGGAGTGCAAATAGCAGTGCCAAAAAATGGAAATGCTTGTTGGTTTGCATTTTTATTTTAAGACTAGTAACTAGTAATAATCTAAGAGGGTTTTTGTTTCAAAAAAAGAAAGAAATTGTCATCAAATATTTTTAGAATTTAATGATCATACATTAACAATATAAAATTATTTTATACTATTATTTAATCATAAATTATCATTAATATGACTTTAAAAGTAGTTATTATAAAAATTAATAAATTTATCATATATAATATGATAAATTGTAATTGAATGACAGTGTAAAGCTTTCGGTACATAATATTTTTCTCCTATTTTTACTCCATGATTTTCTATGAATGATGATTACTTGTTGCTTGGGGGACACTAACCGTAGCAAGGGTGTGAGGAATATAGTCATATAGGTATGTGGAAGAAATTGTTATTATTGAACCTAGATTTGTTCTTTGTGATGTGAGGGAGCACATGTGCATTTGCAAATGTACAATCGTTTACTTGTGTTAAATCAATTTGAAGAGACTCTGACTACTAAAAAATTATTAGGTCTTCGAGCAATTTGTGTTGTGTTGTGCTCATGTGTTTTTGGACTTGTCTATTTATATAAAAGAAAAGAGAACTCTTATTTAGACATATGTCACTTTCTCATTAAATTTTTTCCTTCCAAAACTTCTTTTTCTTTTTAACTTTTCTCTCTTTCTTACTTCTTTTTTTTTATCTTCTTGTATTTTTTTCATTTTCTTTTTTGTTTCTTTTTTTCCTTTTCTATTATATAAATAATGAAATTTGGTCCTTGCTATTGTCATTATTTTTTAATATGTCACTCTCTCATGAAAAAATTTCTTCCAAAATTTATCTTTTTTTCCAACTTTTCTCTCTTTCTTACTTTTTTTTTACCTTCTTGTATTTTTTTTTCATTTTCTTTTTTGTTTCTTTTTTCCTTTTCTATTATATACGTGGTGAAATTTGGTCATTGCTTTTGTCATTATTTTTTAACATGTACTACTTTATACTTTTTATATATTCATATCATTATATTATTTATATTTTTATTATATTATTATTTTATATCTTTTATTATATTCTTGAAATATTTAATATAATAATATGCTCAATATTACATAAAAATATGTTATTATTTATATTAAATGAATGATAAATTTATATAATTACTTCAAATTAATTTCAACCTCATAATATTTTACAACTATATTACAAATATTATTTTGTAATAAATATATTAACTAATTAGATATAAATTAAATTAAATTTAGTATAAAAATTTCAACCTCGTAATATAAATATAATTCAACAAAACTTTTATTTATTAAATAATTTAAAATTATTTTATACAATTTCTAAGTAAAAATAATTTTATAGAATTTCAATATAAAAATAAATATTGTTGAGTCTTTGATATGCAACTATGTTAATACTCACAAAAAGAGCTTTGTCGCCCAAAATTGTTCACCCATAGCAGTGTCAAGTAGGATTGTCTCCCGTGAATGATACCTGTGGTCTCTATAAAAAAAATTAAAACTAATTTAATTATGATATTATTGAGTAAGTAATTTAAATCTATGCAGTTGTATTAAATACTCGGAAAAAGAGTTTTGTCGCTCATAATGGTCTTAAGTAGGATTGTCTCCCGTGAATGATATTTGTAGTTTATACTATAAAAGTATTAAAACTAATTTAATTTATGATATTATTGTTAAATTAATTTAAATTATTTTGTAATAAAAATATATTTAATAATTAAGTTATAATTAGTTTAATAAGTAATAATTAATTATATAAATTTATCATTCAATTAATATAATAATAGTATTTTTATATAATATTGAACATATTATTATATTAAATATTTCAAGAAAAAATAAATATCATGTTAACAAAATTATAATAATTTTTTATTTTTATTTTTATATGTGCTAATATATCATGTTAATATAAATTTTTATAAATAACAGACATAAAATAGTAATATATTGTACATTTTTATTTATTAAATTATAATTGATTTGAAGTAATTATATAAATTTATCATTCATTTAATATAAATAATAACATATTTTTATGTAATATTGAGCATATTATTATATTAAATATTTCAAGAATATAATAAAAGATATAAAATAATAATATAATAAAAATATAAATAATATAATGATATGAATCTATAAAAGTATAAAATAGTACATCATAAAAAATAATGACAAAAGGAATGACCAAATTTCACTATGTATGTAATAGAAAAGGAAAAAAGAAACAAAAATGAAAATGACAAAAAATACAAGAAGGTAAAAAAAAAAAGTAAGAAAGAGAGAAAAGTTGGAAAGAAAGAGAAGTTTTGGATGAAATTTTTTTATGAGAGAGTGACACGTTAAAAAATAATGACAATAGCAAGGACCAAATTTCATTATTTATATAATAGAAAAGGAAAAAAAAGAAACAAAAAAGAAAATGAAAAAATACAAGAAGATAAAAAAAAAAAGTAAGAAAGAGAGAAAAGTTAAAAAGAAAGAGAAGTTTTGGAGGGAAAAAAATTTAATGAGAGAGTGACATGTGTCTAAATAGAGATTCTCTTTTCTTTTATATAAATAGATAATATTTGTAATATAGTTGTAAAATAAATAAATTATTTTATCATTTCACATTTCAAAATTAAAAAAAAAATTAAACATAAGTTAAATTCTTTCTAAATTTTTAAACATAATTTTTCATATAATTTTATAAATATTTTAAATAAAATAAGAAATATCTGATATTATAACTAAATATATTTTTTCTACTTGAATACTCTAACTCTTTCTGCATTTTTGAAAAACTTAAACAACTAATTACATTTGTCTCAATATAAAAAATTAATTTTATAAACATGCGTAAAAATGAGTGACCCGTGCAAATGTATGAATATCTTGTGCTATTTTTGCTTGTGTGTTTTTTTTCTTATTAACACTTTCAGAAACATTTGTTATTGTGACACTAAATTTTTTAATATGTTTTAAGTTACTATTTTAACACAGTTTATGCAACATCAACCATTCTTATTATATTATTTTTATTGAGCATTCATGTTTTAGTTTCTTATTGTCGCTGAGAAACAAATATATATCTAATATTTATTTTTAAACAAATTATTATATTCGTAAATCATCTCAAAAAATACATAGAAATCAAAGCGACCCAGTTTTCTAATATTTCTTGTGTAAAGGGGGTGTCTTCAATTAAAAGAAGAAGAAAAAACTTTTCAATAGCTCGTAATTCCATAACACATTTCTTTAATTTTTATAATTCCATAACATTTTGATAGTATAATATTATTGTTCTAAAGTATTCTAATTGAACGATGAAAAGGTTTATGTACGTCAAAAGAGCTATGGCTGAGTTAAGATAAACAATTCAAACCTTATCTAATTCAAATCTCCCTAGAACATGTCATATCTAACTTTTAAAACTTAAATGTATCAAAATTAATTTCAAATCATATCGAATCGAATTAATAAGACAAAGCGCATCCTGAACACTCTAGTTAGTCCACATAATTGTCATTCTAACCTCAACTTCTGATATTTTTTATATCGAAATATCATACGTTTTGACATAATTTTTTTTGTTTCCGTAATTGTTTCATATATGTTTCAATACATGGCCATTTAACCCCTCAAAAAAAAAAAAATACATGGCCATTTGCAAACTTTAAAAGTTTTAAATGTAGATGGCACTAGAATGATTAAAGTGGTATAACAAATATACTTTAAACTTAATAGAAAAAAAAAAACGTTGTATCTTTCAACAATTAAAAGGACAGTTTTTAAGCAAGAGTCAAAGGACAGTTTTAATAACTAAATAATACTATTAGTACAAAATTGTTTCTCTAAAATTGTCAGATAATGGTATCTAAATTTAAACGGTAATGATAGATCCTCAATTTTTCTTTTTAACAAAGTCGCATAAATATTAAAATAAGTGATAATGATGTTAGTGGTTAAAGTACCAATATGTTACATATCCCCCATTATTCTATTACTTTTACACTTTTAATGTTGAAAAAGACTAACATTGTTTTTTTTATAAACTATTTTTACAAACTAACTTTTGGTAGTATTACTCACAGAGTAATAATTTTTTGTTGCACAAAATCACAGAAGTTTGATAGCATTAAAAGAGGACAACTTATTTTAGAATGGGTGGCAAGTAATTATAAATGTTATCGTATAGTACAATTCAAAAATAATTCTACTTTACTAATTCTAAATAAAATAGAAAAAATTAACTTCAATTGTTTTCTTTAATTCTCCAGAATTTCACTCAAATTCAAACATCAATATGAGACACTTAGTGAATGGATATTCTTGATGTTTTGCATATCACCTTTCATAGCTTGGCTTGGACAAGACCTTTGGTGGGGGCAGATGTTTGTGATCCTGATTTACCCAGGTTCACTAGTTTATTCTTTAGAATATACTTCGGAAAACCAATTAACCTCCCACTAATTTTATTCAAGAAAGCAATATTAGTTGTTCATGCCTACTTTTATTGAGTGAAAAAAGTTATTCTCTCCATTTAGGGGCAGGAATTCTCACATGAACTTTTTATATGAGCTTTAATTGTAGGTTACCCCGCATTTTTTTTATATTCTATTGCATCTTCATTTGTATGTGGAGAAATTCATCTAAAAGATAAGGGAAAAAAACAAGGGACATACAACCACTATTTGATATGTAATAATGAAGATATATTTATATTAAAGTAAATTATACCAACCATCTATGAGGTTTGCCCTTACTATATCTGGTATTTTCTCCATTTTTTTAACATTACTTTGAACTCCCTAAGGGAGGGTCGGTGTAACATTTTTTATACCTAAGAGGAGGGTCGGTGTAATAATCTACGTCTAAGAGGGGGAGTCGGTGTAACGAAAGTCCAAAAATTATGGGGTTTTCTGTAAGGTTCAAAAATGGAAGAGTATCGGGTGTAATAAGGACAAATCTTAGGGGTCTGTGTAATTAATTTTTTATATTATGGATGCACCTACGGCTACAAAACATGGATTTTACAATGTATATTTTACATCGATTCTTTATCAACCTACTTAAAAAAATGTGGTGACAATTTTATGAATAATTAAACTTTTGTTATATCAATTATAAAATAACTTATGTAAAAATTACTTTCTACGTCAGTTAAAATTTTAACTAATATAGAAAGTGATTTTTACATTGATTATATTGTGAACCGATGTAAAAAAAACTCTAAATCCTTCTCACTCCAACTCTCCCTCGCTCACTCTTTTATCCTTATCTTTTGTTGCTTCCTTTTCTCCCAAATAGCCCAGCTTCCTTTGGCGCTTCCTCCCTTGCGACCTCCCCAAACACTATGAAGGTCTTCTTTTGTCCAACACAAACTTCTTATTTTCTCTCTAGTCTCATTTCCAAACCCATTGTCGCTCCTTCATCGCCCACAGCAAGTTTGAGCACAAAAAGCACCATCGACCATGTTGACCACGACAAGATCACCTTACGGCCTCCCAAAGAAAACCTAAACACTATCGCACTGACAGATCCCCATCGTTAAGGAACAAATCTTGCAAATCTCTAAACTCGCATCGAGAGCATCACGCTCAAGAAGGTGAAAGGCTCCACCGTCATTGTCAAAATCCACCCCTCGAAGGTGGTGGTGACGATGCTAAAAATGGACAAGGATCGCATGGCCATTCTCAATTGTAAGGCCAAGGGACACGTCGCTGTCAACAAAGAGAAGACGTCATGCAAATCGTTGGTTAGTCTCTTCCTCTCTTTATTAGACAAACCAATTTTATGTATGGGTCTTGTAGCATTTTTCCATCTCAACTATTCATTCTCCAATTTTATATTTAATTTGCTTGTGGATCTGTGGACAATTTGTCTTGTATTTTTTTGTTAAAATAGTCAATGACGCACGTCTTTGTTATGTAGCTAATGTTGCATCATTCATTTATCTGTGATAACTTACAAGTGGAATGTTCTTAGCAATGTTGAATATCTTTTACTTCATAATTAGAGTTTGATTTGGGTGTTAAGTTGTTTGCACGATGTCTGGATCTGGGACTGCCTCCTCTTTTAACGATCTACGGATCTAAATCTTTTTTTTCTTTGAATTGCAAGTTTTACAAACATTGTTAGTAACCAATGTAAAAAGTTTTGATATTCTATGTTGACGGTGTATATGTCAAACCTAACCAACATAGAAGCTTTAAATTAATCAATTTAAAATCCATGTTTTATATTAGTGACCTTCCTTAAGGTATAAGGTGATATATAAGAAAAGTTTGAATAATGATTGATTTTAGTAATTGAAATGTGCCTATTGTTGATAGTGATTGATTATGTTATTGAGTAATTTTTAGTTCTTTCTATTGGTTTTAGTGATTGATTTAGCAATTGATGATTGTGGTTGCAACACACTTACTCACTAAATGAATACTTTTATAGTTGACCATATAGCAATTATATTTGTAACCAAATGTTTGTTTGGTTACTATTTTCATTACTGTGTAGCAACTGAATTACTATTCATCGTTGAATTATGTAGTACCTTTTGCTAATTAACAACTAAATAGTTATTATTTGTTAAATTGTGGCAGTTGGAAAATCTATGGTATCCATATAGCAATCAAGATGACAACCATTGTAAAAGTTTAGCAATTAGCAATAGAAAATGTTTGATAACTAAACACAACATCTTTGATACTTTCTTTACCATTTTCATTTTTTTTTACCTAAAACACAAAATTTTAGTTATTTATCCTTCTCATTGGTCTTTCAGTATGTTTCGTCAGTCTCTCTATGTGTCTCACCAATATCTCATTTCTAAAATCTAGAAGGCATTTGATTTGATGTTTGTTCAGATTATCAACTTGTTGAAAATTGGGAAATGCATTGATTTACTTAATGTTGTTTGTCATTGATTTTTGTACAGGGTTGCATTCATATTTGTTGTTTGCTTGCACTAGACGTTTTATTTATTTGATAGTTATAAGATAGTTTCCTTCTTTCAAACTCATAATTGTGATTGAAGAAGTTTGTTAATTGTATAATTTCATATAACCCTTACATTTTTTTTCATTTGCTTCTTTGCTCTCTTTTTGATAAGTCATTGCCGCTTATTGACAGTGCTCCATTTTCTAATCAAGTCCTTTTTTTTTTATTATTTTACTTCGTATATTGATATGTTCTATATACTTATATTTTCATTGCTCAATACTCGAGATGTCATTTTTGTTATGTTTGGATAAGTTATGGTTCTTTGGATTAACATTGTATAGTCACAAAGTGTTTATGAAACAAACCTTGATAATATAGTTTTGAAAAAATTAAAGAAATTGAAGAAAATGTGTAAAATTTGCAAGTGTATTTCATTATGCTATAACCATTTTTTTGGAGATTTATATGCTTTGGTGACCAAATTTGGTCCCTCATTGTGTCTATATGTATAACTAATATTAACACCATATAGATTAGGTAACACCATATAGATTAGGCGCTTAAGTGTTAAGGTTGAGAATTTTTTGCATGGTTCGTTATGTGTTGTTGTGCCCTTCACTATTACTTTTGCATTTTGCATGTGCATTCCAAGGTTAGTGTTTTGAAGCTTTATAATCCCAATTTGTTTATCTTGAATTCTTGATGATGGGTTGTTTTAGAGTCCAATGGAAAGAAATTTGCATAGCTCCTCTTTCTTTGTTGCTTCCAATTTTCCCAGTCCATTTCAATGAGTCTAAATATAAATTTTGGAATGTATGGATGGGCGATTGTAGTGGATAAGTTGTGGGGCTTTTCTCGAGGTTGCTATGAGGCTTGTTTCGAGTCAGTTATTTTAATCAAGATTGGCATAGATATGCATATGCTTTTAGGGTTGACTTTCAAACTTATGTTTGATGTAACGTCGGGTTACTTTCACTATCGCTGAATGTCCTCACAAACCAACACAAGATTTTTTAGCGTGCTTTGGCTTCACTTACACTCTTCTTAGTAAACTTCCCAGAAGGTTACCCATCTCAAAATTGCTCTAAGTCAAGCACGCTTAATTGTAGAGTTCTTAAGTCATGGGCTACTGAAAAGTGGGTGCATTTTGTTGGTATATGTAATATTAATCAATTCCATTAAATCATCCTTAATTGTATAGTTGTTGAGTCCAAAACCCTTCGTGTTTTAATTATGACAAACCTTCTGAACACAAATCATAAGCCTTTTGAGGCCTACTGATGAGTTTGCTTCAATGTATTCAGAAAGATAGGTTTTGTAAAGTTCCACAATTGAAGTAAACTCAGGGCTAATATAAGTCACTCAGAAATGTGATAAGCTTGAAAGCTTAAAAGAAGACTTAGAGTGTCATTGGTTGTATACTACATTGAAGTCAACATGCTCACTAAATGAAGATAAAACTTCAGTCATGATAAGGAATCACAAACTCAAGGACAAGAACATTGCTCTCAATAGAATAATTATGTGCAATTGAGAATAAGCAACATGTGCAGAAATAAACATGATTGAAGAATCATATTCAATTCAAAGTAACATTCCAGGAAGGAATGATATGAAGATTTGCACAATGAATATGACATGAATAATAACATAGTTGCAACACACTCAAAATGGAATTTCATCAGCAAGATGAGTTCATTTTGAATGTCGTATCTGGAGTTTCAGAAATGCATTAGAGCTGTTCTTGGTGGCTATGGAAAGCTTGAAGAAAGATATTTGTCTTTCATGAACAAGTCATGATCTGATACAACTTGGATCATGGACAAAATTGAGCCTGAAGTTGCAGACATTGATTTGCCTTTGATAACTTGACATGTGTGCAATAATTTGAAGATTGCTTGAGTTGTAGAAGTGTGTTTGAGATGACTTTAATGGATATGGAAAGCTAAAATAAAGATCTACATTTTTCATGAAGAAGTCATGAGATAATATGGCTTGGATCATGGAAGAAATTGATCATGAAGATAGAGATGTCATTTTGTCCTCACAATATAATGCAACTGTAATACTCTGAAGATTGCTTGTGTTGTAATGGTCTAACTAACATGGGACCAGTGCCTAAATGTCAAGGATATAATTATCTACAACTCTCATGAAGACATCAAAAGCTAGCTTGGCCATCCAAATGGTCAAATAAATCAAATACAATAGCATATATAACATGTTGCAACAAGCTCACATTAGAATGTTTGGAATAAAGTTTATCATATCATCTCATCAAAGTGTTCCTATAAGAATAACATTTAGTGGCTTTCCATCTACATCACAGAACTTTCTCATAGCAGAACATCGTATGCAAGAAACCTTCAAAAGAGTACTGCGTCAGAAAGGATGTCTCAACAATGCATCAAGAGAGAAGTCTCAAAAGATTTAATGAAGCCCCATCTAAATGATGAAGTTAGTGCTTTCTCTGAAGACCTCAATCTTAGCAAGTTGCAAAGACATCAAGAAGGTCTCACTCAAAAGAAATATCAGAGACTACAAAGAGAAGACATCATCAGAATGAAGTTGAACTAGAGTCAACATCAGAATGGTGTGCTGAAGGACTCTGAGAATGAAAACATCAGTATGATATTGTGAAGATGAACCTGAATCAAGACAGTGAAAGATTTTGAGATAGAAACATCATAATGATGTGTTGAAGATAAACCAGAGTCAAGATTTTGAAGGACTCTGAGATTGGTGCATCAGAATGGTGAAGCAACAACATGTCTTCCACATGATTCACACACAATGAGGTTTCATCAGAAGACTGGAGTTGACAACATTAGAATGGTGCAGGAAACAACATCATAGGTAATAAAACTAGCTTAAATAAGAAAATAACGCTTTAGTCTTTAAAATAATAATATTATATTATATATAATATTAATTTTTTTATAAAAAAAAATTATTTATAAATACATTGGTTTGTAAAGTCTTGTAAGCTTTTCTAAAAGCCCATAATTTGATCTACTTAACTAGAAAGGCTTTTTGAAAACCTTAGGCCTGACCTTTTTGTTAAACAAGTCAAGCCGAACTAGGCCTTAAATGGGCTCTGATGGGTGATTTGACTATTTCTATTCCTAGCTAGAATTAAGTAAAAAAATTGATGTGTGCATGGCAATATGATTATGGTGGTGGTGATGGTAACAACACGACATAGGTGGTCTGTGGAAATGGTAGTGATGGTATAGGTGAAGGGATGACAACAAAGGTGATTAGTGGTGTTAGCAATAATGATGACAATAATGATCAATGGTGTTGACAATGATTTTAATAGTGGTAGTAATAGTGACAGAAGTGAAAATGGTGACAAAGATGATGGTGGTAGCTATAGTGGTTGCAGTGATAACGAGAGTAATAAAAATGATATTATTGGTAACAATAGTGATTAACAATGGTAGTATTGGTAACAACAGTGGTTATAGACTGGAGGTGGCGACAGTAATAGTAGTAAAAAGGTAGTAATGGTAGTGGTAGCGGCAACAATAATAATGATAATGGTAGATATAACAATGATAGTAGTAAGAGTAACAAAAATAGGTGACATAATATATAATTAAGGTTAATAATTGTGATTTAAATGATAAGAATAAAAAAATAGTGAAAGTTTAATTTATTTTGTTGTATTGTAATTGAATTATGATTTCAATTCTAAAAATACTTTAAAATGTCATTGTGAAAATTTCAAGATTCAATTCCATTCTAAGACAATTTTGTACTCTAAAGGAACTCTAAGAGATATAATTCTTAACAATATAAGCAAAGAATTATTATCTTGAAAAATTATTAATGGGCACCAAACTTTACTAGATATTTAGAGAGACAAAAAGAGAGATAATAGGTGAATATGATATAATAGGAAGAAAGAAATAGAGAGAGATAATAACTGTTAATGGAATGTATGATTAAAGGAATATATATATATATATATATATATATATATATATATATATATATATATATATATATATCACTTATATATATATATATATATATATATATATATATCACTTATATATATATATATATATATATATATATATATATATATATATAAGTGTTTATATATCATTACTCTATTATCTTTCATATTTTCATTTTAAAAATTGAATGCAAATTTTTTATGTGGTTTTTCATTGTTAATATTTTATTTAAGAAAGACTAACGTACACTTTTGGTCCCTATGTCTTATTTTTTAGTTTGAGTTTGGTCTCCTAAATAAAAAAAGTTTCACTTTGGTCCATTAAAATATCTCTTTTAGATCAAATTGGTCATTCTGTCAATTATTTGCACTATGTTATTTTTTGCTAACATGACAAACACCTATATGATGGGTCATCTCTTACAGTTTACTACGTCTTGTTAAGTTGATCAAGTTAGTGTGGTAAAACTACAAAATGACTAACATAGTCTAACAAAGATACTTTAACAAGATTAAAATAGAGTTTTTTAAACTTAAGAAACCAAATTTTAAAAAAAAAGATCACCGTAACTTTTACCTTTAAGGAATCATTTATACGTAAATTTAAGGTTTTGAAGTTTTTTTTTATATAGATAATTGATCATTGAAACTCATTAAATTTTATACGAGAAATATTAAAGAAAATTTAAATACAAAATCTTGTAATAAACTACAAATGAGTTTATCAACTGAGTTAGTTAGTAACTTTTGGATTTTATTGTTAATTATAAATAGGTGTAAAAAAAGGAAAAATTATTGTTTTAATATATATATATATATATATATATATATATATATATGTATAAGAGAAGATAGGTTATATATTGATAATGTAAAGCAAATTTACATTGTCAACAAATTCTAAATTATCATGTACATAGAGTTATCAAATGGGCTAGCTCGGCCTGATCTAGCTCGACAAAAAGTAAAAAGTGGTTTAGCTTATCCTAGCTCAAATTTCTCACAAGCTATAATTTTGTTGGCCTAACTTTGCTCATTGGCCTGTTGGGTCGGGTCAAATTAGTTCATTTATTTATTTGATTTTTAATTTTAAAAGGAAAACAACAATAATAATAATAATAATAATAATAATAATAATAATAATACCAGGCCAAATAGGCCCGGTAGTGTTTGAGCTAACATTTTACGAGCCTGTCTAGTGTGTTAGACCAAGCCAAATTGGCCCGTTCATTTTAGGCCACAATTTTAACGACCATTGAACAATTTGTTGGGTTAAGCCAATTTTGACAATTCTATATTTATGATAAATTTGTTGATTTTTACAATAATTATCTTAAACTTCATACTAACTGTGACTTTTGATGAATTGACAGTGTCTTTTTTTTTTAATAACGATGCATAGCCATTAAACCTTTATATAAATACATAAAGTTGAGTTTAGATAGAGTTTAATTTTCAAATATTATTTTTTTAGTATACAAGGATGATAATGAGTTCTAAATTTAGGATCTTGTATAAATTATCAAAACCTCTCACCACTAAGTTGACCTTAGTGAATAATTTACATATACTATTAGTATAAAGATGTTTACATTATCATTTAATTAAAAATTATTTTATATAAGTATTTTAAAATAATTATTAAAAAATTAACAATTTTATCATATATGATAATTTATGATTGAGTAATAGTGTAAAAAAAACTTTTAATTCTTAGATATAATGTAATAAAGACAAAAGCAATATGTGCAATAGACAAATTAAGCAACCAACACTGGTTGATACAAGTGGTAGCAGCTTGTGTTCCTTAACCAAGATGTCCAATGTTCGAATCCTGCCCTTGGGTATGGAATAAACCATATTGGAAGAGAAATACCCATCTTGTGTGTGCTCACGGTCTCCGACGGAGATTAGCTACTACTTTCGACAATAAATACTCTGTATCAATATCATGATCAGCAAAAAAAAAAAAAAATAGACAAATTAAACATACATCTTATGTGAAACCAAATACCTTAGTTTTTTTTTCTTTTTTTAGAATGAAGTACCTTAGTCATTACTAAAGATCTTCCTAAAATAAAGTTTTCATATAATTTAACCTATAGTTTAAATATCTCCTTATTCAATTTCAAAAGCACTTTCCTTATATCAAGCTTAAGGCGTTTATGAACGTTTTTCCATCTATGATAAAGATGTGCTAACGGAAACATATGCTAGAGAATTACTTAAACTTTTGAGCACTTTTAAATATAATTTTACTATAATCAACCGACCCCAACGAAGACTAGCTGCTACAAAGTACATAACCAAAAATTGATGAAAGAAAGAAAATCACGTTCCATTTAAAGAATATGGGAAATTAAAAAAGAAGCTACAGTTCAATCTCGAGCTAGCTTTTTTCTCCTGCGCTTGACGCGGGTTCACCGCGGCCACAACTTTTGCCGCTTTGACCTCAATTTTGCACCCAAAACTTTTGGGATTTTATGGTTGAAAAAAATGAGCTTTTTTTTTTTTTTTCTTTTTTTCCTGTTCAACAACAACAACCTTCCTATATATCTATAGGAGCTTGCAAAAGACTCACCTAAACTAAAGTCATATCATGATTCACGCAATGACCCTTTAATTACTTACTATTTTGTGTCGTTGTAATCATTTATCACTTTGACTATGTGCCACAAACTCATTTCCCCACTTTTCCCCTATCCTCTACTAATATCCAAAACACATTTTCATTAGTTTCTTACTTTCTTTTAACTCTCTATGTATGTGGTCCACACCCACCCGCCACATCAAACCTATTATTCACTCTCTCGTTCACATTAATTTTCGCAAGTTCATTCCCTTTGGTGCCACTAATCTATCATTAGCTAAAGCCTCTTTTTACTTCATGAAAAAATATAATTAACTTAATCATTCCTCGATTAAGTAAACATGTACTTGTGTGATCACTAATTTATCGTATGTGTATAATGATGGACCAAAACAACATTGCCTAAATGTATAATAACATTATTAATGCTCCCCTTCCTTTTGAATTAATTTTAATGCCACGTCAAATTGCATGTATTTTATATATTTCTAATACTTCATTACAGTCCAAGCAAGCCAAATGTCTCCCCTTCCTTTTACGCTAGCATGATTTTCTTCTACTATTAACCTCTCTCTCTCTCTTTTTTTTTTTTTATTAATACAAAGTACAAACACTAAGTCGTATTTATTTTTTGTTACATATAAATAAATACGCAAGTCACTTTACCTTAGATATTTTTCTTCTGATTTGGGAATTTAATTATGAGGTGTCACAATCAGAAATCAGAATTCAAGAACTCTCTGGAATCAAGAAGCATTGAGATGGTCCAACAGATACTACAAGAGCATGCCTACATGTAGCCTTGTGAAAAATGACCACTCTCTAACATTATCCTGGCAATGTCTATTTGAATTTGAGTCTGAGTAATTATTAATATTAATAATTAATAACATATATATATTATAATATTTCTGGCAAGTCAAAGATTCTGTTCCAGAACCTTTCACCCCTTTAGAAGAAGACGAGTGCCACCCTGCAATCTGTGAAGCAAGGCATTTCCCAAAAGGTCTGTGAATCTGCTTCTAAAATGACAACTCCAGAGAATTCACCGTGAAGATTACAGAGACAAAGGGTATGCACTAACGCACATGACATGAGGGATGAATTTTTTTTAGGGGGAGTAAATTTTGTGAAAATATGATAAATTAGAAATAATTATGGACAAATTATGTTTTTAGTACTTAAACTTTTACAAATTTTTATTTTTAGTCCCAAAATTTTAATTTGATCAGTTTTAGTTCTTAAACTAATTTTTTTGTTTGTTTTTTCGTCCCTACCATTAAGTATCTATGTTAAATAATGATGTGACAGTTAATTTTAATTATTTTTAATTATTTGTGGCAGTTACTTTTTTCTAGCTGTTAAAAATCGCTAAAAATTACTTAGAAAACATTTAAAATATATTGGACTATTTTCTGGCGGATAAAAATAAAAAAATAAGTTAAGGACCATTCATATATTTTAGTCTTAATTTAAAGTTAATTAAAATTACAAGATACTTTAATTCAAATGAACGATAAATACACTTTTACTTTTCCGATTTTTTTATACATAATTTTTTTTAAACAAACTTTTACTTTGAATTTATAACAAATACAGCATGTTAATTATAAGTGATATAGCTTTATTTAAAAAATAAATAAATTATAAGTGATACATCAGCTGCTTGGCCCTGATGCCTTAATTAACCCTCAAAATCATACTATATGGTAAGGTATAACGATGAACTCAACCTCAAAAGCAACCTGGAAGATGCAGCTTGAAAAGAAAAGATAAAGTTGTTGTAGAAGCAATTATACTATATGCAATATTTTGTGCTCGGTTAATATTGCATATACTTTTCTTTAAAAAAAATATTTGTCAAACAAATTTATAGCACATGTATTTGATATATTACACTTACTATTTAGATGCTCTTTGTGTTTGGGTGGAGGTTAGTAAACTTCAAGTTAAATATGATTTTACAAAATTGATTTCAATTTAAAATAGTTGAAATAAATTGAATTATATTTGAAACATTTTTTTATGAGTATATTTGAAACATTTATTTTAAAAATAAATTTATAATAAAACATTATATAAAATTCTCAAACCAATATAAAAATAATTATTAAAAATTGCTTCAACTTAGAATTTTATTTAGAGCTAAAATTCCATTTAAAACAAGATACAAATGTAGGGAAAAAAAAAAAAAAACTAAACAGACGTCCACTGTTGCAAACGTCAGTTTGAGTCATATCCAATGTGTATCCAGATATATATGTAATCAGAAAGAAAAAGAAAAAAAAGGTGAGTTCCACAAATTTTGTTTTATAAGGTGATTGATTAATGATTAATTATAAATATCTCTCTCCCCACATAGACCCAGTTACATTAATTGAAAAGCATCTTAGGGGTGTTTGGTAGAAGGGAAATTTTTAGATTCCCAGGAATGTTAAGTTGGAAATGTTAGTTTTCTATATTTGATTTCTATTTTAAAAAAATAAGATTGCTAGAAAATGATATTTTTTGGGAATATTTTTTAATCAGTTTTTCACGAAAATTTTTCCATAGGAAGAGGTGGGAATCTAACTTCCCATCTAGGATAAAAGTTTTAATGATATGAAAAAATTACATTACCCCTTTTTTAAGTACAAAATATCCTCACCTAGAGTTCATCTTTATCTATAAGCTTATATCTATTGTTGAACGTTGCACTTATCCAAATGATTTTATCTTTCTTTAATTTTGAAATTTGTAATTTTTTATCTTTATATTTTTTTAAACATAAATCCCAACTACTTTATTATCTAAGTTTATCTTATTATTTATTACTTCATCTTTTGTATTATTATATTATAATATTATAATTCAACCTCTAATATGATAGTATGCCATAATAATATTTCAACCAAGTAAAACAATGTCATAATTAAATTAAATAATTAATATTTGTAAAAAATTATTTTGAAATTAGTTTTGTTCAATTTTCTTTTGCAAATTTTTTTCATATATAAATTTATTTAAATCTTGTAATTAAATTAGGTAAGTGTCATATTTGTAATAAAATTTGAGTGAAAAAATATTTAATGAAGTTACTTTAATAAATGGTATATTTGTAAAAATTTCTTATATACCTAGGAAAGTTCTACTGTAACCAAATATAGGAAATTTTAATTCCCGAAAAATATACTATGACTAACCAAACATATTTTAACCATTCCCAGAATCATGATTCTCAGGAATTGACTTTCCAGAAATCATCATTCTTAGGATGTGATTGGTAAAATATTGGTGGATTCAATATAACTCACGTTTTTCTTTCCAAAAATAAAAATAATAATAAAACACAATTTACGTTTTTTTCAATCCACCAATATACTTCCTCTTTTGTTTTGAATTTTGAAATAACCTGAACGGACGTTTAATGCCTTGCAAATGATAAACTAAACACATACTTATTCATTTATCTTAAGTCAACTTAGTATATGTTTGATTTCACCTTACATCCTCTAAAATCATATTGAAATGTCAATTAACATAATTTAAAATAAATATTCATATATTTAATCTCACGTTGAAGAATTGATTTTGGATTTAAAATTGATTCCGAATCAAGAATTTAAGGTAATTTTTATGTTAGATAAAAAAAGTTTATACTAAATTTTATTATTAACTTATTTTTGGAATAAAAACATCTAAATATAAATTATTTCACATCAAAATTAAAATTAATTAAAATCAATTTCATTCAAAATTAAGTTTACAAACAATTAACTAAACACACACTTTTTTTTATCAGCACCAAACACATACTTAATCATCCAAACACACAATTGATGTAAGGGCACGTTCTTAAAATTGTTTAAAGATACATTGAATAGCAGTTAACACCTAAAATAGAATGAAAATGTCTTATCCTAACAAATTATATTTTTTTTAAAGAAAATTATATTGGAATTAAACCTAATAATCTGTACAAATATCTATTCTCCCGAGTCTCTTTACATCTTTTAGCATAGTTAGTTCTTTTGGTACTGTATTTGTTGGAAGGTAAATAACCATATCTAAGCTAAAATATCATAATCTCATGGATCTTTGACTTACTATTTAGATGCTCTTTTTGTTTGGGTGGAGGTTAATAAACTTCAATTTAAATATGATTTTACAAAATTTATTTCAATTTAAAATAATTAAAATGAATTGACTTATATTTAAAACAATTATTTTAAAAATAATTTTATAATAAAACTTTGTACAAAATCTCAAATCAATATAGAAAATAATTATTAAAAATTGCTTCAACTTAGAATTTATTTCAGAGCTAAAATTCCATTTGAAACAAGATACAAATGTTGAAGAAAAAAAAAAGAAGCTAACACACGTTCCACTGTTGCAAACGTCAGTTTGAGTCATATCCAATGTGTATATAGATATATATGCAATCAAAAAGAAAAAGAAATAAAAGGTGAGTTCCCACAAATTTTGTTTTGTAATGTAAGGTGATTGATAAACTACTAGGGTCGACCTAATGATTAAGAGTTGGGATAAAATGTACGAAGTCATAGATTCGAACTTCAATGTAATCATTGTATAAAAAAAAAATATAAGGTGATTGATTTATTATAAATATCTCTCTCCCTATATACACATAGTTACATTAATTGGAAAGCAACATAAGGTAATATATCTTAAGATGTGTTTGGAAAAATATTAGTGAGTTCAACGTAAATCATGTTTTTTCAATCCACCAATACACTTCCTTTTCTATTTTGAATTTTGAAATATGTCTAAACTTTGACAAACCTTATGCCAATCGTTTAGTACTCATCAATAAAACTTTTTTTGTTTATAATTTTTTTTTTGAAATATGTGAACGGGCATTTAGTGTCTTGCAAACACAAACTAAACACATACTTATTCATTTATCTTAGTTCAATTTAGTGTATGTTTGATTTCACCTTGCATCATCTAGAATCATGTTGAATGCCATTTAACATAATTTTATGTAAATATTCATATATTTAATCTCACATTGAGGAATTGATTTTGAATTTAAAATTAATTCCAAGTCAAGGAATTTAAGGTAATTTTAATGTTAGATAAAAAAAGTTTATACTGAATTTTATTATTAACTTACTTTTAGAATAAAAAGATCTAAATATAAATTATTTCACTTCAAAATCGAATTAATTAAAATCAATTTTATAAAATCAATTTTGTTCAAAATTAATTTTACAAATTGTTCACGTACGGGACTAGAGGGCCCTCAAGCCGGCGGCTCAAGATGTCTCAACCCAACCCTAGAGTGTGTGTGAACCTTGGGTAATAAAGTGGGGTTACCCTTATTTATAGAATATCATTGGGCCCAAGGTCTAAGGCTCAATCATTTCACTATGGTTGGTCTGCTATTCTCGATTAGCCAAAGTCAATTTTGGTGGGGTGGTTTCGGTCGGACGGTCCACAACCCACTAAACACTGAGCCTTTAGGCGCAAGTGCTTAAACGTATATGTCTGAGTCAACCTTGATGGGATGATATTTGTCGGATGGTCCATAGTCAACCAAACATTGAGCCTTTATATGCGAGTGCTTAAACGTATATGTATGAGTCGACCTTGATGGGGTGATCTCAGTCGGACGGTCCACAAATAATTAACCAAACACACACTTAATCACCCAAACACACAATTGATATGAGGACACGTTCTTAAAATTGTTTAAAGATATATTGAATCGCAGTTAACACCTAAAATAGAATTAAGATGCTTTATCTAACAAACTATATTTTATAAACCTTGGAATTAATTATTAAACCTAATCATCTGTACAAATATCTATTCTTCCGGGTCTCCTTTCATCTTTTAGCATAGTTAGTTCTTTTGGTAGTGTATTTGTTGGAAGGTAAATAACCATATCTAAGCTAAAATATTATAATCTCACGGATCTTTGACTTACTTTACTACCAAGTTCTTAGATCATGAATCAGTAGCCGCTGACATCCTCAAAGTGGCGTTTGTCATCATGATGAAGCGAATATAATTGTTTCCCACTTATCCCCACGTTATAAATTCCTATACCTATGAATTGTGTCTCAATCAAGAGGAAGAAAAATGTAAAAGGTAAGTGGGATATTGAGAAAACCCAAATAAAGAGTTCCCTGTACTGTGTGTGTGTGTGTGTGTATGCTTGAATTGTGTGAACCAATGATCAAATAATAAATACTATTGATCCGATTAATTTGAATTCAAATTTCAACTCTCTTAATTGAAATTTAAACAACAATATTTAACTTTACATTTGAACAATCGGTCACACACGCTAGCTGTAAATTTCCTTTGATCTAACAATAAAAAAAGTATAAAACTTTGACCTTTGACTTGTTACTAGCTTCATAAATTCTCTCAATCAAATTGAATTTTAACATAACATAAAAAAAAAAAGGACATGTAGCAATTTTGAAACATTTGGGATTGCAGGTGTTATTTATGTCTGTTTGCCCTTCTTCTTGGTGTGGGAGATTTTACTTGCCTGAGTGCGCAGAAGATATTTGTAACATCCTTTTCTCCATGGTTTTGTTTCCCTTCTGTTTCCTTCTTCTGTGTACGTTTTGCTTCCTCGTTTTGCTCTCAGTTGTTAAATTCTCAACCTGCACTAATGTGTTGTGGACCATTCCATTGAGGATCTCATCCTTGCCATGTGATGGTGGGTCACCCTCACTACCCACCGGGACTTGTTTTTTACTCCCAAGAATATATGCCATTCAATGCTACCCATTACATATTAACATGTTTCACTACACATGAGAGTGTTCATTAATTTATATCCTATGTATAGTCAAAAGATAACCTTGCCTCTACCAACCTTACCTTGATTCGAGTGGAACATGTTCAGATCTCTTAAATAAAATTTCGAGTTTGAACTTTTTTGGATCACCATAAGTATTCACTAACTTTGTTGATGACTAATATCTGTTAAAAAAATTGATTGGTCATCTTTAGTAAAGATTAATCTTCTAACCATGTTTTTCTATTTACAAGATTTGAATCAAGGGGATTGAGCCCATGATTTTCGAGTTTGAACTTTGTGATAAAAAAAAAAACATTGTTGAAAAGAAAAACTTATTAAACATGATCAGATTTTCGAATGGAAATTAATCATTAATAAAACCTACGGATATTTTGCTAACAAAATAAAAAAACATAACCTTGCCTATTTCACTTTGCTTTCTTTCTAACCCATGTTTGGACTTTTGGGTATTTATTTACCTAAACTGTGCCAAATGCCAATCATTCAACAAAAGCCCTGTTTTAGCAACCCTACCCATTTTCTTAAAATAAGTTCATCTTGTTGACTCCATTTCTTAATAATGTAAGAGCTTACAAAGTGTCTAAATCTGACACAGAAAGTTCCTTTCCACTTGATAATGAGAGCTCATGTGTAACAAGTTATCAACGTGACTTTTGTATTTTTCTAATGGTAAAGGGTGTAGAAAGTGTTCATAAGCTGGCAATTTTTGTCTTCAACCTTGAACAATTCAACAACGAATACGTAGCTATTTGACGTTTATATACTAGCACACTAATTGTCCAATTAGAGAATTGTAATTTGCAGCTAAAAAAGAATGGTTAGGCCAAAAGGTTTTTTAATCAAAGGATAGTTGTAGTTCCACTTACGTATCGTTAGGAGAAGGACAAAATTAAAAAAGAAATGCAAGGAAGGGATAATAAAAAAGAAAAAGAAAAAACAATGGTAATGATCGTTTCCATTTTCATATTGCGCCTTCAATGATTGACTAGAATTGCAGCCATGTGAAGTACATGAGGACTACAAGCATTGCAAGATTATCCAACCACTATGTCTATGTAAAACTCTATTTTATTCAAAGCTTGGAAAATGATATTCAATGATCAACGTATAAGGGGATTTCATTTTTGTGAGATAGTGGACGAAAATAAAATAAAAAATTGATTTTCTAAGCGTTAGTTAATTACTTTTTTTTTTGTTTAAAATAGTCTTTCTCTTTATATATTATTTGATGTGTGGCATGTGATTTGAACATACTTGATTACTAATTCCACCGCCGTAAAACTTACATCCATTTCTGTCCTTTTATTTATTTTGAATTTCAATTAAGTTTTATTTGATCCAAAATGGCCTCCTATTTTTCAAAACGTAATAATTAGTGTTCATAATCATAATTTTGTTTAGCTCGATTGTAAGAACATAATTTGGATTTTTTAAGTAAAATTTCAAAATATTTAAAATTATAAGAAAAATATGTATGATTAATTTAAATAAAAATATAAACACCTTAAATTAAGAATAAAAAGCAAGTTAAAAAATTAGTTTGACAATGAAAGTATATAAGATTTGTGATACCCAATGGGTGTAGTTCAGTTGACAACACACGTTGAGTTTGTAGAAGAGGATCTGGATTCGATTCCAGCAGAATACAATCTTGGGGAGGGACGAGAAACTTTAAGTGTGACTAAGTCTCGAACCGATGATTAGTCCCATAGCCGGTCCAAAGAGTCGAAGCTTGTGGAAAAGTTAATAATTTTATATAAAAATAAGTGCTAAATAGTAAATAATGATAAAATCACGTACGTTTTATTTTATAATAAAAATCTTGTCACACTCAAAAATATTGCTGCTTAACGCATCTGCGAACTAACATAAATTAACACCACGGCTTCAAGATAATTAGGCTTAATGAGGAGGTGAAATAGCATCGTATGAATGTTTGCTGCCAAAAACATCATTGTTTAGAGCACTATTTTCTGCCATAGTTGTTGATTGGAAAACAATAAACTACATCACATCACATATCCTAAATTGCTTATTTAGCTGAAGATAAATGGACTATAGGGATAACAAAGTAATACGCTCATATAAACGACAATATTAAAAGCATGTACATTTGATTTAAGCCATATTCAATTCACAAAAATTAGGGGAGTGAATTCAATCACTTATCAAAAGCGTGTAAACGAACAGGGTATGTGTTTATCGTATCTTCTCACTTGTTAGATATCTATAAAGAAAATGTTTAAATATCTTTTTGGTCTTTGTAATTTAGTATTTTTTTATTTTTTTTTTATAATTTTTTTTTTGGTTTCAGTACTTGCAAATGATGTTTATTTTGCTTTTCGTCCTTATAGTGATTTAGATAACGTTTTTTTCACTGTTCAAAGCGCTATCTAAACCACTATAAAGATGAAAAATAAAATAAACATAATTTATAAGGACTAAAATAAAAAAAAAATTGTAAAGATGAAAAGTAAAAAAATATTAAATTATAAGGACAAAAAAATATTTAAGTCTAAAAAAAAAATACAAAAAGGATGGAAGAGGACCAGGATTTTTCCAAATGTACCTATTTGTATTTGTATTTGATTTGATTCCCTATATATCTCAACATGGTAGAGTAGAGACACCATCCCAGGAAAAGGAGAGCTACTATAAAGTTTAATTTAGAATCTATAAGGCTATACACTACTTTTTAGTTTAATTCATATACTTCGCATGTCAAGAGTTACATAAAAAAATGTTTACTGATTAGATTTTTTTTTTAAAAAGAACAACATTTTTTGAGTAAAAGACTATTTTAATCTAAAATATTGAGTTAAAATACAAGGAACTCCATGTAAGTATAAGAGAGTATGAGTGTAATTTGCTCAAAAATTTAAATATATAGACTAAAAATTTTCAAAAGTGATTACAAATAGAAAAAATAGATGATGTACGGATAGTTTAAAAAAGTTTTACACCGTCATCCAATTACAATCCATTATGTATGATAAATTTATTGACTTTTACAATAATCTCCATAAAAGTCATATTAACAGTGATTTGTGATTGGTTGACAGTGTAAAATGTCAGTGTATCATCATTAAACTTTTACAAATAAGCTTTTAGTGTGTGTTTAGATTGAATTATTTTTAGAGATTATTTAAATAATCAATTTGAATAGTAATATTAGTCTTATATTCCATAATGAGAGATGCAAGATGTAGGGGAGGAAAAGAGAGATAAAAAGAAAAAAAAAATGAGAAATGTAATAGATGATAGGATGAAAAAAAAAAGATAAAAAGGAAGAGAGAATATCAAAGGAATGTAAAAAAATAAAAACAATGTGAAAAAAATCAGAATCCTAAACTTTTAATAAAAGGGCTTGAACTTTGGTAGTTATATTTTTTTTGTCTATTTTTTCTTTATATATAGGAATCGAAGATAATATCACGATTATAATAATACATATAACATTTTCAACTAACTGAGTTAGACTCCTTAGTTAATCAATATTTTAAAAAAAAAAAGTAAAAAATAAATGAAACAAATAAATTAAATTGCCAAAAAAAAAAGATTGATATTGTTAAATTTCTGTTGAGGAGGGATTAAGTTGAGGTTATAGGAGACCCACAAAATTGGGTGCTCAAAACCAGAATGGGGTAGCATGCGGTATCATAACGCATGACGAATGCATGGTGGTCCTGCATTTATGAGAGTCGATGATTAAACAGTTGAATTAGATAGATCTCATACTGTTCCAAAGGGAAAGAAATAAAAAAAAAATGAAACACAACAAGTCCCCACTTCTGTTGCCCCAAACTACACACAATCTTGCAAGTAAGGGTAAACCCCCAAAACCAACAAATTAAAATGCAAATGGATGGATGGATGGTAGTTTCAAACATTGAAAAGTAAAAAAGGTGATTGAGGGAAATGGATGGATAGAATGAGGGAGAATAGAGGACCACACAAATGGTCCGGTGATGTCACCCACTTAGTCCTTGTATCATAAAGGAAAAGAAAAAAGTGTGTCAAAACAAACAAACCCACCATTCCATATCTTTGCTCCTCATTTCAGCTGGTCCATGTTTGGAATTGGAGAATATTAATTAACATGCTTACATGCATCAATTAGGAAAAAAAGAAAAGAAAAGGAAAGCCGAAAAACAATAAGCTTATAGTCACTTTCATATTGTTTTTAAAATGAGAATGCTAATTTTTTTACATAAATATTAGAGATTAATATTTATTAAGTTGTCAGTGTAAAAGGTTTTTCAGTCAATCAATCAGAAATCATGTTATATATTACTTATAAAGTATAAAACTTAACAAATTTATCATACAAAACAATTTTTTTATCGGTCAATATTAATTTGTTAATGGTTAGTTTTTATTGGTGGAAAGATTCAAATTCACGACCTCTCCCTTTCTTTCTTCTTCCTTCACTGTTGAGTCAACCTTATAACTCCAATACATAGCAATTTCTGATTAAACAACCGTGTAAAAATTTCTAAATATTATCTTTTGAACTTTTTAAGGAGATGCCAAACTGATATGGACATGTGGAAATGTCTCTTGACATCTCATAATTGTTGAAAGTAGCTATGTAGGAATGTAATTCAATGTTTAAAATGAGTAAGTTCATCTTGTGAGAAAAGCTCCATCTACATAAGCTTACGATTAAAAACCTAACCACATGGTGCCCATTTGTTTTTCAGTGCTTTGTAACTTAGTGGAGGTTAAGAAGTTCCCCATTGCTCTGGACTGTACGATGTTTATTCTTCTTCATGGTCAAACTGTGAACAGGAAACAGAAAGGTGCATGGTCCACACAAAAGCCCTAAAAATCTGTAACCAAAACACATCAAATGGGCTTGAAGTGGACTTTTACCGAATTTCTCTTTGAGAGTAACATGGGTAGGCCCACTTCAAGAGCCACAGGTTAAAATAAAAACATGTAGTCAAAAGCTGCTATCCTTGGTACCAGAAAAATAAAAAAAGCTACTAGCCAGTATACTATGGACCACGAAATTCATTTTTTTCAAGACGAATATTACTGTCTCGAATTAGTAGTAACGTGTGACATATGTATACCAAAATTGTATTGAAAAAGATAACCATCATGTTTGTGTAAATTATTGTTAAAAGACATTTATATAAGATTCTACATGAATTAATATGTCGTGACACTGCCCAAACATGGCCCCAGAAGCCAGTCTAACAACTTTTATATCGCTTTGTGCCTGAGTATATGTGAGTGAGAAGATAGCCGTGGTTGCCAAAAATAATACAGGATTTTATACGTAGCTTAGGTTTTCTAAGGTTTGAGCCCAATCTGTTTTTAGATCTAAGATCCAAATTTAATTTATTTATCTGTTATAGGCTCTTTTTTAAGGTTTAGCCTGATTTTTTTTGAAAGAAAATTAACTTGACTTGAAATTCTATTTAAATGCTTTCTTTGTAGAAAAATCTTTTAAATAGGTTATAAATTCACATTTAAATAAGTTAATTAGCATAAATTATATGTAAGTCCTTGCTTTTTAATCTTTTAAAAATAAAATAGTATATAAACTCAAAATGTTATTATTATTATTATTATTATTATTATTAAATCTAAAATCTTTTTGAATGACCTAAAAATAAGTTTTAAAAAGCCTTAATTTGACTTATTTACTAAATAGGTTGGTATAACTTAAATTTGATTTTAGGTTGCATATTTCTAATGAGTAGTCTAATTTATTTTCTCTCCTATAAAGAATCCAATATAGTATAAGACAAAAGGATCGACATAGGTCATGTTTGGTGTAATTTTTTTAGGCTTAAACACTACTTTAAAATAAAACTTGTAATAAGAGTTTTAAATGTAAAGGAAAATTGTTTGATAGTTTTTATTTTTCTTAACTTAAAAGAGATGACACAAGAAAAGTATGGACAGAGAGACAACAAAACAAATAGAGAGAGACAAGAGAGAGAAAGAACCAAGAGAAGAGAACGGGAGAGAGAAGAGAAACTGACTTTCTTTAAAAGTTCTTAAAACTAAAAATAAACATGTTTAGAAATAAAGTAGAAACTAATTAACAATTTTCATTTCTTAGTTTAAAATATATGACTCAGGAAAGATTGGAGAACAAAACAAGGAGAGTGAGAAATAAAGCTATTGTTATTTTTGCTTAAAAGTTATTTTGAACAAGCATACCATGAAAGTTCCTTCACCTTCATTTTTTCTACAAAGCTTTTTTTTTTTTTTTTTTGCTTAAAAGTTATTTTAAAATCAAAACTTAAAATAAAAGTTTTAAAAATAAAGTAAAAATTGTTTGAGAGGTTTCATTTTTCTCAACTTAAAAGAGATAGTCAAGAGTAAGACGAAAGATGACAGAACGAATGAGAAAGAGAGAGAGAGAGATGAGAGTAAGATAGAGAGAAAATAGATTTTCTCTAAAAAAAATTTCTTCACCTATCATTTTTAAAAAGCTAATTGTGTGTGTGTGTGTGTTTTTTTTTTTTTTTCCTTTTGTAAAATTAAGCTACTAAATATTTTAAGAACTTTTCACAAAATGTATTTGGTTGAAATTGTCCTTTTAAAGAAAAGAAAAATTAAAGAAAATCAAACATTACCATAATAGGAAATCTTCAAAGTAGTTAATATATTCACAGATGATGAGTGCGTATAGAAGCCAATTGTAAAGTGGCAAAGTGGCAATGGACATGATGAAGAATCGCACAAATACTCCACGCCGGAAACTGAAATATTAGTGAGGAAGTCAACTCTCACTTGGCATTTTATTTTATCCAAGAGTAAAAGTAGATTTTTTTTTTGAAAAGTAGATTTGTGAACCAAAACCTGTTCCAATGCATGTACTAATGCAGTGTATGTACGATTTGTGCATCCCCCTAACATAACTGAGAATCGGTCCCACTCTTTGTTGAGACGCAATTTTGAGTGATTGTAACCCCAAACTCAGCGAATTATAACATTCTGAATTTCATAAAAAAAGTTAGGTGAAGCAAAGGATGGTCGATTCCATTCAAGAGCGTTAAAATATATCAAACTCTTTCTGATAGTTTTATATCACAGGAATCATAAATAAAACGAGTATTTATTAGATGTAACCAACTTTCGGCCACGTAAAGCATAACTGCTGTAGTCAAGAATAGATAAAATTAAGCTGAAAGGTATCCTCACTTTTGATAAAGCCAAGGTAATAGTCATGCATTGAAATTTCGTAAACAAGTTGTTGTAAGATACTAACAAAAACTCTCAAAAAAAAGAAACATAATGTCTTTTTAAAAGCATAGAATCGACTTTCTTTCTCATTTAATTTAATTGTATAGTATACCTACCCACGCTTGTGCCCTTTGTCCTTAGCAAAATGGTATTGCTTTGCTACTTCAATATAGATCATATATTGAGAAATATGAACTCTAACTCTTGTAAGATTTTAGGGCTTTCGCCCCACCCTTGCGTCAACATATCAATAAAGTTCCATACACTAGTCTACAAGAACGGGGATCAACCCCATCAATGGAATTAAATGAAATAACTTTGTAAAATAACAGTCACAGGGAAGTTGGGGCAGCTTCAGCTGAAACATTAAATAAATTTTCCTTCCTACATTGGGCAATCCTAACAATTAACATCGTCCTCCTCTTTTCATAAATTCAAACCTATGATAATATACAGCCGCATGTGAATGTTGAATAAACTATCGCTCATTAAAATAATAAACAAGGGTCGGGTTGGACACTTGGACCGATTATACAAGAGGCTGATTCCACAAACCTAAGACATTAGTTACTCAGCAGCAACTCTAATGTTCATGTTATATATATATGAGATAGAATCAACTGACATCAGACATCAAACTTTTGTACTTTACACCATTTAATAACTCTCTCCTTTCAATTCAATAGTTAGATTGATTAATTTCATATTTTACAGAAAGTTATTAAGCTACATAAATATAAAGTTTGACACCAGGTATCAATTATGTGTGTGTGTACAAAATCTTTTAGAGAAAAGGACTGGAATCTACCAATATAGTAAGTGTTATCAAATAGCGGTTATGGTGGCGCTATGGCGTGGCGGTTTTTTGATAAAACACCATTGTATGGCGGTGGCGTAGTGGGTTTCATATGGCGGCCGCCAGAAGCATGGTGCCCATGGTGGAAAAAGCGGATTTTTTTTATTTTATTTTAAAAAAAAAAAAGAGGAAATGGGCTTGTAGCCCGACCCGACCCAATTGAAATAAAGGGTCTTAAACCCTAAAGAGAACCTCAACAGAGACGATTCTCTTTTGTGCGACGCTGCTGCTACGTCCTCTCCCTCTGACGGCGACTTATACACCGGCGGCGCTTCTGCACCAACAACGACTTCACTGGCGACCTTTTCCAGCTCCGGCGACTTCCATCTCCGATGAGTTACATTTTCTCTGTTTTTTTAGTTACGTTTTTGTTTTTTTATTTATTTGATTATTCTTCTTAATACTGACCAACATCTCTTCTTCCTTCCTGTTTCTCTATTTTTTTTAATTTCTTTTTTTGTTTTATTGTTGTATAACTTATGTTTTCAGATTTTCTCTGCTTTCTTCCTCTGTAGAGAATGTTTCCCCTTTCTTTAACTCTCTGCAATCCACTGTCATTGGTATCTACTGTTTTTTAGTATCTATATCTTTTTTTGATGTGTTTTTAGTATCTATATCTGCTGTGTATTTAGTTTTTTTTATTTTTATTTACTGTTATATGTACTGTTTTTTAGTTTGTTTTATTTATATCTACTGATTTTTATTATTTATATCTGCTGTATTTTTAGTTTTTTATTTATTTATATTTACTGTTATATGTACTGTTTTTTGTTTTTTTTTTTTTTAATTTATATCTACTGTTTTGTTAGTATATATATATATATATATACATTCTTTTTTTTTTTGTCCGCCATGGTGTCCACCATTTGCCGCTACGCCATCCACCATATGTATATGGCGGATTTTTGAGAAAACGCCATGCTCAGCCATCCGCCATAAACAACACTGATATAGTTTACTACCCATTAACCAATTGGTAGATTTTACTCCTTTTCTCTAAAAGATTGTGTTACACTTCAATTCATTTCGGGATATCTTAGGGACTCTTAGCATAATTGGGACTTTAGAAGATGAAAAGAAGTTTTAGAACTTCATTTCATCTTCTATAATCCAAAAGTGGATAGTAGGATGTTCGAAAGAGAGGAAAAATACTCAAGAGGCTCGCTCATGGTAGCTGAATGCTGCTAAAGTTTGTTGACATTAAAATGGAGTAAAATATAGCACATTTTCATCTCGAGAAAGGAAAGGGTAAATTTTTAAAACAGAAAAACTTGGTGTAATTTAAGCATCTTTAAGAAGCATAATTTACACCAATTAATGAAGGTTCCTAGTCACCAGAAACAGTAGAACAACCAAACATGCACACAAATGTGTACTATCCTCAGCAACATATAGCCAAGAAATAAGTATATTATTATATTCTCATCCTATAGATAAACAAGGTAAATGCAACCAATAGTAAAAAAGTCTAGACCCTATACTCCTCAGATGCCCTCCAAAAAATGACAAATCTGATAGGAAAAAAAAAAAAAAACTCACATAAATCAAATCATTAAATGGAAGCTCTCAATGCAACTATAAACTAAGTACCTGTTTGGCTTTGTTGTGAAAGTTATTGCTTTTCAAAGAACATTTCCTTCTTTATTTTTTATTTTTTTAAAAAAAAGGTTCTATAAAAAAAATTATTATTTTAAAAAAATGTTTGTGTTTGTACTGTTAGAGGGTGAAGCTTGGTGTAACAAGGTTAATACATTTTCCCTTCAATGTCATTGGTTCTAGTTGTGAAAATAGCCTCTCTGCTCATGGGAGTAAGGGTGCATAAATCTAACCCTTCAGAGACCTGGCAATGATGGCAGCCTCGTATGTCAAGCACTAGGGTATAGTTTTTTTCTCCTATTTCTATTTTTACTTCCTGAGAGGAGCACCAATTTCATGCTTATCTTTAATCTTCTTCTGATGTCACTTTAAAGTGCCTTTATATTTCTTGGCTCCTTCAAGAAATAAAAATAAGTTCATTTTTTTTTACTGAAAAAGCAACTTTTGTTGATTGCACAACATAGCCAATCAGGCATCCTTCAAACATCTGATCAAATGTAAAATTTGATAAACAAGTTATATAAAACCTTAAGCCAATTTGTCTTCAATATATGAATAGCAGAAGCATAGCTATTATGCTAACAGAAAACTCTACTTGTTTATATAAATTAAAAGTTTGAAGGGGATATAATTGATTATTGCTTATTATGAACTTAGGCCTTTATTGCAGATTATCAAACAATCAGTTTTTCCAAGCACAGTGTAATCAGGAATATGATCAGTTTCATAATAAAAAATTATGTATATCAATGAACATTGTCTTTAATGAACAAAATAAGAAATATTTTGCAGAGAATTTGGCCACAGAGGGGCCAAAGTTGAACTAATTACCCATGAGAATTGATTTAAAAGTTTATCAGACAGCATCAAAATAAATCGTGTAAATCATACAATAACAATAAAGTGAATAAACCATCAAAAGGTGTTGTTGAAGTTCTCTTACACTCATTTTTGGCAATATATGTGAAAGTCAAATGATAAGTTCTCCTTGCAAACAATAGGTCATACAATTGATTGAAGTGCCACAGAAAAGTGAAGAGAAATGATGAATATACAAACAATAGAGGTTCAGAGAAGAAGCCAAGGCAAAACTTTCTTCTAAGATTTTAATCTTTAGAAACATATCTAGTTATGAAAATTCATTAGTTATGAACTAAACTCGGCACAATTATAAGGCATCCAGGTTAGCTTGACAATGGGGTTGGTAGGGGAGGATTTTGGATTTGCTCAAACTGACCTTACCCCACACCTTTGGTGTTCAAGACCCGAAGTTCTAAACCTAGTTGACAACTAAAATCTGCACACTACCTGCCACACCCCTCATATGATTATGAATATTTTAATAAATTTTTACGGTATCAAATCACAATGTTGAAATTCTTCCATCATCTCATAACTTAAAAGACATGTTAACTTACTATCAGCATTAAACTAGTGAAGACCAGTTACAATTTACAAAAAGATACAAGTATGAATAAACACACAGAGTCGAATAAGATCTACATATTTCTAACACAATCTTGGGGTCTGCAAGAACTTATAAAACTTTAAGGATTACTGACTTCACCCCATAAGAAGTAGACTCCTTGCCCAATTAAAGAGATCAGTTGTTCCGTTTTTATATATGCTGTGCCATGTTCAGGTGGTACATAGTCAAATACACATCATCACTCAGCAAAATCTCAAACTTGGACAGAATACTCAATAGCCATAATTTCCAATAACATTTTTCCCTCAGTTTAGTTCTCATGTCAATTACCTCAAATCTGAACAACATCACTAACCATACAACTACCTACCAAGCAAGCACAAGAAAATTAAAAAAGAAAATAAAAGACTATATCTTGCACTTGCACTTGCACAATTTGATCTGAGCAGTACCTCGAAACAAGAAAAACCGCATTGAGCTCAAAGAAAACAAAGAACACTTCTTTCTCATAGTAGAGGCAAGGCAACTATTTCTAATTCCTCCAAAACCCTCACTAACCTCTGCAGAATTCAAGCATCGCTGTCGTCGCTATCGTCGTCGTCATCGTCACCGCCCACGGCGGCCGTGGCATTCGCCGCGTCACCGGCAATGCGAACTCCGGCACTCGCCGTCCGCCCCCGAGTCCTGGACGGCAGAATGTTATTCAAATCGACCTCCATGAGCGGGTCGTCGGAGAAATCGCTTCCGTCGGAGTCGTCATCGTCGTCGCTATCACTATCATCGTCGGAATCATCATCATCGGCGTCGTCTTCTTGTACTATCATTTTCCCTTTGCCCTTGTCGTCACGCGAAATCCCCTTTCCCTTTCGGTCCTCTTCCTGCCCCTCTTCCTCGTCGTTTTGGAGCTGGTTCTCGTCGTTGTCGTTTTGGAGGCCTTTGTCGTCGTTGACTGGCTCGGAAGAGGAAGAATTGGGAAGTTGGGAAGTGTCGTCGTTTGCAGTGGGGTTGGGTTGTTGGGTAGTTTCTTTGAGGTCGAGCTTGGGAATTTTGGAAGGGAGGTCTTGGATGTCGGAATCGGACTTGCGCTTGGAGGGTAATGTGGGTTCCTGAGGGTCGTTGTGTTCAGCCATGAATGTGGGTCTGAGATGAGATTTGGTGAATAGAAGGAATTAGGGTTTCGTGGAGAAGGAGAAGAAGAAGAAGAAGAAGAAGGAGAGGCAGAAATAGTACCGGCGGCAGCAGTCTCTCAACTCAAGTCTCAGGGACTGTCGCACACGAATGGCTTGCCTTAGTTACTAGTTAGTGCAAAAACCCAAACTGCGGAACCTAGCTATTTCATTCTCTTACACTTAATATTATTAGAGAAAAAGAAAATTAGTTCAAATTTGTTTAGATTATGAACTTGTTTATTACAATTTTTTTTTTTTTTGTAAAAGAATGTAATGTCTTACCACATTAGATTATTTCATATTTTTTTAAGAAGTAGATTGGTTCATATTTGATTTTATTTGCTGGGATTTTATTTTGAATTTGATTTAGTCTTTAATTTAAATCCAAATACACGATTTCTGTATATTGCAATTTCTTTTTTATGGATAGAGAATAGATGGATTGTTGATAAAAAAAAAAAAGTGAGAATAATTTTCTTTTCTTTTGTTATCCAAAAACTAATTAGTTATCATATATCTTTGTAGTGCTCAAGTACTTTCCATAACTGATTATAGCGTCTTCACTTTCTTAGATTTTGTGTTAATCCAGTGACATGGGTGATTATGCAATCATACCAAAGTTTGTGTCTCTTGTAGGAAATTGGATTGTAGTCTTTCATAGCATTCGAATCTCACTCTCGTTGACATTAAATCAAGATTTTTTCATTTAATCTTGATTAGAAGACAATCCCAAAAACCTTAATTCAATTACAATCACTAATTCTCTTTTGGGATTCATATCATTTGGTATTAGGAGCTTAAGTTTAAATCATTGAACAAGTCAATGATTGAAATTAATGAATAAGTCAATGATTGTACCCTTGTACAAATAGGCTTTATTGAACACTAACAAACTTGATCATTCTTTGCCTAGTTTTGTTATTTCTTTTTTATAGGAACACAAGGATATTTTTCGCAATAAGGGGCACAAACATGGATATGTAGTTGCTTTTGTTTGATCAAATGCTCCAATTTATTTGGCTTTCATTTTCTCACCTTTTCCCCCAAATCCTCTCCCTATCAATGCCTCTTTCAACCCCTCTTCCATTTTTCTCATCCATATGCAACGCGGTGGTGGTGGTGGCCAAGGATATGAGGTGACGACGTGAGATCGTTGTGACGATGAAGCCATTGGGTGTGATTTTCCACTTTTGTATGTGGAAAAAGAATGAGAGTTTCTTTTTTTTTTCCTCCTATTTTTTCCTTTTTTTTTCCCCCCTTTTGTCTCTAGTTTAAGTGGTGGCTATGATTGGGTGGTGGAGGTAGCAAATTTGTGGTGGTGGAGGCGATGGTGCCACAAAGAGCAACAACAAGGAGCAGTGGTGCTGCAAAGACCTAATGTTGTCGCATTGGGACACCAAATTGGCGGTGCCGCTTCCTCTGCCACCATCGACGATGACAACGACAAGAAGCATAATAGTGAGCTAGTAGCAAGTGATCCCATTGGAGTTGGAGCGAGTGATCGAATTCGGAGCAGAGGGACGATCTAGAAGAAAACTACATGTGTGTGTGCTTGTTGTGACTTTTTTTACGCTTTGAAGATGTATGCCTAATTGATGGGATGATCCATTTCCATTTTGAATTGGTTGTTTGCTTAGTTTTACTAGTTTTTGTATTTGATGGAATTTGATCATTGCTTTTGTATTGTATTAAAATACTTAACTATTTTTTGGTGTACTTATGGATGAATTGTATTTTGCGTGCCAGGAGTAGGTGCATGATAAACAGAGACATCTTGCTTGGAGAATTACTTTCCTTTTTTTTTTTTAAGAGTTTTTCATTTTCTAGAAAATGGAATTACACAAAGGAAGGGGTGGGGACATTTTGGGAACAAAAAATCATTAAAACACCATGTGCTAATCACATGCACAAATATGCTAACGAAGCTAACAACGTTTGGGGCACAGAGGAGGCTCGTGTAATGAGAATGCAAAAGTTAGAGAGTTTTTTGTAGGTTGAAAAAAAGAGCGGTGTCTTGTGTAATTCATGCAAAACATAATGGGTGTCACTCTAATTTGCTCTAAGAAAAAACAATCTATATCTTTTGTTTTCAACATTCTAGATTAGTTCTGTCAGCGAATGTAGAATTAACTAATGCAAAAAATCAGTACTTTCTAGATTGGTTTTGGAAACAATATAGAAAATGACTTTCCAAATGATTATGTTTATAATCGATCTAGAAAATTCCTTTTTCTACATTAGTTATGGTTGTAACTTAACTAGAGAGTTTTTTTTTTTTTTTAAAAAAAAAGTAGCACTGCAACTATACTATCTCCTTGATATATAATATTTCAAACAAAAACTATAGATAAGAACTAACAACATATACATAAACAATACAAAACAACTTCATTCCTTTATTATTATATATTATATATTATTTTTAAGGGTAAAGTATGTTTTTGGTCCCTCATTTTATCTTGATTTCTGTTTTTAGTCCTTCATAAATTGTTTTGTTATGTTTTTAGTGCCTAACATTAATTTCAATTGTTAAGTGATGACATGACGGACATAAACTTTGTGTGAACATTTCTTAATTAAGTTTTTAGTGACTTTTAACCTCTACAATTTTTTTGGCTGTCAGAAATGTTTATATCTGTAACATTTCTTGTGATTTTAGAAAATCTGGTGTTTGAGGTTTTGATTTTTTTATTATTTTATTAACATTTCTGACGATTTTAGTTTGCCGGAAAATTTACAGCAGTTAAAAACTGCTAGAAACTTAAACAAAAAATTTTCAAGAGTAAATTTTGCTCGTCACGACATCACTTAACAGTTGAAATTGATGTCAGGGACTAAAAACAAGATGAAAGAATTTTTGAGGGACTAAAAACAAAGAAAAATTTATGAGGGACTAAAAACAGAAATCAAGATAAAATGAGGGACCAAAAACATATTTTACCCTACTTTTAACTAATCTTTTTTTTTTTGACAGATATTTTTAAGTAATCTTCACCATTAGATTTTAAGAAAATAAATGGTGAGGATGAGGAGTAACTCTCTTAGAGTTACTCTTGGAGTAACTTGATCCCTCCTCATATATTATATTATATATATAATACATTTTGTATATCAAAATAAGCTATAATTTCCCTATAACAGTTACTAAATTATTATTTTTTATTTCTATTTGATCTAATAGGAATTCAATTACAAATAAAAAAAAAGTTTAATGAATAAAAAAAAATAGGAATTCAATTCCTTTTTCTTTTTCCCTTTATGAGTATAGATCTAATACATGAAATTATATTACTATATTAGTTGACATATAATTAACATATATTAGAAAGGGAGATGAGAGAAAAATGTAGGTATGATAAGTAACATAACATGATAGAAATACAAATAAAAAAAAATTATAGGTTTTAGTGGAGTATTTGTGATGTTGAGATGCTCACATATAATTACCCAAATTATTTTATCCATCTAATTTATTTCTTTTCTCATATATCACATTTATTCACATATATAAGAAACAAATAACTAATTTATCAAAATCAATAAAAATAATTAAGTTAGTTAATTTTAATTAATAATGCCATAAAATTAAATAGTTTAAGCAGTAGTTATATATATTTAATAACATTATTCGTAATTCAAAAGATAATTTTTTTCACTTATGAGTGTGACTTAAAATGTTAATAGGTCAATGAACACATCATTTACTTATGAAATGATTGAGTGTCTCATTAATAAAATTTGTTGTACTAAATTAAGAGTATAAAAGAAAATATAAAATTAATACATTTGAAAATGAATCTATGTTTCTATAATTAGAACTAAAAAAATGTATCTATTGTTTCTTATATAAAAAATCAAATATAATATTATTTTTATACTTGATATAGTTATTTTTATTTATAAAAAAATATTATATACATATATATAATATTAAAGTTTTTTTTTTATATTTTAAGTATGTAAAAAATATTTTTTTCTTGGCCCTCTAGAGCCAAATTTCTGGGTCCGCCCTGGATGTAAGAGCAACCAAAACACCATAGTATTAACTTATTAGATTATATGAACAAAACTGTCTGTTACTTGATTGGCCTCACGTAACATGCAGGAACTGAACATTTTCAAGCACTTCACTGCAGCGTTGGATTTCGTCCACCAAAAACGCACTTGGATGAAATCTATCAGGTGTTCCAAAAGTTAAGCGAAAGTGCCACTTTTGAATCAAGACTCAATTTGAAACCATTATGAGAGGCAACTTCCAACCCTTTCACAATGGCCCAAAGCTCTGCATCTACCACTGAGCAAGTCCCAATCCCGCAGGAAAAACCAAGCAGATAACGACCCCCGGAGTCTCTAAAAACACCGCCACAAGCAGCATGAGCCGATAAACTATCTACAACACCATCACAGTTTATCTTCACAAAACCATTTGGAGGAGGTTTCCAAGATATATTCAAAGATTGATCTCCCTGAGAAGAGGGTGGATTCGAGATATGATGTATCTTAGAAGCATTACTGCACTCCCTCATGAGATTCCGGATATTAGCCATCATGCTTTCCGGCATCCATGATGACGAATTGGTTTCTTCTCCACCACATACGTTCAAGAATAACCGCAAACAACTGACTCCAGCTATATGAAATCACCCTCATTCGAGACACCAAATTCTCATACAACAACGTGTTAAAGTCATGCATAAAGAAATTATGGGGTATATTTCCATTAAAAACATTAGTCCAAACCTCATGTGCCCAGGTACAATCACGAAAGAGGTGGTTTAAAGATTCATCAAAATCACCACATATATAGGACACTTGGCATTATCCACCATGCATATATCACCTATGTCTGAGAGTGTTTATAGGAAGAATACCACACCCTTGTTTTTTCCGCGCTCATATTTTGTCCTGAGCAGCTGGCACAAAATAAATGAAGAATATTATTGATTACCTCCACTTGATCAGTTTTTCCTTCCGCAAACAAGAGTAGATCGTCAACAAAGGCCAAATTAGAAAGAACGGGACCTCCTCTCGCAAGCTTTATGGGCTTCCAAAACTTCTGGTCCACAACAATGTTAATCAAATGAAAGAGTCTCTCAAGACAGAGGACAAACAAGTAAGGAGATATTGGATCTCCTTGTCTGACTCCTCTGGAAGGCTGAAACTGGTTAAGGGTTTCTCCATTCCAAAGCTTGCGCATTCTAGAAGAAGATATACTGTGCCACATGCAGATAAAGATATCATTAAACATTTTCTTTTTCATAAAAAAATATCATCAAACATCATAAATAGGTAATCAAACATCACTATTTCTTGATAGATTGAGAGGGTTTGTAAAAAATAAAACTTGATTAGAGAAAAAAAAAAGTTTTGATTGGGTAGATTTTGAAAAACTTTGAAAACGTCAAAAAGGAATATATTTATAAGTTTTAATATCTTTAATCTCATTCTTATATATTTGAATAGTATTTATTTAATTTAATTTTTTAATGCTTAATTAATAATATATTTAAATTTTGTATGTCAAAGTTTCTATAAATATGTGCATATGGAATACAAATCTTATATAGTATATATATGATGAGTTAATTTTTAAAATTTTAAATATTTAATTGAAAGGTAGAATTATTTTACTAAATGAAAATTATTTTTAATAAAACAACTAAAAATATAAAATATGATTATTAAAACTGAATTGAAATATTTTCATAATATTAGATTTAATTAACTATTAATATTTAAAAGTATTTATTTATAAGATATTACTTAGAAGTGTAAATTAACAAGTCAAATTGATTATAAAATAAAATCATATTTGCATTGTTCACATTGAAAAGTCATGTGTGAGTATTATCTTGTAAAATTTAATCAAGTGAAATTATAATAAAAATTAATTTTGACTACATACCTATGAATTTTAATATCATCAATAATCAATAATTATATACATGAAAAGAGAAAAATATTTTAAATATTTGGATAAAATCAACTAATCTCATTAAATTAATACTTTTTTTTATCATGTGTATTAGATACATAAGTTCAAGGGAGTTAAATGTATACTTTTAAATACTTTTAGGACTTGTTTGGATAAACTTATCCAAAAGTCCTTTAAGGAGAAGAAAATAAGAAGAAAAAAAATGAAAGATGAGCTTCTCTACACAAGCTAATTTGTAAAAACTCTCTCATCTTTTAGAGAAATTATATGAGAGAGTTTCTACAAATTAGCTTATGCATAAACTAATTTTAACTTATGAAGAAACTCATCTCATTTTTTCTTCTTATTTTCTTCTTCTAGAAGGATTTTGGATAAGCTTATCCAAACAAGCTCTTAATTACCTAAGAAATAAATATTAAATGTTTTTCTACTCAAATAATAATTATTTTCTTTCTAATAAAAATAATGTTTTATATTTATATATAAATAAATTATGCTTTCACTACAAGTATGCTTTTATCTTATTTTTCCTTAAATTTTTTTATGACACTATCTTTACTATTAAATTAAAACATACAATTTATATTTCATAAAAAATACTTTACTATATATTAAATAAATAAATGATGGCAAGCTAACACATGCAAAAGCAGTATCGAGTGTGTTTGGACTTGGAGGCATATCAATATAATAGGACTATCTGCATGCAAAAGCCAATTAATTTTGGTGCACAATCCACAGCTTTATTACAATCTCTTTTATTTTCACCAAAAATAAATTACAATCTAACATGAGTGAAAATGCAGTGAGAAAAGAAGCTTTGAGAAAGCAATCCCTGACTACATCTGCAAAGTATATATGAAAGGTTGAGCTTTTTATTATTCCTACATTATACCAGTTGGAGATAGACTGTGATGAACTCCGACTCTGTAAAATACTGCCCAACTAAAAAAAATTTGCCTTTGCCATTCTTTCTTTGCCTTTGTTTCACCTGGAATGAACTTTATTGCAGCTGCTATATATACATACAATCTCTTCACAAGCCTCCTCTTCCTGGAGCCACATTTTTTTTAACCTGGAAAACTTTTGTTTTTTCTTCTACTTTCATGCTAGTCTTTGAAGCTTCTTTGCATTAGCTAAGTTGTAAGAAAAATAATACCAACAATGATACACTTTACATGAATTTGAAACAACATAAAAGAAATTGTAGGAAGCAATACACACCAATAGAACAACATTGGCACTTGATGCCAAGATAAAAATTAAAGAAACACCACCTTCATGAGTCAGCTGAAATCTTACAAGGATATACTTGATGTTCACGAAAAATTGATAAAAGAACTGGCCACATATTTTGGAATGTGTGAAACACGTCAGCATACTAGCAATCCAAAGCATATAGGAAATAAAAAAAAGACAGGCATAAAAGAGTCGGCACTTGAAGTCAACATGAGCTACCAAATTAGGAACAATTGTTTTAAACTAGACTTAAAGTCCAGTTTGTGTAGTGTACTACCTCAGCTTAAACACTGGATCAACCTAGATCAGCACCCAAGAATAAGACTTTTAAGGTGGGATCATGAATAGGGGATCATACCTTAACCTAGAGTAAAGCCACTCTGTTGCTACACTAGGACAATGAAATATTGCCCTTAAAAGGTTTTGCTTGCGCCCTATGCTAGGAAATTTAGCTCATCATAAATTCCTATAAATATAATCAATAACACTACAGTAGATAAGCATTTAATATATATCGTCACTCTGATAAAATATCTACTAACTTGAACATTAGAGTATCTTTTACACGAAAATACCTATTTTTTGTGATGTCTCAAACTTTCAGCCTTGTCAAAGAGTTTGTAGTCATTAGCAGACCTAGACCTTGGGTCACATGGAGTGAATTTTGGTTAACATTATCCAAAGCTCAATCTAAGTCGAGTCCACCTTGAACACAACAGTTTGATCTACCTCAAACAAATCAACTTGGCCCAGTATTTTAGATAGATTATGCTTGCTCCACCCCTGACGCACCAACTTGATTCAACTTTGACGTACTAACTTTGTCTACTTCAAATACATCAGCTTGGTCCATTGTAGATAGATCATTTATCAACTCAACATAAAAACTACAAACCTTTTTAACTTTTAATCTAACTTAATTTTGAAAGTAACAATAATTTTCATTTAAGATAACTACACAAATAATAAAAATCACGTTTACATACCTTAAACATGGGTTTGAAGTCCTTGTAATTTTTTTTATCTTCAGTATGGTGTGCCACAAGTCCCCAACTATATCCGTCTCATGTTTTGTCAAATAAAAAGATTTGATTTTTATCACTTCTGTGGTCAACTGAATAGTCAAAGTCTTGCAACTTGCGACAAAAAAGTCTTGCAATTACGAACTGATGAGTACGTTGGGAGAAAGGGTCAAATTTCTCATTGAAACCTACTCTTGTGATAGCTTTTCAATTATATTTTGTATAAAGTGATATCACTTTATAACAGTCTAACCCCTTCCTCTAGATTACACACATGGACTTCTTAACAATATTATTTATTAAGGAGAATATTGTATGAACATTAAGATATTAAAAAGTCATTTCTTTTAATTTTAGGATATATTTTTGAAATACGTATATTGGTAAAAAAAAAATGAATTAAAAAGTGGAGTAAAATACCATTTGAGCACCTGAAAGTATATAGCATTGTTACATTTGCCCCTGAAAGTAAAAAATTCAAAATAAGTCTCTGAATGTAAATCAGTCACTTATTTTAATACAATATTTAAAAAGTTATGTGTTTTAATATATCTTTAAGAACTAAAATGACAATAAGTAATTAAGTTTATGAATTTAATTGACATTCTAGATAATTATTTTGAATTTTCTTATTTTCAGATACTAATGTCATAAGGTGTTGCATTTTCAAAGACTAAAATGATGTTTTATTTAGATAAGAAGATAACATGATGTGACATGGTATTTATTTTTTTATATTCAAACAATGGAACTGATTTAAAATTATTGATTTATGTAAAAACTGAACCCAATATCAAATAATTATGCCATGGTATTTATTTAAAGTTAAAAAAATCAAATGAAAAATATAAATAAATACATCGGTCACTTGATTATTTTTAATTATTCATATATGATAGATTTTTTTTAATCTTATTTCATTTACCAATTTAACAAGAAAACGACTAGGTGACGACTGACGACCATACTTGGAAGGTAAACACGTAAGATGATGGATGACAAAATTCCTTCATGCATGATTTACGGTCTGTTTGTTCAAGAGTCTTGAATATCGTTCCCTCTGGTCAGTCTTGAATATCATATTTGATTCAAATATGTGCGTTGTGGCCTTAATTCTGCGTCAAAGTAAGAAAAAGACGCAGAAGCTAGGAATACTTGCTTCAATATTGACGCGCATATACTTATTTCTAGATGCGAAAGTACCATGCAGGAAATCTTGCAACTTACGAAGTGATGTATGTGTCGAAGTTCAAGTCATGACGCTGGCCCCGTCATTTTATAAATTGTAAGCCGTTTGTGATGGTGTGTGCTTTACCTCAAATTCTAACAAACCAATTCATTTGCTTTGAGTTCATTTTATTTTTTCCCACTGAGGTACCAAATGGGATTTCATAGTTTCTTCTTGTTTGCCATTTTGATACCATATGTCAGTTTTGGGACAAGTACTCATCAATCCCAAAACCTTATCAGTGATTTGGAAGCCTTGATTGGATTCTCTAGCTGCTTAGAATCAACTATCCTGGACTGGAATAGCTCTACCTCCCCTGATTACTGCACTTGGTCTGGTGTCACGTGTGATGCCTTGCCACGTGTAGGCACACGGGTGGTTCGCTTGGAACTTGGAAGCACTAGACTTACAGGGAAGATCTGTGAATCCTTAGCAGGTATGGATCAACTAAGAGTCTTAAACCTCTCCCATAATTTCTTCACTGGCTCTCTTCCTGACAAGTTGTTTCATCTTCAAAACTTGGAGGTCATGGACTTCAGCAATAATCATTTTCAAGGTCCTATCAATACAGCTATCTGTTCCTCTTTACCTCGGCTCCGAGTATTTAAACTACCTAGTAACTTGTTTTCTGGTAAGATTCCAGGAAATTTGGGTAATTGTTCCTCTCTGCAGCATCTGTCAATTAATGGAAATGATTTGTCAGGAAGCCTTCCAGAGAGCATCTTTCAGCTACAATATTTGAATGAACTATACCTGCAGTATAATAAGCTATCTGGTCCACTTAGTGAGGAGGTTGGTAAGCTTTCAAACCTAGTGGATTTTGATATCTCCAATAATGAATTTTTTGGAAATCTTCCTAACATCTTTGGGAGCCTCACAAGGTTCAAGTTTTTCTCTGCCGAATCAAATAGATTCACTGGTCAGTTGCCTGCATCGCTGGTGAATTCTCCATCTCTTCAAATGCTTAATTTGAGAAACAATTCTTTGGGTGGTTCAGTTAATTTCAATTGTTCTGCAATGAAAAATCTGACCTCCATTGGTCTCAGTAATAATCAATTCCATTGTCTAGTCCCCGGTGGTCTATCAAATTGCTTAAGATTGGAAGCAATTAATCTTGGTCATAACCATTTCAACTGTGGGGGAATTCTTGTTAATTTCAAGAATCTTCAGTCCCTATCCCAACTTGCACTTCCAAAGACCGGCTTGCATAATTTGTCAGCAACACTAGAGGTTTTAAGTCACTGCAAGAACTTAAGTACGCTAGTCCTTAAAAACAACTTCCATAATGAAGAAATGCCACAACCACAGAATCTAGAATTCAGTAATCTCAAGGTTTATTTGCTGGCCAAGGGTCAGATTAAAGGTTCATTTCCAAAATGGTTAAGTGGGTGCAAGATGCTGCAGATGCTGGATCTGTCATGGAATCATCTCAGTGGAAGCATTCCGTCATGGATTGGCAAATTGAAAAACCTCTATTATTTGAACTTGTCAAATAACTCTTTCACTGGCAACATACCACAGAGCTTGACCATGGTCTTGACCCTCCAGCTCAGGAATTTATCACTAGAAGTAGAAGGGACCCTTTTTACCTTTTCCATTTACTCCGGCGAGCATGTACATATGTACAAGTACAAAAAAGTTTCAAGTTTCCGACCATCTTTATTGCTGAGTTACAACAAACTTGAAGGACCAATATGGCCGGATTTTGGTAACCTGAAAGGGCTACATGTTATGGACCTAAAACACAACAGCCTCTCAGGACCAATTCCTTGGCAGCTATCAGGCATGGTAATGATGGAAATTTTAGATTTGTCTCACAACAAACTCTCGGGAGAAATACCGCAATCACTAATTGAGTTGAGTTTCTTATCCTCATTTGATGTGTCTTATAATGAGTTGCATGGGGAAATCCCAGAAAAGGGACAATTTGATACCTTCCCAACTACAAGCTTTGAAGGAAACATGGGTCTCTACTACCATCACGACACTTCAGGCTTTATGCCTTCTCCGCCAGATGAGACTCGTGTTCAGCCTCATCACCAGAAGCTGGGGATCATTGGTCTTCAATTTTGGTTTGGTGGTGTTGCTGGTTTTCTTATAACCATCGCCATGTGTTTCGCTTCTGAATGGGTGTTTTCATAGACTCACAATGGATGAATGAATGACCCTGCCACGTAGAAATCCAGAGGCGCCAAGAATTTTTAAAGAGTCTGACATTAGAAAGACATGTAATAAATTTGTATATGGCAACTGAACATGGCTTTCACGTATCCTGTACGGGATAGTTGTGTAGTTGCCTAGCGATCGTGATGTATTACTGATTTTTTTAGATCTGTTAAACATTTTCATTAATAAAACATGTGTTTAAGTATGTGGTTAAAGGTTTGGTAGGTCGGTGTGTATGAATGATTATTTGTTGGGAGCTTAAATGAACATCTGTACTTTGAGAAATTAATATCTAATTAGAATTTTTTTTTTATAAGCAAAATTTCATTAAATTTAGCAGGGCCTAAGATGAGCACAATATATGTCATGAAAGTACATCAGAAAGAGCCGCAATCAAAATACACCAATAGCCAATCAAGAAAAATCCACCAATCAAAATACATCATGCGTGACCTCCTAAGCACCCAAATAACATGAGAAGAAGAAGGAAATCAATGTTTGGAAAATTTTAGGTTTTACTTTTAATCTGTTTTTCATGGATCATGGAAGCCGCAACAATTATGGTTATTGCTTTGACAAATGCTGGAAGTAAATCTCTTAATTGACAAAACTTTGTTGGAATTATTATACTCATTCTTAAGTCAGCAATAAATTTCATAAAGAAGTACAATGTTGATAAAGTTATTGTAACTATCATGGCTCATTTGATACCTAAAGCTAAGGTCGTTCAAGATCAAAAATGAATTAAGACGGATGCAAACTAGGGTATTCATGGGTTAGGTTTGGTTATACTTGTTACCCAACCCAATCAAAACTTTACGGGATTGTGTTGGGTCGGGTTGGTGCAATTTCATTGTCAAACCCGAACTAAACCAACTCATTCATAAACAGGTCAGTTCATGTTGGGTCATCGGGTCTAAACGTTTAAAAATTATTTTTTTATTTTGTAAAAATTAGAATTTTTTAGAACAATTTATTTTTGTCTAGAGTTTTACAAATATATAATGACTAAATACCTTATAAACAGACCAAATTGTAACAATATTTGATTAATAGAATGAATGGTTTCAATGCTAATGCAATATTTTATTTTAGATAGAAACAAACTATTGTATTAGCATGATAAAACATAAACAAAATCAAGACAAAAATAAAAACAACTAAAAAAGAGAAAAAAAATCATGGGTGGGTTATAAAGATGAATATTAGCAAAAACAAAAAATTGTATTGTTTTGTATATATATATATATATATATATATATATATATATATATATATATATATATAATAACTTTAGAGAACAAGTGCTATGCACTCACAGTGTAAAATAGTTTTACATTGTCATCCAATCACAGTCTACAATGTATGGTAAGTTTGTTAACTTTTACAAAATTATCTTAAAAGTCATATTAACGGTTATTTATGATTGAATGACAGTGTAAAATTATTTTACATTGTCAGTACATCACCATTTAACTCATGAATTTAATTATGTGTCATGGGTTGGGTTGGATCATAGGTTCAAAAAACATAACCTGTTACCGAACTCGTACACTAAAGGGTTTGAATGGGTTGGGTCGATTTTGATTCGAACCCTAAAAAAATTTTAACTGAACAAAGGTTCTTGCTATTTACATAACCTTGTTTGCTAAATACACTCCTCCCTTCTTTTTATATTTTTTATTACTAATTTTAATTTCATTTTAACGTTGTTTTTACAACCCCTATGTTTATTATTTTTTAAATCCTATTTTTCACTCTATCTTTATTATTGTTTAAACCCTAATTTTGAACCCTCATCTTCACCCTATTCGTTATTCTTGAAACCTTGTTTATGTAATAGTACATTTTTCATCAAATTTATTCGTGATACTTTGTGTTTTCCTCCACATGGCATTGCGTTTCAAGGTATGTCCATGGTTGGCTTCATCTATTTTATAGTGTACATGGCAATTTTTTTTTACACAATGAAAATAAGAGTGACAATAATCACAAATCAAAGTTATTAACACACCATCAAGTGTCTCCTCACATTGTTTCATCCATTAGGAATTTTGGATACAGGTTATCAGCCTCTAAATATCCAACACTAAAATAAGTGTGCATGCAACGATTATTGAGGCTCCTATAGATACGTTCAATTTCGTATTCAAATTTGTTTATGACTATCAGAAATTACTTTCCAAAATAAGATATACCAATTTCAGAAAGTAGTTTTATGAAACTAAGTGTATTTTGTTAAAACATAGTTCCAGAAATTACTTTCTAGAATTGATATATGTTGTTCCAGAAAGTAATTTCCAGAACTGTGTATTTTGTTAATACTTAGTTCTGGAAATTACTTTCTGGAATTGGTAAATGTTGTTTCGGAAGGTAATTTTTTATACTTTTTTATTTTCTTTTATATCGATGAAAGGAGGGGATGTAAAACATGGTTTAAAAGAATAATAAATGTAGGGGGTGTAAAAATAACATTGAAAGGATATAACTGGCAATAAAAAACATAAAGAGAAGGGAGGCATGTACTTAGCAAACAAGGAGGTGTAAATAGAAAAGGCTCCAAACTAATTGGTTTTGTTGCATGTTACTATGTGGACACCCCTAATGTAAACATTATCCGGGTGATATAATTTCTGTAAGTTAGGGTGATTCACCGAAGACGTGGGATGATATAGTTGAAATCAAAGTTTGGAATATTGAAAAAAAATTTCAAAGAAAAATGTTGGTAGTTGAGATTTTTCTTGCTGTCATATTAAATGTTTATGCAACTTTTCTTATTACTTTTTAAGCATGGTTAAAATTGCTTTTATTTAATAGCTAGTTGTGGGCTAATGATAACTTCTTTTAGTTAATCATAATTTGTTGTTTGTTTTATCCAGTAAAAAATTTACTACATCCGTCCTTAAATATAAGACTCTTTTAACTAATTATCACCTTTAAGAAAGTTGATTAATTTAGTTAATAGTATTAAATTTATTAATTGTATTATTTTTCCAAAATTACCCTTATAATTATTAGGACTCATCATCTCTCTCTTTTCACTTAATTACTTCCTACCAAATTAATTAATGAGTGCTACTCATTTTCTCTAGTCCTCATATGAGAGAGAATGTACTTATCTTTTTAATGTATAGCATTAATTGTAAAGTGATAAATGGTATTTTGGTAAAAAAATAATTAATACAAGAGGCAAGTGGAAAAAAGTCTTATAAAAAGGAACAAGTTTTTTTAAAAAAAAGAGTCTTATATTTAGAAATGGAAGTAGTATTAGTTTTTGTATTTAAACAGCTTGTTGTAACACTTTATAGTGTACAAAACTGAAGTGCAAAATCTGGAATACATCAGACCAATCTTGCTACTCTCTTCTTCTTATACGTTTATAATTGTTGATTTTGTTTTACAACATTTCTTTATTTTCATCCTATATGTTTATGTTCTATTTTTCTAACAAATACTTGTGACAACTTTTAAACTATATTAGTTGATATTTTGGTAATACCATGATTCTATGCATGGTGAATGATGTCTTTTGGAATAAACTTAGAAGTCAGTTTTAGTTGGTATGTACACTGTGCTCACTTGACTAGTAAAGCTTACAACTACGTTAGTTTCTTTCTGTAAAGAATTTGGTTGTGAATCACTGAAACGTATTCACATTTCTGAAAAGTACTATAAGATTAATGTTGACAACATGCAACCACATGTTTTGAACAACACTAATGGAAAATGGAAAGATTGAACTTTCAGTCAACAGCTAGGGGTTGATTTTTGTTACATAATGTTCTGTATTGTTTTATGGTAGATTAATTAGCCTATGTCTGGAGATGCATACAAGGACATGTGAACGTAATTTCGCTTATGCATGTGTGTGTGGTTATCATCAATCAAAAATATTTTTACTTTCAAAATAAAGTTAGATTAAAAGTTGAAATGATATGTAATTTTTAAGTTCAGTTGTTAAATTTATAATAAATTTTACTGTAAACATTTTTGGGATTTTCTTCTATATTCAGATTTCTCAACACCACGAAGCTACGATGGAAGCTCCAGGCTAGGGGTTTGCATTTAGCATCGTTTTTTTGTCTCTTTCGTTGAAGATTTTGAAGGTAAACATATTTCATGTCATGCCACGAATTTCGATGCCATGCCTTGTACGCACCATTATTTTCTTCAAAGCCTTTTCACGTTAAACGAATTGGTCGATAAAACACTTCCTAACTACCTTGACACTAGCTATAACTACTACCAGTATAAAAAAAAAAAAAAAAGCTATAACTACTACGTCACTGAAAGAAATATTTCAAAAAAACCTATAACTACTACCGAAAGAAATATTCCGAAATTAATTTATTTAAATTATGATATTGGTGCGAAATATTTACCTTTGTTAATGACTAATCTCTGTTAGAAAACTTGGCTGACCACCTTTAGTGGGTCTCCCCTCTCAACCACAAGGCTCGAATCCGATACCTTGCTTAAGAGACTGAACCCAGTACATAGGGACGGATCCAGAAACCTATTAAAGGTTGGGCTGGATTTTTTTTTTCTTCCTTTATAATTGTTTAAATTTCTAATTTTTAATAAATAATAATTTTTAAAAAATATTTATTATTTTTACATGTAAAACTGAAATTAATTTTTATTTTAAATGATAATAACCTTAACCGTTACCACAATAATAATAAACATATAACTAGTTTTACATAATTTTACACTAGTTATCATCTTAACTATTACAATAATAATAACACAATTAATTTTATACAATTTTATACTAGTTAACCTTAACTAGTAATAACAATAAACAAAATTAATTTTACACAATTTTATACTAATTTAAAAATATATATGTATATATACAAAAAATCTTCGGGGGGTGGGGGCTGGCGCCCCTACCCGCCCCCCTCTCCATCCGTCCCTGCGGCAGTAGGCCAACAACTTAGTATGCAAGACATTAATTTGACCTTCTATCTGAAATTTAGTACCTTTATTAATAATAATTTCACTCTTTATTTCTGAACTAAACTATGATTAATTAAACCATGTTTACTAGATAATTCACAGTGGTTTACAACTAAATTCACCTGTGTTATTGCTTGTTAATTCATAATGATTAGTTATGTTTTCTGACGAAGATTAGTTATTAGTAAAGCTGATGGATATATTTCACACTAATGTCATGGTGAAAAAAAAAATGTCTTGCATGCAAATACTTGGATTCAATTCAGTTTTCATTAATTAGAAAAGAGATTTAAATGAAGTATTAATTAATAATATATCTATGTACGTACATATGAATGAATCTACCTGTATATGTATAAGGTGTTATTGGTAATTAAATTTTCTTTTCTTGTGATATAATTGGAAGCTTTTAATAGCATATATATGTACCAGCTGACTTCTCAGTAATATTATTTAGGCTTAAATATGTTTTTAGTCTATTAAATTTGAGGTTTATTTTTTTTTAATCCCTCAAATAAAAGTTTACATTTTTTATTCCCTCAAATTTGAAAAATGTTTTTTTAGTCCCTCAAATTTGAAAAATATTTTTTTTTAGTCATTTTTCCCAGAAGTGTCAAACAAGAAATATTGAATTTGCAATTTGTGACGATTTTTTATTGCCAAAATTTGATTCTAGCGATAAAAAATCGTCACAAATTGCAAATTCAATATTTTGGTTTGGCACACACTAATATATATGGAGAGGGATTAAAAAAAAATATTTTACGAATTTGAAAGACTAAAAAAAATAACTTTTAATTTGGAGGACTAAAACAGAAATATCCTTATATTTGGAAGACTAAAAACATATTTAAGTATATTATTTATTAACTATATTTGAGTTATTTATTACTTAAAGAGAAATTATATTTGTATAAAAAATTTGTATAATTTTTTTGGTATAATAAGGATGACATAAGATGTGTTATGTGGTAGAGAAAGATAAAAAGAAAAATAAAATATTATAGAAAGTACTATATTATATTGGTAATATATCTGTTTGTAAAGCGAGACATATCAAATAATTCAACTAAGATGTTGATTTAATAATTAAAAAAATGAAGAAAAATATAAAATATATGAAGTTATTTGACAGCACTTTTATTTATTTTTATATAATAAGGAAATATTTGCATTTTTAATCCTCCTATATTAATTAAATGCAATTTTGATCCTTTAATTTTAATTATTCGTATTTAGTTCTCATAATATTTTGATTATTGAAATTAAGTCTCTTATTTCAAATTCCATCTACTGAATTTCAAAGAGTTATCTTATCCATATAATACTTTCTATAATATTGTTTCTCTATTTTTCTTTATCACGAAAACATCTTATGTCACATTTATCTCTTTATTGTAAAAAAAATATATTACAAATCTCTTATACAATTTCTCTTTAACAAATAAGTACATAACTCAAATATAGTTGATAAATAATATTCTTTAGAAGTCATATGTACATATTAAATTAAAAAGCTTCAAATTTATATAAAAAAAATATTTACTAATTACTTGGGGCCAATGATCTTAACTCGTGTGTGACTTTTACATATATATGTATTTTTTTTCTTCAATATAAATTGGAAGCTAATTTTTTTAACCTTTGTAATTAGGACATTTGATTCTCTAATAGAACTCTAAAGTATTTTTACAAGTTTCGGTCCTTTAAAGTTGACCATAAGACTAATATTTGATTTGATACTTTGTCATACTTAAAAGCTTAAAGCTCCTCTCTCTTCTTCAAAGATGTGGCTTCAAATTTATAACAACAAATATATATTTACCAATTACTTGGGGTCAATGATCTTATCTCGTGTGTGACTTTTACATGTATATGTATTTTTTTTTCTTCGGTATAAATTGGAAGCTACTTTTTTTTTTTTTTTTTTTTAACTTTTGTAATTAGGACCTTTGATTCTCTAATAGAACTCTAAAGTATTTTTACAAGGTTTGGTCCTTTAAAATTGACCATAAGACTAATCTTTGATTTGAATATTTAAAAGCTTTAAAGCTCATTTCCCTTCTCCAAAGATGTGTTATGCCGAAATTGAATCCAAATCCTTCCACACAAGCTCGACATGTGTTTCCAACTAATTAATCACACCCATTAGGAGGAAGGTACTTATTTGATATTTACTGGACTTCTTAACATTATTATTTATCAATGAAAATATCCTCTTCAAAAAAATTATTAAGGAAAATATTGTATGAACATTAAATTAAGATATTAAAATATATATAGGTAAAAAAAACAAACAAACAAGTAAGTGAGAGATGAAAACAATTGAGTAATAATTATTGGACATTTTTCAGTATAAACATTTTATTAATACCTATCGTTTTTTTCTATTTCAATGGAAATGATTTAAGTATTATTGAAATTATGTGAATAATTTTTTTCTTTGGTATAAATGGGAAGCTACTAATTTGATATTTACTGAACTTCTTAACAACATTATTTATTAAGGAAAATATTGTATGAACCAAACATCAAATAATTCGGTAACTTTCATTTATATGAATGTTGAGTTTTTTTTAATCTTATCTCCTTTACCAAATATAACAAGAATACGACTAGGTGATGACTATACATGAAAGGTAGACACCTGATATGATGAAAAGGTTCCCTTCATGCAAGATCTGCAACATACGAAGTGATGTACGTATATGTTGAAGTTCAAGTCATGACGCTGCCCCCGTCGTTTTATAAATTGTAGGCCTTTTGTGATGACTTAATTATATGTGTGTGCGCTATTTCTCAAACACTGAAAAACACATTCATTTGCTTCGAGTTCATTTTTTACTTTCAGTGAGGTACCAAATGGAATTTCATAGCCTGAGTCTCTTCTTGTCTGCCATTTTGATATCCTATATCAGTGTTGGGACTAGTACTCTTGAATCCCAGAACTTTACAAGTAGTCCCAATGATTTGAAAGCCTTGACTGGTTTCTCTAGCTGCTTAGAATCTGCTATTCCAGACTGGAACAGCTCTACATCCCCTGATTACTGCACTTGGTCTGGTGTCACGTGTGATGCCTTGCCACGTGTAGGCACACGGGTGGTTCGCTTGGAACTTGGAAGCACTAGACTTACTGGTTCGCTTAGAGTCTTGAACCTTTCTCATAATTTCTTCACTGGCTCTCTTCCACACAACTTGTTTCATCTTCAAAACTTGGAGGTCATTGACTTCAGCAATAATCATTTTCAAGGTCCTATCAATACAGCTATCTGTTCCTCTTTACCACGGCTCCGAGTATTTAAACTATCTAGTAACTTGTTTTCAGGTGAGATTCCAAGAAATTTGGGTAATTGTTCCTCTCTGCAGCATCTGTCCATTAATGAAAATGATTTGTTAGGAAGCCTTCCAGACAGCATCTTTCAACTGCAATATTTGAGTGTACTACACCTACAGGATAATAAGCTATTTGGGCCACTGAGTAACGGAGTTGGTAAGCTTTCAAACCTACTGGAATTTGACATCTCCAATAATGAATTTTCTGGAATTCTTCCTAATATCTTTGGAAGACTCACAAAGCTTAAGGTTTTCACTGCTGGGTCAAATAAATTCACTGGTCAGTTGCCTGCATCGCTGGTGAATTCTCCATCTCTTGAAATGCTTAATTTGAGAAACAACTCTTTGGGTGATTCAATTAATTTGAATTGTTCTGCAATGAAAAATCTAACATTCATCAATCTTGGTTTTAATCAATTCCATTGTCCAGTACCCGGTAGTCTATCAAATTGCTTGAGATTGGAAGCAATTGGTCTTAGTTATAACCATTTCAATTGTGGGGAGATTCCTGTTAGTTTCAAGAATCTTCAGTCCCTAACCCAGCTCTCACTTTCAAATATTAGACTACATAATTTGTCAGCAACACTGGGGGTTTTAAGTCAGTGCAGGAACTTAAGTACGCTAGTCTTCTCATCGAACTTCCATAATGAAGAAATGCCACAACCACAGGGTCAAAATCTAGAATTCAGTAATCTCGAGATTTTTGTCCTGGCAAACAGTCAGATCAAAGGTTCATTTCCGAAATGGTTAAGTGGATGCAAGATGCTGCAGATGCTAGATCTGTCATGGAATCATCTCACTGGAAGCATTCCCTCATGGATTGGCAAATTGAACAACCTATATTACTTGGACTTGTCAAATAACTCTTTCACTGGCAACATACCACAGAGCTTGACCGTGGTCTTGACCCTCCAGCTCAGGAATTTATCACTAGCACGAACCCTTTTTCTCTTCCCCTTTCCCTATTACAGCAATGGGAATGTAAATGTGTACAAAAAAGTTTCAAGTTTCCGACCATCTTTATTTCTCAGTTACAATAAACTTGAAGGACCAATATGGGCAGGTTTTGGAAACCTGAAAGGGCTACATGTTATGGACCTAAAACATAATAGCCTCTCAGGACCAATTCCTTGGCAGCTATCAGGCATGGTAATGGTGGAGATTTTGGATTTGTCTCTCAACAAACTCTCTGGAGAAATACCACAGTCCTTAATTGAATTGAGTTTCTTACCTTCATTTGATGTGTCTTATAATGAGTTGCATGGGGAAATCCCAGCAAAGGGACAATTTGATACCTTCCCAACTACAAGCTTTGAAGGAAACATGGGTCTCTACTACCATCACGACACTTCAGGCTTTATGCCTTCTCCGCCAGATGAAACTCGTGCTCAGCTTCATCACCAGAAGTTGGAGATCATTGGTCTTCAATTTTGTTTTCATAAACCGGCAAATGATGAATAACACTGCCACCGACCAAACTGAAGCATTCGGAATATAGCTTTCACGTATCTCGTACAGGTAGTAGTTGTCTAGTGTTAGCGATGTATTATAATTTGGATAATTTGTAAAATATTAATCCATGTCGTCATTGAAAAAAAAAAGTTAAATTAGATGTAAATTCTTGTGCAATGCAGCTTAATATATAATATTGATTTAGATTTTTTTGTGTTTGAAAACAAACAATGCTTTAATCTTTGTATAATAAAATACATAGTATGCCTTTATTTATACTTTGTAACTCTTGTTAAAAACTGCACTTACCTCTCAAGTCTCTTTAAATAAGGCACATATTCCCTTTAATTTTTAAAAACCACTCACCTCGATCCCTTACACTAATACCATTTAGCCAACGTCAGAGAGAAGAAAAAAATGGCAGCCCGCTCATTTTCTTCTATCATTATTCATTTATGTTCATTCTCCTTCTTCATTGCTGGAATATACAAATTCAAGCAAATCACAAAGTTGAAATCTGAAATTAGATTCAAGGCTGAGGTTGTATAGCAAGCAAAATGGGAACGGTAATATGTTCTGATATCTTTTCTATAGTCAAAGGGTGGATTGATGTCAAGTAAGAAGTGCAAGATAGAGAAAGGTGGAGAGAAAGAGAGAAAAAAAAAAAAAAAAAAAGAGGTTCTTATAATGCATGCTAAATCATATGCTAACTTAACTAAGTGGATAAGAGATTAGAGAAGTCTGAAGGAGTTTCACTTGATGAAGACGTGTACATAATACTGTGCTATTAGATGGGCGGGTTTGAAGATCAGGGAAAGTAATTAAGTTCCATTTCAGAGCAAACTTGTTTTGCTTTTCTTCCCATTGTAGTGGAATTGTCATTTATTAGCTTGGTGGATATCATAAAACACTCTGAGCATCATAATACTTGATTTACAAACCAAATCGATCTGCTCTTAAGCTGAAATTGTCATTTATTATTATCAATATATATTACTTCTCAACAATTCTGATTTTGTTGATCACCAATAAACACAAATTCCTATAAATGCTTGCTAAAATAACGTGTAAGAGCTATTTTAGTTTTTTTAGGTAGTTGTATGACAATAGAAAAATCACTTTTAAAAATGACTTTGTGTGATCTAATGAAAAAACAAATCTCGACAATCATAGTGAGATGCTCCATATCATGAAATGCTTCATCCATGGAGCAAAATTTGCCCTTTTGACCAAATATTTGAAAAATAATTTAAACCTTGCAATCAATTTTTATTTTTTTCCTAGACTAACTCTTTACTTAAATTAAGTGACCATGCCAACACAAAAAATTCAACAATTTGCTTCATTCTAATTGACTGAATCCCATTATTAATTCAAGAAGCCTTTCGAATATCTTGTTTAAATAATTGTTTCAAGAATTGTTTCAATAAACGGGATCAATATTTCAAAGGCCCGTATAATGAAGAATTTGCAATAATTAAGTTTAAAAATTGTTGAGCAACAAATTAAACAAAGTAACGTAATGCGCAATATATCGGCTAACAAATGCAATTCAATTTATTAAAACCATTCTTAAGTTAAAGATTGAAAACCTTTATATCACTAAGTCAATTTTCCTACTTAATTAGAATAATAAAATAAAGAGATAAGAGGAAGGAAATGAAGTTTTTATCCTAATTTGCTTCAGAACTCGAGACTATGTTTATTCCTTTCAACAACCAATATTTCACTAAGACACATATTTATAGGAATTCCTACTCTACACATATTTAAAGTGTTATTTTTCTCACTTGCCTCTCCAAACAATACCCCAACTATTCTCTCACTTATTTCTCTGGGAACAAACTTTAAGTATTCTTTCAACAAGTATCTTTAGGCTCAAAACAAACTCCAGGTTTGAACAAAAATTAGAACCCTAAACTATCGTCAGGGTAAACTTGGTCGATCGATTACAATAAATGATAGAAATAAAGAAATAATTACAATTTTGATCCTCCCACTGTATTTAAGCGCATGATCTTAATCTCCTTAGTTTTAATTATTCATATTTAGTTCTCATAGTTTTTTAATTGTTGAAATTAAGTCTCTTATTGCAAATTCAATCCACTAATGGAAATATATAAGGGAAGTGTGATGTGACACTTCTCTTAACAAATATAACAAAAATGTGATGTGAAATTAATTTATATAGAGTGACAAAAAATTGTATAAAATATTTAAATGAAAATGAAAAATAAAAAGAAACAAATATAAACTATACAAAATATTTAAATAACTAAATAAAAATGGCTTTGAAAGTGTTATTTTGGATATTGATTTTACATCATCACATTGATTTTACATCCATCACATTTTTGTTATATTTTCCTTCATTTTTATATGGAATTTAAAGTATACGTAATTTCAACAATAAAAAATTATGAGAATTAAGTGTAAGTAATTAAAATTTAAAAGACTTAAATTACACTAAATTAAAGGATGAAAATTCAATTAAAGTTTTTTTTTTTCAAATCCTATTTCCTTTATACCAATCTAACAAGAAAACAACTAGGTGCTGATACTTGGAAGCTAGACACGACTACATCTCATGTTTTTTCAAATCAGAGAAATCTCATATTTGATTTTTTATCACTACCGGGGTCAACTGAACACTCAAGGTCTTGCAACTTGCGAGAAGAAAAGTTAATAGAAATCCAATTACGAACTGATTGATATGTTGAGAGAAATGTTCAAATTTCTCATTGAAACCAATACTTATGACTGCTTTTAAATCATGTTATATTAGTTGATATTTTGGTAATACCATGATTCAATGCATGGTGAGTGATGTCTTTTGGAATAAACTTAGAAGTCAGTTTTAGTTGGTATGTACACTGTGCTCACTTGACTAGTAAAGCTTACTACTACGTTAATTAGTTTCTTTCTATAAAGAATTTGGTTGTGAATCACTGAAACGTTTTCACATTTCTGAAAAGTACTATAAGATTAATGTTGACAACATGCATCCACATGTTTTGACAACACTAATTGAAAATGGAAAGATTGAACTTTCAGTCAACAGGGGTGGATTTTCGTTATATAGCTTAATGATGTTCTGCATTGTTTTATGGTAGATTAGCCTATGTTTGGATCGAGATGCATACAAGGATACGTGAACGCAATTTCGCTTGTGTGTGTGTGATTATCATAAATATTTTTTTTTACTTTAAAAATAAAGTTAGATTCAAAGTTAAAATGACATGTAATTTTTAAGTTGAGTTGATAAATTTATAAAAAAATTTACTCTAAACATTTTGGGGATTTTCTTCTATATTCAGATTTATCAACACCACGAAGCTACGATGGAAGCTCCAGGCTAGGGGTTTGCATTTAGTATCGCTTCTTTGTCTCTTTCATTGAAGAATTTGAAGGTAAACATATTTCTTGTCACACCCAGAATTTCGACGCCATGCCTTGCACGCACCACTATTTTCTTCAAAGCATTTTCGAATTCACGTTAAACGAATTGGTCGATACAACACTTCCTACGTACCTTGACAATACCTATAACTACTACGTTACTGAAAGAAATATTTCAAATAAACCTATGACTACTGCCGAAAGAAATATTCCAAATTAATTTATTTAAATATTTGAATATGATTAATTATATTACAAGATATAATGAATTGATCAATTATATTATTTATTAAGAATGAAATATTAAAATTAATTAATTGTAAGTTTGCATGTAGCTAGCTACTCTCCTTAGACGAGAGTCCCGTGTGAGACTAATATTTGATTTGATGCTTTGTCATACTTAAAAGAGTAAATTACAGTAATATTTCTGGAACTTTTATCAAATTACACTTTTCATCCTTTTTTATTTTTCTACACTAATCCTCTTTTAAGTTTGAAAATATTACACTAACACCCCTTATATGTTTGAAAAAATTACACTGACATCCCCTCAAAACTTACATTAACACCCCCTACAAGGGAGGTAAAAATAATGGAAAAAAAAGAATGAGGTACTTCTGTAATTAAACGAAACCTGTATTGATGTAATTTGCTCTACTTAAAAGTCCCTTCCTTTCTCCAAAGATGTGTTATGCGGAAATTGAATCCAAATCTTCCCACACAAGCTCGACATGTGTTTCCAATTCAACTAATTAGTAACACCCATTGGAGGAAAGGTATTTATTTGATATTTACTGGACTTCTTAACATTATTATTTATCAATGAAAATATCCTCTTCAAAAAAAAATTATTAAGGGAAATATTGTATGAACATTAAATTAAGATATTAAAAGGTCTTTTCTTTTGATTTTAGGTTATCTTTTTCTAGAAATGTACTGTATATAGGTAAAAAAACAAAAAAACAAAGTAAGTGAGAGATGAAAATAATTGAGTAATGATTATTGGGCATTTCTCCAGTATAAACATTTTATTCATATGTATCATTTTTCTCTAATTCCTTCTTATTATATTGTATTAACTACCTTGTCTATATTTATCTATCTTGCCCTTCTTTCTCTTCATCAGGTGTCGTTTAGAGTGAAGATATCCACTAATATTTTTAAGATAATTATACATGACATCATATACTTTTTATATATATACATATTCATGCAATGGAAATTATTTAAAAATTATTGAATTATGTGAATTTTTTTTTTCTTTGGTATAAATGGGAGGCTACTAATTTGATATTTACTGAACTTCTTATCAAAATTATTTATTAAGGAAAATATTGTATGAACATTAAATTAAGATATTTTCTTTTAATTTTAGGGTATATTTTTAAGATATATAAGTATATCTTAAAAAAATAAAAAGTAATTTTTTTTGGAAAAAGGCAAAAATATTATTACGATGCTATGGACGACCACAAGGAATGGTCAAACCCAAGCTCGAAAAACCTTACAAAAAGAAAAATAAAAAGTAAATGACAGGTGATAATTATACATGATATTCCTTCTTTTTCTTTTTATCTGTCTTTTAAGATTGTTATGTAAAAACCAAAAAATATAATAATTTTTTTTTATTCTAATAAAATAATTATGAAATTTTTTATTTTATTCCTTTTCCTTTTCATTCAATAATAAATATAATTATAAATTAATTAAATATTAGAAGACAAGTAAATGTATAATTGATAAAAAAAAGTAATTAATATGATCTTGAACTTTGTAAACGATAAATAAATAAAAATATTTTTTTTAAAAAAATCTAACACTTAAAAAGAAATGGAGAAAGTATCACATACCATAAATACAGTATTAATTTTTCTATATTCAAACAATGGACTATTTTAAAATTATTGGATAATGTAAAAACTGAACCTACCATCAAATAATTCCGCCATGGCATTTATTTAAAGTTGAAAAGGACAATTTTATTTATTTATATGGATGAGTTTTTTTTAATCTTATCTCCTTTACCAAATCTAACAAGAAAACGACTAGGTGATGACTATGTACATAGAAGGTAGACACGTGATATGATGAAAAGGTTCCCTTCATGCAAGGATCTGTAACTGTACGTAGTTAAAGTCATGATGCTGCCCTCGTCGTTTTATAAATTGTAGGCCTTTTGTGATGTCTTATGTGTGTGTGCGCTCTTTCTCAGACACTGAAAAACACATTCATTTGCTTCGAGTTCATTTTTTTCTTTCAGTTAGGTACCAAATGGAATTTCATAGCCTGAGTCTCTTTTAGTCTGCCATTTTGATATCCTATATCAGCGTTGGGACTAGTACTCTTCTTGAATCCCAGAACTTTACAAGTAGTCCCAATGATTTGAAAGCCTTGACTGGTTTCTCAAGCTGCTTAGATTCTGCTATTCCGGGCTGGAACAGCTCTACCTCCCCTGATTACTGCACTTGGTCTGGTGTCACATGTGTAGGCACAAGGGTGGTTCGCTTGGAACTTGGAAGCACAAGACTTACTGGGAAGATCTGTGAATCCTTAGCAGGTTTGGATCAACTTAGAGTCTTGAACCTCTCCAATCATTTCTTCACTGGCTCTCTTCCACACAACTTGTTTCATCTTCAAAACTTGGAGGTCATTGACTTCAGCAATAATCATTTTCAAGGTCCTATAAATACAGCTATCTGTTCCACTTCACCTCGGCTCCGAGTTTTTAAACTATCTAGTAACTTATTTTCCGGTAAGATTTCAGGAAATTTGGGTAATTGTTCCTTTATATATGCATCATCTGTCATGTTCCTGTCGTGGGATAAGGGGAGGCCTTCGGCAGTCGCTTTGTGTTCTAAGATCTTTCTGTAATTTGTCCGGAAGGTGGGGTACCTGCAAGAAACACTCCAACGTTCAAGTTAGGGTTTGGCGCAGAGTATTTAATGTGTGTAATAAATGAGAATTCAGACCCCTCTACCTTGGGGAGCGGATCCCCTTTTTATACTTATCCTTGGCCCTCATGGGCCTTGGCCCTTTTCTTAATCATATGTCTGTGGTAATTAAGAATACTTAATTACCTTTTAGCCTTAGGTTTACGTTGCCATGAGTTGCTAATGGTGTTTATACCTCTACCGGTGTTCGGCCCTGCAGGTGCCGAATACTACAATTTAGGCCCCTGAGGTGAGGGGTTAGGGGTCTTCGACTTTATAGATGTCGAATACTCCTGTCTGTCGAACGGACGGTACGACGCTGGGGTGTTCGGCTATGCTTTGGACACCGAACACCTGTTTATACTGTCGGAGGGGTATTCGGTTTATATGTGTTGTCGAATACCCCAACTAGTACACATGCCCCCCAGCCTCGAGCGAAGGAGGATAGCGAAGAGGTTTATCCTTGATACTGGTGCTTTATTGTTGTGTCGTTTGAAATTACTGCCATTTATGGCAGAAAAAAGCTGTTGGGTTGGAGGGATCGAAGCGCTGCGCTATGTGGACCGTTAGATCTTAGTGGATCTAACGGTTTGGGGGTTTTGGACCGTTATGGGCCTGGGCCCTATAAATAGGGTAAAGGATGTCGTCCTCGTTCCCCATATTTACGGTTTCACGAAAATCGTCTTCTCTTGCTCTCGGCCGAATAGTTACTTCTAGCTTCATTCTTCTCGTCTTAACTAAGGTACAAGAGTTCGGCTATTTCTTTTTCTTTTTATCATTATGAGTTCGGCTAGCCGTGAGCTTTCTGGGGGAACCGAGGTAGTTGACATTCCGTCCGCTTCCTCAAGTAGTGGGGATTATAGCGAGGGGTCTTCGACTGCCTCGTCGTCTTCGTCCTTTCTTTCTTCTTCTTCAGTGTCTCCTTCTTCGTCTCTTGTCCGAGAGGGGGGGGGTGAGAGTGTCATGGGTCCTTCGACCCCTTCTGCCTCTTCGGCGGGAGAGGCATCTGGAGCAAAACCGAAGCGTAAACCCCAGGTTGCTCAAGCGAAAAGGGTTTTTCCACCCATTACCCTGGAAGGGTATACTTGGGTTGCTGGAGAAGTTGGGGCCTATTGGTCTCGGTATGACGATAGGCATAGCGTATGTAACTTTGTAAACTATGTAGATGTGTCTTCCATTGCCGAAGATGAATTTTGTCCCGTAGGGTTACAGTGTTGTCGGCGAGAGCCGAATCCTGAATTCGTTTTCATGGGGAAAGGCAACTCGACAAGGGACTTCTTTTACATCTATGATTGCGTATTTCGTGATCTACATGTGAAGGTTCCTTTTGACGACTTCACTATGGGGGTGCTTCGGGTTTTAAACGTGGCACCCTCGCAGTTGCATCCGAATGGGTGGGCTGCTATCCAAGCATTCCGAGCTCTCTGTATTTTTAACTTTATAGAGCCTTCGGTAAGCGTGTTTTTGTATTATTTTTGTACTCGGCCCAAAGATGGTTTATGGGTTTCCTTGATAAGAAAACCGAAGAGGCCTATTTTCCAGTCATTTATTACCTCCTATAAAAATTTCAAAACCGGTTTCTTTAAGGTAGTTGTTAGGCCGAACATAGGGACTAACCATCTTTATGATACGAGTGGAAAGTCCCTATTTCCGTTCTATTGGGAGCAAAACCCTCGGCGTTATGACAAGTTTCCAAAATCCATGATGACCGAAACGGAACGCGAGGATCTCCTTTTTCTTGAGTCTCTCCCTCGAAAGCTCCCAGCTAGGCAGCTTGTGGCCTTGTTAAATTCTTCCACTATTTTAGCCGACATGTGTGGTAAGATTTTTGTTCTTTCTTTCCTAGTGTTTCAAAGTTTAGCTTTTGTCACTGACTAAGTGTTTTTTGTGTAGGTATTATGGCCGATGCTGGAGGAGATGTGCTTTCATTCCGGAATGCCCGGAGGAATCGGGCTCAAGCTGCGGGAAACAAATCTGGAATCGCTTCAGTGCCCCCCATTCCCAAACAACCGACCCCTCGGCCGACCCCAGTAGATACCGTGCCTCCTCCGGCGGGAGAAAAGAAAAGCAAAGATAGAGATCACAAGAAAAGGCACCGAAGTCGTGAGGCTTCGGAGGAAGAAAGGGTTAAGAAGCTGAAGCAACAAACTTTAGGTTTTCCTGCTTCGGCATCTTTATCTTCTATCAATGCCTTAACCGCCGAAGGTTTTTTTGCCAAAGATTTTTGGCCGAAGAAGATGGTGAGCTCCAGCGATATCTCGGATACTGGGAAGGCCATCCTTAACAAGGCCGATGCTGCTGCCAACTGGTCGGCCTATTGCGAATTTCAGGCAATGGCTTCGGCCATTGCGTATCATATGTTCGCAAATCCTTTGAAGGAGGCCGATAAGTTGAAGGAGAGTTTGGAGGAGGCCCAGGTATCTAATAAACAAGTGTTGGAGACCAACATGGTTCTGACCGACGAGAATGGGCGTTTGAAGGAGGAAGTTAAGGACCTCTCGGCCAATGTGCATGATTTAAATACCAAAGTAATAATGGCCGAGAAGGATTCCAAGCTTCAATCTGATGAGATCGAGTGGCTAAGGGCTCTGTTGGCCGAGGCCCAGGAAGAGCGGGACGCGGAGCGTACTGCCAAGGAGAGGATTCTTTCTTCGGCCGAAGATAAGATTCTAGTCGAACACGAGGCTGGTTTTCTCCACGGATTGCGACAAATAACACATTATTATAATGTTCGTGACCGCAGCATTTTTGACATGGAGAAGGATGTTTATGAAGGGCAGCTAGTGCCTATTGATGACATTCCGGAGGATGCCATTCTAGAGAATCCTCTCTATGGTTCGGCTGTTGATGGTGGTGCGGATCCTGGGACCGCTGAAGATGGGGGGGATGATGAAGCTGCTGACGCCGAGGTTCGTGAGGACTCGGCAGAATAGAAAATTTTTGTAGTTTCAGGCCGTTAGAGCCTTTTAATGTTTTGTATATGGACTTAACCCTTTTTTTTGATAATCAACGAAATATACATTCGTCTTTTCGGTATTTGTTTAGTTTATTTCGCGTTTTTACTCTTGTCTGATTACCTTGTAATACTTGCGTTGTTATTTTGGGCGAAGTAGAACTGTATGTGTTCTTCTAGGAAGCGCTTTCGAGTGATGCATCGCCGTTTGTCATAAAAATGGGTGTGGGGAACCGAATGGTGCATCCTTAGCCGAGTGGGAGCACTCGGGAGGGAAACCATTTTGAAGAAAATCCGAATGGTGCATGCTTAGTCGAGTGGGAGCGCTCGGGAGGGAAACCATTTTGAAGAAAATCCGAATGGTGCATCCTTAGGCAAGTGGGAGCACTCGGGAGGGAAACCATTTTGAAGAAAATCCGAATGGTGCATCCTTAGCCGAGTGGGAGCACTCGGGAGGGAAACCATTTTGAAGAAAATCCGAATGGTGCATCCTTAGCCGAGTGGGAGCACTCGGGAGGGAAACCATTTTGAAGAAAATTCGAATGGTGCATCCTTAGACGAGTGGGAGCACTCGGGAGGGAAACCATTTTGAAGAAAATCCGAATGGTGCATCCTTAGCCGAGTGGGAGCACTCGGGAGGGAAACCATTTTGAAGAAAATTCGAAAGGTGCCCTCAAATAATGATGACGAAGTGTAGGCCGTTCTTATTAGAATTCTTTTGGAGGTATGCCTCATAAAAACCTTATCCGAAAACACCCTTCTACATTTTTGTAGGGATTAAAAAATAAAGAGGGGAGAGTACAACATTTGAATACATAGTGAAAATACATCAACTGAAATATTTAAGATGAGTGGAATTCCAGGTTCTCGGTATTATTTTTCCTGACAGTTCTTCTAACCTGTACGCCCCATTGTTGAGGTTTTGCCGAACTTTGAATGGGCCGTCCCAATTGGCTGCCAATTTTCCTTCCTTGGAGTCTCTTCGGGCGTCGCCTTGCTCCCTAAGGACTAGGTCTCCTTCTTTAAAGTCTCGTGGCTTCAGCTTTGAGTTGAATCTTCGAGTCATTCTCTGTCTGCATGCTTCGGCATTGAGACGTGCTCGGTCACGTATTTCTTCAACCAAGTCTAGTTCGCATCTTATGGAACTTTCATTTTCGGGAATCTCGAAGTTTTGTCTTCGGAATGAGGGTTCTCCTACTTCGACTGGGATCATTGCTTCAGTCCCATAAACCATTCTGAAGGGTGTTTCTTTGATGGTTGATTGTGGGGTGCACCTGTATGCCCACAATATTTCGGGTATCTCTTCGGCCCAAGCCCCTTTGGCTGTTCCCAACCTTCTTTTCAGTTCTCCCAAGATGACTTTGTTTGCGGCTTCTGCTTGTCCGTTTGTTTGGGAGTGCTCGACCGAGGTAACTTTATGCTTTATTCCCAAGCCTTCAAGGAAAGCGTTTAACTTCTTGTCCGTGAATTGTAGACCGTTATCTGTGACGATTGCATACGGAATGCCGAAGCGAGTGATGACATTTTTCCACAAAAATTTCTGTACGTTCTGAGCCGAGATGATTGCCAAAGGCTCGGCCTCTATCCATTTTGTGAAGTAGTCGACAACTACTATCAAGAACTTGCGCTGTCCTGTGGCTATAGGGAAAGGACCTAAGATGTCGGTTCCCCATACAGCAAAAGGCCAAGGTGACGAGATGGAGTGCAATTTATCCGCTGGTTGGTGGATAAGGTTTGCATGTTTTTGGCACTGGCTACACCTTTTTACGTGTTCGGCGCAGTCAGTTTTGAGGGTCGGCCAGTAATATCCTGCTCGCAGAACCCGAGTTGCCATCGTTCGTGCTCCATAGTGCATGCCACAGATTCCTTCATGCAGCTCCTTCATCACGTATTCTGCTTGTTCTTTCTCAAGACACTTTAATAAGGGTGTGGAAAATCCCCTTCTGTATAACTCTTTGGCTATCACAATGTACCTTGAAGCATTGATTCACAATCTTTTGGCTTTTTCTTTATTCTCCGGAAGGATTCCTTGTGCCAAATACTGTTGTATTTCGGTTGTCCACGTACTTCTGGCTGCCGAAAGCTGCATGCATTCTTCGGCGGTTACACTTGGTTCGGGCAACGTCTCCTGGATGAAGGTTCTCAACTGTCCGGGTTTTTGGGTAGTAGCTAATTTAGCGAGTCGATCTGCCCTGTCGTTGTGTTCTCGGGCTAAATGATTTACCCGAATTTCCTCGAACTCTTGTTTCAGCTGTATGAAAGTATGATAGTACTTCAGCAACTGAGGATCTTTGACTTGGAAACCACCGTTGATCTGTTCGGCCGCTACTTGCGAATCACTCCAACATTGTACCTTTCGAGCTCCCATCTCTCTTGCCAGTCTGAGCCCAGCTAATAAGGCCTCGTACTCGGCCTGATTGTTGGATGCTTTAAAATCGAATCGTAATGACTGTTCCAACCGTATTTGGTTGGGTCCTTCCAATATGATGCCTGCACCACTTCCCCTTCGGTTTGATGATCCATCGACATGTACTACCCACCACTCTTCTTCAAAGGTTTCAGCAGGGTGTAGTTCATTGATAAAATCTGCCAGACACTGTGCCTTGACTGGGCCCCTCGATTCGTACTTTAAGTCGAACTCGGAGAGTTCTACTGACCATGCCATCATTCTCCCTGCTAATTCTGGTTTCCTTAATACCTTTGAAATTGGGCAATCGGTTTTTACAATCACCCGATGTCCTTGAAAGTATTGTCTCAGGCGTCTTGCAGCATTTACTAATGCTAGGGCAGCCTTCTCAATCGTCTGGTACCTGGTCTCAGTGTCTTGTAGTACTCGGCTAGTGAAGTATATGGGTGCCTGACCTTCTTCATGTTCCTGCACTAAAACCGCACTTATGGCTGCTTGGGAAACCGAGATGTAAAGCACTAGATCTTTTGTAGGTTCCGGTTTTTTGAGTATGGGCGGGGTTGAGAGGGTCTTTTTTAGCTCTTGAAATGCCTCTTCACATTGTTGGTTCCATGAAAAGTTCTTGGCTGTTTTTAGCAAACGCATGATGGGTTTTACCTTCTCGGCGATTCTAGGCAGGAATCGTGATAGAGAGGCAATTCTCCCTGTGAGTCTCTGGACATCCTTTGGGGTTCTCGGGCTTTTCATACGAATAACCGCTTCACATTTATCAGGGTTGGCTTCTATGCCTCGGCATGTTAACATGAAGCCCAAGAATTTTCCCCCTTGGACGCCGAAGACACATTTTTCGGGGTTTAGGCGCATGTTATGTTTCCTGAGTTCGGCGAAGATTTCTTCGAGGTCCCTTGCGTGTTCGTCAGGCATGGAAGACTTAACAACCATGTCATCGACATACACCTCTAGGTTTCGTCCTAGCTGTTTTTGGAAAACTTTGTCCATCAATCTTTGATAAGTGGCTCCTGCGTTTTTCAGGCCGAAGGGCATTACTTGGTAGCAAAAATTGGCTGATTCGGTTATGAAAGCGGTCTTGTCTTCATCGGGAGGGTGCATTCGGATTTGGTTGTACCCTGAATAAGCATCCAAAAAACTAAGACAAAGATGTCCAGCTGCCCCATCGACCAATCTATCAATGTTTGGTAGCGGGTAGGCATCTTTTGGGCAAGCTTTATTCAAATCCGTGTAGTCTGTACACATCCTCCATCTTCCATTTGCCTTCTTCACCATGACCACATTGGCTAACCAAGTGGAATACTTAACCTCTCGGATAAAATTAGCGGCTAGCAACTTGGACACTTCTTCTTCTACTGCTCTCCTCCTATCCTCCCCCATCTTCCTTTTCTTTTGCGAAATTGGTCTTGCCTCTCGGCATATTGCCAATTTGTGGCAATGGAATTTTGGGTCAATGTCAAGCATGTCGGCGGCCTTCCAGGCAAAGAGATCGACGTTTCGTTCTACTACTCTTTGAATCCGAAGCCTGCCCTCTTCGGATAGGTTGTTTCCGAGGTATGTAGTTTGAGTTTTTTCTTGCCCAATTTGAAATGCATGGACTTCCTCATTCGGCTTTACCCGCTTGTCCTCGATTCTGGGATCGAGATCCAAAGTTTGGTACGAGGGTTCAGCCGCCGAGACCATGTGTACTGACTTGCAGTCGTCTTCCTTTAGTTGAGTAACCTTGAGGCTGGCTAAGTAGCATTCTCTGGCCGCCTTTTGGTCCGCGTGGACCGTAACGACCGTGCCTCGGTTTGATGGAAATTTCATGGCTAGATGTGGAGTGGAGACTACGGCTCCAAGAGTGTTCAACGACGGTCGTCCGAGTAGTATGTTGTACGAGGTGTTGGCGTGCACCACAATGTATCTCACTCTTATGGTCTTGTACTCCTTTCCCTCAAACCCGAAGGTCGTGTCCAACTCTATACATCCTCTGGTGTTAACCCTCTCGCCAGAGAATCTGACTAAGGGTTCGTCATACGGCATGAGCTTCTTCTCTGGTATGTCCAGTTGTTTGAAGGTGTTCCAGTATATGATGTCGGCCGAGCTTCCTTGATCTATCAGGGTCTTCCGGACTGTGCAATTGGCCACATCTACACTAATGACCATTGGATCATCTTGCATTGGGTCGGACCCCTGAAAGTCCGCATCTGTGAAAGTGATGGGTGGCATTTTGAGCTTGTTTGCAGTCGAAGTCATGTTGACTGACCGGACTAGCCGGAGGTGCTTTTTTCGGGCCAACGAAGTACTTCCTCCTCCCGCAAATCCCCCGACAATCGTGTTGATGACCCTCCGAGGATTATATATGTCTTGCCGTTCCCTGGACCTGCTCCTTTGTCTTTCATCCCTCCTGCCGTGGTTAAGGTCCATTCTATAGGTTCTGTCATTGTCTTTATTTCTCCAAAATTGAGACCTTTCGGTCCTCGGATCATGGACTAAGTCTCTAAGGTGCCCCATTTTGATGAGGTCCTTTTTGGTCTTTAAGGGCGGCGCATTCTTCAGTGGAGTGACCTTTATTGCGGTGGTACCGGCATTGTTTGCTGTAGTCGGCCTTAGGAGGAGTGTTGGCCCTCTTTGGCATGGCCAATATTTCTGTAGCCAGGGCCTGTTCGAGTATTCGGGATCGACTAGCGTTGAGCGGCGTGTAAGTCGTATACCTGGAGCCACGATACTCCTTCTCCTTGCTGATCTTGTCTTTTCCCTTTCCTTGATAATCCTTTTCTTGTTCCCTCTTCCTTGGGTCGGCCTCTGCTTGGACCTGGTTCCTGTAATCGGATAATTCTTCCATTTGCATGTACTTTGCTGCTCGTCGCCGGAGGTCATCCATGTCAAGAGCCGGCTTTTTGCAGAGACTGTTGACGAAGGCTCCTGGCCTAAGAGCCGTTACTAACTGGTGCATGGCCACCGCCGAGTCTAGGTTTCAGATGTTTAAAGCAGTCCTGCCAAACCTTTCCATGAACACTCTTAGAGATTCCCTTTTTTCTTGCCGAATATTGACTAGTGCCACTGAAGTTAGATGATGAGGTCTGCTAGTTGCAAATTGATTGCCGAATCTCGTTACCAACGTCTCGAAACTGTCGATGGAGTTAGGTGGTAGGCGGGTAAACCAACTAAGGGCGTGTCCTTTGAGGGAGGTGGGGAACACCCTACATAAAACGGCATCTTCGGCGATGTATAAACTGATTTGGGTTACATACACATCTACATGTTCATCCAGATCTGTGCTACCATCGTATCGGCCCAGACTGAGGTTCTTCCAGTTTGGAGGAAGGGGAGTTTCCATAATCCCGGAGACAAAAGGGTGCCTACAGGGGTGTGATTGAGTGTTGAAGGTAGAAAAGGAAGGCCGATTCGTCGTACCCTGCACGCTAAGGTTGATGATCGACTCGTCTTCGTGATATTTGTCTGGTTGCTGATTTTCAGGTCTCCTGGATCAGTTCAAGTCTCTCAAATCGGAATTTTCTTGGCGGAGGGCCGACAACTCCTGAGCGTGCTGCTGCCTTATTGCCGAAATGTCGGCTCGCAACTGTCTTAACTTTGACGAAAGATTTGTCTGATCTTCCACCAGGTTTTCGTCGACGAGACATTGTTCTTCCATATGCGCGTGACTTTGAGTAGTAACCATTCCTTGTGAGGCTGTGGGGAAAGTTTTACCGGGCCCCACGGTGGGCACCAAAATGTTCCTGTCGTGGGATAAGGGGAGGCCTTCGGCAGTCGCTTTGTGTTCTAAGATCTTTCTGTAATTTGTCCGGAAGGTGGGGTACCTGCAAGAAACACTCCAACGTTCAAGTTAGGGTTCGACGCAGAGTATTTAATGTGTGTAATAAATGAGAATTCAGACCCCTCTACCTTGGGGAGCGGATCCCCTTTTTATACTTATCTTATTGGGCTTGGGCCCTCATGGGCCTTGGCCCTTTTCTTAATCATATGTCTGTGGTAATTAAGAATACTTAATTACCTTTTAGTCTTAGGTTTACGTTGCCATAGGTTGCTAATGGTGTTTATACCTCTACCGGTGTTCGGCCCTGCAGGTGCCGAATACTACAATTTAGGGGGCGCCAAAATGTTCCTGTCGTGGGATAAGGGGAGGCCTTCGGCAGTCGCTTTGTGTTCTAAGATCTTTCTGTAATTTGTCCGGAAGGTGGGGTACCTGCAAGAAACACTCCAACGTTCAAGTTAGGGTTCGGCGCAGAGTATTTAATGTGTGTAATAAATGAGAATTCAGACCCCTCTACCTTGGGGAGCGGATCCCCTTTTTATACTTATCTTATTGGGCTTGGGCCCTCATGGGCCTTGGCCCTTTTCTTAATCATATGTCTGTGGTAATTAAGAATACTTAATTACCTTTTAGCCTTAGGTTTACGTTGCCATGGGTTGCTAATGGTGTTTATACCTCTACCGGTGTTCGGCCCTGCAGGTGCCGAATACTACAATTTAGGGGGCGCAAAAATGTTCCTGTCGTGGGATAAGGGGAGGCCTTCGGCAGTCGCTTTGTGTTCTAAGATCTTTCTGTAATTTGTCCGGAAGGTGGGGTACCTGCAAGAAACACTCCAACGTTCAAGTTAGGGTTCGGCGCAGAGTATTTAATGTGTGTAATAAATGAGAATTCAGACCCCTCTACCTTGGGGAGCGGATCCCCTTTTTATACTTATCTTATTGGGCTTGGGCCCTCATGGGCCTTGGCCCTTTTCTTAATCATATGTCTGTGGTAATTAAGAATACTTAATTACCTTTTAGCCTTAGGTTTACGTTGCCATGAGTTGCTAATGGTGTTTATACCTCTACCGGTGTTCGGCCCTGCAGGTGCCGAATACTACAATTTAGGCCCCTGAGGTGAGGGGTTAGGGGTCTTCGGCTTCATAGATGTCGAATACTCCTGTCTGCCAAACGGACCGTACGGCGCTGGGGTGTTCGGCTATGCTTTGGACACCAAACACCTGTTTATACTGTCGGGGGGGTATTCAGTTTATATGTGTTGTCGAATACCCCAACTAGTACATGTCCATTAATAAAAATAAGTTGTCAGGAAGCCTTCCAGGGAGTATCTTTCAACTTCAATATTTGAGTGTACTACACCTACAAGATAATAAGCTATCTGGGTCACTGAGTAAGGGAGTGGGTAAGCTTTCAAACCTAGTGGAATTTGACATTTCCAATAATGAATTTTCTGGAATTATTCCTAATATCTTTGGGAGCCTCACAAGGCTTAAGTTTTTCTCTGCTGAGTCAAATAGATTCACTGGTCAGTTGCCTGCATCTCTGTTGAATTCTCCTTCTCTTCAAATTCTTAATCTGAGAGACAATTCTTTGGGTGGCTTAATTAATTTGAATTGTTATGCAATGAAAAATCTAACCACCATTGTTCTAGGTTATAATCAATTCCATTGTTCAGTCCTCCTTAGTCTATCAAATTGCTTGAAATTGGAAGGAATTGGTCTTGGTTCTGACCATTTCAATTGTGTGGAGATTCCTGTTAATTTCAAGAATCTTCAACCCCTAACCCAACTCTCACTTCCAAAAGCTAGACTGCATAATTTGTCATCAACACTAGAGGTTTTAAGTCACTGCAAGAACTTAAGTATGCTAGTCCTTCCATGGAACTTCCATAATGAAGAAATGCCACAACCACAGGGTAAAAATATAGAATTCAGTAATCTCAAGGTTTGTGTCCTAGCCAACAGTCAGATCAAAGGTTCATTTCCAAAATGGTTAAGTGGATGCAAGATGTTGCAGATGCTGGATCTGTCATTGAATAATTTGACTGGAAGCATTCCTTCATGGATTGGAAAATTGAACAACCTCTATTACTTGAACTTGTCAAATAACTCTTTCACTGGCAACATACCACAGAGCTTGACCGTGGTGTTGAGCCTCCAGCTCAGGAATTTATCACTAGAACAAACCACTTTTGCCTTTCCCTTCAAAGTCGCTAGGAATGTAAATGTGTACAAAAAAGTCTCAAGTTTCCGACCATCCTTGTTACTCAGTTACAACAAACTTGAAGGACCAATATGGCCGGGTTTTAGTAACCTAAAAGGGCTACATGTTATGGACCTAAAACACAACAGCCTCTCAGGACCAATTCCTTGGCAGTTATCAAGCCGGGTTTTAATAATTATTCATACTGGATGAGCTATAAAATCATATCCAAATGATTTATATTAAAAAGTAAATTTTAGGTAATGATCTTAATTGTTTAAGTTAAGATTTAATGGTTAAAGGACACTCATTTAACACTCGTATAAGGAAAAGGTTTGCTCATTTGATACATCATTAATAATTTTTTAATAAACTTTTTGGGAAGTATGAACTTTCAATTTTAAATAGTCAACAAAATTTCATTTTAAGTATTGTTAAGCATTTCTACCATCAACAAGCAATTAGCTAATAAACAATTTGAGTTTTTAAAATTAATATCTCCACGATTCACAATATCTGTTTTAGTAAATACACTAAATAAAAAAATAAAATAAAATTTGGCATAGGGGGAAATTTGTTGTAAACCTACTAACTGTGTTTTTATGCAAATTTAGGTTAAATTAATCTGTAGGTCCCTATACTATTCGACAATTTTTAATTAGGTCCCTACCGTTAATGGAGTTAATGGTAGTTAACGGCAGAGACCTAATTAAAAAATAGGGAAAAGAGCATTCAGCCCCCCTAAACTTTACTCCTTTAACAAATAGACATCCTAAACTTTAATTTTGTCCAAATTGATCCTTAAACTTTATTTCTTTTACAAATAAACACCATAAACTTTAATTTTGTTTCAATCAATCCTTAAACTTTACCTCTTTTACCCATAGACACCTAAATTTCAATTTCCTCTCAATCAATTCTTAAAATTTACTAACTTCATAAATAATTTTTTATATTAAATTAGAGTTAAATTACTAATAAAAAAATCTCAACTGATTATTTGTTTAATCTTAACTATTTATTAGTTTTATTTTTTTAAATCACTTTTCCAAACATTTGTTTTATAAGCTAAATAATTCATTAATATAAGATTGCTTGTTATGAGCACAAGAGGTGCCCAAAAGAAGACTCATTATAAGAGCAAGTTACTGCATAAAAAACATACATTAAACTGAAGCTAACATTTACGTATTACAATACAATTTCACTCCTAAATTTCTATACTCATTGTATAGCTATTAAATCCTCACCCAACCGCAAACGTGTGTCTCGGACCTTTCTCTGATTACTTTTCCAAACATTAAAACATAATAAAATTAAAAATCAAATAAAAACTTTTTTGATTAATGTTATTATTTCTCCTTTTTATATATCTTCTAAATTCATATTCTTTATTATATTTTAAATATTAAAAAATTAGTTGTAATAAAAAAATTAATAAATGATTAACATTTAAGATAAATAACTTGAAAAAAACTATTTGTAAAAAAGATAAATGTTAAAGATAAATTAAAATGCAATTAAAGTTTAAGGTGTCTATTTACAAAAAAGTTAAAATTAAAGTATCAATCATAATAAATTTAAAGTTCATGGTGTCTATTTGCAAAAGAGACAAAGTTTAAGGATTAATTGAGACAAAATTAAAGTTTAGGGTGTCTATTTGCAAAAGAAGTAAAGTTTAAGGGGGCTTAATACTCTTTTCCCTAAAAAATAAAGGGAAGTTCAGGGACCCAATTGAAAAAATAGTTTAGGGACCTAATTTAAATTTTTTAAATAGTTCAGGAACATACTGAATAAATTAAAAGTAAATTAAAAATTATACAAAAAATATCATTTAATTGAAGAATGTATTCAGAATGAGTGTATTAAGTCAGTTCGAACAGAATCTGTAAGGAAAAACTAGAAGTGCAGTAAGGGGATTGATGCTTCCAGAGTTTGAGAATACTGGTTGAAGAACCTGCAGAGGTTGAGAATACTGAGTTTAGAATCCGTAAAGGTGAGAATACTGGACTGAAGACGTGAGAATACTGACCTGGAGAGCTAAGAATGCTTAGTGCAAATTTGTAAAATGGACAATACTGAATTTAGAAGTAGTCTATAGATGTTTGAGAAGTATAGTATGATAGTTTGGGTAGAATTTGAAAATTACTCAATAGGTCCTTAAACTATTTAAAATTTTTTAATTAAGTCCCTAAACAATTTTTTCAATTAGATCCCTGAACTTCTATTTATTTTTTAATTAGGTCTCTGTCGTTAATGGAGCTAACGGTAGTTAATGGAAGGGACCTAATTAAAAAATAAATAAAAGTTCAGGGACCCAATTGAAAAAAAAATAGTTCAGGGACTTAATTAAAAATTATCGAATAGTACAGGGACCTACAGATTAATTTAACCGCAAATTTATTATTTCAAATCTTAAAAAATTAAATAAATCATTATTTTTTTATTTATTATTTTCTCATCTAACTAATTTATTAAAAGACTTTCTTTTATTACATAGATGTAATTCTCATGCATCGCATTGTGATATCATTATTATTGTTTTTCTTATCATTAAATTAATACTTTTATGAATAAATAGATGACTAATTTAACGGGTTCATGAAAATTTGTGGCCACTAATGATTCTTATTTATATATTATGTACATGTATCTTATAAAAATAAAGCAGGTAATTATTTGATAATTTATTTGTGTTATTTCATATATGAAAAAACAATAATTTTTTAATAACATCTAATTCAATGTAATTAAAATATTAAATTTTAATTTTAAATATAAATGTCTTTTAAAATAATAAAAAAAATATCTCTCACACATAATTTATCCGTACAACACCTCATCAAATTTAACACAAAACTTATTAGTTTTTATTTTAGCATGTAACTTAAAGTAAGTTAAAGTACCTATAAATTTAATTAGTCATTTGTTTAGCTGGCATTCACTTTTTCTTTTATTATTATTATTTTGAACACCTTTTTAACACTTAAAAAATATGAGACATGAATTTATATAAGTATTCAAAATATGTGGTAAAATTTACACCTTTTAACAACTTTTTTTTGCCAGAGTTAAAAAATTGTAAAAAAACAAATTTACAATAATAATAATTAATATTATAAATCATTGTTCTCTAGTAAAGATGTGACTCCTAACAACTTTTTATTATTATTAGGAGTCAATACATTATTCTTAGCCAAAATAAAATGAGAGTAGAAAAATTATTATTTAAGTATCATCTTATCTTTTTATTTATCATTGAGAAAAAAGAAACTTTTCTCATTAGTTCTCCAAACCATCCATCCTTGCTCTTACAAAACCAATTTTTAGATTTCTCTTCTTAACCTTTTAATATTATGAAGTATTGTCGAATGATCTATCAATAATTACAAATAAAGTATATCATAACCATAAAAAATGATATTTTCATGTAAGTGATTGAGTGTACTTTATTTATACACGTGTTTAAAATGTTATTAACTAAAACAAGCTAAGATCAACAAAATTATTATAAAAGCATCATATTATCTTTGTATTCATCATTATTTTTAATTCAAATCTATAACTTCAAATACTACTCACAAACCTATTTTTTGGAAATTAATGTTAATAATTTATTTTCCTCTATAAAAGAGAAAATTAATAATTATAAAATATAATTTAAAATATTTTTATTATTAATATCTCTTATTAAAATTATGTATATTTCTAATCTAATCTAATCTAATCTAATCTAATCTAAGTTATATACAAATGCGAGTATATTTATAAAGAAAATATTCTTTAAAACACACCTTTATATAAATTAAACTAATATAAGATATGTGTGAATATAAAATCATTTGAATATATATATCAATATTTATAATTATTTTATATGTTAGCTAAATACTTTATATACATATTTACTAATATATATTTATATAAAATAAAAAATGATGAAAATATATATTAAATAATTACAATAATATAAAAAGTACTCCCTCCGTTCCTTTTTAATTGTTGAATTTTTTGAAAATTTTTGTTTCTAATTATCTATCATTTGCAAAGTTCAATATTGCAAAGGGGTAAAATGAGAAACCCAACAACTATTTTATTACAATCAAAAAAATTTATTGCATTTCTTAATTTTTACATAATAACATTAAAAAATAGATAAAAAAGAATGAAGAGAGTATACATTTTAATCTTAAGACCCGTGCAGGGCACGTGTTATTACACTAATATTTCAAAATTAAAAGAAAAACCATTTTAGTGATTTTACTCTCACTTTAATGTTTAAATTAAAAAAAATATTTTTATGAGAAAATAATTTGTGCATTGATAATGTAAGGAGATTTTATACTATTATCCAATCACAAATTATCATGCATTGATTGTCTTCCGTGGAATAGTAAACAAAAAGGTAATTTCCTAAAATACTGACGCATAAAAGGAAACAAAGGGAATATTTTTTTAACTTTTAATCTAACTTAACTTTGAAAGTAAAATAAAATATATTTAAGATAATTACACACATAAGGAAAAATCAAGTTTACATACCTTAAACATGTTAAGTTCAGTATGGATGGGGTGCCACAAGTCTCCGTCTATGTCTCATGCTTTGTCAAATCAGAGAAAGATTCATTTGATTTTTATCACTTTGTAGTCAACTGAACACTCAAAGTCTTACAACTTGCAACAAAGAAGTTTATAGAAGTCCAATTTCGAACTGATGAATATGTACGTTGGGAGAAAAAAGGTTCAATTTCACATATTGAAACCAATACTTGTGAATTGATAAAAAAAGAAAAAACTTGCAATCGCTTTTAAATTATTAGGCTTAATTGGCGAATTTTATTCTCAACAAATTAATTTAACGCATTTTATTCCCAATTTTTTTAAAAAATTATAAATTTTTCCTTCCATAGTTTTGCTGACTGGACATGCTAAAATAATTGTACTTTTTATCCCAAACTTTCTACTTTTTGACAAATTTTACCCATAATTTTTTCATTTTTGACAAATTTTATCCCTAACTTTTTACTTTTTGGTGAATTTTACCTCTATTTTTTATGTTTATATCAGCATGCCACATCAGCACAACAGTAGAAGATAAAATTTGTAACTTTTTAAAAAAAGTTAGGGGTAAAATGTGCTAAATTAATTTGTTAGGAGTAAAATTCTCCAAAAAATAAAAAGTTTAGGGTAAAAAATTACAATTAAGCCAAATTATTATTAATAGGTAAAAGTTGATATCACTTTAAACCCTTCATCTAGATATTGAGTAGGGTGTGTGAATTATTATAAATCCCCATTACCTGTCTACGATTTCTACGATAAAAAAAAAGCCCTTCCTCTAGATTTAATGTCCTTCAGTACATTATTATGTATTATTCATCACAAAGAGATGAATATGAAAGGGTGTAAATATCAAACAAAGCAATAATGAGTTTTGTTATACATTGTTAATTAAATATCTTCTGGTAAACGAAATTTATCATAGTACCTTTTTGTCTAAAAAATAGAGCAAATTTATTAATAATGGTGCTAAAATTATTTTACATGCTAGACTTATTTAATAGTTTATCATACTGTACTTTACATTTGATATTTACTAGACTTCTTAACATTATTATTTATCAAGGAAAATATCCTCGTCAAAAAAATTATTAAGGAAAATTTTGTATGAACATTAAATTAAGATATTAAAAAGTTTTTTCTTTTAATTTTAGGGTATATATTTAGAAACGTACTGTATATAGGTAAAAAAAATGAAAAATAAGTGAGAGATGAAGATAATTGAATAATGATTGTTGGACATTTACATTTCATTAATACCCATTATTTTTTTTATATTTCTTTCTTCTTATTATACTTATCACCTGTGATGTTATACTTATCTTATTCTTCTTTGTCTCACCGGGTGTCATTTAGAGTGATGTTGTCCACTAATATTTTTTAAGATAATTTTACATGCTATCTCATATAGTTTTTTTTAAGGGTTAATTAAGTTTTTAGTTCTCAGACTTTTTCAAAATTCGATTTTTTGTCCCTAAACTTTAGTTTGACTGATCAAGGTCTCTAAACTTTTTAAAAAATCGATTTTTAGTCTCTGAACAAAATTGTGACCAGTCAAAGTTCCTAAACTTTTTAAAGATTCGATTTTTAGTCCCTAAACTTTTTAAAAATCCAGTTTTTAGTCCCTAAATTAATGAGATTTCAAGGACTAAAAACCAAATTTTTAAAAAGCTTAGGGACTAAAAACCGAATTTTTAAAAAGTTTAAGGACCTTGGCCGGTCAAACTAAAATTTAGGAACTAAAAACCGAATTTTAAAAAAGTTTAGGGACTAAAAACTTAGTTAACCGTTTTTTTTAATATTCAAACAATGGAAATGATTTAAAAATTATTGAATTATGTGTAAAGCAAAAAAAAAATTATTGAATTATGTAAATATTATTTTTGGATAAACAACAATTTTGGTCCTCAAAAGTGTAATTCAATGCTACTTAGGTTCCTGAAAGTATTAAAATTTTAAAAAGATACATAAAAATACAATTTGTCTATCACTCTAGTATTGCTGCTACTGTTAAAAGACTTTTGTTAAAGTTAACACATTGTGTCTACATGATATGCTATCTAGGGGTGGGCAAGAAAAGATCACCCGACCAAAATCCGACTAAACCGTGCTACAAACGGGTCTCTCGGACGGATATGATCGGGTCTCGGGTTAATTAGAGTAAAAAATTCGGTTTTGTAAGGATAGAATCGGGCGGGTGTGGGTGAGAAAATTTTTTTTGTCGAAACCCGCACCCGACCGTATTAGTGTCTTCTGGAACAAAATAAAGTATCCCGCCATCCACGCAATGTTTGAGCAAGTCTTCAAAAAGTAGCCACCTAAAATATTTTTCAAAACTCCACTATCTAATTTTCATACCTTTCAAATCATGTTCAGACTTCACCCTCGTTGCCTTATAGCTTTTAAGGTAGCTTCACAACTACAAAGCTAATTAACAGTGCATAGAGCAGTGCACCATCAGACATTGTGTATTTTTTTTATTAATAAAAAGTTAAATATGCTACATGCATTTACAGTATTTCAGTAAAAAATTAATTTAAAAATACAAAATAATAATATCAATGAAACAAACACATCTGAGTCGTTGAGTGTAGGCTTAAGAGATCTAGTTCTCTTCTCCCGCTGGTTCTCTTCTCTCTCCCTCTTACTTCAGTGTTTCACTTAAAAACTAAAACCTGCATCTCTCCCATTTCCTTCAATTCGAAACTATTGCACAACACTCTCACTCGTCCCACATGACATCCACCCTGCAAACAAGAACGAAAAAAACCTCACTTCCTACATCACTACTCAAGGAGATGTCCTTCGATGCCGATTCCGATGCCGACATGGTCTTCAGAAAGCTGCAAATCTATCTCCGGCGACCGAAATCTGAATGAAGAAGACTAACCCGCATGTACCCACCCGTTGCAACCCAAATCCGAGCGACTCGTCACCCGACTTATCCGATACTTCAAACGGACGGATTCGGATTTCATTATATGCTTGTTCGGTTTCGTTCGGTTTCAAATTTTTTGGACCGAAACCGACCGTTGCCCACCCCTAATACTATCGACCTACATAATAGTTGACAATGCACACATGAATAACACATGCATATGTGACAACTCACATTGTACACATGGATAACAAGTGATGGCCTAGTCATTATACAGTTAAAAAAGAGTTTCTAATATAGGAATTAAAAAAAAAAAGTTTTTTAATTATAAACACCAAATAAATAATTAAATAATTTACTTTTATCACGGTAGAGATCAACTGAACACAGGAAGTCTTGCAACTTCCGAAGTGACGTGCCCCCCTCGTATTATAAATTGTAGGCCTTTTATGTTGTTTGTGTGTGTGGCTGTGTGCGCACTCTTTCTCAATCACTGAAAAACCAATTAATTTGCTCCGATTTCATATTTTCTTTTAGTGGGGTACCAAATGGGATTTCATGGTCTGAGTCTCTTCTTGTCTACCATTTTGATACTATACATCAGTTTTGGAAGTAGTACTCATGAATACCAGAAATTTAAAAGTAGTCCCAATGATTTGAAAGCCTTGACTGGATTCTCTAGCTGCTTGGAATCAGCTATTCCGGATTGGAACAGCTCTACATCCCCTGATTACTGCACTTGGTCTGGTGTCACATGTGTAGGCACAAGGGTGGTTCGCTTGGAACTTGGAAGCACCAGACTTACTGGGGAGATCTGTGAATCCTTAGCAGGTTTGGATCAACTTAGTGTCTTGAACCTTTCCCATAATTTCTTCACTGGCTCTCTTCCACACAACTTGTTTCATCTTCAAAACTTGGAGGTCATGGACTTTAGCAATAATCATTTTGAAGGCTCTATAAATACTGCTATCTGTTCCTCTTTTACTCGCCTCCAAGTATTTAAACTATCTAATAACTTATTTTCTGGTAAGATTCCAGGAAATTTGGGTAATTGTTCCTCTCTGCAGTATCTGTCCATTAATGGAAATGATTTGTTAGGAAGCCTTCCAGAAAGTATCTTTCAACTGCAATATTTGAGTGTACTACACCTACAGGATAATAAGCTATCTGGGCCACTCAGTAAGGGAGTTGGTAAGCTTTCAAACCTAGTGGAATTGGACATTTCCAATAATGAATTTTCTGGAATTCTTCCTAATATCTTTGGAGGCCTCACAAGGCTTAAGGTTTTCTATGCTGGGTCAAATAGATTCACTGGTCAGTTGCCTGCATCGCTGGTGAATTCTCCATCTCTTCAAATACTTATTATGAACAACAACTCTTTGGGTGGTTCAATTAATTTGAATTGTTCTGCAATGAAAAATCTAACTTACATTAGTCTTGGTTCTAATCAATTCCGTTGTCCAACCCCTGGTAGTCTATCAAATTGCTCAAGATTGGAAGCAATTAGCCTCGGTGGTTTCAATTTCAATTGTGAGATTTCAGTTAATTTCAAGAATCTTCAGTCCCTAACCCAACTCTCGCTTTCAAACGCCAGCCTGCATAATTTGTCAGCAACACTAGAGGTTTTAAGTCACTGCAGGAACTTAAGTACCCTAGTCCTTTCAAACAACTTCCATAATGAAGAAATGCCACAACCACAGGGTCAAAATCTTGAATTCTGTAATCTCAAGCTTTTTGTGCTGGGCAACGGTCGGATCAAAGGTTCATTCCCCAAATGGTTAAGTGGGTGCAAGATGCTGCAGATGCTGGATCTGTCATGGAATCATCTCAGTGGAAGCATTCCCTCATGGATTGGCAAATTGAACAACCTCTACTACTTGGACTTGTCAAACAACTCTTTCACTGGCAACATACCACAGAGCTTGACAATGTTCTTGAGCCTCCAGCACAAGAATTCTTCATTGGAAGGAACTCTTTCTGCCTTTCCCTTGTACACCCTTGGGACTGGCACTGTAAGGAGGACGATGTACCAAAAAGTTTCAAGTTTCCGACCATCTTTATTGCTCAGTTACAACAAACTTGAAGGACCAATATGGGCAGGTTTTGGTAACCTGAAAGGCCTCCATGTTATGGATCTAAAACACAATAGCCTCTCAGGACCAATTCCTTGGAAGTTATCAGGCATGACAATGTTGGAGATTTTGGATTTGTCTCACAACAAACTCTCGGGAGAAATACCGCAATCACTAATTGAGTTGAGTTTCTTATCCTCATTTGACGTGTCTTATAATGAGTTGCGTGGGGAGATCCCATCAAAGGGACAGTTTGATACCTTTCCACCTACAAGCTTTGAAGGAAACATGGGTCTCTACCGTGGCAGCACTTCTGGCTTTATGCCTTCTCCTCCAGATGAGACTCGTGCTCAGCCTTATCACCAGAAGCTGGAGATCATTGGTTTTCCATTTTGGTTTGGTGCTCTTGCTGGCTTTCTTATAACCATCGCCATGTGTGTCGCTTCTGGATGGGTGTTTCCATAGTCTCACAATGGATGAATGAATGACCCTGCCACCTAGCAATCTAGAGGCGCTAAGAATTTTTAAAGAGTCTGACATTAGAAACACATGTAATAAATTTGTATACGGCAACTGAACATGGCTTTCACGTATCTTGTACGGGATAGTTGTGTAGTTGCCTAGCGATCGTGATGTATTACTGATTTTTTTAGATCTGTTAAACATTTTCATTAATAAAACATGTGTTTCAGTATGTGGTTAAAGGTTTGGTATGTACACTATGCTCACTTGACTAGTAAAGCTTAATACTATGTTAGTTTCTTTCTATAAAGAAATTGGTTGCGAATCATTGAAACGTTTTCACATTTCTGAAAAGTACTATGAGATTAATGTTGACAATATGCATCCACATGTTTTGAACAACACTAATGGAAAATGGAAAGATTGAACACTTTCAGTCAACAGGGGTGGATTTTTGTTACATAATGTTCTGCATTGTTTTATGGTAGATTAATTAGCCTATGTCTGGAGATGCATACAAGGACATGTGTGAACGTAATTTCGCTTATGCATGTGTTTGTGGTTATCATCAATCAAAATTATTTTTACTTTCAAAATAAAGTTAGATTAAAAGTTGAAATGATATGTAATTTTTAAGTTCAGTTGATAAATTTATAATAAATTTTACTGTAAACATTTTTGGGATTTTCTTCTATATTCAGATTTCTCAACACCACGAAGCTACGATGGAAGCTCCAGGCTAGGGGTTTGCATTTAGCATCGTTTCTTTGTCTCTTTCGTTGAAGATTTTGAAGGTAAACATATTTCATGTCACGCCACGAATTTCGACGCCATGCCTTGTACGCACCATTATTTTCTTAAAAGCTTTTTCACGTTAAACGAATTGGTCGATACAACACTTCCTACGCACCTTGACAATACCTATAACTACGTCACTGAAAGAAATATTTCAAATAAACCTATAACTACTGCCGAAAGAAATATTCCAAAATTAATTTATTTAAATTTTATTTAAATACGATTAATTATATTACAAGATATAATGAATTGATCAATTATATTATTTATCGAGAATGAAATATTAAAATTAATATATTGTGTGAAATTTGCAAAATAGTGTGTGAATTGTACCTCCATAGATGAGAAGAGAAAAAATATTGAGAATGTTTAAGTGAAAAAGTGAATTTGTGTATTCTAATTTATAATATATAAGTAGATTTTTCCAAATTTAGATACTAATATGACAACATTTGTTAAATTCAAGGGCTTATATGACGAGTACCAAAATCTAAGACTAAATTAAAAGGGTTTACCACTTTTCACATCAGCAGGAATAGAACCCATGTTTTTGTGGGATATGAATTCGTTTCCTATCAACTAGACCAACCTTTGTTGCTTTGTTAGCTTACCACTTTTCATATTTGACCTTAACCTTTTCAAAATAGTTGTTGTATACACGGGTTCTATGGGCTTTGCAAAATTTGTTGACTATTTTTTCCATTTTATTAAATTCAAAAACTAAAGTGACAACACTTACAAGATTTATTGGGAAGTGATTTGGTTGTCTATCCTAAAAAAAAAGTTTAATTGTACTTTTGGTGTCTTTACTTTCTAAATTTTGTGAATTTTGTCCTTTATTTTTTTACAAATTTGATATCTCACTATTTTAATTGTGTAATTTTGTTTCATCTATTGACTTATTATCCAATATCTAATGAAAATGTTGACGTGATAGTACAAAGTGTCAAGTCAACATGAATTTATTAATGTGATAGTGCATTAATTTATTATGTCAATATTTTCATTAAATATTGAATGTTAAGTTAAAGGATGAATTAATATTATTTCCTCCCTCCGTTCCTATATATAAGATTCTTTCAACTAATTCACATTTTTTTAAATTGATTAACTTAGTTAATGACATTAAATTTGTTAATAATTTGTATTGTTTTTTCAAAATTATCCTTAATATTTTTTAAATTAATCATCTTTCTTTTTTTCACTTAAATGTTTCTCACCTAATTACTACTCATCTTTTTCCATCCTAATAAGAGAGAAAGAGTTTATCTCATTAATTTTCAGCATATATTATTTTTTGGCTAAAAAAATTGTTAATTAATTAAGGATATTTGGAAAAATAATTAAAGCAAGAGATAATTAGAAAATGATCTTATAAAAAATGATAATTTTTTTTAAAAAAAAAGATCTTTTACTCCCTCCATTCCTTTTTCATTGTGAGATTTTTGGAAAAAATTTGTTTATAATTATCTGTCGTTTGCAAAGTTTAATATCACAATAATTACTCTTTTATTAATTATATCCTTACTTATCTCCTAATCTTTAATTAATTTATATATGTATTTACTGTGGAATGAAAAAGAAAATAAATAAAATAGAAAATCTCATAATTATTTTATTAGAATAAGAAAATTTATTATATTTTTTTATTTCTATATAAAAAATTTAAAAGACCGATAAGAAGGAAAAGAGGAAGTATATATAATTTTAACATAGTGAGAAAAAAATTTGTTTATAATTATCTGTCGTTTGCAAAGTTTAATATCACAATAATTACTCTTTTATTAATTATATCCTTACTTATCTCCTAATCTTTAATTAATTTATATATGCATTTACTGTGGAATGAAAAAGAAAATAAATAAAATAGAAAATCTCATAATTATTTTATTAGAATAAGAAAATTTATTATATTTTTTTATTTTTATATAAAAAATTTAAAAGACCGATAAGAAGGAAAAGAGGAAGTATATATAATTTTAACATAGTGAGAATTAAATAAAAAAATGGACTCTGAAAAAAATGGGAAACGAAATTCATGAAATTTAAAAAGAGGAGTAGATAAGTGTAATTAAGCTAAAAAAAAAAAATCACTTGGCTAACGAAGAAAAAAAAATCACTTGGCTAATCCGCCAAACAACAAGTTGGCAAGTTAGTTTGGATTTGATAACTGTCCAAAAAAAACGAATCCTCTTCTCTTCTCACCGTCTCTCTACCACTTAGATCTTGCCTCGCTGGTTGAAGTTTTGTGTTGGAAGAGATGATCGCAATTCCGTATCTGACCGCGTTAACCACTTACTTCAGCTATGGCTTGCTCTTCGCCTTCGGTCAATTCAGAGATTTCTTCCGCAAATTCATCGACTGGTGCAGTTCCAACAATCTTCAGGTCAGGTCCTCTTTCTTTTCCCCTTCTCCTTCTGCATCCAACGCTTTTTCATTCTGTTATTAACGCCAACGCCTTATTCAGGGTTACGCTCCCATCTGCTTAGGACTCGAGGACTTTTACATCCGCCGATTGTACCTTCGCATTCAGGTTTCGCATCTCAAACCTTAATTTCATTTGGATTGCATTTGTAATGTGATTGTTTCTTTCCGCGTTTCTCTTTTCGCAGGACTGCTTTGGGAGACCGATTTCAAGTGCCCCCGATGCCTGGTTCGATGTAGTGGAACGCTACTCCAATGATAATAACAAGACACTCAAGTATGACTCTCTATTTTAATTTTATTTTTTGGGGATTCCAAGGTTGTTGAGTGTCCGAATTTTCTTCCCGCGTGTTTGGAACTGTTGCATTTGAAATCGAGTTTCATTTTGATGTGGTGTAAATATTGTAACTGTTGGACCAATTAAAAATATCCTAAGTTTAATAGACATGCACGATCAGAGTAAATGATCTTACATTGTCATCCCATCATAAATCATTTTTGCTATGACTTCAAACATAGTTATTATAAGGCAAATGCTAATCAGTACGCTAAGGACACTAAGGACATTGGTTAAGGAATAAAAATGGAAAGTTTTCATTAAAAAATGTCATTAATGCACCTTTATTGTGATCTTCAATGTGAATTTCAATAAAGACTTTCTATTTTATTGTGATCTTATTTTGATAGCAAGACCCTTGTTATAAAGGTTTAGATGACACTTTATATTGTAAAAAACCTTTATACTATTATTGTTTATATTATTTATTTATTTTCTAAATATGACTTTTAAAATAATTATTACATATATCAACAATTTTTAATTACATGACAATCTATGATTAGATGACAGTGTAAAAAATATGGCAATTAAATCACATGACAATTTTATCTACACTGTAAGCATATTTCAATTAAATTCTTTTTAATTTATGTGGCTCCCCATTCTCCTAATGCAGACGGACCACAAAAGTAAGCAAATGTCTCAACTTGGGATCGTACAACTATCTTGGTTTTGCTGCAGCAGATGAATACTGCACGCCAAGAGTTGTTGAGACGTTGAAGAAGTATTCGCCGAGCACATGCAGCAGCAGGGTGGATGGGGGTTAAGTATATTATTTTGCATGTTGAAACAGAGTTTTGGTTGTTTATCTATGCATGTGCTTCAAATGTGGCTTCTGTCATAGGCACAACTGCACTTCACAATGAGTTGGAGGAACAGGTTGCAAGCTTTGTTCGAAAGCCGGCTGCTATTGTTTTCGGCATGGGCTATGTGACTAACTCTGCTATTCTTCCAGTCCTGATGGGGAAGGTCTGTAAAAAGGGTTCAGTGATTTTGATTCTGTAAGATATGCTAATTGTGTATGTGCATGATTAGTTATTGATATTTCTATATTTTAACAGGGAAGTCTTATCATCAGTGATTCATTGAACCACAACTCAATTGTTAATGGTGCGCGAGGATCTGGAGCGACTATTCGCGTTTTTCAACACAATAGTAAGTATCTATGCTTCATACCAAATTGAGAAGGATGAATTTATTGTTGAGTAGTTGTGTTTTCAGTTTCCAAATACAACAGTGGTAGACTGTTATAATCTCTCTCGTTTTATTAGGGAAGGTCTTAATTTCAGTTATTGGTCGGGAGATGATGGTGGCTACTGTTGTGCACCATTATTTCATTAAATATAACTAGGTCAATAAAATCACACATGTTCACATGTCATTTCTGCTGACAGAAAAAGTGAAGTATTACAGAACCGGTCTTTGATTTTAGTTATATGCACAACTGTTTGCAAAACACTCTAACATGCTCCTTTCTACACACTCTAAAATACTCTTTCCAAGACATTCTTTACTATCGGTGAAATTTATGTGGAGCCTACTAAATGATGTGGGTCCCACTCCCTATTTAATGAGTCCCATTTATGATTTAGTACGATCAACATGAATTTTACTCAATAGGATAGAGTGTATGTTTGGATTCATGTTGGATCATCTAAAATCATGTTGAAATACCAAGTAATGTGATTTTCATAAATGTTTACATGTTTTGTCTTATGTTGAGTAGTTGATTGTGAGTCCAAAATTGATTGAGTTTAAGCAACTTTAAGTAGTTTTTGTGTTGAATAAAAAAACTTAAACTAAGTTTTACTACTAATCTTCACTTCAAAATCAATTTCATTTAAAATAAATTTTAGAAAATGTTTTGCTAGCATTCCTTTTTAGCTATGTCTATGTGGATTTTGAACCCTTGTAATGCTTATTTTTGGGTTGCAGTTTTTCCTTGTCTCTTTCCTGTTCTTGTGTTAACATTATGGTGCTTCCAATGTTCACAGCACTATTTATTTGCTTTCTCTTGGCTATTTTGCCTGCAGTACCATCACATCTTGAAGAAGTTTTACGAGAACAAATTGCAGAGGGACAGCCAAGGACCCATAGGCCCTGGAAGAAGATAATTGTTATTGTGGAGGGGATATACAGTATGGAAGGGGAGCTTTGCAAACTTCCAGAGATTATAGCTATATGCAAAAAATATAAGGTTGGTTAATATGGTAGCTCCAATCTTATGTATAAGTTGTGCTTTTCTTTTATACCTGTTTTCCGCATGCCTTAATTTTTATTTTGGGAAGGGGAGTTGTTGGAGTATTTTATCTTGGTTTAAACTTTAAAATCTGTACCTTGTGATAAGTCTACAGGGATTAGGCATCCTGCAACCATTCCAAATGAACTGCTGTTACCAGTTTATGTCCACCAAAATTGTTTGTGTAAAATGTGGACTCCATTTAAACAATAAAAATAGAAAGTGTTCCTTTATTTCCACCCCCTGCTTCTCTTTAACCTGAATAGAGATTTTGATTAACTTTTTATTATCAAGTTTCATTTGCCATTTTAATTTTGTATATGCTTGCTTTTTGTATGCTTCCATTGCTCTATAGGCATATACCTATCTGGATGAAGCACACAGCATTGGAGCAGTGGGCAAATCAGGAAGAGGTGTTTGTGAGCTCTTAGGTGTGGATACTGCTGATATTGATATCATGATGGGGACATTTACCAAATCATTTGGATCATGTGGTGGATACATTGCAGGATCTAAGGTATGCTGTATGCGTATTTAAATATCAGACTTCAAATTTAATGATTAAGGGGCAAACAGTATGTTGCTAAAATATGAAGAGGTGTTGAAGTATTTCTCTCTCATTGAACACGAGCCTTACTGTTTTCTCCTTTCAATTTAAAATCAGGAAGAGATTACAAATTGCTTTCATTGTATACATGATTATTATTTGTTAGTGGCACAATGTTGCATAAGTAATGCAGGACAGTAAGTGGCTAGGCATAAAAAGACCTCTTGTGTTGCAAGAAGGTTCATATTGTCCTTGTTTAGTGCACACAATATGCACCTATGCATGTTACATCCTGTGTGAACAATATGGGCAACATGAAAAAGGAATTATCCTTAAGGCAATAAGTGAAAACCTAGGGTAAGTAAACTCAGTCTGCTCTGATTCCTTGAAATCCTTTATACTAGCAACCTCTGGCCCCAGGAACACTATCCCAGAGACCTGGAGCACTGTGAAACTTCCACCTAGCACTGACAAGTCCTGGTAGAGTGGTAGTTACTGTATGTCATCTTCTATTTGTCTTCTTCCTTTCTTTATGTCATTTCTTTGAACGGAAGGCTGGCAAGCATGTGTCTACCACTGGTTAAGAGACTCCTGTGCTTGTAGCTGTTGTGCCTGGTGACAGATTTCTAGCCCAGAGCCCGAGGCCTGAAAATCTAAAATCCATATCAAGAATAGAATGCAATGTTTTACTGAGTTTTGACTGAGAAGGTGGAATTTTGAGGATATTTTGAACTAATGAAACTAACATTATGTTATGTTTTAGGCATGAATGATGTTTTTCATGTGTGTGTCTGTTATGTTCATTCTGTTTTATTTGTATAATAAGGCTTAGTTACATTTTTGGTCTCACTATTTATTTATTTTGCTCAATTTCATTCCACTATTAATTAAAGGTTCAATCAGGTCTCATTATTTTTAAAAGAACTTCAATGTAGCTCTTTCTGTACAATTTTGCCGTTAGTGTTTACAATTAACCTAAAAGGACAGAAAGGACTAAAAATAATGAGACCCGATTGAACCTTTAATTAATAGTGAGACGAAATTAAACAAAAAAAAATAGTGGGGTTGGGTTATATATATATAGCATGTTTGTATTCAACTAAATGTGAGGGAAAAGTAATTTTTCTACTGAAAAAAGCTTCTTTTTTTTTTTTTACCACAAGTAAAATTTTGGTGTTTATGATTAAAAGCTAACAACTTATTTTTAGGCTAACTTTATTTTCCCACTTTATCTCCAACAATTGTTTACTTTAAATGCGAAAACAAATGCTGCAAACAACTTGATACCTTTTTTTTTTATATAATTTTACTTTAAAAAAAGTGAATATTTGATACACTCCAAACAAAATAGATTTTCTTAAAATCAGTTTTCTTCTAACATCCAAATACATAACTTATTTCATATATTTAATTATAACAATTTCTTCTAATGAAACTTATTTAATATATTTAATTAAAATCAATTATTGAAATAATATCTGCCTAATCCAAATTCCAAACACCCACAATATATCATGCACTGAATTTCAATGTTTCTGAGCAGATTGCAATGCACAATCAATGACAACATCATGAACCCTTGTTGCAACAGAGCGCTGTGCACCACAAAATAACTAAGATTGTATGTGAAGAGATAAATGAAATGACCTATAGAAGTAAGAAAATAAGGGGGAACTTGGGAATTTGAATTTCATGGGATTGAAGTTATGATCATGGAGCTACTTCTATATGATATTTTGTTTCATATGTTGAAGTTCATTGTTTAAGATATGTGTTATACATTGTTCTGTCAGGTTGCATCATAGAATTATTGAATTTTACTAGTTTTTCTAGTGCTATAGTTTAAGCTTGGATTCTTATGGTGAACTTTTGGATCTACTGTCAGGAGCTTATCAAATACTTGAAGTACACTTGCCCTGCTCATCTTTATGCTACTTCAATTTCACCACCAGCTGCACAACAAATAATATCATCCATAAAAGTCATTCTTGGAGAGGATGGTTCCAATAGAGGTTTGGCTAGCACTTGTGCTTTTCTTTTGCTTGCTCTAGCACCACATGCATTAATCCTAAATGTATACATGCATCTACTTTACTTACCTTGCATTGAAGCAAAGTTGTTACCATATAGGTGCCAAGAAACTTGAACAAATTCGAGAAAATAGCAATTTTTTCAGGACAGAACTGCAGAAGATGGGATTTGAGGTTCTTGGAGATAATGATTCTCCTGTAATGCCAATCATGCTTTACAATCCAGCCAAAATCCCCGCCTTCTCAAGGGAGTGCCTTAAGCAAAATGTTAGATCATAAACATCCAATTATTTAGGCTTCTTATTACGTTTTCTCTCTCTCTCTATCTATCCATTTATCTGTATATTGAATGATCCTGTTTTAGGTTGCTGTTGTGACCGTGGCTTTTCCAGCAACACCACTACTACTGGCCAGAGCACGTATATGTATATCTGCTTCACATTCAAGGGAAGACCTTGTCAAAGCCTTGGAGGTATATTTTAACTATTCAGTTAATTATTAACTTCATATAAAATGCATTAATTAATTGATTCTGGATATGTCACCCTCAGTGTAGAGTAGTGTCTGCGTAGCTTTCTACACCTTTGTCGCTGTGTGTGTGCAATTACCAAGGCTTTTCTGTTTTTTTAACTTGTTATTAGATATCAAGGATCAATATGTGCTTGTCATTTTACATACTGCAAGATTTATCTTACCGGATTTCATTGAAGTTTTACTTACATGGTATATTTTATGTTATGATTTGTTGGGGTTGTTCTCCTTTCTTAGGTTATCAGCAGAGTTGGTGATCTAGTTGGCATAAAATACTTTCCTGCTGAATCATTGAAGCAGCAGCCAGAGGGAAAGACTGTGAAGTTTGACAAAGAGAAGGTCCTGTCAAAAAGCAAAAAGAAGAGGAAAGATTGATGAAGATAGAGCAGGAGTTAATAGAAAAGCATTATTATTTCAATTGTGGTTGGTAGGCTCCAAACTGACTGCCACGTGTTTCTAGCAAATTTGTGTCCATCTTTCCAAGTATTAACGATACTTAGGGCCACAGATGTAGTCATTATTTTTTTCAGAAACAAGTGAATATTTTGTCTATCTAATCTACTTATGTTTATCTGGTTATAAAATCATCTGTATAGTTACACACACCTGTAATTTTGTCCCCATTTCCTTTGGTAATTCATTTGAAACTGAATCTTGGAATTTTAATCAAATTGTAAAATTGAAGTCGAATATTTCACATTGGGGCGCAATGCCACAATTCATTGTAATAAGCTGATTGACTACTTGCTATTTTGCTAACTTCTACCCAATAGATTAGCTACCTGATTTTTTGTTATGGAATCATGTTTCTTCAAACGCTTTCATCGGTTAGCATCCTATTGCTTTCTCGTTCCCTGGTTGACATTGACTGGTTGGAGGGAAATGGAAGGGGCAAAAGAGGATATATATATATAGTGAGAGGACTCATCTTATATAAGAGTGAGAGTGAGATGAGTAAATATTGACCATTAGATCGTCAAGATTAAAACACACTAAATCATGTGAGTTTTTTAAAAATTCACATGATCTTTTTAAGTAGTCATATAACATTAAACCTTGACCCTTTATGTATAGTTATATGATTCAGATTTAATCCTCTCACTCTCATATAAGATATCTTTTTCTCATAAGATATGTCCTATATATATATATATATATACATATATATATATATATATATATATATATATATATTATTTTATCTGATTCAGAAATTTAGAGGGAGAAAGGAAAATGTGAGAGTCAAAACTCCTTTTTTTTTTTTTAATTTTTAGATTGTGTAATTGTTGTTGGCGTGAATTATGGACATATTTGATCTTTGTAATTGTGGAAAGATTTGATCTATGTGAGATCCTAGTAGAATATTAAGGGATATATTCTTTAATTAGGGAAATTACCTTAATTTGTGAATAGCCAGAAATAGGTGATTTTACATGTATATATTTCCTTGCTCTCTTGTAAAATATATCCAAGAAATAAAAATATGCCACCATGTTAGTTTGACATGGTATCAGAGCATATGATCCTTGACCTGATTTTTTGAATCAACCCTTCTTCTTCCATGGCTGATATAGAGTCCTCTACCCTAGCCGAGTTGACCACGAAAATGTCAGAGGTTTTGAACCAAGTTTCAGCCCCGCCTCAAGTCAATTCTGATCACACCATCGCACCAATTAGCATCAAATTGGATGGTAGCAACTATCCCCTTTGGTCCCAAGTGGTTGAGATGTATATCTCAGGCAAAGACAAACTGGGATATATCAATGGTGATTTCCCTCAACCACCCCAAACAGATTCTAACTTTCGACATTGGCGGACTGACAACGCGATTGTTAAAGGGTGGCTAATTAACTCCATGGATTCCTCCCTTATTGGCAATTTTATTCGATTCCCCACAGCCAAGATGGTGTGGGATGTTATTGCAACAACATATTTTGATGGCAGTGACACATTGCAAGTTTACAAGCTTCGAAGTCGTGTGACCAGACTCAAACAGGCTGGCAACTTTCTTGAAAAATACTATAACGATCTCTAGGGGCTCTGGCGTGAGATCGATTTCCATCGTCCGAACCCGATGGAATGCCCCACTGATATTCAACATTACAATACTCTTGTCCAAGAAGATCGAGTATATGTATTTCTGGATGGGCTTGATGATCACTTAGATAATATCAGAAGCAATGTTTTGCAGCTAAAACCATTCCCTACAATGGAACAAGCATATGCACACGTTCAGAGAGAAGTTCTTCGCCAAGCGGTGATGACAGACAACTCCAATGAATTACCTGGAGCGGTTCTTGCATTTAAAAGCCTCAAATTACATACCAGCAAAGCGAGTTCCCATCCCGAACACAAGGATTCATCTGATGGCGCGAAGTGTTCTCACTGTGGAGGTACCAAACACACTCGTGAAACTTGCTTCAAACTCCATGGCTATCCCTATTGGTGGTCTGAGTTCCAGGCTCGAAAGTGTCGAGATTCAAGTGGTGCCGATAGTAATCCAGGAAAAGTTATTGTAGCTACTGCAGAACCACATATTTCCCTCATTCCAACAAGTTTCCTCCCTACCCAAGGTAATGCTTTACTTTTTTTCTAATCATAATGATGACTGCAAGGCATGGATACTTGATTCCAGAGCCACCGAACATATGACATTTGATGCGACTAATTTTTCTGAACGCTCAATCCCTCAAAGCACAAGTATTGCCAATGCTAATGGTGGCTTATCTTCGGCAACAATGGCTGGGACTGTGATGTTATCACCAACTCTTTTACTGTCTAATACACTAGTTCCCTCTCTCTCTCATAAGTTGCTATTTGTGAGCCAAGTCACTAAAGACTTGAATTGTGATGTACTGATTTATCCATCATTTTGTCTTCCTTAGGATATTCTCACCGAGATATTTGGGCGTGGTACTAAGAGGGGGGACTCTACTATATGGAGGATTTCAGTATAGGTCGAGCACATCACATGCATCACCCGAGTAATCTTAAGATGGAACAGATTTTACTTTGGCATCGTCGACTAGGCCATCCTTCATTTGGTTACCTAAAACATATGTTTCCTAATTTATTTTCAGATGCATCATTGTTGGATTTGAAATGTGAAACTTGTATTTTAGCTAAGAGTCATCGAGTTCATTTTCCATTGAGTATGAATAAGACTGATGTTCCATTTGCTTCGATCCATTCTGACTTATGGGGTCTATCACCAAAATCCTCTTTATTTGGTTTCCGCTGATTTGTGATATTTGTTGATGATTGTACTCGAATGACTTGGATTTATTTGTTGAAACAAAAAAATGAGGTGTTTCACGCATTTCAACTGTTTCATAAAATGATTCAAACTCAATACTCACCAAAGATTCGTACCTTTCACTCTAATAATGGTGGCGAGTACATAAATCAAAAGTTTCGTAATTATTTTCAACATAGACTTATCCATGAGATCTCATGTTCTCATACTCCTTAGCAAAATGGCATTGCAGAATGCAAAAATTGTCATATCCTTGAAATTGCTCGCGCTCGTTTATTTGAAGCACATGATCCTAACCACCATTGGACTGATGCGGTTACTACAGCAGTGTATCTTATTAACTGGATGCCATCAAAATTTCTTGAACTTAAAACTCCACTGCAGATATTGTTTACATTTGTACCGTTACCCTCTGTACAAATGCTCCCACCTCGTTTTTTTGGTTGTGTTGTGTTTGTTCACTTACATAAGCACCAACGCAGCAAACTTGATCCTTGTGCCATTTGCTGCCTTTTTTTGGGATATGGTGCACATCAAAAAGGGTATATGTGCTATGATCCTACTTCTCGGCACATATATGTAACTATGGATGTCACGTTCCTTGAATTGGACACTTTCTACTCTCTTGCCTCGTCCAATTCTTCTCTTCAGGGGGAGACGCGAGAAGAAGAGTTGAATTGGTTGGCATTTGATTGGTTCAAGGATACTAATACATTCTTTAACGAGGCCCCACAAACTGAATCAGACCCTATGGAAGCTGAAGTAGGAGAATGCCCTCCTGCAGACGATGAGGTAGTGGCACCCCCCCACTCTCCAGTACCCAACAACCCATCTTCTGAGAATATCTTTGAGGTAAACACTCTAGTCACTCCTAATACCTCTAATAATGTTGATACACATGTTGGCTATAAGTTACCTTACAGGCATAATCAAGGCAAAGCACCAAAAAGATATTCCCCTGAAGTGGAGGACCATCGATCAAGGTATCCAATTGCTAATTATGTCTCTACCAAGGTGTTGTCCAAGCCCCTTAAGAATTTTGCTAATGAGCTCTACTCATAAAGTGTTCCTAGCAATGTTGGAGAGGCACTTGAAGATCCTAAATGGACTCAAGCTATGAATGTAGATATGGAGGCATTAAACAAAAGTGCAACTTGGACCCTTGTTCCTTTACCAAAAGGAAAAAAAACTGTAGGGTGTAAATGGGTTTTCTCTATCAAGTACAAAGTTGAACAGTACAAGGCAAGACTAGTGGCCAAGGGTTTTACTCAAACTTATGGCGTAGACTATCAAGCAACCTTCTCCCCTGTGGCCAAATTAAGTACTATCGGAGTTCTACTGTCTCTCGCTGCAAATCTTGATTGGTCTTTACATCTGTTAGATGTCAAGAACGCCTTCCTTCATGGGCATCTCAATGAAGAAATATATATGGATATCCCTCCAGGATATATGGCGAATTCTGACAATAAAGTGGTGTGCAAGTTGCAACGAACTTTGTACTGCTTGAAGTAATCTCCAAGGGAACGGTTTGGGAGATTAAACTTGGCAATGAAAAAATATGGCTTTCAACAAAGCAATGCAGATCATACATTATTTTTGAAGCATCGCCAAGGAAAGATAACTGCATTCATCATCTATGTAGACGATATGATCATCATAGGAAATGACTCAGAGGAAATAAAAAGACTTCAAAGGCAATTGGGAACAGAATTTGAGATGAAAAATCTAGGAGGGCTCAAATATTTTCTAGGGATTAAGGTTGCCAGGTCAAATCAAGGCATCTTCTTATCTCAAAGAAAACATATCCTAGATCTTTTATCAGAGGTTGGGCTACTAGATTGTAAGCCTGTAGATACTCCAATTGTTCAGAATCACTAACTTGGAGAATATCAAAACCAAGTGGCAGTAGATAAAGGAAGGTACCAGAGGTTAGTTGGCAAACTTATTTATCTATCTCATACACGACCTGTGTAACACCCTCAATTTTATTATTTTACCATTTGTAAATATTTTTATATAAATATTATGAGAAATGATATACTGTATTTTATAGCAACTTTCTGTACCTATTTTCATAATAAAATTAATACAGTGCTATTCAGTAAAATTTTCTAAGTCTTTTAATACTTTTGTTTATACCTAAATTTCTTGTTGACCGGACAGTTGTGTCAGACAGCTGTCCAGGATAAGATTTTCCAGTATAACATTTTGGATTAAACTGTACTCTAATAAATCAAGAATTTAATGTAGATTTAAAATATATACAGTTGAGAAATGAATTACTTGTTGACTGGACCGTTGTGTCTGACGGCTGTCCAGGATAAATTTTCAAGTGTAAAATTTTGGACTAATCTGTAACTTAATAAAAAGGTAATTGAATATAGATTAAAAATATATACAATTAAAGAATTAAAATGCTAATTCCGAATTGTTAGAATTTTCTTAAAGTTAGAACTTTGAGAAATTCTTACGATAAAATTCTAAGGTGGAAAATTAAGAGAAAATTTGTATGACATCTATGGAATTATCTAATAATTGTAATATACTTAGAATAATTATTAAAAATGTTTAACCAAGAAAAAAATAAATTTAGAGTATTAACCAATCAAAGTGTGACAACTCAAACTTTCTAATGTCACTAAATTAAGCTAATTAGACTTGGATTAAGAGATAAGTAAGACACTACTCCAAGGTTTTTGACAGTGAGGAATCCAATGGTGGTGTTAGTTTCTTCAAATTCTAATTAGTTTGTAAGATAATTAAAACCCTAAACAACCTTCTAGAAGACTCCACCAAATTCAACAACTTTGACCCATTGACCAAGCAATTGGCAAGTTACGTTTGGGACTTGTCTTGGACGTCCAAGTGGGCTGAGAAGCTAGGCCAATTGGCTGCCCAAGGACTGCAGCTGGACGTGTGAGGGTTATTCAATTTGGTGGAGAAAATGCTTTATTAAAGACATAAGAAATTAATATAAAAAAAAAACACAAAACCTTAACTTCAAGAAACCCCAAACCGTAAGCTTTCCATACAGCAGCCCCTCCATTTTCACTTCAGCCTTTCTTCTAAAATTAAGAATTTAACCAACCAAAACCTTTCAAATTTCAATATAGCTTAGGCCAAAGAGAAGAGAATTAGGAGAAAAAGCTCAAAATTTCAAGAAGCCAAGGAGAAAGAGAGAAAAGGGGGAAAAGGAAATTCAAGAGTTCTCCATCAAATTAAGGATCTAAGGTAAGGATCTTGGCATTTAATTTCAATTTAAACAAATTGGAAGTAGGAGAAACATGTCCTTAGGGTTAATTTCAAGATTTGATCAAGAAACATTAAAAGATGAAATTAAATTAGGGCTTTTATATCTTTGATAAAATAAGTTGAAATTTGATGGTTGAATGAATGTTTTGGTTGATATCATGATGTATTGTGATTGATTGAACCTTGAATTGATTTGTTCTTGATTGAAATTGGCTTGGTTGTGTTGAATTTGATGTTGGAATTTTGAGAAAAATTGTTGGAAATGGTATCAAGACCATACGGCCATGGTTAGTTTGCAAGGGATAATATGTGGAAATTTTCAATTAACCAAGGGCAAAATAGTCATTTCACATGTAGGGACACATTGGGAATTTTAGAAAAAGTTTAAGGGCATTTTCGGCAATAATTAAAAAGTATAAGGGTAATTAGGTAATTTCACATTTTGAGGACACAATTGAAAATTTATAAAAAGATTGAGGGTAATTAGGTAATTTCATAGATTCTAGAAGAATTAGGGACACATTCGGAAATTTATAAAAAGATCAAGGGTAAAATGGGAAATTTTAGAAAATAGTAAGGGTAATTTAGTAATTTCACCTTTGAGGGCAAAATTGGAAATTTATAAAAAGATAGGGGTATTTTAGTAATTTTCCATATTAAAGACTTAATTGGTATTTTAGTAAAAGTTTAGTAATTTTCATAGTAAATACATAATTATTATTTTAGTAAAAGTTTAGTAATTTTACCTAGTAAAGGACTAGTTAGTAATTTATTAAGGTATTGATGTTATAATGTTAATTAGTGAATTTTATAATTTTAATGTGATTGATTAATATTAATTATTTGTTTATTAGCATCATTATCATATTGCATAAGTCTGAGTTCTTGGAAAATACAAAGATTTCAAATGAGAAATGAGTTTTCAAATGAGAAATGATTTTGTTGACTAACCGGGACTGAGGTAGTCATGAAAAATGAGTATTTTTGGGGGAATTGATTTCCAGGACTATGTTGACTGACCGGACTGCGGTAGTCATGTATTTGAAAAGATGATTGAGATTATGAACAGAGAACTGTGTTGACTGACCGGACTGCGGTAGTCATGTATTTGAAAAGATGATTGAGATTATGAACAGAGAATATGATAGTCCTGAGAAATGGGTGAGCAGAGTAAGTTAGACAGGACTGTATAGTCTGTGATTATATAGTCTGTGGGGTGAAGGATATTGGCAATTCCACATGTGACTGGAAACTGGACTGAGTTGCGGTCGTGGTGGCCTTCCGGGTATCCTAATCTTCTAATTCTGTCTAGTTTATTCGCGTTTAGTAGGGGCTGATAGCTGAATTGCAGTGCGTAATGGTAGGCCAGTTTCTTACTAAACACTCAAAGGGGAAGTTTCCATGGAGCAGGGTCAAAATGATTTTGAGTCAAAAAAATGAATTTGAGTCAAAAACTGCATTTGCATAAATCATACTGCATTTAATTAGGTGTGTAACTAATTAATTTGTTATGATATGTATTTGTTTGAAATTGTTTTAATTGTATGAGAAATTAAATGCCTGATCCGGTAATGCTGTCCCCAGATTCTAGGGGAGTGTGAATTGCAGGTGTCTGAAGATATAGTTAAATGATGAAGATGCAGAAATTCCAGAGCATATAGGATGGGACTATTTTGGGTAGACAATAATTTGTAGTACTTAGAATTATTTTGTAACAGTGTTTATATAAATTTTAATGATGTAAATTACAGAACATATTTTGGATTGTAAGAGAACGTATCAGAACTTTGAAATAAATATATAAAATAAATTAAATAGTTAAATTATGTTTTATAAGAAAAGGGGGTTACATTAGTGGTATCAGAGCTCTGGTTATGCATCTCTAGGACTTGCGAGTAGTGGGTCTATTAGGTGTTTTGTTGTGTTACCCTGATTAGAATTGTTTGTTTGTTAAGAATATTATGGGGGAAAGCATAGTAACTAGATCTGAAATTTTAAGACATGTATAAATGAGAAGAGGAATGCTAGTTATAAATCCTAGAGTTGAAACCAATAGTATAACTGAGATGGCAGAAAGGAAGAAAGGAAATCTTGATAAAGTTGTGAGGGTGCACACTCAGGACTCAGTCGAGATGACTTTCCCTCCTAATGCTAAATTTTTATTATTATTAGTATTATCCAAGTTGGGTTATTTTCCATGTTTCTTATTTTGTGAATTTAAGAATTATAATCTTGAGTTAGTTGAGGAAGGAGATCCAAAGATCTGAGCTCGTAGATCAAGGTTGAGAATAAAGGTTCAATTATTTGAGTTTATAGAATAAGGATGAGTTTGACAATGGAAAGAAAACAAGGTTTTGAAGGTACCTTGATGTTTGGAATATGATAAGAGGTTAAGAGTATGGTTATTGCCATATTGTTCTAATGGATGTTTTCACGTGCTTTGAAGGCTGAAACAGTGTATCGTAGTATAAATTTGTCGCAGGGTTGATATCTTAACTATTAGGACTTGAAATTTTGTGTTTTGGACATGATTTAGGACCAAAATAGTGCATTTTTCTGGTGCCGTAAAATAGCCTGCGGGTGTAACACTGTTAAATTACATTCCATGGTGTAAGTGGTGATTTAAGGCTTGTATAATTGAGGTTATTAATGATCCATGTTATAGGACTTAGTGGGTATGTATTAGTGAGGGTTCTTGATGGTTAAACCTTGACTAAGAGAGTAGAATAGGACCCAAATGCTAAGTTAGTAGCAGTTGTCCTAAGAAAATTTAAAAAAAAAAAAAAAAGTTGAGGATGTTAATCATGTTTAAAATCCTAACCTCTAAAATACGTTTGAATTGTGTGATAACTATCCGAGATAGACAATTTGTTGTGAACTTGATTTGTTCGCCTTTGATTGACCTTGATGTGATATTAGGAATGGATTGGTTAGCAGCCAACCGTATTCTAATAGATTGTGCTTCTAAAACTTTAATTTTTCCTAAACTTGATGTTTCTAGACTTAAGCCTATCCAACCTAAGAAAATATCATTTAAAAGTGAAATTCAAAAATACAAATTATCATCTCTTGGAACTAAGGAAGATAAAATTGAAATAGACTCTGTGCTAGTTGTAAATGAATATCCTTAAATTTTTCCTGATGATGTTTCTGGTTTGCCTCCTGAAAGAGAAATAGAATTTAGTATAGATTTGATGCCTGGTACTAGACCAATTTTTATGCAACCATATAGGATGTCACCATTGGAATTAACTGAGTTAAAGAAATAATTGGAAGAATTATTAGAAAAACTGTTTATAAGACCTAGTGTGTCACCATGGTGAGCCCTAGTATTATTAGTTAAAAAGAAAGATGGAGGATCTAAGTTATGTGTAGATTATAGACAATTAAAGTAACTATAAAGAATAAATATCCTTTACCTAGGATAGATGATTTAATGAACCAACTCAGAGGAGCAACAATTTTATCTAAAATAGATTTAAGGTCTGGGTACCATCCAATTAGAGCTAAAAAGGAAGATATGCCCAAGACTGCTTTTAGGATTAGATATGGACATTATGAATATCAAGTGATGCCATTTGGAGTGACTAATGCTCCAGCAGTGTTGGATTATATGAATAGGGTGTTTAAACCATACTTAGATCAGTTTGTAGTAGTATTTATAGATGATGTATTAATATATTCTAAAAATAAAGAGGAACATGAAAATCATCTTAGAATAACATTGCAAACTTTGAAAGATAGAAAATTATATGCTAAATTGCTAAGTGTGAATTTTGGTTGGAGGAAGTAAAATTTTTAGGAGATGTAATTTCTAGAGATGGAATAAGTATGGATCTTTCTAAGGTAGAAGTGGTTTTAGAATGGGAAAGACCTAAAACAGTAACTGAGATTAGTAGTTCTTAGGATTTGATGGATATTATAGAAGATTGATTGAAGGATTTTCTAAGATAGCTGGACCCTTAATAGAATTTTATTTGGAGTGAGAGTTGTGAGAAAATTTTCCAAGAATTGAAACATAAATTGACTACCTCACTAGTTTTAGTTTTACCCGACCCAAATGAATCCTATGAGGTATATTGTGATGTTTCATCTCTAGGGTTAGGATGTGTGTTGATGTAAAATAGGAAAGGGGTAGCTTATGCATCTAGGCGGTTGAAATCATATGAGAGAAATTATCCTACTCATGATTTAGAGTTAGCAGCTATAGTTTTTACTTTGAAGATTTGGAGACATTATTTATATGGATCTAGATTTAATGTATATAGTGACCATAAGAGTTTAAAACAATTGTTTGATTAAAAGGAATTGAATACGAGACAAAGAATATGGATGGAGTTTATTAAGGATTATGATTTTCAGTAATGTATCATCCAGGAAAAGCTAATGTAGTAGCAGATGCTTTAAGTAGGAAAATTGTACATATGTCAACTATGATGATTAAAGAATTAGAATTAATACAATAATTTAGAGATTTGAATTTGTGTACAATTAGGGAAAAAGATAAAATTCAATTAGGAATGATTATTATCACTAATGAATTTTTGAAAGAAATTAGGAAGAAACAAGATGTAGATGAATTTATAAAAAAAAAAAAAAGGATTAATAAGAACAGATAAAGTAAAAGGATTTAATTTAGGAATGGATGCAATTATTAGGTTTAAAAATAGAATTTATGTACCTAACATTCAAGAATTAAAGGAATTGATTTTGGAAGGAATGACACAAAAGTAAATTTAGTATTCAACCTAGAAATACAAAAATGTATAAAGATTTAAAGGAGATGTTTTGGTGGCCTAGGGTGAAGAGAGATGTAGCAGAATATGTAGCTAGATGTTTAATGTGTCAGAAAGTAAATATTGAACATCAGAAACCATCTGACATGTTATAACTTTGAAGATACCTATATGGAAATTGGATAGTATATCAATAGATTTTGTGGTAGGATTACCTAGAACAAATAGGAATTGTGATATTATTTGGGTAATTGTAGATAGATTAACTAAATCAGCACATTTTCTTCTAATAAATATTAGTTACTCTTTATAAAGATTAGGTCAATGGTACATAAAGGAAATAGTTAGATTACATGAAGTACCTAATAGTATAGTGTTGGATAAGGACCTTAGATTTGTTTCTAAATTTTGGAGAGAATTTCAGAAAGCTTTAAGAAGTAAATTACATCTTAGTTCAGTATACCACTCTCAGATTGATGGTCAAACAGAAAGGACTATTCATACATTAGAAGATTTCTTAAGAGCCTATACCTTAGAAGAGAAAAATGAGAGAAAAATAACCTCAATTGTTTATATAGTTATATTAGAAATTTCGAGGACGAAATTTTATTAGTAGGGGAGAATTGTAACACCCTCAATTTTATTATTTTACCATTTGTAAATATTTTTATATAAATATTATGAGAAATGATATACTGTATTTTATAGCAACTTTCTGTACCTATTTTCATAATAAAATTAATACAGTGCTATTCAGTAAAATTTTATAAGTCTTTTAATACTTTTGTTTATACCTAAATTTCTTGTTGACCGGACAGTTGTGTCAGACAGCTGTCCAGGATAAGATTTTCCAGTATAACATTTTGGATTAAACTGTACTCTAATAAATCAAGAATTTAATGTAGATTTAAAATATATACAGTTGAGAAATGAATTACTTGTTGACTGGACCGTTGTGTCTGACGGCTGTCCAGGATAAATTTTCAAGTGTAAAATTTTGGACTAATCTGTAACTTAATAAAAAGGTAATTGAATATAGATTAAAAATATATACAATTAAAGAATTAAAATGCTAATTCCGAATTGTTAGAATTTTCTTAAAGTTAGAACTTTGAGAAATTCTTACGATAAAATTCTAAGGTGGAAAATTAAGAGAAAATTTGTATGACATCTATGGAATTATCTAATAATTGTAATATACTTAGAATAATTATTAAAAATGTTTAACCAAGAAAAAAATAAATTTAGAGTATTAACCAATCAAAGTGTGACAACTCAAACTTTCTAATGTCACTAAATTAAGCTAATTAGACTTGGATTAAGAGATAAGTAAGACACTACTCCAAGGTTTTTGACAGTGAGGAATCCAATGGTGGTGTTAGTTTCTTCAAATTCTAATTAGTTTGTAAGATAATTAAAACCCTAAACAACCTTCTAGAAGACTCCACCAAATTCAACAACTTTGACCCATTGACCAAGCAATTGGCAAGTTACGTTTGGGACTTGTCTTGGACGTCCAAGTGGGCTGAGAAGCTAGGCCAATTGGCTGCCCAAGGACTGCAGCTGGACGTGTGAGGGTTATTCAATTTGGTGGAGAAAATGCTTTATTAAAGACATAAGAAATTAATATAAAAAAAAAACACAAAACCTTAACTTCAAGAAACCCCAAACCGTAAGCTTTCCATACAGCAGCCCCTCCATTTTCACTTCAGCCTTTCTTCTAAAATTAAGAATTTAACCAACCAAAACCTTTCAAATTTCAATATAGCTTAGGCCAAAGAGAAGAGAATTAGGAGAAAAAGCTCAAAATTTCAAGAAGCCAAGGAGAAAGAGAGAAAAGGGGGAAAAGGAAATTCAAGAGTTCTCCATCAAATTAAGGATCTAAGGTAAGGATCTTGGCATTTAATTTCAATTTAAACAAATTGGAAGTAGGAGAAACATGTCCTTAGGGTTAATTTCAAGATTTGATCAAGAAACATTAAAAGATGAAATTAAATTAGGGCTTTTATATCTTTGATAAAATAAGTTGAAATTTGATGGTTGAATGAATGTTTTGGTTGATATCATGATGTATTGTGATTGATTGAACCTTGAATTGATTTGTTCTTGATTGAAATTGGCTTGGTTGTGTTGAATTTGATGTTGGAATTTTGAGAAAAATTGTTGGAAATGGTATCAAGACCATACGGCCATGGTTAGTTTGCAAGGGATAATATGTGGAAATTTTCAATTAACCAAGGGCAAAATAGTCATTTCACATGTAGGGACACATTGGGAATTTTAGAAAAAGTTTAAGGGCATTTTCGGCAATAATTAAAAAGTATAAGGGTAATTAGGTAATTTCACATTTTGAGGACACAATTGAAAATTTATAAAAAGATTGAGGGTAATTAGGTAATTTCATAGATTCTAGAAGAATTAGGGACACATTCGGAAATTTATAAAAAGATCAAGGGTAAAATGGGAAATTTTAGAAAATAGTAAGGGTAATTTAGTAATTTCACCTTTGAGGGCAAAATTGGAAATTTATAAAAAGATAGGGGTATTTTAGTAATTTTCCATATTAAAGACTTAATTGGTATTTTAGTAAAAGTTTAGTAATTTTCATAGTAAATACATAATTATTATTTTAGTAAAAGTTTAGTAATTTTACCTAGTAAAGGACTAGTTAGTAATTTATTAAGGTATTGATGTTATAATGTTAATTAGTGAATTTTATAATTTTAATGTGATTGATTAATATTAATTATTTGTTTATTAGCATCATTATCATATTGCATAAGTCTGAGTTCTTGGAAAATACAAAGATTTCAAATGAGAAATGAGTTTTCAAATGAGAAATGATTTTGTTGACTAACCGGGACTGAGGTAGTCATGAAAAATGAGTATTTTTGGGGGAATTGATTTCCAGGACTATGTTGACTGACCGGACTGCGGTAGTCATGTATTTGAAAAGATGATTGAGATTATGAACAGAGAACTGTGTTGACTGACCGGACTGCGGTAGTCATGTATTTGAAAAGATGATTGAGATTATGAACAGAGAATATGATAGTCCTGAGAAATGGGTGAGCAGAGTAAGTTAGACAGGACTGTATAGTCTGTGATTATATAGTCTGTGGGGTGAAGGATATTGGCAATTCCACATGTGACTGGAAACTGGACTGAGTTGCGGTCGTGGTGGCCTTCCGGGTATCCTAATCTTCTAATTCTGTCTAGTTTATTCGCGTTTAGTAGGGGCTGATAGCTGAATTGCAGTGCGTAATGGTAGGCCAGTTTCTTACTAAACACTCAAAGGGGAAGTTTCCATGGAGCAGGGTCAAAATGATTTTGAGTCAAAAAAATGAATTTGAGTCAAAAACTGCATTTGCATAAATCATACTGCATTTAATTAGGTGTGTAACTAATTAATTTGTTATGATATGTATTTGTTTGAAATTGTTTTAATTGTATGAGAAATTAAATGCCTGATCCGGTAATGCTGTCCCCAGATTCTAGGGGAGTGTGAATTGCAGGTGTCTGAAGATATAGTTAAATGATGAAGATGCAGAAATTCCAGAGCATATAGGATGGGACTATTTTGGGTAGACAATAATTTGTAGTACTTAGAATTATTTTGTAACAGTGTTTATATAAATTTTAATGATGTAAATTACAGAACATATTTTGGATTGTAAGAGAACGTATCAGAACTTTGAAATAAATATATAAAATAAATTAAATAGTTAAATTATGTTTTATAAGAAAAGGGGGTTACATTAGTGGTATCAGAGCTCTGGTTATGCATCTCTAGGACTTGCGAGTAGTGGGTCTATTAGGTGTTTTGTTGTGTTACCCTGATTAGAATTGTTTGTTTGTTAAGAATATTATGGGGGAAAGCATAGTAACTAGATCTGAAATTTTAAGACATGTATAAATGAGAAGAGGAATGCTAGTTATAAATCCTAGAGTTGAAACCAATAGTATAACTGAGATGGCAGAAAGGAAGAAAGGAAATCTTGATAAAGTTGTGAGGGTGCACACTCAGGACTCAGTCGAGATGACTTTCCCTCCTAATGCTAAATTTTTATTATTATTAGTATTATCCAAGTTGGGTTATTTTCCATGTTTCTTATTTTGTGAATTTAAGAATTATAATCTTGAGTTAGTTGAGGAAGGAGATCCAAAGATCTGAGCTCGTAGATCAAGGTTGAGAATAAAGGTTCAATTATTTGAGTTTATAGAATAAGGATGAGTTTGACAATGGAAAGAAAACAAGGTTTTGAAGGTACCTTGATGTTTGGAATATGATAAGAGGTTAAGAGTATGGTTATTGCCATATTGTTCTAATGGATGTTTTCACGTGCTTTGAAGGCTGAAACAGTGTATCGTAGTATAAATTTGTCGCAGGGTTGATATCTTAACTATTAGGACTTGAAATTTTGTGTTTTGGACATGATTTAGGACCAAAATAGTGCATTTTTCTGGTGCCGTAAAATAGCCTGCGGGTGTAACACTGTTAAATTACATTCCATGGTGTAAGTGGTGATTTAAGGCTTGTATAATTGAGGTTATTAATGATCCATGTTATAGGACTTAGTGGGTATGTATTAGTGAGGGTTCTTGATGGTTAAACCTTGACTAAGAGAGTAGAATAGGACCCAAATGCTAAGTTAGTAGCAGTTGTCCTAAGAAAATTTAAAAAAAAAAAAAAAAGTTGAGGATGTTAATCATGTTTAAAATCCTAACCTCTAAAATACGTTTGAATTGTGTGATAACTATCCGAGATAGACAATTTGTTGTGAACTTGATTTGTTCGCCTTTGATTGACCTTGATGTGATATTAGGAATGGATTGGTTAGCAGCCAACCGTATTCTAATAGATTGTGCTTCTAAAACTTTAATTTTTCCTAAACTTGATGTTTCTAGACTTAAGCCTATCCAACCTAAGAAAATATCATTTAAAAGTGAAATTCAAAAATACAAATTATCATCTCTTGGAACTAAGGAAGATAAAATTGAAATAGACTCTGTGCTAGTTGTAAATGAATATCCTTAAATTTTTCCTGATGATGTTTCTGGTTTGCCTCCTGAAAGAGAAATAGAATTTAGTATAGATTTGATGCCTGGTACTAGACCAATTTTTATGCAACCATATAGGATGTCACCATTGGAATTAACTGAGTTAAAGAAATAATTGGAAGAATTATTAGAAAAACTGTTTATAAGACCTAGTGTGTCACCATGGTGAGCCCTAGTATTATTAGTTAAAAAGAAAGATGGAGGATCTAAGTTATGTGTAGATTATAGACAATTAAAGTAACTATAAAGAATAAATATCCTTTACCTAGGATAGATGATTTAATGAACCAACTCAGAGGAGCAACAATTTTATCTAAAATAGATTTAAGGTCTGGGTACCATCCAATTAGAGCTAAAAAGGAAGATATGCCCAAGACTGCTTTTAGGATTAGATATGGACATTATGAATATCAAGTGATGCCATTTGGAGTGACTAATGCTCCAGCAGTGTTGGATTATATGAATAGGGTGTTTAAACCATACTTAGATCAGTTTGTAGTAGTATTTATAGATGATGTATTAATATATTCTAAAAATAAAGAGGAACATGAAAATCATCTTAGAATAACATTGCAAACTTTGAAAGATAGAAAATTATATGCTAAATTGCTAAGTGTGAATTTTGGTTGGAGGAAGTAAAATTTTTAGGAGATGTAATTTCTAGAGATGGAATAAGTATGGATCTTTCTAAGGTAGAAGTGGTTTTAGAATGGGAAAGACCTAAAACAGTAACTGAGATTAGTAGTTCTTAGGATTTGATGGATATTATAGAAGATTGATTGAAGGATTTTCTAAGATAGCTGGACCCTTAATAGAATTTTATTTGGAGTGAGAGTTGTGAGAAAATTTTCCAAGAATTGAAACATAAATTGACTACCTCACTAGTTTTAGTTTTACCCGACCCAAATGAATCCTATGAGGTATATTGTGATGTTTCATCTCTAGGGTTAGGATGTGTGTTGATGTAAAATAGGAAAGGGGTAGCTTATGCATCTAGGCGGTTGAAATCATATGAGAGAAATTATCCTACTCATGATTTAGAGTTAGCAGCTATAGTTTTTACTTTGAAGATTTGGAGACATTATTTATATGGATCTAGATTTAATGTATATAGTGACCATAAGAGTTTAAAACAATTGTTTGATTAAAAGGAATTGAATACGAGACAAAGAATATGGATGGAGTTTATTAAGGATTATGATTTTCAGTAATGTATCATCCAGGAAAAGCTAATGTAGTAGCAGATGCTTTAAGTAGGAAAATTGTACATATGTCAACTATGATGATTAAAGAATTAGAATTAATACAATAATTTAGAGATTTGAATTTGTGTACAATTAGGGAAAAAGATAAAATTCAATTAGGAATGATTATTATCACTAATGAATTTTTGAAAGAAATTAGGAAGAAACAAGATGTAGATGAATTTATAAAAAAAAAAAAAAGGATTAATAAGAACAGATAAAGTAAAAGGATTTAATTTAGGAATGGATGCAATTATTAGGTTTAAAAATAGAATTTATGTACCTAACATTCAAGAATTAAAGGAATTGATTTTGGAAGGAATGACACAAAAGTAAATTTAGTATTCAACCTAGAAATACAAAAATGTATAAAGATTTAAAGGAGATGTTTTGGTGGCCTAGGGTGAAGAGAGATGTAGCAGAATATGTAGCTAGATGTTTAATGTGTCAGAAAGTAAATATTGAACATCAGAAACCATCTGACATGTTATAACTTTGAAGATACCTATATGGAAATTGGATAGTATATCAATAGATTTTGTGGTAGGATTACCTAGAACAAATAGGAATTGTGATATTATTTGGGTAATTGTAGATAGATTAACTAAATCAGCACATTTTCTTCTAATAAATATTAGTTACTCTTTATAAAGATTAGGTCAATGGTACATAAAGGAAATAGTTAGATTACATGAAGTACCTAATAGTATAGTGTTGGATAAGGACCTTAGATTTGTTTCTAAATTTTGGAGAGAATTTCAGAAAGCTTTAAGAAGTAAATTACATCTTAGTTCAGTATACCACTCTCAGATTGATGGTCAAACAGAAAGGACTATTCATACATTAGAAGATTTCTTAAGAGCCTATACCTTAGAAGAGAAAAATGAGAGAAAAATAACCTCAATTGTTTATATAGTTATATTAGAAATTTCGAGGACGAAATTTTATTAGTAGGGGAGAATTGTAACACCCTCAATTTTATTATTTTACCATTTGTAAATATTTTTATATAAATATTATGAGAAATGATATACTGTATTTTATAGCAACTTTCTGTACCTATTTTCATAATAAAATTAATACAGTGCTATTCAGTAAAATTTTCTAAGTCTTTTAATACTTTTGTTTATACCTAAATTTCTTGTTGACCGGACAGTTGTGTCAGACAGCTGTCCAGGATAAGATTTTCCAGTATAACATTTTGGATTAAACTGTACTCTAATAAATCAAGAATTTAATGTAGATTTAAAATATATACAGTTGAGAAATGAATTACTTGTTGACTGGACCGTTGTGTCTGACGGCTGTCCAGGATAAATTTTCAAGTGTAAAATTTTGGACTAATCTGTAACTTAATAAAAAGGTAATTGAATATAGATTAAAAATATATACAATTAAAGAATTAAAATGCTAATTCCGAATTGTTAGAATTTTCTTAAAGTTAGAACTTTGAGAAATTCTTACGATAAAATTCTAAGGTGGAAAATTAAGAGAAAATTTGTATGACATCTATGGAATTATCTAATAATTGTAATATACTTAGAATAATTATTAAAAATGTTTAACCAAGAAAAAAATAAATTTAGAGTATTAACCAATCAAAGTGTGACAACTCAAACTTTCTAATGTCACTAAATTAAGCTAATTAGACTTGGATTAAGAGATAAGTAAGACACTACTCCAAGGTTTTTGACAGTGAGGAATCCAATGGTGGTGTTAGTTTCTTCAAATTCTAATTAGTTTGTAAGATAATTAAAACCCTAAACAACCTTCTAGAAGACTCCACCAAATTCAACAACTTTGACCCATTGACCAAGCAATTGGCAAGTTACGTTTGGGACTTGTCTTGGACGTCCAAGTGGGCTGAGAAGCTAGGCCAATTGGCTGCCCAAGGACTGCAGCTGGACGTGTGAGGGTTATTCAATTTGGTGGAGAAAATGCTTTATTAAAGACATAAGAAATTAATATAAAAAAAAAACACAAAACCTTAACTTCAAGAAACCCCAAACCGTAAGCTTTCCATACAGCAGCCCCTCCATTTTCACTTCAGCCTTTCTTCTAAAATTAAGAATTTAACCAACCAAAACCTTTCAAATTTCAATATAGCTTAGGCCAAAGAGAAGAGAATTAGGAGAAAAAGCTCAAAATTTCAAGAAGCCAAGGAGAAAGAGAGAAAAGGGGGAAAAGGAAATTCAAGAGTTCTCCATCAAATTAAGGATCTAAGGTAAGGATCTTGGCATTTAATTTCAATTTAAACAAATTGGAAGTAGGAGAAACATGTCCTTAGGGTTAATTTCAAGATTTGATCAAGAAACATTAAAAGATGAAATTAAATTAGGGCTTTTATATCTTTGATAAAATAAGTTGAAATTTGATGGTTGAATGAATGTTTTGGTTGATATCATGATGTATTGTGATTGATTGAACCTTGAATTGATTTGTTCTTGATTGAAATTGGCTTGGTTGTGTTGAATTTGATGTTGGAATTTTGAGAAAAATTGTTGGAAATGGTATCAAGACCATACGGCCATGGTTAGTTTGCAAGGGATAATATGTGGAAATTTTCAATTAACCAAGGGCAAAATAGTCATTTCACATGTAGGGACACATTGGGAATTTTAGAAAAAGTTTAAGGGCATTTTCGGCAATAATTAAAAAGTATAAGGGTAATTAGGTAATTTCACATTTTGAGGACACAATTGAAAATTTATAAAAAGATTGAGGGTAATTAGGTAATTTCATAGATTCTAGAAGAATTAGGGACACATTCGGAAATTTATAAAAAGATCAAGGGTAAAATGGGAAATTTTAGAAAATAGTAAGGGTAATTTAGTAATTTCACCTTTGAGGGCAAAATTGGAAATTTATAAAAAGATAGGGGTATTTTAGTAATTTTCCATATTAAAGACTTAATTGGTATTTTAGTAAAAGTTTAGTAATTTTCATAGTAAATACATAATTATTATTTTAGTAAAAGTTTAGTAATTTTACCTAGTAAAGGACTAGTTAGTAATTTATTAAGGTATTGATGTTATAATGTTAATTAGTGAATTTTATAATTTTAATGTGATTGATTAATATTAATTATTTGTTTATTAGCATCATTATCATATTGCATAAGTCTGAGTTCTTGGAAAATACAAAGATTTCAAATGAGAAATGAGTTTTCAAATGAGAAATGATTTTGTTGACTAACCGGGACTGAGGTAGTCATGAAAAATGAGTATTTTTGGGGGAATTGATTTCCAGGACTATGTTGACTGACCGGACTGCGGTAGTCATGTATTTGAAAAGATGATTGAGATTATGAACAGAGAACTGTGTTGACTGACCGGACTGCGGTAGTCATGTATTTGAAAAGATGATTGAGATTATGAACAGAGAATATGATAGTCCTGAGAAATGGGTGAGCAGAGTAAGTTAGACAGGACTGTATAGTCTGTGATTATATAGTCTGTGGGGTGAAGGATATTGGCAATTCCACATGTGACTGGAAACTGGACTGAGTTGCGGTCGTGGTGGCCTTCCGGGTATCCTAATCTTCTAATTCTGTCTAGTTTATTCGCGTTTAGTAGGGGCTGATAGCTGAATTGCAGTGCGTAATGGTAGGCCAGTTTCTTACTAAACACTCAAAGGGGAAGTTTCCATGGAGCAGGGTCAAAATGATTTTGAGTCAAAAAAATGAATTTGAGTCAAAAACTGCATTTGCATAAATCATACTGCATTTAATTAGGTGTGTAACTAATTAATTTGTTATGATATGTATTTGTTTGAAATTGTTTTAATTGTATGAGAAATTAAATGCCTGATCCGGTAATGCTGTCCCCAGATTCTAGGGGAGTGTGAATTGCAGGTGTCTGAAGATATAGTTAAATGATGAAGATGCAGAAATTCCAGAGCATATAGGATGGGACTATTTTGGGTAGACAATAATTTGTAGTACTTAGAATTATTTTGTAACAGTGTTTATATAAATTTTAATGATGTAAATTACAGAACATATTTTGGATTGTAAGAGAACGTATCAGAACTTTGAAATAAATATATAAAATAAATTAAATAGTTAAATTATGTTTTATAAGAAAAGGGGGTTACATTAGTGGTATCAGAGCTCTGGTTATGCATCTCTAGGACTTGCGAGTAGTGGGTCTATTAGGTGTTTTGTTGTGTTACCCTGATTAGAATTGTTTGTTTGTTAAGAATATTATGGGGGAAAGCATAGTAACTAGATCTGAAATTTTAAGACATGTATAAATGAGAAGAGGAATGCTAGTTATAAATCCTAGAGTTGAAACCAATAGTATAACTGAGATGGCAGAAAGGAAGAAAGGAAATCTTGATAAAGTTGTGAGGGTGCACACTCAGGACTCAGTCGAGATGACTTTCCCTCCTAATGCTAAATTTTTATTATTATTAGTATTATCCAAGTTGGGTTATTTTCCATGTTTCTTATTTTGTGAATTTAAGAATTATAATCTTGAGTTAGTTGAGGAAGGAGATCCAAAGATCTGAGCTCGTAGATCAAGGTTGAGAATAAAGGTTCAATTATTTGAGTTTATAGAATAAGGATGAGTTTGACAATGGAAAGAAAACAAGGTTTTGAAGGTACCTTGATGTTTGGAATATGATAAGAGGTTAAGAGTATGGTTATTGCCATATTGTTCTAATGGATGTTTTCACGTGCTTTGAAGGCTGAAACAGTGTATCGTAGTATAAATTTGTCGCAGGGTTGATATCTTAACTATTAGGACTTGAAATTTTGTGTTTTGGACATGATTTAGGACCAAAATAGTGCATTTTTCTGGTGCCGTAAAATAGCCTGCGGGTGTAACACTGTTAAATTACATTCCATGGTGTAAGTGGTGATTTAAGGCTTGTATAATTGAGGTTATTAATGATCCATGTTATAGGACTTAGTGGGTATGTATTAGTGAGGGTTCTTGATGGTTAAACCTTGACTAAGAGAGTAGAATAGGACCCAAATGCTAAGTTAGTAGCAGTTGTCCTAAGAAAATTTAAAAAAAAAAAAAAAAGTTGAGGATGTTAATCATGTTTAAAATCCTAACCTCTAAAATACGTTTGAATTGTGTGATAACTATCCGAGATAGACAATTTGTTGTGAACTTGATTTGTTCGCCTTTGATTGACCTTGATGTGATATTAGGAATGGATTGGTTAGCAGCCAACCGTATTCTAATAGATTGTGCTTCTAAAACTTTAATTTTTCCTAAACTTGATGTTTCTAGACTTAAGCCTATCCAACCTAAGAAAATATCATTTAAAAGTGAAATTCAAAAATACAAATTATCATCTCTTGGAACTAAGGAAGATAAAATTGAAATAGACTCTGTGCTAGTTGTAAATGAATATCCTTAAATTTTTCCTGATGATGTTTCTGGTTTGCCTCCTGAAAGAGAAATAGAATTTAGTATAGATTTGATGCCTGGTACTAGACCAATTTTTATGCAACCATATAGGATGTCACCATTGGAATTAACTGAGTTAAAGAAATAATTGGAAGAATTATTAGAAAAACTGTTTATAAGACCTAGTGTGTCACCATGGTGAGCCCTAGTATTATTAGTTAAAAAGAAAGATGGAGGATCTAAGTTATGTGTAGATTATAGACAATTAAAGTAACTATAAAGAATAAATATCCTTTACCTAGGATAGATGATTTAATGAACCAACTCAGAGGAGCAACAATTTTATCTAAAATAGATTTAAGGTCTGGGTACCATCCAATTAGAGCTAAAAAGGAAGATATGCCCAAGACTGCTTTTAGGATTAGATATGGACATTATGAATATCAAGTGATGCCATTTGGAGTGACTAATGCTCCAGCAGTGTTGGATTATATGAATAGGGTGTTTAAACCATACTTAGATCAGTTTGTAGTAGTATTTATAGATGATGTATTAATATATTCTAAAAATAAAGAGGAACATGAAAATCATCTTAGAATAACATTGCAAACTTTGAAAGATAGAAAATTATATGCTAAATTGCTAAGTGTGAATTTTGGTTGGAGGAAGTAAAATTTTTAGGAGATGTAATTTCTAGAGATGGAATAAGTATGGATCTTTCTAAGGTAGAAGTGGTTTTAGAATGGGAAAGACCTAAAACAGTAACTGAGATTAGTAGTTCTTAGGATTTGATGGATATTATAGAAGATTGATTGAAGGATTTTCTAAGATAGCTGGACCCTTAATAGAATTTTATTTGGAGTGAGAGTTGTGAGAAAATTTTCCAAGAATTGAAACATAAATTGACTACCTCACTAGTTTTAGTTTTACCCGACCCAAATGAATCCTATGAGGTATATTGTGATGTTTCATCTCTAGGGTTAGGATGTGTGTTGATGTAAAATAGGAAAGGGGTAGCTTATGCATCTAGGCGGTTGAAATCATATGAGAGAAATTATCCTACTCATGATTTAGAGTTAGCAGCTATAGTTTTTACTTTGAAGATTTGGAGACATTATTTATATGGATCTAGATTTAATGTATATAGTGACCATAAGAGTTTAAAACAATTGTTTGATTAAAAGGAATTGAATACGAGACAAAGAATATGGATGGAGTTTATTAAGGATTATGATTTTCAGTAATGTATCATCCAGGAAAAGCTAATGTAGTAGCAGATGCTTTAAGTAGAAAAATTGTACATATGTCAACTATGATGATTAAAGAATTAGAATTAATACAATAATTTAGAGATTTGAATTTGTGTACAATTAGGGAAAAAGATAAAATTCAATTAGGAATGATTATTATCACTAATGAATTTTTGAAAGAAATTAGGAAGAAACAAGATGTAGATGAATTTATAAAAAAAAAAAAAAGGATTAATAAGAACAGATAAAGTAAAAGGATTTAATTTAGGAATGGATGCAATTATTAGGTTTAAAAATAGAATTTATGTACCTAACATTCAAGAATTAAAGGAATTGATTTTGGAAGGAATGACACAAAAGTAAATTTAGTATTCAACCTAGAAATACAAAAATGTATAAAGATTTAAAGGAGATGTTTTGGTGGCCTAGGGTGAAGAGAGATGTAGCAGAATATGTAGCTAGATGTTTAATGTGTCAGAAAGTAAATATTGAACATCAGAAACCATCTGACATGTTATAACTTTGAAGATACCTATATGGAAATTGGATAGTATATCAATAGATTTTGTGGTAGGATTACCTAGAACAAATAGGAATTGTGATATTATTTGGGTAATTGTAGATAGATTAACTAAATCAGCACATTTTCTTCTAATAAATATTAGTTACTCTTTATAAAGATTAGGTCAATGGTACATAAAGGAAATAGTTAGATTACATGAAGTACCTAATAGTATAGTGTTGGATAAGGACCTTAGATTTGTTTCTAAATTTTGGAGAGAATTTCAGAAAGCTTTAAGAAGTAAATTACATCTTAGTTCAGTATACCACTCTCAGATTGATGGTCAAACAGAAAGGACTATTCATACATTAGAAGATTTCTTAAGAGCCTATACCTTAGAAGAGAAAAATGAGAGAAAAATAACCTCAATTGTTTATATAGTTATATTAGAAATTTCGAGGACGAAATTTTATTAGTAGGGGAGAATTGTAACACCCTCAATTTTATTATTTTACCATTTGTAAATATTTTTATATAAATATTATGAGAAATGATATACTGTATTTTATAGCAACTTTCTGTACCTATTTTCATAATAAAATTAATACAGTGCTATTCAGTAAAATTTTCTAAGTCTTTTAATACTTTTGTTTATACCTAAATTTCTTGTTGACCGGACAGTTGTGTCAGACAGCTGTCCAGGATAAGATTTTCCAGTATAACATTTTGGATTAAACTGTACTCTAATAAATCAAGAATTTAATGTAGATTTAAAATATATACAGTTGAGAAATGAATTACTTGTTGACTGGACCGTTGTGTCTGACGGCTGTCCAGGATAAATTTTCAAGTGTAAAATTTTGGACTAATCTGTAACTTAATAAAAAGGTAATTGAATATAGATTAAAAATATATACAATTAAAGAATTAAAATGCTAATTCCGAATTGTTAGAATTTTCTTAAAGTTAGAACTTTGAGAAATTCTTACGATAAAATTCTAAGGTGGAAAATTAAGAGAAAATTTGTATGACATCTATGGAATTATCTAATAATTGTAATATACTTAGAATAATTATTAAAAATGTTTAACCAAGAAAAAAATAAATTTAGAGTATTAACCAATCAAAGTGTGACAACTCAAACTTTCTAATGTCACTAAATTAAGCTAATTAGACTTGGATTAAGAGATAAGTAAGACACTACTCCAAGGTTTTTGACAGTGAGGAATCCAATGGTGGTGTTAGTTTCTTCAAATTCTAATTAGTTTGTAAGATAATTAAAACCCTAAACAACCTTCTAGAAGACTCCACCAAATTCAACAACTTTGACCCATTGACCAAGCAATTGGCAAGTTACGTTTGGGACTTGTCTTGGACGTCCAAGTGGGCTGAGAAGCTAGGCCAATTGGCTGCCCAAGGACTGCAGCTGGACGTGTGAGGGTTATTCAATTTGGTGGAGAAAATGCTTTATTAAAGACATAAGAAATTAATATAAAAAAAAAACACAAAACCTTAACTTCAAGAAACCCCAAACCGTAAGCTTTCCATACAGCAGCCCCTCCATTTTCACTTCAGCCTTTCTTCTAAAATTAAGAATTTAACCAACCAAAACCTTTCAAATTTCAATATAGCTTAGGCCAAAGAGAAGAGAATTAGGAGAAAAAGCTCAAAATTTCAAGAAGCCAAGGAGAAAGAGAGAAAAGGGGGAAAAGGAAATTCAAGAGTTCTCCATCAAATTAAGGATCTAAGGTAAGGATCTTGGCATTTAATTTCAATTTAAACAAATTGGAAGTAGGAGAAACATGTCCTTAGGGTTAATTTCAAGATTTGATCAAGAAACATTAAAAGATGAAATTAAATTAGGGCTTTTATATCTTTGATAAAATAAGTTGAAATTTGATGGTTGAATGAATGTTTTGGTTGATATCATGATGTATTGTGATTGATTGAACCTTGAATTGATTTGTTCTTGATTGAAATTGGCTTGGTTGTGTTGAATTTGATGTTGGAATTTTGAGAAAAATTGTTGGAAATGGTATCAAGACCATACGGCCATGGTTAGTTTGCAAGGGATAATATGTGGAAATTTTCAATTAACCAAGGGCAAAATAGTCATTTCACATGTAGGGACACATTGGGAATTTTAGAAAAAGTTTAAGGGCATTTTCGGCAATAATTAAAAAGTATAAGGGTAATTAGGTAATTTCACATTTTGAGGACACAATTGAAAATTTATAAAAAGATTGAGGGTAATTAGGTAATTTCATAGATTCTAGAAGAATTAGGGACACATTCGGAAATTTATAAAAAGATCAAGGGTAAAATGGGAAATTTTAGAAAATAGTAAGGGTAATTTAGTAATTTCACCTTTGAGGGCAAAATTGGAAATTTATAAAAAGATAGGGGTATTTTAGTAATTTTCCATATTAAAGACTTAATTGGTATTTTAGTAAAAGTTTAGTAATTTTCATAGTAAATACATAATTATTATTTTAGTAAAAGTTTAGTAATTTTACCTAGTAAAGGACTAGTTAGTAATTTATTAAGGTATTGATGTTATAATGTTAATTAGTGAATTTTATAATTTTAATGTGATTGATTAATATTAATTATTTGTTTATTAGCATCATTATCATATTGCATAAGTCTGAGTTCTTGGAAAATACAAAGATTTCAAATGAGAAATGAGTTTTCAAATGAGAAATGATTTTGTTGACTAACCGGGACTGAGGTAGTCATGAAAAATGAGTATTTTTGGGGGAATTGATTTCCAGGACTATGTTGACTGACCGGACTGCGGTAGTCATGTATTTGAAAAGATGATTGAGATTATGAACAGAGAATATGATAGTCCTGAGAAATGGGTGAGCAGAGTAAGTTAGACAGGACTGTATAGTCTGTGATTATATAGTCTGTGGGGTGAAGGATATTGGCAATTCCACATGTGACTGGAAACTGGACTGAGTTGCGGTCGTGGTGGCCTTCCGGGTATCCTAATCTTCTAATTCTGTCTAGTTTATTCGCGTTTAGTAGGGGCTGATAGCTGAATTGCAGTGCGTAATGGTAGGCCAGTTTCTTACTAAACACTCAAAGGGGAAGTCTCCATGGAGCAGGGTCAAAATGATTTTGAGTCAAAAAAATGAATTTGAGTCAAAAACTGCATTTGCATAAATCATACTGCATTTAATTAGGTGTGTAACTAATTAATTTGTTATGATATGTATTTGTTTGAAATTGTTTTAATTGTATGAGAAATTAAATGCCTGATCCGGTAATGTTGTCCCCAGATTCTAGGGGAGTGTGAATTGCAGGTGTCTGAAGATATAGTTAAATGATGAAGATGCAGAAATTCCAGAGCATATAGGATGAGACTATTTTGGGTAGACAATAATTTGTAGTACTTAGAATTATTTTGTAACAGTGTTTATATAAATTTTAATGATGTAAATTACAGAACATATTTTGGATTGTAAGAGAACGTATCAGAACTTTGAAATAAATATATAAAATAAATTAAATAGTTAAATTATGTTTTATAAGAAAAGGGGGTTACAACCTGACATAGCCTATGCAGTAAGTGTAGTAAGCTAGTTCATGCACAATCTGAGTAGAGATCACATGAATGCAGTCACTCGGATCCTTTAATACTTGAAGTCATCTCTTGGAAAAGGCTTAATGTTCACAAAAAAAGACCACCTACAGGTTGAAGTATACAGACGTTGATTGGGCTAGAGATATCACAGACAGAAAATCAACCTCATGCTATTTTACATTTGTTGGAGGGAATTTGATTACATGGAGAAGTAAGAAACAAAAGGTTGTATCACTATCAAGTGCTGAAGCTGAGTTTCGTGGGATGGCTAAGGGTCTTTGTGAGCTTCTTTGGATTAGAAGGCTATTGATGGAAATCGGCTTTGCTCCAAGTTATGCAATGAAACTATTTTGTGATAACAAGGCTGCTATAGATATTTCTCACAATCCAGTTCAGCATGATCGAACCAAACATGTGGAAGTAGACTGACACTTTATTAAACAGAATTTAGAGACCAAGGTAATCCAATTTCCATTTGTTAAGTCTGAAGATCAGTTGGCAGATGTACTCACAAAGGTTGTATGTAGTAGAAAATTCCACAACTCACTTGATAAGTTGGGCATTCGAGATCTCTATACACCAACTTGAGGGGGAGTGTTGGCATGAATTGTGGACATATTTGATCTTTGTAATTGTGGAAAGGTTTGATCTCTGTGAGATCCTAGTAGAATATTAAGGGATATATTCTTTAATTAGGGAAATTACCTTAATTTGTGAATAGTCAGAAATAGGTGATTTTACATGTATATATTTCTCTCCTCTCTTGTAAAATATATCCCAAAGATAAAAATATTCTACCATGTCAATTTGACAATTGTCACCATATTTTATTGAGTTTTTTTTAACATGACAGCTAATAATAGAGAAAAGTTTATCAATTTAAGATTTAATTCATCATTAAAATCAAACTTAAGTCATAACAATTAATAAAAGAAGAAAAATTGATCAATTTAAGATTTAATTCTTCGTTAAAACCAATGCTTAAGTAAGCTTTACATAGATTCTACTTGTTCCCACACCAAACAAAAAAAAAAAAAAATTAACCACACGGAGAAAAAGAAAGATTTTACTTGTTCTCTAGATTGTGGTCATTTATTAAATCTTTTATCTTTTACTATATAATAAAGAAAGGAAATTTTGGTGTAATTTTTTCCGTCCATTTTAGGGATATTTTAGACATTTTTTTAATCATTTTATTTTTTATTTATTTAATTGATTTCATTAATTACTAAGTTATTTATAGATAGTGGGTTTTATATAAGGAGCCTGACTAATTTTTTAGCATTAAAGTAATTTAACAACCACTAATTACTACATTTCCTCAAATACCGTTAAAGTGGAGGCAAATTTGTCACGATATTAAAAAATCCTTTGGTATCACTATCTACCGTTTATTTTGCCTAGTTTCCTCTAAATTTATGGGCTTATGCTCGTTCTATCTTTTGGTTTCTATCTCCCATAAACATTTTTTTATTTTTTATTTTTTGGACTGTTATCGAAGTTTGTTTCTTTAGTTTTTGTTCCTGATATTATTTCTTCCTTGATGTATGTTGCAACTTGGTTAAATACTTTGAACCTAAATCAACTTCTGAATATTTTGAAGGTGTAGTATCTGATTTAAATACAGGTTAGTGTTTTAATTGCTCATGATTTATGTTTTTGTATATCAATGAATGTATACGATAGCATATATGCGCAAGGAACATTTAAGTTTGATGATTTATGTGTCCAACTTAGCAAAACCACCGCTGGACAAACATGGTAGTCCATTTGATTTATTTTTTTTTTTAATTTTTTTGCTGCATAAAAGGGACTTAAGAAGCCCAACAAACAAAACAACAAAGAACTACACTATGCCAGATAAATCTGACAGCAACAGAGAAGAAATACAATCAGGGGGCGAGATGAAAAATCTAATTCCCGGATCCATGGATAATCCATTCTTAGCTAAAATTTCATCCCTCCTAATATGAGCAAAAGTCACTTTCATAGGAGGAACAATACTTGAATTAATTAATAGCTTCAACGATATGCAACAAAGGAGATTGTGAAGGCACTCCATCAGTGATCATACGAATAGCTTCCTTGGCATCCGAATGAACTTCCAGCATATGAAAGCCACGCTCCCTGCCAACCTAATAGCCCATTTGATAATGTCACTTAATTTAGTTTTTTAGTACAATATCACACCCTTCGCTTTTTTAATCTCTTTTTTTTTAATTAAAACTTTCTCTAAATCAGACTCAGACATGACTTACCCATGCATCGCACGGTACCACAGGTACCTACACACACTACTACTATTCGGCTTTAAATATAAACAAAAAAATAATTTGAATTTTAAATTTAAATATAAAAAAATCTCAATTAATTTTAATTCATTTAATGAGACCATCACTAAAATATACTTAATTTAATAGAATTTTAATTCCAATTACTCCTTATTATTCTTAATATCAAATTCCAATTAAGGCAGTTTAAGACAACTTATTTTTTAATTGAGATTGGTATAATTAAATGTTGTTAATCAACTTTCTTAGTTAGTATCGAACAGTTTTTTTTTATATATTTAAATCTTGAGGGAGTACATATTAGATAATAGTTAAATAATTTTTATAAAAGCCTTAGTCAATTATCTTATGTGATATATAGGCTAGATTATAAACTCCGTGAGAGATATTTCCCACTCTTTATTAGAAGGCTTCATCTATAATAACATTTAAGGTTGGAATTTATTAACAAAAAAAAGCTATAAAGCTATAATTGAATGTTATGAAAACATGAAGGAACATTGGTTGCTATTATTACTAGATTTAGGTTGGTTTTGACATTTTTATGGCTCAGGACGAAACGATAAATAAAGCTCCTTTATAGATAAATATTTTAAATTGTAAACATATGTTACCTAAAATTTAGGCACATAATTTAATTAAAAATGATTTATTTTATTACATTATTTTTTGGATCACTGTGATATTTGTATGAAATATCTATCAACTTTACTATTAATCTCCGTCCGGGAGCCCGTCTTACTATCTTTAGTGGAATCTTCCATCCTAATCACATTTTTTTAATTCACAAGATACAAGACTCGAACCTGGGACCTTACTTAAAAAAATTGAGTTTAGTTTCACTCGGACCAACGACATGTTGGTATATGTTTTATTACATTAAATAAATAACATACTTTTAACAAAATTTAAAAAGATGTATTAGATTTTTCATTCAATTTATTTTTATGCTATAGTCTACATGACTAGTATTTGGAATGAACCATGGCTTCGAGGAAGGGAGACTCCTTATGTTGAATCTATAGCTCCTCCTGGATTAGAGAATTTAACAGTAAGTTCTCTGATTGACCATGAGACAGGTGAATGGTGTATGCAAGTTATTGAAGAGTTATTCAACCAAAGATATGCACGAGAAATCCAATCAATTCCACCATTGAATATTTCAACTCCAGATCAGCTCCTCTGGAAATACAACAACGATGGCTGCTATACAGTTCAAAAAGCATACACTGCATCATGAATGATATTATACAAAAGAAGGCTTAAATACCTTTTTAGTCATTGCAATTTAAGACTTTTTTACTTTTCATCCTTATAAAATATTTTTTTTTGTTTTGGTCTTTGCAAATTATGTTTGTTTTGTTTTTTGTCCTTAAAATAATTTAGATAGCGCTTTTTTTACTGTTCAAAGCGTTATCTAAACTATTTTAAGAAAGAAAAACAAAACAAACATAATTTGCAAGGACTAAAACAAAAAAAAAAATTTGCAAGGACAAAAAGCAAAAAAATATTAAATTACAAGGACTAAAAACATATTTAAACTTATATAAAATGATCATCTTAAGGTGGATGGTAATTTGATGCAGATTTGGAACATGCAAATACCTCCAAAGATTAAACACTTTTTATGTAGGGTTTTAAGATAATGCTATGCCAGAAAATTAAATCAACCAACTACTCTTCAGTCCACCAATCAACAATCTCATTCATGGCAAGCCCCAAATTCAGGTTCGGTCAAGGTAAATGTTGATGCAGCCATTTTTAATAATCAACGTTGCTTTGGTGTTCGGATGTGTATACGTGATGAATTTGGCAGATTCATATAAGCTAAATCACAATGGCACTCGGGTATTCCAGATTCGAAGGAAGCTGAGGCATGGGATCTTCTTCAGGGATTGCTTTGGATTCAAGACCTTGGTTATCAGAATTTTGTTATTGAATCAGACTATAATGTAGATGATTTGTTGTGCTGCAAAGTTGGAAATACAGGCCTACAACTTATTCTTTCCAAATGCATAACTATTTTAAGAAATTTTCCAAACTCTATGGTGAGTTTTGTAAGAAGGCAAGCCAACATTGTCGCTCATAAGTTAGCTAGAGCGTCATTGTCTTTTGTTACCAGTCATGTCTTTGATCATATTCCACATTGTATTTTCTATCCTATTTTGAATGAAATGAGATAAGTATTTTTATGTAAAAAAAAATCTTACATGTACTTTTGCTCTTTATTAATATACTAATTTTTAGCTTTAAATAGTATTTTAGCTTTTCATTGCACAAGTTAAATATTTATTTTATATAATTCTAATAATAATTCATATATAATAAATAAATATTTTTATCTTTTTAAAATATATTATTATTAAAGTTCATAATAAGTAAATATTTTTAAACATATAAATTATATTTTAGATTTATGATAAATAATTTAAATTGTGATATAAGGTTATTTTTAAATTATTGTGTAGAAGTAGATATCTTTATAATGTTAGTTTTAGTTTGTGCTTCTTATCATGTTGAAAAACAAAAATTTTAAGTGTATGTAATATGTCTACTACATGTTGAAATGTCAAAATGAGCTAAAAATTCTTTTAACATGAATTTGTGAATGTAGTTAAAAAAAAAAAAAAAAAAAAAAAAAAAAAAAAAAAAAAACTAACAATCAAAAGTGTAATACTTTACAATCACATGTCAAAGTTTTATTTAGGTATAGAAAATGAGACATGAAAGGACATAATAATTTCAATCTATTTATAAAAATAACATAAAATAATGCATTTAATTTTTTTTTACCACACATGCATCAATATAATTTTTTTAATTTTTTGGGCCTCTTTCTAATCATTGCCCATGGGCTGTTGCACCACTAAACAAGGACCAAGGCATGCCCTGACTAGATTTAAACCCATGCATTGTCTGAGTTTGTATGCATTATATATACCCTTCAAAAGGTAGCATGTATGTTCATTTTATATAGAATTTCTTTTTTAACAGTAAAATATCTTCTTGATAGCATTGTTGTAAGTAACTAATATTTGTTGAGAGATATTGTTTGTGGAGCTGCGTCGTTGCAAGTAGTTATTGTTTCCTTTATTGTTTATTGAGCGTTGTTGCAAGCATTACTATAAGTAACTATTAATAGTTTTCTGACTGTTGTTAGAAGCAGCCATTGTTTACTAACACAGGTGTCAAAAATAGTATCAATAGTATTGAAAATTTGTAAGAAGGTAAATTCTATAAATCACTACTAGTTCGTGGTACTTATAAAGTTCATCATATTATCACATGCACTGAAGAGTAATTACATCAGTATTTAATATATGAATTTTTAGTAATAAAACTATAATATTTTATTTGAGTATTATGAATTTGAAAGAACTTTGTTTATAATTCAACATTGTCTCCCCCGGAGCCGATCAAACCATTTACTTCCCACGCACCGAAACTAGCCGTAGGTTGACCTCCTTCCACCCAGAAATCGAAGAACTCCTGTACAGCTCAGTGGAGAATGAAGAACACATGTTAGTTTCTCCTTTCATTTCCTTCATGTTATCTAATCATATAATGTTTAGAACATTTGTCTAACGCAATTCCATTGATGTAGTTTCTCCTTATATTTATATTATTTAAGTAGGTTCGTTTATTTTAAAATCGAGTTATCTGTTACAAATTTAATCCGTTACAATTTGTTTATATTTTTAGGCTCAATTCCACTTTTGGTTTCCGAAGTATCACAATTGTGCAATTTTGGTACATTCATCAATCTTTCGCATCAACTTTTTGTTAAATATTTAACGAATTTTAATAATATGGCAAATGATGTGGTGTTGACAGACGATGATGTGACAATTGACATAGGATGTGACGTGGTAACATGACATGGTGATGTGGCATGTAAAAATAAAAGAAGAAAATATCAAAGTGACCCTGATGGGATTTGAACCAACCACCATTAAGTTTTAATGACAACTCTTAACCACTAAATGGAGACCAAAACTGCATATATATTTACTATTACTAAATAAATAAAATTACATTTATTATATATTAAGTGGTATTATTAATATTGTTAGTATTAATTTACTAATTATATTTTTATTAAGTAGTAAATATATGTACATTCATTTAAGTTACATATATTATAATTTTCATATATTGTCATAGAAAACTATTTATTTAGTGGTTAAGGGTTGTTATTAGACCTTAAGGTTAGGAAATCAAATCCCATCAAGGCTTCTTTTATATTTTCTTTTTTCATTTTTACAAGTCACATCACATGGTGTGCAGTGAGTTTCCTAGCTCGAGGAGGCGTGCCACTAGGGGTGGTGAGTTCCACCATATGGTGGTGAGCTTCTCTTTAAGATATCTTCAAGTCTTTCCATAATGCTTATACTTAAATGGCTAATGTGTCCTCCAATGTAGATTTCCAAGCTTCTAAGACCATTAAATCTTTCCATAAGCTTTTAAGTCTTCCAGGACTCATTCTTACTGCAAAAGTAACCTGTGTGAAACCTTCCTACAACCAAAAACACACAGAAAACATAACAAAGTCCTAGATAGAAAAACCAAAGAAATATGTTATGAAAACCTTGATGAGTATAGTATGTAATGCATTGTATATGTGTGTATGATGAGATGTTGTGGTATGTATGATGTAATGATAATAACGAGGACCTAGCCTATATGAGAGGTAGGATCCTCCACGTGAAATGCTAAGTGAAGCCATGTACATCTATGTGAATCGTGCATCATGACATGAGATATATGTGTTTTTCGATAGTAGGGATATGAGCCTAACTGGGGAGGCCACAAAGAGTTATTGAACTCTGGCCTTGAGGGTGGTAATACTTGGTGTTGAAACCCTATAAGCCCATGTTGATCCCATGGTTGGGATGTACTTGCAAAGTTGGGTAACCTCGATGAGCTGTTGGGGTTTTCATCCTAGTTGAGAGTGCTAGTGTTGAATGTCCATGGTATGGTGATTCGTCGACTGTATGTGCTCTTAGGATACTTTCACAAAAAAGTTTTGAATGGTACCATATGCATATAAAGCTAAGAGCATAGAACTCATTACATTACATGAATACTTAAATGTGATTGTGCTTGACATATGTGAATGCTAAGAGATAAATGTTATATATGTTTGTGTTGCTACCTATCTCCATTTTCATACCACGAACATGTAGTGAGATGTATCTCGCTCCCTTTATTTTTGTGTTTTCTTTTGCATGTGTTAGTGGCAGGTGATGTGCAATAGGACCAAGAGGATTATGCTAAAGAGAAGACATAGGCCTTCATTTATTGTCATTTATTTTGAGTTTTGTCATGGGATAGTGTGACTCTAATAGGCTGTGACATCGAGGTATGAACTAGTTATAGTTTTATGTTTTTAGTTTCATAATTTTGAACTCATGGACTTATTGCTTTTAATAGATTCCTGTTAAGGATTTGTAAGGTCAAATGTGGGCTAGTATCTTTTTATTGATTATTAAAATATTTATTTAAGTTTGAATTGCTTATGATTTATGCATGTGATGTTCTTTACTTTTGAGAAAGAAAAGTTTTCAATTTACTATTTATTCCGCAACGAAAAATTATACCATATTTACGTAATGTTTTATTTAATAATTAGCTATGGGATAAAGGCTGTCACATGGGTCATTGTTGTAAGGCCCAAATTCTCTTCCTGCTTGCTTGGACTAGGCTCACCTTTTGTTCGCTTTTTCTCCCTGTGATTGATATCATCATGACTCTCTTCAATCTAATCCATAATATCGTCATAAATTATTAATTTCATGGATTCCTGATTTTTAGACTCGTTGATTGGCTCCTTCCTAAATTCTTCCTCTCAATAATACTTTCTCCATTTTTTTTTATCTGTCGTTTAAGGTTTATTTATAAAAATCAAGGAATGCATTAAATTTTCTTGATTCTAATAAAATAATTATGAGATTTTCTAATTTATCCTTTTTTCATTTCTACTCTACAATAAATACATGTGTAAATTCATTAAAGATTAGGAGAGAAGTAAGGATATAATTGATAAAAAAATTATTAATGTGATCTTGAACTTTGTAAACGACAGATAAATAGAAACAATTTTTTTTCAAAAATCCGACATTTAAAAAAAAACAGAGAGAGTATATTTGACTACACCACTTCCCCCCAGAAACAACTTCTTGATTTAGAACCTGGTCATTAATAACACAATTAATGCTCCAATTATTGGCCTCCAAACTGTTATCATATTTGAATCGTTTCTTTGCTCAGAATTTCAGTCATCATCATCTCTATTCCTCAGCCATTAATCACCATCATTCCCTCCCTTTCGTCTTTGGTTTGCTCTTAGAGTAATACTCCACCCCCGAACTCTATCATCCAAAACCGTCATAAATTATTAATGGCATGGATTCTTGATATTTAGACTTTAATTTGAATCCTTTATTTGCTCAGAATTTCGGTCATCGTCACCTTCATTCCTCAATCATGGATCACCATCATTCCCTCCCCTTTGTCTCTGATTTGCTCTTAGAGTGATACATTGCTTTCTTAAAATAATACACTTTTTACATATTTTAAACTTTTGACATATGGTTTATATCAATATTTATGATATATAATTTAACAATATAGAGGCTTATTTAGTTTTAATTATTGTGAGTGTGTAATTTATTTTAGAATTTACATTGCAAGTATTATGTATTGATGCTTAATTCAATGTTGATATTGTTTTTATCATTGGAATTTCAACCTTGTAAATCAATACTTGTTATTGTGCATCAAAGACTTGCAAGCATAACAATTAGACACTTGTTATTGTTCACAAAACAACAATGGAAATTTACTATACTTACAGTACAATTAGACAAACATTGATACACTTTTTTAAGGAGATGATGAGCACTACTGACCAAGAATCTTAAAAACTCCTAATTAAAAATAATACTTACTCATTGTTTTCAAAACTGATTTCCAATCATTGAAATAATTATCAATGTTATATTTTCAATACTACAGTTTACACATTAGAGATCATACCCAACCAATATTATTTTAATTTATATTCTGTCATCGAATTAAAATGCAGTATTGTCAAACCAAACACACCAAACTCAAAGGGTTGGCATAGTGGTATAAGATTTCATTGCGTTCACATGTGGAGAATGATCCATTTAGCGGGAGAACTCGTGTTCCATTCCGTCTGTGTGCAAAATTTCTTTGAGTCAGCAGCAGCCACGCAGCGCGAGCGGGATTATTCTCTAACCCAGTGGATTGGGGGACATCCGTGATCTCTGACTCAAGACAAAAAAAAAAAACCAAACACACCAATAAAACATAAAAACAATCATTAAACGCGGCAAAAATTGTTCCACACGCAAAATAGGCCATTACAAAGTGAAGTGCATATCCAAAATTACGCTTTGAAAAGCCATTCAAGAAAGTATCATAAACGTGCAGAAAAGACCCAAAATGAATAAAGGCAAACGAAATGAAAAATAAAAACCTCTGTCTTAAAAGAAAAATGCTAGCTTCAAATAAAATAATAATAAAACCAATAAATAGTAGGAAAGCTATCTTTTTTTTGTTACCATTAGGAAAGCTATCTTTCATTGTATAAGTTATAAATAGATTAAAAAAAACGATTAATATTAGAAGAAAATTGATCAGTTTAAGATTTAATTCTTCGTTAAAACCAAAGCTTAAGTAAGCTTTACATAGATGCTACTTGTTCCCATACCAAAAATAAATAAATAAATAACCACACCCAAAAAAAAAAAAAGATTCTACTTGCTCACTAGATTGTGGCCGTTTATCAAATACATATTAGATAATAGTTAAATATATCAATTTCATTTTGAAAAATTAATATATAATACATATACGTTATATTATTCATAGAGTTTAATTAATTTTGATAAAATGTCAATGTAAAGATTTTTATATTTTCAATTAGTTAAAAAATATTCTATATTAATATTTTTTTTTAAATAGATTTAAATACACTGATAGTGTAAAATTTTTATACTATCATTCAATTATAATTAAAGTGACATATAATAAAAAAATTATTAAATTTTATAATAATTATTTTGAAAAACATATCAAAATAGTTTCTAATTTATTGATAGTGTAAAAATACTTATACTAATAGTATATCAAAATTAAAATAATTTTATTAATTATATAACATTAATCTATAATTGAAGTGACATGTAAAATACTTTTACATGACAACTAGTGCAGGTTCCCGTGCGATGCACCGAATAATTTTTTTATAGGAAAGTAATATTTTACTTATGTAAAAAGAATAAATTTAAAACTTGAAAAGAATAAAAAAAAAATATTTTAGTTTGTCATAGTCAAACAACTATATTATTCATCAACTTCAATTTTTATCAATAATTAATAAAAAAATTGTAAAAATTAAAATAATGAAAGCAATAATAATAATGATATAAATGACCATGTTTATAATTATTATTAAATAGTTAGCAAACTTTGTTGGTCAATTACTAAAGAAATAAAAATGTTAAATAAGTAATAATAATGATAAATAATAATATTTAAATATTGATTTTCTTATATTTGAACCATTGTTTTAATTTAAATTATATTATATATAGAAAATTTGAGTGACAATAATTTTAAGTTAAATTACTCTCTTGCTCCCTTTTCTAATTTAAATTATTAATTTGGTCATTCTATTTTTAAAATAGAAAATGTAATTTTAATTATCATTGTAATTATTAAAAATTAATAAAACAATTTATCAAAATTAGACAAATAATTTTTTTTGCTGAAATAATAATAATAATAATAATAATAATAATAATAATAATAGTAATAATGTTATAACATAAAAACAATACAAAAAATAAAATAACTTTATTAAAGTTTTGTAATATTAAATAAGTTTTTTAAACACAAAAATATATTTTTTACAGGTTTATTTCATATATATTATCTTCAAAAGATAAAATTGATGTGAAATCAAAGTTGGGAAAATTTTGGTCCATAAAACAACAATTGAATTATTGTCCATAATAAAATCAATTTTTAACATGTATTGCCATAGAATTGAAATTGAATTTTATTTTGACAATAATTTAATTGTAGTTTATTGGATCAAAATTTATTTACGAAATTAAATTTTTAACACATTTATTTTGGTACATGAAACTACCATTAAATTATTACCCTAAATAAAATATGTTTTTAACATGAATTATATTGCCCTGAATAATTTGTTTACAAAAATTAACATGAAATTCATTTTTACAAAAATAATTTATTTTTATGAAATTTATTTTACGGCTGTAAAAAATAATTTATTTACAAAAATTAATTAAAATGAAATGTGTTTTTAGAAATAATTTAATTTAGATGCGTAACCATAATGAAATAAATTAATAGAATTTTTTATGAAAAAAACAGATTTTGAAAAATAAAATTTCAAATTAGATTTTATTTAAGACAATAATTCATTTGTCCCAGAGAAGGCAAGCTTAGGTGATTTAAATGAAAAACTAATCATGAATGTTGTAATGCCATTATTACGGAGGTTCTCTCTATACTTAGTTAACTTTAAGTAAATTCAATTATTATTAAAAAAAATATAAAGGTTTCTCTATATACTTTAAGAAAATTCACTTATTATTAGTTAGCTACTTTGTTGATTTGATTATTAAGCTTAGCAACATACTAACATGAGCTATCTAGTGAACTTTTTCTTCCTTGTTAGCTCATATGCTCTTATATATACTCTTCACTATTAAATTAGGAATTTCTGAAGATTTTGGCTTTAAGATTATGATAATTTATAAAAGTAAACAATAAAAATTGTAATAAAATAATTAAAATAATAGTTATAGAAGTAAAAGAATAGTTACATATATAAGTAAAATAAAATAGATTAGCATGAGTATTTTGAATTACAAAAGATTTGATATTGGATCTACAGAAGAAAGATTATTTCATACACCTCATCAAGCTTTAGTCTGCAAAAGAAAATTGAGACCACAAATAATATTATAAATATGAGCAAGCAACAACTAATTAGAAAAAAAAAAAATAAAAGAATTGCATGAAAGACCTTCTAAATTTTAATTTATCACTAATTCAAAATAATTAGAAAAATAATTTATAGGAAAAAAAAAAAGCAGCAAAACAAAGAATGAAAAACACATAAAAAAGTTGATTTCAAATTGAAAATCAACAAAAAAGAACAATGAGAGTAAATTAAAACAACACCAGATAAAGGAACCTTGATATGCTGATCTATTTTAAAAAGCTAAGAAGAGAATAGTGGGGTAGATTCTCATTTTATAAATAAAAAATTGACAATTTAAAAAAAAAAAAAACAGTGGTTTATTTTAAAAAAAAAACAAAAGGATAATAAGGTAGTTTTTTAAAATAGTACTTTATGTGATTGATCCTTAAATATAGTGGTTTACATTACCTGCTAACTGCATCACAAAACTAAAAAAAAAAAACGCTATTCCAAGAAAGAAACCAAGAAAACCTCTTATATGTTTTATGTTTTAAATAAATTAAATAATAAATATAAATTAAATAAAGAGAGTAGTGAGGTAGTTTAGAATTTTAAAATTTAAATAAAAAAAAAAGCAGTTTTTAAACAACAATGGTTGATTTTTTTTTAAAAAAAAAAAAAAACCTAGAAGATAGTAGTGATGTAGATTGGAATTTTAAAATTAAAAAAAAAAATGGCAGTTTTTAAATTGTGGCTTAACCGATTGATCCTGAAAAAGGTGAAAACAATTTATCCAATCAATCAATTAACAAATATCAATCTTGTAAGTTAAATAAAGAAATATAGGATTAAATAGATGAAGAGAAATAAAAAATAGTTATAATGACTGAAGTGAATGAAACATTAGAAGCAATGACTAATTTTTTATGTGTCTACCCTTCTAAAAACGTGGTTGTTGAGGCAACTGAGCTTTGTGTAGCTTCATCAGAAAAAACATTGAAAAAATGAAAAACAACCAAGCAACAAAGGTGAGCAGTGAGCATCACGTGAATACCTTATTTACACGTATGGTTTTTTCATAAAAATTGAATCATGTTATGCACCTTGATTATTGCCTGCAATAGAAGAAAAGGAATAGCAAAATTAGTGAGTTGATGTTAGGTTTGGAGAAGTGATTTCCAAATGACTTGGCTACACTAATTCTTACGTAGCATCTTCACTCCAGAATTCAACAAATCCATAACCTTGATAACAAATTATGTATGGTGATGAGACATACCTATTGAACTTGCTTGGAAAAACAAAATAAGTAGTGGAGTCTTGATTCCTCTCCGTCCATGTAGTGTTGATCTAGCAAATTGGCTCCTATGAGAGATTAAACAAACGAAGCAAAGAAAATAACTGAATAGTCAGTGAAAATTATTAATTTAAAAAAATAAAAAAAATTTAACCTGTTGATCTCGGATGAGTAACAAAAGGATGCCTAGTTGTAGATAGTTTACTTTAGCACGACCCTTCAACAAAAAATATAAAAAGTTGAATTAGAAGAAGCATCCCCAGTATTTGGTTCCTGCACATAAGCCAAATTAAATACTGCAGAAATTTTAAATCCAAATTTGATATTTACTAATTCCACATTTCCTAATTTATTTTAAACCCAGATTGATTATCATTTATTAAAAAATGTTATCATTGATTTACATTAATTAAAATCATTAAAACAGTTATAATATTACTAATTCCACGTTTCCATTTTGATTTTAAACTTGGATTGATTAGTAAAATTTTGATTTTGACGGTGATAGAATTCAAATTGTGATAGAATTCAAATTTACATTTAATATTTAAATTATTGTGAATCTTTATTGTAGAATATGAAATTACAATATTATCCTTGAAAGTTTTGGGGGAAATTTTTTTTGCTTAGTGTATATTCCTTTAAGTAATAAAGGATACATTCTAATTAAATTCTATTTATACATGATGCTTTGAACAATTATGATAACTTACTTTTTTTTTCTTTTTATTATATTATTAGAGTGTGTAACCCGTGCCATGCACGGGTAAATATATTGTTTATAAATATTTTTATAAAATAATTTAAATATATAAATATTTTTAAAATTTTGTATTAAGAGTTATAAATAATTAAAGTATAATATTTTTCATTATTAATTATTGTTGTCCGTTATAGATATATAATTGATTATATATTTTGTAGACAATGATTTTTAAAATATAATAAATGAAAGAAATAAAAATTAATTATGTTTTAGGTAAGATTGTAATTTAAATAATTATTGTAAAATAATATTTCAAGCAATCTAAAGTAAAAGTTCCAAGTTCCAATAAAAAATGAAAACAAAATATTTGTATGAAATGACATTTTTAATTATATATTTTTAAATTAAAATCTAAATTCTTTTTTTATTAAAAAAATTAAAATCTAAATTGAAGCTATGCACGTCATACACGACATATATGCTAATTTGTGGACAATGTTATAAAACATTTTAAAATTTTTATATATGAAAAAATTGAATTATGAAATATGAACTAAAAATAATAAGAATTTTGTGCTGGATATCAATCATGGATCTTAAAGTATAACAAAATTTAAATTATTAATTACTATTGTGCATTATAAATAATTGGTTGAAGAACAGATTAATTATTATATTTAAAATAAAACATAGAAAAATAAAAGTAACACAATTGAAATTATGATTAATATTTCATATGTATAATATATTATAATTATGTTAAATTTTATTTCCTACAGTCAAGGATGACAATGAGTAAGGTCTAAATAGGGTAACATAGTACCTATCATCATACTCGTATTTTAGACAAATCTGGTACTTGAACCCATACGTGTGTAAGTAGTAACTTTAATACTTGTGTCATTTAGCGTTGGATACCTAAATGTTCATGCACGTATCCATTACCGGTTCTCATCATGGGTAATTACCTATACCCGACCCAATACTCAATAAGTAACAATAACTATCCTACTCATCATGGATAATTTTTGTGGGTACCCATTGGGTCCAATGCCCATTGCCATCCCTACCTATAATTTTGTTATGACTTTTCTTTTCTTTTTTCTTTAAAATTTAATCCATCACTTAAGGAAATTAAATTTCCAATAAATATTACTATATCGTTATGGTTTTTCTATTTCTTTTCCCTTGTGTTAATAATAGTACTTGCAATTTTAGATAAGAATGTTAATTCCTATTTGAGTTATTATCATTAATTTTTAATTAGTAAAGTTAATAATGACAAAAGTTTTATAGAAGTGAAATTTATTTTTAAAAAGTTATGATTACATAGACGATGTCTCAATTTGATTGTCATTTAAATTAAGTGTTCTTATCACATTTATTTTGGTACATGAAATTGCTAATAAATTATTACCTTAAGTAAAATTCATTTTAACAAAAATTATCGTCCTAAATAAATTATTTATGAAAATTAATATATTGAAATTGGACATTAAATAGTAACAAAATTAATATAATTTAATTTAGAATATTATAAATCATAATAGAATTTAAATTTAAATAATTTTTTATCCATTAAACTGCATTAAATTATTGCCCAAAAAAATTTGGTTTTAACATGAATTATTCCCCTACATAATTTATTTATGAAATTTATTTGATATGAAATTTATTTTTAGAAATAATTGAATATGAAATTTATTTATTAAAAATAAATTAATATAATTTTTTTATGGACAAAAAAAAATTTAAAAATAAAATCATAACAAAATTCAATTTGATTTTATTCAAGATAATAATTCAATTTGTTTACCAAAATAATTTCTTATCACATTTATTTTGATCCATGAAACTGTAATTAAAATATTTTCCCAAATAATATCCATTTTTAACATGAATTATTATCCTAAAAAAATATTTATGAAAATTAATTAACATATTTTTTTAGAAATAACTTTATTTAAATGCTACATAGTCATAATGAGATTAAATAAAAATGAAAATAGCATTTAGATGTACAAAATAAAATTCAACAAAATAATTTAATATACAAATAATCATATTCCAAAGTATCAATTCAAATTAATTTATAATAAATTATTTTTTCTTCAATTTAACTCTGAATTAACATCCCTATCCATTGATCATATAACTCTCGATTATAAACCTATCATTAATTCTATTTAACGTAAATTTTGGTTTCATGGACTAAATTTATTTACCAAAATAAAATCCATTTTTTGGTGCATGAAATTGCAATTAAATTATTATCCTAAATAAAATTTGCTTTTAATTCTATTATGATTATTTATACTATTATTTTAATTTATTATTATAACAGTGTAATAACATTTAACTATATTTATATAATACAATGAAAGACTTATTTTAATTTTAATTTTTTTCTTCACTCGTTGTATAAATAAATTGTCAAGAGTAAAATTGTATATATTATTTGGCTACCTGTAATGTATCATGCCATTAACGTTTTATGCAGGAGAAAGATTAAATATAATTATTGAATTAACATGTGTCACTACATTTTATAATTTATTTGTTCTATGTGATGAATAATTTAAATGCTTCAACCTGCAAGGATATTTAAAATTATCACATCTTTTTTTGATACATTGAAGAAAGATAAACAACAGAACAAATAAACAAAATAAAGGAAAAGTCTCGCACTAAGTCCTATCCTCCAAAAGTAAACAAATGTTGGATGTAGATTCCATCTACTATCTAACTGCCTCTTGGAAGCTCCCCATCCTACGAATAGGTCTGTCATGATGTTTGCTTCTCAAGCCACTATAGAAAATGAGACATCCCATTTTATACTTTGTTGTGGGCATGCCAAGCTATCCTCTCATCCACAACTTCGCGAATTGGTGTCAGAGCACTCTATCAAATTACCACATTTGATTATATTTTATAACCTTCGAGAATATTATATTTAGCAAATATAAATTTCCTTATATTTAGCATTATATATTAAATAATTGTCATATCAAAGATTGATTTAAATTATTTATATAAATTAAAAGAACATTATATATTTAATTCTATATTTAACTGTATTTTGTTCATTCCCATTTTAAATTGAATTATTTCCTAAAATATATTTCATATTAAAACATTTTAGAAAATGATTGCATCTTTAAATTATTTTTGTCATGTAAATAGATATCTTAATATATTATTTCTATACATAATCATCTATTTTTTTTATTTGATTGATATTTTAAATTAATGGTCACTTAATTGTTGGACTAATTTTAATCAATAATTAAATGTAATAATTTTAATTTAATGTTTTATAAATTATTTATGTTAATTTAATTTTAAATTTGATTTAAATTAATAACTATTGAAAATTTTGGACACTTTCACGATTTAATTGTTAACTTAATCTATGAATTGTTTTATACATTATTTACATGAGATTTAATTGAATTCGTTAATTTATTTATATGAAATTTACATTATTAACGATACAACTTAGTAAAGTTCAAAACTTAACGTGATTATTATAGAATGTTCATATTTAAAATAATGAGAAAATTAATAAAAAAAAGTAAAATAATTTTTACATGAAATAATTTCTAATTTATGTTGAGATATGACATGATTTACATTATTTATTAAAAAACTTGAAATATACCTTACTTTAACAATATAATAGACTCCTTGTATCTTTTGCTTCTTTTTTAATTTATTTAATTCAAATATATAACTTAAATATTTCTTCTGCTTCTTTTCTAATTTAATCAGAGATGACATGATTTAATTTAATTTAATTTTCATTATTTAATTTAATTCAATTTAATCCCATTTTTTAAATATAAAACTTTCATTTTAAATAACTAATATTTTGAAAAATAGTTTCCCAATTTTCTATTTAATTGTTGACGAAAATAATTTCCATATCAAAGATTGATTTAAATTATTTCTATAATTAAATGAAGGTTATATATTTGATTATGTATTCAATTTTTTTTTATTATTTCCATTTTAACTTGAATTGTTCCTTAAAATGTATATCATTATAGATTTTTTTCATAGTTAATTGTCCATTTGAAATTTGAATGATTGACACTTGATAAATGAAGTTGTAAGAGGTTAACATGTGACAAATTGTGCTTGAATGATTGACACTTGTAAATGAAGTCTTAAGAGGTTGACATGTGTCAAATGGAGACTCTAGCATGAGATTACTTTGTATATAGTATAGATAACTTTGAATTCAATTTCTTTATTCTCTGGGGATTTTTTTATTATTGAAGAATATAGTTATATTATAAAAATAGATATTAGTATTTAATAAGAGAAATTTTAATTTTACAACACATTTGTACAATTTTGTTTTACAATTAAACGGTAAAAATAAAAAAGAGAAATATAAAATAAAACGAGTAATGTTATAGAGAGAAATGGAAAAAATAAATAAATTATAAATAAGTTATAAAAAGTAAGTATTTGTTTAATGTAACTCATCCAATAAATGTGAACGTCGTAGACTCGTGGTTATATTCATGTTCTTACTTTTCTTTCTTTTCTTTTTATGACGAACAAACCATTCAGTGATAAATAGCTGCAACTTTATGCGTAGAATACTTGACAAATTAACTAGAAGTTAATGACCACATTAAATTGTTTTTGGAGATTTCTTTATAATGATTCAAAGCCATCATTTTGCCTTAGGAAGGGATCAAGTAAGAGTCATATTAATTAAATGAAGGCACTTGTTGAAAGACTTTAAGTGTAAAAACAATAATTGTGCTCTAATTAATTAATTAATAATTACAATTTTCAAACTAAAGACAATTACACTGTTCAATATTAGAGCCAAGTACGCGTCCTCCAATATTTGAACACTTTTTGTTTGCAAAAAAGACATAGCTCAGTGCTCTTAATTAGTGATTAGTCTTTGACTCTTTTGATTAAATTTACAATTATTCGTCCTTTAGAAAATTGAAATCCTAGTGACTAATAGTATTTGGTTTATCATGTTGTGCATATAATATTCATAGTTACCCAAAATAACTTTCTTACACTCAATAAATTCATCTAGTTCTAGTTTTTCATACTTCAAGTAGAGATTAATTTCTTCTATAATACACAATTTCTGTTTGCTCTAAAAGCAGTGTGCGCTAGCTAGAATTTGGCAGTACAAGTGAGAATACTACATTGTCGTAGTACTAGCAAAACCGATAGTATTAAAAATAAGGCACTTAGTTTAGTTGGAGTTAATATTGTCATTAAATGGTTTCTCAAAGCACCTGTGCATGGTGTCCAAGTGGAGTGGTGAGCGAGTTTGGGAATCCACATATGACCTCAGAAATGAAGCAACTGTACAAGTAAAGGAACAGCAAAATCCCGCAATTATACTCTGCTGCGCGCCCCACAGGGCGGAAAAATTAAAAAAACAATCACGTGGCTCATATCCTCCCCATCACACCAACAAGATCCAAATCAAATCACCATGTGCTCCTCTTGTCACACTCCACGCCACGTGGCGCATCCTCAGTGCCCGAGCGCAGCATGCACTAATTAGCACCCAACACACAGCACACACAACAGTTAACGCTCGAATTGATCTAGCTGTGTTTTATTCATTGTGCCCCCATGCAATGCACTACCCCAGTTTTTTTGTTTTCAACTTTGAAATACAATACATAGCACCTTGCCACTCCTCTTCCTGAATTTAAGCAAGAGAGATATAAAGATAGAAAGAGAGTGTTTGTGTGTGTGGTTTTTAACTTTAATTTTTAAGATGAAAGAAAGAGTAAGAGTCCAATGCAAATCCAAAAATGGCATTGATTTCTGTTGTAGGTTTCAGAACTTTAGCAACAGGTGGAGGGCGTTCTCAACCTCCATGTTTCCTGTGTCTTCACCATCCATCCGTCACTCGCTGCTTGGGCACTCTCTAACCACCACCACCACCCACAGCACCAACCCCTATGCACAAACCAACCCATCCCCCTTAACCCTGGTTTGCGCTCACCCCCTATTCACACGCAGACACATTATCCCTTCACTAACCCCTCTCTCTCCATTCACATTATTGCAGCCAGCAGAAAGTGCCAAATCCAAAACCAACCATGAATCCAATCCTCACATTTGGTCACCAAAGCTGATTAACCCATTACCCATATCATAACATAACATAACATAACCCAAAGAGAGAGAGAGAGTGTGTGTGAGTTAGTGAGTGGGGGGGGTGGTGTTCATTTATATTATGGTAAAAGTAAAAGGAAGCAAAGGGAGAGGATGGGGAGAGGAGTGAATGCAGGAAGCACAAATGTCATAAAAACCAGACCTTATAATCACAAAAATCCTTGCTAAAAATAGAAAAAATCCAAAAAAAGAGAGAAAAAAAAAGAGAGAGAGAATTTGGGTTGGGTTGGGGGAAGAGAAGAGTGTGAAAGAGAGTCCACCATTGATCTCTTTAACACCAAACCCCACACCCATTTCGTGATTGCCGAGCGTCGTCCATCCCCGGCACCTATCTATTTTTTCTGCCTCCTGCACACACACTGAGACTGAGAGAAAGAGAACCAACTAGTACAGTCACAGAAAACCAAAAGCACTGTGTGTGAGTGTGCAAAAAACCCTAAGCTAATGATGATGGATCAGCGACAGCGAGAGAAGCTGCTTCACAAAACCGAGGCCTGTGCTCTCGTGGCAGGTGTTGCTCCGGAGCTTAGCCTTGTCACCGTGCCAGGGAACAACGTTTCTCAATCTCATGGGTCGGGTCATCGGATCCACCAAAACCACCACCTTGGTCTCGTTGCTGCTGTCACCACCTTCGGAACCATTCACAGGAAGAAAAGGATGGCCAGACAAAGAAGATCCACCAACCCAACTTCGTTGATGCACCATCTCAACAGCAACAACCATAGGCTCAAGCCTCGTTCTCTTCCTTCTCCGAGTGCATCCTCCTCGCACGTGCCACTCTCCTCGCTCCCCTCTAATACACCCTCCGCTACTATCCCGCCCGCACGTGTGAGTTACCCCTTTCAAATTTGTTTCTTTCTCGATCTCATCGTATACATACATACATATATACATACCTTGATTCTGAATTTGGTTCCTGCTATATCTTCGGTTATTGTCTTTTCTCTTAATTTTCTGCCCCCATTTTTTTTTCAATCTCTAATTTTTCGGATCTCATAAATTATGTGTTTTTTGCATACTTCTCTTACTAAAATTTGGAGTTTCATCTTCATAATTTATATAAATCTTTAATTTAATTTTTTATTACGTTAATTATCAAGATAAAACTTCAAAAGAATATCACTAAAAACACTTGAAGAATTAAAGAATTGTATTTAAGATTTATTCTTTTGTGATTTCTTTATATGGTTGTGTTTATTTGTCTCCTGATTCTCGTACTTATTTAAATGAGTATTTAGGATAATCTTTTCCGATGCTAATGCAAGGTTCTTTAATATACATACAATGATACACCTTTATCGTTGAGATCTTTTAGTACTATATATAAAAACTTGTTTGAACAGAGCATTATTTAATTGTTTGATCTTCAATTTTGGAATTGCAACGTGTGAAGGGTGGGAAGGGTGAGAAAGGAGGGCAAAAGTGGCACTCCGGTCAAGAAATGAACTAAGTTTTTTTTTATATTAAATTCCACACCGAAAAAGAAAAGACTAAAAGGAAACAGAATATATGAAGAACGACGTTTAGAAGAGAATCTCCTTTCGAAAACAAGATAAAAAAATGAAATGAAAGTGAAGACGTGGGCTATTATATTCTTTTAAAACCTTTTTTGGTAACTCAATTGTGTAGTAAATTAAGCGTTAAACACAAGTCAGACATACTTTGATTTCCTAGCTAGCTTGCGAATCTTGTAACCTTGTGTCAGATTGTGCAACCAAAAAATATATACCAACTCACGTAAAAAGGGGCAGACTTTTATCACGCTGCTAAAAGGAGCATGATCAATGATCAATATAAGTACGGAATTAGCCTCATGGATATATATACTTGGGCAGTGACCAAAAGAAATTTCATTCATCTGATATGTTTATTTGGTTAATACTTCTCTCTTATATATATAAAAAAAAAAAATTATGTGGAGTTACCTAAGTTTCTGTTTTAAAAGAACTAGTGGCATAGGCTTTTAAAAAAAAAAAAAAAAGAACTAGTGGCATAGGTGTTTGTAATGTTGTAAATCTATATTCAACCTTAGGTAGGACAGTCACTTTATTTGTAACCTTGCTTTTTTTGCTTTACTTTAATGGGGTGGGAAAGAGTTACAGGAGAAGAGTGAAATTTTGGTTATTAATTGCAAAATTGCCAAATATAGTACTAAATAAAACATGGTTACTCTTTTTGTCAAAAAAAAAAAAACAAGGTTACTCTTATTATATTACCTCTAATCTTAATTAATATCCATCCTTGGAAGCCAAAAATTCCTACTTTTTGTTCTGGAAATCTTTAGTGGTGTGTAGAGAAATTAAAAAAGAAAAAAAAAATTGATGATTAGTGACGGCTTCATATTTGGGAATTTGTGTATTTCAAGACATCCATAAGGCATGCTGGACAATGCTTTGGACACTCTGCCTCTATACCACTATTAGTATATTGACTTGATGTCCTTATGCTGGACTTGGTGACGATGATGTCTTAGTTACAAAAAATTTGCATGTTTTGTCATAAATAATTATAATTTGCTCCACCTTTTAGGTGATGAATGCCTTAGTTCCATGTTGTTTTTATACGAGATTGATAACAGAAATTGCCTAATTTCATTTATTTTGCTTTTAGGAAATCGATCATAGAAGGTTGAGATTCCTTTTCCAAAAGGAGTTAAAGAACAGTGATGTTAGCTCCCTTAGGAGAATGGTATTGCCAAAGGTTTGGACTATGTCAATAACTCTTTACAGTAATATTGTCTCTACTTGAATTCTATTCCATTATGAGTCTAGCTATAATAATGAATTAAATAACTGGGCAACAAATTATAACTTGCAGAAAGCAGCAGAGGCTTTCCTTCCAGCCCTTGAATCAAAAGAAGGAATTGTAATCAGCATGGATGATATAGATGGTCTTCATGTATGGAGTTTCAAGTACAGGTCTGCTATACATATGGTTTGTTTATCTGGATGGGTACAAAATAAACTAAAAATTGAATGAATAGTCACATCATTCTACCACTAGGAAAATTGATACGAAAATTGGTATTAGTTGAATATACCATTTAAGGTTATTTTTAGTTAATTGATACTAACAATTCAAATTTATAGGTTATTGTATTTTGTATTTGAATAATGCAGGTTTTGGCCTAACAACAATAGTCGGATGTATGTACTTGAAAATACTGGTAACTCCTTCATTTACTAAAAGTACTGTTCTAACCATTGGGAAGCATTAAATTTTGGTTACGAAATATTCTTATGCCGAATATTTTCAGGAGACTTTGTCAACACACATGGCCTACGCTATGGAGATTCCATTATGGTTTACCAAGACAGTGAAAACAACAATTATGTATGTGGCGCCAGAAAGTTCATTTTGTAGAACAGTTTCCGTATTAATTTCAAAATTCCGTTATGCTCGTTTATTCGGTACATATTCTGTTAAGCTTTTTTAATTGTGCTAAGTTCCTAATTTTGTATCGTATGCGCGTTACGTTTCTGCAGGTTATTCAGGCCAAAAAGGCTTCTGATCAAGATGAATTTATGGAAGAAACTAGTGACACCATCAATGATATCTTCCTTAATGATTATGAGGTGAACAAACCTGGTTGCTTCAACATAACCTATCCTGCAGTGAATGATACAGGCATGTCATTCATATATGAGACTACCTTCTCAAATGACTCCCCTCTTGATTTTTTGGGTGGATCAATGACCAATTTTTCAAGGATTGGACCAGTTGAAACCTTTGGCTCTGTTGAGAATTTGTCACTTGATGACTTCTATTAAGGGCATCACATCACAAAGGAAGCACTAACATGGTACCAAGACTAGCACTGTGAGTGTGTGTTTCTTTATTTTGGTACTAAAGAAGCATATAAAGTGTGCTTTTTATTGTTGTTGTCATGACCATGAGAGGATTTGTGTAGAATAAAAGAGTAGCCATGCCAGTAGGCATGTTTTGTGTTCCTCTCTCTTGAACAAGTGGGACTGCTCTATGATGTATTCCTTATATTTTTTGTTGAACAGCATCTATATAAATGATTCTGAAAGTTCATTATAAATTATATATACATATTTTGTGTTCCTCTCTCTTGAACAAGTGGGACTGCTCTATGATGTGTTCCTTATATTTTTTGTTGAGCAACATCTATATAAATTATTTTGAGAGTTCATTATAAATCATATATACAGTAAGTAAATCATGTAGGAGGGAATTGTTTTGTATGTGTGGAATAATAGAGTGATCAATAGAAGTGTTTTGTGTGTTCCTTTGCCTTGGACAGCACTACGATATATTTTGTTTTTTGATACAAGAACAGCTCAATGATATATTACTTATAATTTTAGCTGCATGGAATCTATATATATGATTTCGATTTATGTTCGTTATAATTGACATATACAATAATGTGTAAGTAAATTGTTTAGTAAGGAATTGTTACAAGAGACTCCTAATTGCAGCAACACTTGAGTTAATTTTAGAGTAATATCATAGGTATAGTATTGAGAAAAGGAGGGAGGGGGTATTGGATAAAACCTATATGGCGTAGTCACACATTATGGGACTAATCATCGGTCCAGAACGTAGTCACACATCATTTCTTGCTAAGGATGTATTCTGCAGGAATCGAATCCAGGTCATTCCCATAAACTCAGCATGTGTTACCAACTGAGCTACACTTATTGGTTTTATATGTTATTTTCAAAATTTAAGATAACATTAATTATGCTTTTGTCAATTATATTCATGCTTTTTATTTAATTTTTAATTAATTTACCCATAAGTATTTATTGTGAAAAATGATAAAATAAAAAACTTCACAACTATTTTATTAGGATTAAGAAAATTTATTATATTTCTTGATTTTTACATAGAAATCTTATACAAATAAAAAGGAACGGAGGACGTAATTCTAATTGAAAATCAATACTAAAATAATTTATAGAACTGTTATTGTATTTAAGTTTTGTCTTGTATGAAATAGAATTTGAGAATAAGTTCATCTTATGTAATCAATAATAAAAATGAGAAATTTATTCAATATTACTTTTTAACACACTTTTACTACAAGAAAATTATGTATTTGCGACGGATTCATACCAATGGACATGAAGTCGTCAGAAATATGACTGTTACCAATGGTTTTATCATTGGTAACAGTCATATGACCTCATGTGGGGGTCTTTTTTTTTTTTTTTCTGCCAATGACAACAGCGGCCACCGCCAACAGTAGCGAATCCACTAGCGGGACCACCACTGCCACTTGCCACTAACAGTGACACCATCACCGGCGAGAACCACCACCGCCACTTGCGAGCATTGCCACTATAAGCTTCTCTCTTTTCCTCTCCAACTCCAAGTCAGATTTTTTACACACACTTCGTCTCTAATTTTTGGTGATGTTCTCGTTTGCGTTCTTCAAATTTTAACTCGTTTGGTGATGATAATCTTCGTTTGCTTCTTGTGTCAAATTTTATCTTGTTTGTGTGATAATATTCTTTGTTGTTAAGTTAGTAACGTTAATTTATAGAAATGTTAAATTTAGTTTGCTGTAATGTTAATTTATAGAGATGCTAAATTTAATAATTAGTAATAAATTATTAAATTTAATAAGTTTGTAGCTTTTATTTTTATCAACTATTGAAATGATAAAAAGGTTTAATTCATAAACGAAGAAAATGGAGCTGGGATTCTATATATATTACAAAAAAAATGTTTTAATTTCTTGTTTGTTTTAGAATTTCATTTTTACATTTTTCTTTCTTTCTTAAACGTATCTCTTTTCTATCGTTTAATTCGGTTTCTTTTTAGTTTCATTTTCTTACTTTTTTGTTTTATTTATTATTCCTCTCTAGAGAAAATTTATATACATTTTTCTTTTTTTTTAATATTTTTTCATATTTTTTAATATTTAATATTTGAAGTTTTCTGACTGATACTATTTTGTAACTTTTATATTTTCAGCTATTGAAATTATGCAAAGACTTAAATGATTGGTTTTTTTAAAAAAAAAAAATATCCTACTATCTATAAATATAACCTTGATCAATTTTTCATTTTTACCTTATTTCACAAACCAAGTCTTTTGGTTAATGTTTCTAAATTTTCGTACTTCCTATATCTAAGGAATCATTATTAATTTGAATCACACCAATCATTTTCATACAATAATCTCTTTAACCATTGGGGTTAAATTTAGTGAAAAGAGTTAGTTTTTCATAACGTAATGAACCAATATTTAAATATTCACTAGAAAAGATATCTATATTTAATGTCTAACCATGTCTCAAATATAATTGTCTTCAATAGAGTATACTTATATGAATTATTCTTTTGATCCCTCTTTTTATTTAATTTGTTCAATTTATCCTCTTTATTATTAAAAAGTTCAAATTGGTCCTTTAATTTTAAAATCGAATCAATGTTATCTTTTTTCTCTAATTGACACTAACAGCATTAGCCATCATAAAGTGTGAAATTGACACGTGTCCCTAAGAGATAACGTCGTTAGTGTCAATTAGACAAAAAACGGGAACATTGACTTAATTTTGAAAAATAAGGGACTAAATTAAACTTTTTAATAATAAAAAGAGCAAATTGAATAAATTAAATAAGAAGAGGGACCAAAAGAATAATTTGACCTTGGATATATTATTTTCAATCTAAAGTGCACAAATTAGTTGTCACTTTTTTGTTATGACTTGTTTGGTAACAATAATTGACTAATTATATTAGTTGTAAGAGGACAACTTCGAAGGAGGTGGGGACTAGTGGTGGCCTCTTCAATATGACAATAGTCGTTGGTGTCATGGTCATGGTGACAATGGCGGTAATAGTGGAAAAGATAATGACAATGGTGACGTAATTAATCAATGACAATAACAATAATAATGGTAATGGTGAGCATTATAGATTGATGGTCGCAATGGTGTCATCGACGATAATAATGACAAAGACAGTGGTTATGACAATTAATGGTGGGGGTAGCAATAATGGTAGTAATAACGGTAACAATGATTGACTAGTAAAAATGATAATTATGATGATGAGTTGGGCAATAATAACAATAATAAAAAAACATATTACAAAGATCAAGAAATTTAATTGTGCAAAATTAAATAACAATAATATTACAATATTCAACAATTTCTTTGTCCACAATGAATGGTGAACATAATTTATTTTTCCAAAAAATTGAAGAACAAAAGAATACTACTGAACTTTAGGATTCAAGCTTTGGGTATCACATGAGATGATCCTAATTAAGAGTCATGTTATTTTTACGAATCTTCTTTTGGGTTGATTATCTTGTTTAATGAATAAGGTGAAAAGAGAATAACTTTGTGCAACTTCTTTAAGTCTTATTAATGGCACACACACATATTGCAAATGTGCAAGCTTTTTAACTTTAGTAATGGCACAATGATAAATTAATAAATAAAGAAGAAGATGAAAAGGGTGCAAAGATTAAAACTTATAGCAATGGCGTAAAAGATAAGTAAAGAAACAAAAAGTAAAAGATGGAAAAGAGATAAGATGGTAAAAGATACCACATTGTATGGAGAGTGATAAGTCCAGGGATTCATCACAAGGGTATGGAAACCTTTGATAAAAAGCAAATGGTTCAATCTAGGAACCAACAAAAGGCATAACTCTTAAACTCACAAAAAGTGAAATTTTAATCTTATTCAACGGTGATAAATGTAAAAGAGTACAAGCCTATTTATAGGCAACAACTAGCGCCCCCTCCTAATAAGTTTGATGACTAACCTAATTTTCAAGAAACATAAGCAAAGGCCCAAATTACATTTTAAATTAAACTCAAGAAACTTAATCTAAGACTGAGACTTGGGCTTCTAATTAGAATCAAACCAACCCATATATTACAATTAAAAATATGTCCAAAACACTTAAATAAATATAATAAAAAAATTAAGTTGCAATCCTATAATTGGTGCATCATTAAGTCCCTAGATTGGGCCTTTTCCACTTGAATCAAGTGAACCATCTTGGACTCTTCTTTTCCACTTTGGGCTTGAGCTTGTAAGTGTTCGTCTCCTTTTCAAGCAAGATTTCCTTTACTTTCCTAGCTTTTGCCCTAGCTATTTAGCTTCTGTTAGGGGTATAGACAAAATTTCCTAAGTATAGACACTCGAGGAGCTCGCTTCGACAAAGAGAAGAAGGTTGCTAGTGATGACGAGAAGTCTTTTCGAAAAGGATGTCGTCTTGTTTTGAAAATTGTATCTTTCGAGAGACAATATTGAGAGAGATATTTCGAGATGACTAAAAAGGGATTGTAAAGCTAATGTCAAGTTTTCTCGATAATAGAGTCATAAGAGAATCAAAGAATAAAAAATGTTATCGAGACAATTAAGTAAAGTTGTTCATTAGTACGAGAACATGGGATAGATGTTGATATCATACGGAAGCAGTTGTGTTAAGTTGAAGACACGTGTTTTAATTGAGTCACTTTTCCGTTATTGTTAGCTTCTATAAATAGACAAAGTCATGTAATTATTTGCTGGTTTTTGAACATTGCATATTTCCTGTACACCAAAATGTTGCACTCATGGCACACAGTTCTAATGGAAAAATGTACTTTCTTGCCCATCTTTTTCTTTTCGAATAGTGTATATTTTTCCTTTTTTCGATAACCTCTTCTTCTGTCTATAACTCCTTCTTATTATTATTATAATTAAGGAAAAATATATTTTTAGTCCCTGTACTTTGTAAATTTTTTTGTTTCAATCCCTGTACTTCACCATCAAACATTTTGGTCCTTGAACTTTTAAAAATCAATGTTTTTAGTCCCTCAGGACAGACACCATGTAGGAAACAATGTTAACAGTGTCTGTCTTGAGGGACTAAAAACACTTATTTTTAAAAGTTTAGGGACCAAAATATTCAATGGTGAAGTAAAAGGACTAAAACGAAGAATTTTACAAAGTATAGGAACTAAAACCATATTTTTTAATTATGATGCTCTCGATTTGTAATGTTAAGTTAAATAATTTCATATAATCGAAGCGGATTATAAATGTTATACATGCAGATACTTATGCTTGCTAATCACAATAAAATAATCTTGATTGTTCAAATCTACTATTGGAAAATAATGACATATACTTTGATTATTATTAAAGTAGTCATTAAGATTTGTAGTTTAGAGTTTTATCTTTCTTGAATTGAAAACTTATATTGTTTCTAGTTCAATTAAAGGACCTTAAATTTTATTTTGATTAATGAACATAAGTCCTTATTTTCAAAAAAATTTATTTGTTGAATTTTTAATTTTAAATCTAAAAAACCATAATTCTTGATCAACTCCTAATAAAAAATAGTCATTAAATAAAATATAGGACCCATAATTTTTTGTAATTTTTAATAAATTTCAACCAATAAAAAAAGTGTATAAAAAAAGTGTGTTACAACATTTCTCTTCTCCTTAATATATACTACAATAAAACATTTTCCTTAAGAGTGGTGCTAGCAACACACTCTTTTTACACACACTACCATTGGTCGAGAGAGGAATGTTAGCGATACTCTTTTTAGCACTCTCTTTATGATTGACTAAAATCTATCATAAAATCAATTTTGATAGGTCTCACTTCTCATTTAATGAAACACTCTCTATCATTTTCAATAAATTTAAGTTAATTATAGAGAGTATCGCTAGCATTTCTCTTACTTGAAATTTATTAAAAACTGCAAAATCATGAGAAATAGTCATTAAATAGAATGTCGGATCCACAATTTTTTGTAATTTTCAATCAATTTCAATTAATAAGAGAAGATGTCTTCAAAAATATATATATATATATATTAAAAAGTGTGTTGTTAGCAAATTTGTTTCCTTAATATATGTGTACAATAAAACATTAAACGTAAAAGTGAAGGAAAATTCTAGCTTTATTAATTTTTTACTAGACCCAATAATTAAGATTGAGCCGTGTTAAAAAAGCGGTGGGAGGGAAAATGACACGGTAGTAACCCAGGTGGGGGCATTCATTCATTTGTCTTGCATTGGTGCCAATGTGTTTTAGCGTGTGTGTGTGATTGATTCATTGTGATCCCATCAGAGGAAGGAAGCAATGGCGAGCAGGTACTGGGCAGTGTCTCTTCCCGTCCCCAATTCCGCATCTCAGCTCTGGAACCAATTGCAGGAACGAATCTCCAAACATTCCTTCGACACACCTCTCTACAGAGTAATTTTAATTTTTCATTACTCTCTCTATCTTTCTCTTATTCGCTCACTCCTTGATCTTATTCTCTTCTTGCTCGCAGTTCAACATCCCCAACCTCCGCGTCGGAACCCTAGACTCTCTCCTCTCCCTCAGCGATGACCTCGCCAAGGTAACTCAACAATCCACGAATTCACTCTTTTCTCTGATCTCGCAGCATCTCTATTCATTTATTTACCTGCTGCTTTCTCTGCAATCTAATCTATTATTAGTCCAACAATTTCGTGGAAGGAGTCACGCACAAGATCAGGCGCCAGATTGAGGAGCTCGAGAGAGTTTCCGGCGTCGACGGCGGCGGCCTCACCGTCGATGGCGTCCCCGTCGATTCCTACTTGACCAGGTTTCATTCGCCACTTCCAATCAATCTCTGATCTGTGATTTTTTCTTCTTCTCTCACTCTCATTTATTTATGTCTCTTTGATTGGGTCCAGGTTCGTTTGGGATGAGGCCAAGTACCCCACTATGTCGCCTTTGAAGGAGATCGTCGATGGTATTCATAGTCAAGTGGCAAAGATTGAGGATGATCTCAAGGTATTATTCATTTTCTTGTCACTCTGTACATTTAGGAGATGGGTAGTTGTAGCATATGTCGTAACTCTTTTTATCATTCGTGGCTTCTGTAGTGAATGTGTGTCTTCTACAAGATTGTAATCAAGTGAGGTGGAGTGGAGTGTAGTTGATAATTCAGTTAGTGTAGACTGGTTTTTTCTATTTATTTATTTTTGGGTTTGGAGGGAGGGGAGGAGGGATGCTGCATGCTTAAATTCAGAATTGATGTTGAAGCAGAGTAATTTTGGCTCTTTTAAATTGAAAGGGGTTCACTTTGGAAGGAAAAGTGAGGGATCTCTTACCATTTATGAGTCAACGGTTGATATTATGATAAAATATATGCACATTCATAACAGAGTATGGATTTGTTATAATCTATCCCGTCTATTTTCTCATCAATATTTGAGATTCCTCACTTTTCCTTCCAAAGTAACTCCTCACTTTAGATGGGTCGAATCCAAGAGGAACATGCAATTTAATCAATTGTATGTTTTGTTTAAGTCAATATGCTAAAAGTTTTTCAACTTTGATCCATGCGCTTTAGGCTTCCCTGGTCTTTAATTGCAAGTTAAAACTCGACATCCGATTGGGGAACCTTTTCTGTGATGCTGCTATCAAACTGTCAACTGCAGTCACTTTGGTACTAGTGTACTCAATCTAAAGATGGTTTTGTAGTCATGCATTAAAAAGAAATAAGATTGAACCTGTCAATCCCACAGCTGATTGATCATTTTGGGTCTTTTTTACAAATAAAATATCAATATGGGTCTGTTCCAAAACAATTTACCGGCATGGTTCTGTTTTGACCATTGACTGGTCAAAATTGCAAGTTTGACCAGAAAATTTAAGGAGAACATGACACGTGTCAAAGAATATGACACGTGTCATGTTCTCCTTAAATTTGGTAGTCAAACTTGCAATTTTGACTGGTCAATGGTCAAAACAGACCCATATTGGTAAATTGTTTTGGAACAGATCCATATTGGTATTTTGTTTACAAAAAAGACCCAAAATGGTCAATCACTCTCAATCCCACACTTGTGATGATAGTTCATCATCATATAAATGACAAAGGATTCATCTTTGTCTCTCTGTTTTAGCTTGCAGAGTCACTGATAGATAGTCCTTGTTCTCATGCCTAACATGTTCCTTGATGACCTCTCTATTAGAGCTATAGACCCTTTATACATTGTGTGACTTGTAGTCAGAGGACCTCAGTTTGTCCAATATCATTATATTGAAGGTTCATTGATAAATTAGTCCAGAACATAAGGAGGACTGTACTTTTGTTTTTCTGGTCCAATTCTCAAATACCATGGGCCACTTTATCCTGTGGATTTTACTTTGGTACTGTTCTGGTCATCATCTGTGATATTAATTTCAGCTTGTTCTCTCACTTTTAAAGGACTTCATTTTAGATCCTTAACTTACATGACAATTTATTGTGATCCACCTTAGCCATCAATTATGAGAGGCACCACTAAAGTTGTTTTCCCTTGCCCCCAATTGTGAATTTTGTTCTTTTCTGAATAATATATTAAAGAAGAACATCCCTGCTTATTTTGCATGTTATAGATTAAATTCTGTTTGGCCCTTTAAACTTTGTCTTTCATGCCAGGTTCGTGTTTCTGAGTATAACAATATCCGCAGTCAGCTTAATGCTATCAACCGAAAGCAAACTGGAAGGTGTGTGGATGTTGCTATGACTGGTATAGTTTTCAAATACAGTATATTCTATTTCGTTGCTGACGTACTTGACTATTTCAGCTTAGCAGTCCGTGATCTTTCCAACTTGGTAAAACCCGAGGACATTATAACTTCAGAACATTTAACTACCCTCCTTGCAATTGTTTCCAAGTATTCACAGAAGGATTGGCTCTCGAGCTACGAAACATTGACAAATTATGTGGTAAGCAGTACCATATTCACTCACCAATTTGAATTTCTTTTGCTACTTCCCTTGAATTATTGTTAATGGATCTTAGTTGTAAAATCCCTGTAATTCATCTAAATAATCCAATGATGTGGCACTATTGAATAATTCTGTGCATGTTGTTGTTTTTTCTTGCTTTATTCCTTATTCTGATTCTGATTAGGATAAATATTTTAGGTCCCCAGGTCTTCTAAGAAGTTGTATGAAGATAACGAATATGCTCTTTATACTGTCACACTCTTCAATCGTGTTGCGGATAATTTTAGAACTAGTGCACGGGAAAAAGGGTTCCAAGTAAGTATTTTTATTAATGTACATATATTGTCTTCAATTTGTTAATATTGGTAATATCCGTATTCTCTCTAGGATTTTAATCCTGCCACTTTTTAATGGAAAGTTGCGGGATAAAGGAATGCATGGGACACCTAGTGTTAGTATCAATTCATGAGTTGATGAAAGGTGTTTAATTGAACTTTATGTCATTGTATTTAGATTCGCGACTTTGAATTCAGTCCCGAAACACATGAGAACCGAAAGCAGGAGTTAGATAAATTGATGCAAGATCAGGAAAGATTGAAGTCTTCTCTGTTGCAATGGTGCTATACCAGTTATGGAGAGGTATTGTTTATTTATTTATTACTTCATTTAATTTGTAGAAACACCCTAGAATATTATAAAGCAGAATTTACAGGTGGTAGAAAACCAAGAAGATTATAGAAACATGTTAAGTTGAAGGACTATTTTCAAGCTGGATTTCTTATACCATGTGTCTGTTTCTGTACTAGCCTATCTGGGACTGGTATTACAGAGTGGTCCTTACTTTCTCTGTGCTAATTTAGTGGCATTTATTGACCTTAATTTTTGACATGTCTCAACTTTTTTCACTCAGCACATATTCTTGCCTTGTTATCCTAAAATGCCATGGTTCTTGCTCACTACTTTTTACTTTATATTTTTCCAAAGGTTTTCAGTTCCTGGATGCACTTTTCTGCTGTGCGTTTATTTGCTGAGAGCATTCTGAGATATGGTCTGCCACCATCTTTCTTGGTAATATACTCTTCTAAAATCAAAGTTCATTCTAATCACCCCTGCCTCCCTATTTTCAAATACTGATAACTAAGCATTGGGTATTCCAGGCATGCGTTTTAGCTCCTTCTGTAAAATCTGAGAAGAAAGTACGTTCTATCCTTGAAGGGTTGAGTGATAGTACAAACAGGCAAGTGGCTTATTAATGTCTATGATGTCTGGTTTAGAATATATTGCCCTTGGTAATTCTACACACTGCCAAGGCTAATTTTATTATTTTGAAGAGTCTGTCACTGAACATGATGTACCGTGTTGGATAGTACTTCAACTAAGAGTTTCATGCAACATATTTATATAATTCTTTAAAGGACTTAAACTCCAAACAGGCTTCACTTTTTTACATATAGGAAAAGGGACTGCATATTTGGTGTTTTACTTTATGGGTCATCACAACCCTGAATCCTTGACTAATTTAAACTCATTTGAGATGTTGACATGCTTTACAGCTAGATGAAAATGAGTGGAAGTAAACAAAAGAAATTTGTTTGTGCTTTGCTTAATATATATTATACTAGTTCAAAATGACAAAATACGTTACTGGTCTCTTTGCAGTTTCCAATATACAGCAGCAGTTTAAAACATTGGAAGTTGTTGATAGTAGATAGTTATTTGAAATATTAAAATAATTCTCTCTTGAGATTCTCTAAATAAAAATAAAAGAAAAAAGAGATTGAGATGGTAGAAAACCTTGTGAGCTCCCTAGCTTTCCCTGTGAATTAGATATTTGATCTTTCTAATTATGGGACCGAGTGGCAATTTCTTTTTCATTCTGTGAGTGGTGAGAAAGTCAATCTTATGTGAGAAGTAAAAGGAGTGGGTTTTGATCCATGTTAGGATTAAAATATCAAGTAATGTGACTTTAAATTAACCATATGATTTCATTAAAAGATCATGTGACATGTCTAAGTCTCAACTTGAAATCTTTGACTATTTTTATGGATCTAAGCATCAAGATTCATTCCTTGTTTATGTGTGCATATTCTGATTATGTCTGCTCATAAACTCAATTTGGGTACTTCTGTTCCTGTATCATGCTTTTGCCGAACATGCCTTCCTCTTATTTTTTATACACATAGACAATGTTTATTTGTTTAATGCATCCTACTTTTTGCCTCTTAATTTGTTTGACTATGTTACATGCTCATACTGTACCTTTAAAAAAAATTGTGCAGTGCATATTGGAAGACCGAGGATGAAGTAGGTGCTGTGATGGCTGGCCTAGCAGGTGATGCTGATGCCCACCCCTATGTTTCTTTCACTATCAATCTTGCTTGAGTGCTCTCAAAACTTTGGACAGCAATAATGCCAATGCAAACAGGATTTGAAGATAGTGTACATTACGGTCATATTTCATTCTTTGTTATTTATCTATATAATTGAAGCAATCAAAGATTCGAGAGGGTCTAATGAATGTTAAGAGTAGCGTCTGGTGCCAGGATTGACCATTAGCAACTTGTATTGTTTCGTGTAAGTTTTCTTGTTGGCGATTATGTGAACTTGGAGATGTGACACACTCTTGCTCATCCCTTTAGAGAATAATAATGCAGCCCTGCAGAGTGTAGTAATATACTGTTATTCGTACGCAATAAGGTTGTTTATTGTTGTACTTCTCAATTAATCAATATTTAAAGATGTTTTTACTAAGAATCTATTTACAGTTTCTGTCAACAACAACAAAAAATCTATTTACAGTTACATTATTTTTTTTGACACAACAGTTACAGAATTTGAATATATAAAAATTGACAATTTTTGTGATATCATATGTAATTGTTTTTATTCATTTATTTATTTATGATATACATATATCTTAAAAATACATCTTAAAATTCAAGAGGTCAATTTTTTGTTGTCCTGTTTTGATGTTTGCAAATATTTTTCATCTGTCTATACCTACTCACTACTGCTAGTTATTGCAGATTTCTTGATTAATTATGCACGTATATTTTATTAATGAATTATACTACTATACTAGCGTATTAGTGCATGTTTAGATACTAATAGGGGGAATTCAAAATTACTTATATTCTCAACAACAAATTCTTCATTCCTTATTTTGTGTTTTGAAATTAAAAGATGTGTATTGAAATTTACAAATATTTTCTCCGTCTCTAAATATAAGACATTATAAAAAAAAAAAAATCTCTTTTTATAAAACTTTTTTTTCTAATTGTTTCTTGCATTATTATTTTTTTTTATCAAAATATTCTTAATTATTTTAGTCCATAAATAATAAATGCTATGAATTGTCTCTCTCTTATAAGGATTGGGGAATTGAAGGGTTTAATTTTAAAAATTAAAACTTAATTGTTATTATTCTTTCTCTACATTAATTATTTAAGGGTAATTTTGAAAAAAATATTATAACTACAGACAAATTTAATGTTAATAATTAAATTAATCAACTTTCTTGATATGTGTGAACTAGTTAACAATGTCTTATAATCAGGGACAGAGGGAGTAGGATTTTTTACCAAATAGGGGCAATTTTTTGAAAAAATTACCTAAATGGGTATTTTTTTTAATTTATTACGAGGTTATAGGTAAGTCGTGTTTTAAAACACGACTTTGATTATTTATTTAAATTAAATGAAGTCCTGTTTAACAAGGTGATTTTACTTCTTTTTTTTCTTCAATTTTATATAGAAGTTGTCTTTTGCAAGAATGACTTTGGTTTTTTCTTTTTAATTTTTTAATGGAAATTGCCATGTGCACCCCTAATTGCTAAGTGCACTTCCCTTTTCATGTTTTTTTTCTCATAATGCCCTTTTCCGGCAGAGGCGACAATGAGCAATTAAAAAAAAAGTCGTTCTTAAAAACACTACTTCTAAAATTTATTAATGAGAAATTAAAAAAAAAGGAAGTCGTTCTTAAAAACATAACTTCTAAATTTTTTTATTAAAAAAAAAAGTATTACAAATCAAAGTCGTGTTTTAAAATATGACTTCTTTATACGAAGTCATGTTTTAAAACACGACTTACCCATACCTCGTAATAATTTTAAAAAAAATACTCATTTTGATGATTTTTTTCAAAAAATTACCCCTGTTCAATAAAAAAAGCCAAGGGAGTACATGTTTCTAACTTATATTCAAACATAGTTTTAAGGGTGAACCATCACTTTGGTCCCTGAAAGTATAATTTACTATCACTTAGGTTCCTGAAAGTGCAATTTTTTTGTCACTTTAATCCTTCCGATTAAAAAACTTTCTCTAAAATTAACGTTTATGTCTACGTGACACGCTATTTACCTACGTCACATGTTATTTACGTGTGCACCGTTAATTATCACGTAGGTAGATAGCATGTAACGTAGGCACAAACGTTAATTTTAGACTAAAGTTTTTACGTGTGCACCGTTTTTAGAAAAAGTTTTTTATCGGAATGACTAAAGTGACAGAAAAATTGCACTTTCAGAACTTAATTGACAGTTTCATACTTTTAGGGACCTAAGTGACAATGAATTACACTTTCAGGAACTAAAAAGGTAGTACCCTAGTTTTAATTTGTATAATTTCAATGGACAATGAAGGGATTTGGATCCTCTTAAGTGACATTTTTGTCATGTGAAATCTTGGCCTTTAATTAAAAGTAAGAGAAAAAAATAAATAGTAAGAAAAGGAAGACATGAAATTTGGATGGTGGAGATTTTCACATGAGAAAATTCAAGTGAAAATCTCACATGAGAAGATCCATTCCCACAATGAAGTCATTTCCACCATGAAATAAAGGGTAAATATATGCAATTCATTCAGTTATACACGTCGCTACAGGTTACAATCCTAACAAATTAGTTGACTCATTAGTACATAATATAATAACATACTCCTATTGCAACAATTTCAAGTATTTTTCTTTATTTTAAAAATATAAAAATGTAACTTTTAAGTATTTAATGATGAGAAAAAAGACTATACACTAATAATGTAAAATTATTTTATACTATCATCCAATCACAACCCACTATTTATGAAAATTTGTTGACTTTTATAAAACTATCTTAAAAGTCATAAAAACGGTGATTTGTGATTAAATGAGAATGTATTTTACACTGTGATCAACATTAAACTCTTTGATTTCAAACTTAAAAAAGTTTTGTATGACTAATCAATATTTACAATTAGTAATGGTAATTTTATCAATTTGACACATGACTATTAACTAATAATTTAATAAATTACAGTATAAATAATACGATTTGGTGGTCTGTAAGACTAATAATTGTAAGGGCGGCAAAACAAATTGCACAAAGCACTTGATCGACGCTGTTCAGCCGCCGGACAGATCCCCCAATTTAACCAATTTATTTTCCATATTCTACCAAATATACGGATGACAGCCTTAGAGTTACTAGTTACGTAATCAATTTTGCATTTGCCCCCGGAACTTGTCAACCAAATGATGAAATGGCTTGTAGTTGATGACAGTCATTGAAGAAAGCTGATGATAGCAATACAATAAAACGTAATTCAACAAAGAAAAAAAAAATCCAGATAAGAAATAATCAAGACACTAGGGAGTAAAAATAATCTCAATCTAGGCATTGCATATGCGTCTGTGCTTATGCACAGACAAGAAAACAAATGTGTATTCCCGTTTGACAATGGCATGTAGAGAACCTATCATGCAAAATTATATCTTTCCTACCTACAAAGTTTTCAGCAAGAGAAAGGATGCGAGCAAAACCATCCTCCCAAAAATTCAAAATACTCCAATATAAGAAAAATGGAAACAATGTCTGAACTCGAAAAGAATATTATCCAACCAAGCTTGAGTTCCACTCAAGCAACTTCAGCAGTCTTCTGTTTATTTATGGTGTCCCTATTCACTGTCTTTCTAAGTTTCTTAAACAAACTGTTGAGTGTTGTCATCATTGGACATTCTATGCCTTTGCAAGCTCAGCACCAGGAGCTGGAGCAGCTGCAGGAGCAGGACCACCAGTGGTTGGCCTGGGAAGGGGAAAAAAAATTCATTAGCACGTCCAAAATGAAGCAACACAATATATATGAAAGTGTGGAACCCTATCATAGACTAGCAATTGTGTAAACTTACAGTCCGACGAAGACTTTGAATGCATCATATATTCCCCATTGGGCTCCAGTAAGAGTTCCAATCATAACAATACGGAGGGGAAGACCACGGGTGAAGAGACCCCACAAACCAAGCTTCTTCACCGCCTGCATTTCATGGTATATAACATCAAAGAAACTTGTCAAAAACAGATGTAATACGAACAATTACACTAAAAATGCACCAAGTCTGATGATACTCACATCACCAACTGTTGCTCCTTTGGCATTGTTCAGAAAAGAGACAAGATTATCAGCAGGATGAGACACAATTGCACAAAGTACACCAGCAACATATCCACCGGCAAAACTGACACCAAGTTGCAAGCTTTTGGTGCACTCATTCTTTGGTGTGGGGATGGCATGCTTATAGATCAGCTCAACAATGGTCTCAAAAGAAGCAAACTTCATCATTGTGTCTGCAAGAAAGAACATTTGTATGCCATACAGATCTTATTATCAGTTTTCAGGACCTTTTATATACCAAATTATAAGATGTAAATAAGACAAAGCTCAAACTAATACAGCACAAAACTTCAAACTTCACCACCAATATTCACAATGTCGATTTGCATCATTTCTCAACAAATAAAAAATTACAAATTTTAAACTGAGTAGCACAGAACAAAAATAATAATTCCATATAATGATAAAGGTGGCATAAATATGGTTAAGAAAACTACATATGCAAAACACAATTCACAAACTAACCATACTTTTCAATATGAAAATGCTGAAAACCAATCATGCATTATCAATATCATAAAATAATGTAAATAATCAGTATTTTATTGGCGTATGCATCCAAAATCTACAATAAATGACAACTAATTCCCACAAAAGAAATACCACTTATCAAAAACTTCATAAAGAAATTATTAAAGCAGAAACACAAAAGATCATTGAAATATGCATCCAAAATCTACAATAAATGACAACTAATTCCCACAAAAGAAATACCACTTATCAAAAACTTCATAAAGAAATTATTAAAGCAGAAACACAAAAGATCATTGAAAAATTTGTACAAAGACAGAAAACAGAATGAAACAACTTATATCCTTCAATCCTGGGCAAGCTTTATAACTACTCTACCAAGGAATATTCTAAATTTCAACCAATGAATTATTAATCTATAATCATATTGGTAAATTGAAATCATTACTAATACTAAATAATAAATTTTAACAAAGCAAATAGGATACAGGAATATTCAGTTTCCAAATGTGAATTGTGGTGCAACAGTGAAGTTCCACAAAGGCTCAACAATCAGGACATGAGAATATAGTAACCTGAATCTCAAAGTTGAAGTACAAACTAAAATGCCTCATCTGGTATCTCGAGATATTGAAAATGCACAAACAGCCAATTCAACAAGTGCGTACTAAAAAGTATAATGCAAACTACAAACAATATTATGGCTAACTTACATGGAATCTGTCGTCCCCACAGAGGCACTAATCCCTTGTACAGCCTGAAATCACAAGACATTTCATTAGATCACATCCCAATCTTAATTCCTAGCATAGAACAACTTAGTATGATTACACAACATCCTCTACCAAAAACATTGTAGGAGTTAACAACACTTGTAAGCATACCCCAAGGTGCCTTCAGATTTGACAAATTTTGGGAGACCATCAGCCAAACCCCTAGCAAAACCAGGCTGAGTTTGGACACGGACCTTCACAGCCTCAAAGGGGCAAAGTGCAATATCAGCAATAACCTCAGCAGATGCTGAACCAGCAAGGTAAATCAAGGTCTTGTACTTGCTCGCATACTCTGGGCCAGCAATATCAGAATAGTACTTCTTAAAGAACTCATAGAATCCAAATTTGCAAGCACCCTGGGCACTGTAACCAAGCAAGGTAGGCACCCAGCCACGGAAAAAGCCCCTGAATCCCTGCTCCTTAAGCAAAACTCCAAATCCAGACGAGATACCCTTGTACTTAGCAGGGTCAATCTGAAATCAATAACCAATTCAAACATTAAAACACAAATGCTAGTAACAACCAAGTAAACAATCCCAATTCCACCTGCATGCGCTGAGGTATTAACATTAGGATTTGACTCCTCTAAAGTAAATAAGGATAAAGTAAGTAATCACCATTGTTGATGAGGAAACTAACTGTTGATATTCAACACAACCATAATTTGTTATGCATGTGCATGTAATATCAACAGTTGATTTTCTTATCAACACGACTGAGATTACTTACTTTACTGAGTTGCTTACTTTAAAAGAGTAAGATCCTTAACATAACACAAATCAAACTATTCACTACAGGTTCAAGGACAAACTTCTTTGTCCTCTTATGTAAGGATGCGTCAAACGAAGATTCTCGCACAGAATCACAATCAGCACCTTAACTGAGTAAAACTTTAGAGGAGCCGGACCCTAACCGTTACAACACAAATCACAACTATTCATTACAGATTCAGCACTTCACAGAACTTCCATGTCCTATAATGTAAAGATGCACCAAATGAAGATTCTCTCACAGAATCACACTCAGCACCTCAACGGAGTAAAACTTTTGAGGAGCCGGATCCTTAACATATCAACAAAAATCACAACTATTCGTTACAGATTCCAGCACTTCAACACAAACAAACTTCCATGTCCTCTAATGTAACGATGCGCCTAACGAAGATTCTCTCGCGGAATCATACTCAGCGCCTCAACGTATAACTACATAATCTAACAGACTTGATCGGAAAAAAAACTGCAAAATCATGAAACTAGAAACACAAGAATAGCACATGTCCGAAACTAGAAAAAAAAAAAGAAATCGAGCTAGAAATGTCACGAAATACGAGGCAAACGATCCTTCAACTAAACACAACATCCATGTGTAGTAGATCTACTTAACGAAGACGCGAGAATCACGACCTAACATCGGGAAAAACCTCAAAGGAAATCACAGATCTAAACCATCACGAAGCGAAATACTAACAAACACAGCACAATCGAACGGAAACAGAGTTAAATCTAAGCACAGTAAGTCAGATCGAGATATATATATATATATATATATATACACAGAGAGAGAGAGAGAGGGAGAGGGGGAAGAGAGACCTGCATATTACACTTGACTAGGTCAAGAGGAGTGACGGCCATGTGAGTGAGGCCACAGCTGAGGATTCCACCGGCCGTGCAGGCGGCGTAGAAGGCGGGGGAGTACAACTCGATCTTGCGGGACTCGCTGGGAGAGGGAATCATGAGGCCGCGTGATCCGGCGGCGTCGAGGTTGGCGGGCGGCGGCGAGGGGGCGGCGGCGGCGGCGGCGGCGGAGGAGTTGAGCATGCGGTGGAGAGGGAGCGTTCTGGAGGAAGAGGAGTAGATGAAGGAGGGGATCAGAGAGTTGCGGCGAGAAGAAGAGTCGGGGAGAGCCATTAGGTCAATGATTTACAGAGAGAAAGGGGTTTGAGCAAGAAAAGAGAAGTGAAGACGCAGACAAAGCAAGGGAAAAGGGTCAGAGGCGTCAAAGGAAAGCGAGAGAGAAGGGAAGGGGTCTCTCGCTCTCTCTCTTTCTTTCTTTCTATCTCCCAATGCTTCGCTGCGTTTGGTTCCGAGTTTTGTGCGCCATTGGCTGCACGTCGCGTGTTACTTTATATTGCTGGTGCCATTTGCGTTGCGGACAATATGCCCCGCCAACTTGTCTGAATTACCGTCTTGACACTAGATAGGGGAAATGGGAATCAGGCACCTGGCTAGTCGCTACTCAACTACTTACTTGCCTTCGATTTAAAAATAAGAAAGAAAATACAGAAATAAAAATAAAGTTTGAGAAATAGTAATAGCACATTATTTGACACTTTTTTAAATATATTTTTTAGTTGATTGAAATTTATTGAAAAATATAAAATTTTGTTGGTCTTTTTTTTTTTTTAAAGTCAGAAAACCTATTCACATATTGTATTAAAAATCATGAGGATACTAGACAGAATTTACATTGGTTCTAAGGCTCTGTTTGGTATAGAGAATGGAAATAGAGGATGAAAATAAGAGAAGAATATTTGAAATAAAGTAGAGTGTAAAAGATGTGAATCCCACACCAAAATGATGAATTTCTCTCCTTCCTCCTTTCCATTTTTCTTAAACCAATCAAAGCCTAAGCGGGTTAATAATAAAAGCAGGAACTATATAAAAAATTACTTGGTTAGCTTCCCTAAAAATGTGCTTCCACCTTTCTGAGAAAAATTGTGAATGCAGGCATGAGGATTGAACATCTTCAAAACCTTTGAGTCAGATTCTACTAGTAAAGATGAAAAGCCTCTCTCCAAAGCAAATTGTATCCCCAAATAAATGGCCCAAAGCTCTGCCATGAGGATTGAACATATTCCAATGTTGAAAGCATAGGAAAATACCATGTTACTATCATGATCACGCAGTAAACCCCCATATCCAGCTTTTCCTCCTTCCCCCATAGCTCCATCACAGTTGAGTTTAAAGGAACCCGCAAGTGGGAGCTTCCAGGAAATAGTGCAGCTCACAGTAGCATTCATGGAAGGCGCAATATGCTTAAAAACTGCCTCATTCCTTTGTTAAAATCCACCTCCACCAAAGCTTTTTCTATAAGCCTTCCTTGAGAAGGGATCCAATCATCAAGCCAGAAACGCACAGTAATACCATTTTACCAACCCGCCAAACAAAATTATGATGCACTTTATCCCAACTGTTGCATATCCCTCTCCAAAAAGTTTGAGCTGCTAGCTTTCTTTATAACAATTGGAACTGCATTGATTAATGACAATTAATTATACTCAATCAATTTTAAAATTGAGAAATATTTTGGCTAAATTATAATTTTAGTTCCTCTTTAATTCTTGATATGCAATTTTGATCTCTATTTTTTTTTTTTGCGATTTTAGTCCTCGCATCTTAGAAAATTCGCAATTTAGTCTAATCCTTAATTTTGCATACATTTTATTTCTTTTATTTTTTACATTTTAATTAATTAAATTATTTATTGATAATGCCTTATAAGACTATGTTAAGGACACATTTGGATAAATAACTTAATTAAGATCTTATTCGACAAATTCTTATTACATTAGAACTTATGTTATAAGTGCTTAAAATTTAATAAGCTATTTGCGTTTGGATATACATGTTGATTAGTGCTTACACAATTTTAAAGTGTTTGGATACATTGTTACATAAGTACTTATAAGAGTTTTCTCATTTTAAAAATTTTTAAAAATAAGAACCAAATCATGAATTACATAAAATAAAAATTTTAAAAACAACTAAGTAGTTAAAAGAATAACAATATATATATATATATATATATATATATATATATATATAAATATATATATATATATAAGGTTATAAATAAAAAATCATTAGTCGGCATTTACTTAATTTTAGTTTATATAACACACACATATACAGGTATATATTATAAAACTATAATTAAAAGTAAAAAAATCATATATCTATCAATAATTTTAAATATTTAATAATCAAATATGATTAAAATATAAATTAATATATGTCATAACATTATTAATAAGCTTAATTAAGTTTATCAGTCAAAACATGATTAATATATGATTTAAATTTTATGCCTTGAATCCTCTTCATATATCTACTGATTATTTTGGTATATTAAATGTACAAGTCAAAATTGTTTGACGAAACAAGCACATACAGTTTTAGAAGGATTATACAGAAAAAGCAGGAAAAAGAAAAAAAGAAAAAAAAGGTAGAGCGTACAAAGGAAATTGGCACTGCGGAGAATCGAATCGGTACTCACCTTGTAAGCTCCGCTTAAGTAACTTTTAATAAGCTATATTAAACAACTTATGAAAATAAGCTGTAGACAGCTTATGGGATTGTAATAAGCTATTTTTATAAGTTCTTCCAAACATGGTTACAAGTGCTTAGGTCAAAAGATAAGTTCAAATAAGCTATTCATAAGTAGGGGTGACAAATCAATCCGTTTATCCATCATTCATCCAATTCATCCACTAGTAAATCCATCCAATCCATCCATTACAAAAAATAAAAACTAAACAGATTGGATCTAATCCATCCATTTAATTTCATGGATGGTTAATGATTCATCCACTAATTTTCAAAATCCAACGGATTCTCTAATCAATACCTAATGGATCAAAATTAATCCAACAAATATTTTCATATTTAAATCTTTCTTAAATTTATATTTTAAAATTTGTTTATAAAATATTTTTAAATATTATTTTAAAAATATATTTTTCGGTTGACGTCAACCGGGAAAGTTATCGACCCATGTCGGCCAGGGTTTTTTTTCGACCAACGTCAATCGGGGCTGTTTTTCGACCAACCTCAGCAAGGTTTTTTTCGGCCAACGTCGGCCAAGGTAGTTTTCAGTCGACATCGGCCAGGGTTTTTACTCGGCCGACCTCGACCATGATTTTTTTTGGCCGACATCGACCGGGGCTGTTTTTCAGCCGACCTTAGCTAGGGCTTTTTTTTCAGCCGATTTTTTTCGGTCGACGTCAGCCAGGCAATTTTTGGCCGACCTCGATTTCGGCAGACATTGGCCGAGATTGTTTTTTGGCCGATCTCAATCAAGTTTTCTTTTTGGCCGACCTCGGCCATGATTTTTTTTTGCCGACCTCAGCTAGGGTTTTTGTTTCGACCGTCGTCGGCCAGGATTTTTTTTTGTCTGATGTCGGCCAGGGCAGTTTTCAGCCGGCCTCAGTTTTTTTTCGGCCGACGTTGGCCTGGGAAGTTTTCGGCCGCCGTCGGCCAAGATTTTTTTTCGGTTGACATCGGCCAGGGCAATTTTTGGCCGACATCGGCCGATATTGTTTTTTGGCAGGCCTTAATCAGGTTTTTTTTTGCCGACGTTGGCCAGGGCAGTTTTTGGCCGACCTCGACTATGATTTTTTTCGGTCGACCTCAGCTAGGGTTTTTATTTCGGCTGCCATTGGCCAGGATTTTTTTTCGTCTGACGTCGGCCAGGGCAATTTTTGGCCGACCTTGACCAGCATTTTTTCGGCCGACATCGGCTGATATTTTTTTTGGCCAACCTTAATCAGGTTTTTTTTTCGGTCGACATTGGCCAGGGCAGTTTTCGGCCGACCTCGACCATGATTTTTGTCGACCAACCTCAGCTAGGTTTTTTTTTTCAGTCAACATCGGCCGTGATTGTTTTTTGGCGGACCTTAGCCAGGCTTTTTTTTTCAGAGGGTTCTTTTTCGATGGACGTCGGCCGATGTTGGTCGGAATTTTTTAGTCGATGTCGGCTAAGGCAATTTTTGGCCAACCTCGACTAGGGTTTTTTCGGCCGACGTTGACCAGGGCAATTTTCGGCTGACCTCGACTAGGTTTGTGTTTTCGGCGGGGGAAGTTTTCAGTTGTCATCGGTCAGTGCTGTTTTTGGCCGACGTCGATCGGGCCTATTTTCGACCAACATCGACCAGACTATTTTTCTGTTGACGTTGGTCAGCGATGAATTTGACCGACGTTGGTCAGGGCTGTTTTCGACCGACCTCAGCCGAGGCTGTTATTTTTAAAATATGTTCTTAATTTTAAAAATATATTATTTCTAAATTAAAAATAATTATTTAAAAAAACATATTATTTTTATGGATGGATTGGATATCCATCCATGAAAAATTTGTTAATGGATGAATTGGATGGATTTTTATCAAATGGATCGGATTGGATCGGATTTTTTAAATCAATTTAATGGATCCAAATGGATTAATGGATTGTTTTGATCCGATCCGTTTTGATCCGGATTAAAATTTATCCGATCCATCCATTTTGCCACCCCTATTCATAAGCTAATCCAAACGGGGCCATCTCTGTCCCTATATATAATACCCTTTCAACTAATTCACACCCTTTAAGAAAAGTAGTTAATTTAGTTAATCATATTAAATTTGTCAATTATTTGAACTATTTTTCAAAATTACCCCTAATTTTTTCTCTTTACTTAATTGCTTACCACCTAAGAGTAATTAATGTTTGGAGAGAGAAGACTGTAATTAATTGAGGATATTATAAGGAAAAAAAAGTAATTAATCCACCAGACAATTGAAAAAGGATCTTATAAAAAGGAACAAACAATAAAGTGAAAAAAGTGAAAAGGGTCTTACAGGGACGGAGGTAGTAATAAATAACTGAAGCTAAATTATAGGCATCATCCTTTTTGCCAGAGATTTATCTTTTGTTTGTGATAATAATAATAATAATAATAATAATAATATTTTTAATTTTTAATTTTTACATATAAATTATTATTTAATAACATAATATATAACTTAAAATATTAATATAAGTAATATATTAATATAATATAAATAAAAAATTTAAAAATATTTTACCATTTTTTCTAATGTAATATTTTTTTATAACTAGGACTGTTTTAAAAATGTAATATAATATAACAATATAAAATTGTGTAAGATAATATACTTTTTTTTAATTTTTAAAAGAAAATTCATGACATAATCAATATTGTAATAATTAGTATAAAATTTAAAATATTAATAATATAAGACATTAATATAATACTATAAAATTTAAAATTATTAAAATTAAATATATAAAATATAGAATATAAATAATAATTATAAAATATATTAAGACATTGTAATGTTTATATTGTGATTGTGATTAAAAAATTGAAACAGTCAAAGGTGAAACAGTAGAGATTCCAGAAAGACTACCTAGCTATTTACATAGCCTGAAATTCCTGATATCTCAACAAAAAAAAAAAAAAAAAGCCTGAAATTCCTGAAAGCTATTGACGTAATTGACATGTTATCAATGCATTTTATTTTAAAAGAAAATGACTTAAAACGCCTAGTATTAGACATCGCCAATTTTTTTTTACTTTTTGAAAATTATAACAGACAAATAATTGTAATATAATATTCTTAATAATATAATTTTGCTAATAATACAATATGATGAAATAATAAATAGATATTAAAAATATTAAAATAATAAAAATAAAAAATAATTTTCTTGAATGAGAATTTTTTTATGAGTTATTTTTATTGTTATTATTTTTTTTTTGACACACACTAAGGTTTTATAAAATTGTACAAACTTTTTATGCTTTTTTTAACGTTTTGAGCAACTTCTTATACAGAAATATATGATGTAATATTTTTTAAACGATTAAAAGAAATTAATATAATATATAACAGACGTTATTGTAACATTTTTTAAACAATTAAGAAAAAAAATGGCTTAAATAAAAGACTTTTTAACCAAAATAGGAAGAAAAAAAAAGTAAATACCAAAAAGGTATTCTTCGAAAATAATTTATATTGCATGGGTTATTTTTACCACGTCAGAATAACAGAAGGCGCCACACCGTGTGACTCCTCATGCACTTCGAATTTTTTAACACAGGAGGCGCCACATTGTGTGTCTCCTTCTGTAGCTTTTTTTAACACAGGAGGCGCCACATTGTGTGTCTCCTTCTGTTGCTTTTTTTTAACACAGGAGGCGTCACACTGTGTGTCTCCTTCTGTTACTTTTTTCGAAACAGGTGGCGCCACGGCCACACCCTGTGTCTTCTCCTGTTGCTGACACGCTGCAGACAACACAGTGTAGGAGGCGCCAGCCAGCCAGGCATCTCCTGTGCATTGTTTGTTTGATTTAAAATATATTACAATTATTTTTAGAGTGGTGTAAGCTCCGCTGCGTTTACACGTGGAGAATGATCTATTTAACAGGAGAACTCGTGTTCAATTCTTTCCGTGTGCAAATTTAAATAGATCATTCTCCACGTGTAAACGCAGCGGAGCTTACACCACTCTAAAAATAATTGCAGTATATTTTAAAGCAAACAAACAATGCACAAGAGATGCCTAGCTGGCTGGCGCCTCCTGCACTGCGTTGTCTGCAGCGTGTCAGCAACAGGAGAAGACACAGGGTGTGGCGCCACCTGTTTCGAAAAAAGCAACAGAAGGAGACACACAGTGTGACGCCTCCTGTGTTAAAAAATTCAAAGTGCATGAGGAGTCACACGGTGTGGCGCCTTCTATTATTCTGACGTGATAAAAATAACCTATGCCATGTAAATTATTTTCAAAGAATACCTTTTTGGTATTTACTTTTTTTTTTCTACCTATTTTGGTTAAAAAGTCTAAATAAAAGGTATCAATGTAAGTTACTTTAATAAAATTTAAATTTATCACTTCACGTAAACTCCTCGCACTTTAATCCAATTATAATGGCTTAAATAAGCATATCAGTGGCATAAACCATCTCAAGGATTTCCCCTGGAAGCATATTCTAAGATTTTACTTTTCATTGGAATGCTCAATTCAACATTTCAATTGTGGTTCATCTGTAATTAAAACAAGGATGAATGGCATTTGTTGCATATAAGAGGGAGGGCGGTGGTATATAGCATATACTATATTTTTTCCGCCATAATGTTGGAATCATCAATCGTCGATATCTTATATTTTAATCTTTATTGACAATATACCTTACTCTATTCTCTTCATCTTCAAGACACCTAACTGTAATATAGGTTAACGTTTTTATAATTTTTAAAATTTATCAAATCATTAATTATTTTTAAATTTTCTTTTTGAGTTTATTGTTTTTTGGGACACACTTTCTCCGCCTAAGTTCTTGCCTATTGGCGGACAAAATTGGTGTAATGTTTCCTGGACCTTAGTTTCATTTTTTAATGTAACAGAAAAAACAAAAATTAACTTAAATAAGTTTTCAATTTCTAAAAATATGTAACATTTAAATTAATCTGTGCTAAAATTTTATTCTCTTTCTGTTGATTGCCAGCCCTAAGAAAGACCATTGGTATTTAAAATGATTAAATGAAAAGGTCATGATATTTAAAATGGTTAAATAGGAAACAAAATTTACACTTAACAAAAGAAAATTAAAAGGTTCATTTGGTAAATAATTTTTTTTATGAGGAACTCATTTTCAAAAGAGTAAACAATGATTTTTTTTTATCATGAAATTGAATTTTATTAGTTTGGTTAGTCCATGTCATTAACCATCCACTAACTTCATTAAGAAATGTGCAATGGGCACATTATTTATCATGTGTGTTGTCATGTGATTGCCCATTCATGGACACATCAACAAGAATCAAATTGGCAATAAATTGACAATTTCAACTACTAAGATGAAATTAAACCACATAAACACTAACAAGGTCAATTAGGACATATGAAACATTTAAAAATTCATGGGACTCGCTACCTCTCACCCTCACTCCCCACTCACAAACCTATCTTCTTCCTTTGTTATATTGTAATAGCCACTTTCATCTCCCCTACCATCATGTGTTGCTTTGCATACAACAATCATGGCAAAATTAACTGGATTGACCAGGCTAGCCTGATCATGCTCAATAAAATTTACGGCTTTGGGGTTATAAAATTTGCGTATGAATTGAACACAAGCTTTTTATCTTGATTTGATAAAGCTTGAGTCATAATTGGGCTTAGTCGGGCTAGCTCGGTTGAATTTGTGTTGCTCGCTTCTTTTTTTAATTTTATTGAGAGAAAAATAATACTAAGAGAACTTTAAGAGAATAAAAATAGTCACTAACTCACTTTCTGAAACTTTTGATATAAGATTTGATAATTTATTTTGGCAAATGCTACATATAGAGTTACAGTACAAGTTTCTAAATTGCATTTTGTCTTTTTTGATCTACGTATATTTAATATGTTAGGACACCCTTGAAACTTTAATTTGTTAGACATATGATTTTGACATTGGTTACTTACATAAATTACAATACATGTTTCCAACTTGCATTTTATATTTTTGAGCTACATATGTTTCAAATAGTAGAAGACCTTTGCAATATTTACAAACTCATGAGTAAACCATTAAATATATAAGTACCCTCGCTATAAATTTTATAAAATGATATATGAGATTACATTATAATATATAACCGTTTTTCATATTAAAAACAATTACAGTGAGTACTTTTTTTTAAATGTAATAATAAAATAAATAATTATCTATTATTTATTATACTAAAATAAACATGTGAATAAAAAAATGGAGTTAGTGAGCTTTTATCAAATTACTTAACGGAGTTAGGGGATGTCTGTAAAAAAAAAACAGAGTTAGTGGATCTCTGTAAAAAAAAAATGGAGTTAGGGACTAATTTGCTGACCATAGTATTGGTACGGAGTATCCACCATCAGAAACAGTGGCTAATCTCTGTTGGGGGACCGTGAACGCATAGTAGACGGATATTGTCCTCCCAACATTGACTAACATAATTAAATGTCAATCACTTATTTATCATTTTTCTAATCTGAATGACTATTATAACAACTTCCCACAAGTTTAAGGACTGAAATGATAGTTTGCTAATTTAAAAAAAATAAAAATGAAGAATTAAATAAGAAAATTATGAATAATTTGATAGAAGCAAAAACTTAATTAGGCCTTAACCTATTATTTCATCTTTTTCTCACTTTCAGAATTTTACTTGCTTTATTACATTTTGTTTTTTTTTTTTCAGTTTTTTTTATACACACCTTTATGTTTCTATCCAGACATTTAAATATGGGATACGATTAATTAAAAACCAAAGATTCCTCCATCAATTTTTTAATAGTGCTGCGAACTATATTCAGCTGCACGGTCAATATTAAACTCATTACTAAATACATGTATTTTAAAGAAACGAAATTATTGGAGTGGTTTACAGAAAGTCAGCCTACATATTTATGAGTTATAATGGGCACATTTGGTTAAAATAGTAAATTGAAAACTATAGAACTCTCCTATAGAATGCGTTCGAATTTGACAAAGAATGTGCTTAACGTTTGTCGGCTGCTATATACAAAGTCCATGACCTAAAACTTACTTTTCAAATTCTTTACTTGCTCCTTTACACTTTACCCTGTTGTCCCCGTTAGGTCCTCTAATAAATTATCTTGCTCCGAGGTGATGAGTGATGACACATTTGTTAATGGAGAATAAAGATCCTTCATCATGGAGTTCTGCTCATATCTACCAGTCTCAATGGCTTCAAACAACCATATCAGGTATCTCTCTCTCTCTCTCTCTCTCTGGGTCATTCACACATTAATATACACACTTTGCTGATAAAAAAAAAATATATACACACGCATGCACGCTGAGGTGTAACAATTATGCTGCATGTTGCACACTAAATATATGTGCAACTAGTATTTCCATTTTTAACAAGTTGTTGGCTTTCTTTGACTTAGTGGATTGAAAGCATATAATAAAGTTGCAAATAATAAAGTTGACCACTGAAAGGGGGGTGGGTATGGGTTTGACGATGGCTAGAAAAGTACAGCCCAAATGTTTGAAGTCAATAATTCAATATACTCGTTTTAAAATTGTCCCTCCAGTAAAGTTGATCAAAGGGTCCACTGCAAGTACATCTGAAATATAGGTTGTACAAGAGTTATCAAGCAGTAATATAGGTGGTACATTCAAGATATATGTTGTATGATATATTAAGCACTTAAGCAGTATGATAGCCAGATGTAGAGTAAAAGGCATAACAAAAATGCTGCAACCGTACATTCATGTTCTGTTATATATGGTTAATAAGGTCTGCTAATTCCTAATTAGGCATTTTTGGCCACTTAAAATCCCTTGGTCTTCTTCATAGAGGGACCCCTCTTATCCAAATTTCCAGGTTTAAATCTCGGATGTCTGTCTTATTTGTAGGAGTTGCTCAAAGTAAAGCAAACATTATTAGAATATTCACAAGGTCTTTGACTAGTTATGCTGCAGTTTTCACTCACAAACTCCTGTATTTTGATTGTTTTTTAGATTTGGATGAGAAATTGGATGCTATGAAAACCATTTTAGATGGTGGCAATTCTCCAAACCAAGAAAGTACGCATTGCAAATGGAGAGGAGACCTCATACAGATGCTTGAAGAATTTGGCCAATCTTACCGTGTATTAGCCATAGCATATAACCAATTGAAGTTCAAAACATCTCATGGTACCTTTCATTCAGGATCTTTATCATCTTCAGGTACATCAAAAACCATTAGTGCTATCTGCAATAAAAGAGCAACAGGTAACTTGGAGTATAAAAAACTCAAGGAGGGCCGGAACCATCATCCAGAATATTCTGCAGAGCATTCCAATATCAAATTTGATGGTAGCAACCTTGGTTTTGATCTTTTAAACAAGCAAGGAGATGAATGCCATGAGTTCTTCTCAGCTGACCCATGCAGCATGAAATATAAATCAGAACTTGAATGCAGAGACACTCAAATGGAAGACAGAATGGCAAAATTTTCCACCATTGGAAATGTTTTTATGAATATTGAGGATTTAGAATTAAATCAGAGAATTGAAGATCCATCAGTGATCAATTTCAAATTTGACAATATGTGGTCGACACTAAAGTATCAAATTACAAAACTTACAGAGGACAATCTGCATCATTTGGTAGAGTTGGTCCAAAGAAATGATGAAAAGAGAGAAACCATTAGAAAGCTTCAATTAGAGGTGGAAACTTTGAAACGTGAGAACCAGGCCCTCCAAATTTCTTTAAGTCACTCCAATGCTGATTCAGAATGTGATCAACCACAGATATCAAGAGCAGGAGGAAGATCTATAGGCAAGTTCTTCAGAGGTTGCTCTCCATGATATTTTGTAGACTTTACATTCTCACCGTCTTGTATTTTACACAAGCTACAGACTCTTACGAATAATTCTAAAAGAATTTGCTATGATATACTTTGTCCTTTAGTAAGCAAATGAGCACTGAACCAGAATTTGCTATGATATACTTTGTCCTTTAGTAAGCAAATGAGCACTTGAACCAACGCCACTACAGGCACAAATTTAAATGTCCTTAAGACATTTAAGTCAAAACAGTTACTGTATGTTGTTTGCACTCGGTTCTATGGTGCTCTCATGATAATACTAAAAGGCCAGCAGAATATTTTTTTTTTCACTATCCTTACTGGAACTAATTGATCCACCATTCATTCCAAAAACAAATTAAACAGTGTTCAAGACAGATATGCACTTTCAGAGACATTATATATATTTACGTGCATGTCTGGCCTATATAATGAAGAAATCTCCACCATAGATTCTGACTCCCTTTATTTCAATTGCTGTCACCAATAGTCCCCACATGAACACAACCCATCCTTGAAATGATGAAACCGCTTAGAATCTCTGACAACAATTTCTTGATTTACTACTTTGGAAATCAATTTAATTGCAATGTGGCAGTCACCACAAATTCTAAGATTTTTTATGATATGGATTATTGATCCAGGAACTGAATTCATGATTCCAAAGGCAACAGCTAGTTTCTCACTGTGAACTCTTAGAACCATTCCTTTCTCTTCCTCATCAACGTCATGAAGCACCGATGCAACATTTGGCATATACCCAAGTTCTTGCAGCTTGACATTTAATTTGTCCAAATACTCATAAATCTTCTCATGTTGAGGATGCTCTTTGTCTCCAACTAAAAATACATGTATCCTACCTTTGAGTTCCACTATACTAAATCCAGGGGTTTTAAGCAATCCATGACTCTTCATCAATATCCTCATCCTCTCAACATCGTCCCACCTTCCAGCATCAGCATAAATATTGGAGAGTAGCACATAGTACCCACAATTACTTGGATCTAACTCGAATAATTTTCTTGCAGAGATCTCCCCTAGTTCCACATTCTTGTGAATCCTACAAGCCCCAAGAAGGGAACCCCAGATTATAAAATCAGGCTTCACATTCATTTCCTGGATCAAACCATAAGCCTCATTAAGATAGCCAGCACGCCCAAGGAGATCAACCATGCACGAATAATGCTCAATCCCAGGTTCAACATTAAATTCATGTTTCATTCTATTAAACCAATGCCAGCCTTCTTTTAACATACCAGCATGGCTGCAAGCAGCTAAAACTGACACAAAAGTAATGTAATTCGGCTTGACTCCAGACCTTATCATCTTGTAGAAGATTTCCATAGCCTCTTTTGCACGGCCATGCATTCCATAACCAGCAACCATAGCAGTCCATGACTTAACATTCTTCACTTTCATGCGATCAAATGCCTTCCTAGCCATCTCAACTCTCCCACATTTGCAGTACATATCAACAATAGAAGTACCTACAAACACACTATCCTCCAAATCCATCTTTATAACCTATAGTACAAGAAAAAAAGCTAGTCAGACCAACAATTTTCACCTAGGCACTCGCTAAATTATTCTGTACAAATATACAATATTTGGACCAAAAATAAGAACAAGGTTAAATTAAAATTTGGTCCCTAAACTCAGACAGTTGACACCATGTTTCCATTTTGGTCCTTATTAATTGAAAAAAACTCTACATTTTGGTTTACACAAAAAAGATAACATTTACCAATTTGCCTCAATCATTTGCCATAGTTACAATGCTATAAGATGCTTGTTGAGTTTGACAAACATGTGCCAACTCAACAAATATCTAACATCGTCATAAAATGTTTGCTAACTCAGCAAACATCTAACATTGCCATAACTTCAACAAGAGGTTAGGACCAATGCATAAACATTTTTACCAGAGTATAGTGCTTTTCAAGTAACCACCAAAATGTAAAATGGTGTCTAAGGACCAAATTTTTAATTGAACTGATGCATTACATAACATACCTGATCATGTATGCACTTCCCCAGCTGCAAAGCTCCTGAATTCGCGCAGGCCAACAACACCGCAGACAATGTCACCGCGTTATATCTGACCTTGCCACTCTTCACCATATCACCAAAAACACAGAAAGCCTCAGCAGACAATCCATTCTGCGCGTATTCCGCAATCATAGAGTTCCAAGAATAGTCATCACTCTCATCCATCCCATCAAACACCTTCCTAGCCACCCCCATCTCCCCACACTTGGCATAAGCATCCATCAAAGTGTTCCCAACCCCCACACACCCCTCAAACCCCCTCTTGATCACCAGCCCATGAACCCCTTCGGTCACACTCCTACACCCCACCCGCGAACACGCCGAGAGAACACACCCCAGAAGCACCGAGTCCACGAAAACACCATCCTCAGACTCCTCCACACTCCCGCTCTCCTCAACCAGCAGCTCCTTAAAGACGCAAACGGCATCCCAAGCGCGGTCGTTTTGGACGTAACCGGCAATCACGGACGTCCAGGACACCACATTTCGGCTGGGAATTTCGTCGAACAGGTGGCGCGCGTGGTCGACGCGGCCGCACTTGGAGTACATGTCGATGAGCGCGGAGGAGACGAAGAGGTCGCGGCCGAAGCCGAAGGCGAAGGCCTGCTGGTGGGCCTGCTCGCCGGCGCGGAGGTCGGAGAGCGCGGCGCAGGCCTTGATGGCGCAGGGGAAGGTGGAGCGGTTCGGGCGCAGAGAGAGCCTGCGCATGGAGGCGAAGGCGCTGAGCGCTTCGGCGGAATCGCCGCTTCGAGCGAGGTCCGCGATGACGGTGTTCCAGCTATGGACGCTGGTTGTGTCCACGTAATTACCGAACATGCTCGTGAGGTTCGCCGTATTGGTCGTTGCTGGGGATGGGAATGTGGAGTAAGCGCGTTTGCGCGCAGTTGATGATGATGTTATTCTGAACACGGACCGAGTCATCGTCATTCGTCGGTGACAGTGTTGTGGTTCTCTAGTGTTCATGCATTGGTTGTTCTACGTGAAATTCAATTTGGTGAATTACTCTTTTTAGTTTTTAAGTTCCAAAAATATTACTATTATCATTATTTTGCGTTCAACTACAGACAGCACCGCGAGCCGCGAGGGTTATGTTATGTTATGTATGTGTGTGTGATTTCGGAACAGGAGTTGTTTCTCTGGATTCGAAACTCGCTTCCCGTCCCAGGGGTTGAGCTTCGTGGGTGATCTTTTTTCAAAGAATAATCATAGTTGAACACTTTTTTTTTTTTAGCACCTTCTTAATATTTATCATTTCTCTTTATCTCTTTCAATTTTCAATTTTTGTCTTAAGCACGTTAAATTCATTTTCACATTATTTTTATCATATTTATGATCCTCTTTTAATTGAAACATTTGAGTTTTATAATTTTCATACATGTGTCAAGTTTTATATCTCAAATTAGTAAAAAATAAATAAATTCAAAATCGTATCCTAAAATTGAACTTACTTACTTTAAAAACATAAATTGAATTTTTTTTAAAATAATAAGGGACCAAATTGAATATAATAAAAAACATGATTAAAAGTGTATTTTAGTCTTTTATAATTTCTATAAAAATAAAAATAATATTCTCTCAAATCAAACTTATCATTAAAACTCAATTATTTTTAAATTTATTAAACTTAAGAAATACACTTACTTTTTGAGTAAACTAAACCATAAAACAAAATAATAATATAATATTTTTTTTCTAAATCAAGCCAATGTACTTTATATACAATTATAATGTTATTGTTTTATAATTTTATCTACAACCAATCAATAATTATTATTATATTAATATATATTATTATAAATTTAAATAACTATTTTGTATGTTTATAAATTTAAATGTTTTACAAATTATCAAAGTAAATATACACGTATTTATTTATGTATGTACTTGTGTGTATATAATACCAACATAATATCTTTTAATATAATATTTACGTATATGTGGTCTAAGTACTTGATTAGATGTTTGTAACAAGAGTTTATGGTTGCTATGTTGAGAGAAAGCGTGTGACGGATCACTTTGATGTTTGATTGTGCATAAACAAATACAATGTTGTCTTGTCTACATTGTCTATAATTATATAGTAATTTGAAATTTCTTATATCATTCTCTTATGACTGACTTTACGTCAATCACCTTTGTCTTCAACCTAATTTTTGACCTTAAATTAAATATTACATAAGACTTAAATCATCAATCCAAATTACTTATATTGATAACTATATTTATTATACTTTATAAATGTATCTTTTCATTTAAATCAACCTACTATAATATTTCAAACCATTTTGATGCATACTTAAAAACAAATGTAAAAGGAAAAAAATGAATGTGACCTATGCAAGTGCACAAGTCAACTAGCTAGTTATATATAAAAAAAAATTAGTTTTTGTGTTCTCTTTCTTAAGTCAATACACAATCCAACACTAAATTTTGTTTGTTCTCTTAGCACATTTAAAAGTATTTGTCCCTTAAAGATACTTATATATTCTAAAAGTTTGTCTTATGAACAGTTAAACAAAACACAAGTATCCAACAACTAAGAAAATTTAACTTCCATCTCATTCATAACCCAACCAAACAGAATCATAGAACAACCCAAAATTGAATAAGAGAGGAAACAAGTTGAGACCTTGAGAACGAATTCCTAGCAAAGTCCTATGGAGCGCTTCAAGGAAAGTACTAGGAAGAAGCTTTCCTCTCTTGTGCCTCTTCTTCATTCTCACCTTTTCCTTTCAAGCAAGTCTCCTCTTCTCGTTGTCCATGTTCTCCTTCCTACTTCTTTTTTTTCTCTTTCCCACTCTCTGTTTTTTATGTGTGTGAAATTTGAGTTGTTTAACTATTAACACAATACAATTTTTTTAATAAAATTCCACATAAGGAGTTATTTAATGAGTCAACAAAGCAAAAATATTTGTTTTCTTATGAGTGTCTATGAGATGTCTTGATTTTAATGGGTGTCCAATGTCCATTGATCATTTTACTATTTAAATCTAAGTTATTAACTCTTTTGCTATATCTAAATCCAATGACTATAACACTAATTCACTTTAGAAACTTATGGATAATGACTTTACTTTTGATATTTGATAGGAAAGATTTTTATAATGTAAATCAATTAAAAATTATTTCTAAAGTAATTATTATAAAAGTAATTACTATAAAAGTTAATGATATTATTGTGATAATATTGAGAAGGAAAAATTCTAATTGTATTCATTGATAAGTAAAGAATTTATACATGTGATGTAAGTTGTGAATAATAGAAAAGATAAAAACTACTAACCGAAAAATAAAAAACAATAACAGAAAATGAAACTAACTGTAAACTGATTAAAATTAAAGTGATTTTATATCTATCCATTATTATAAATAATAAATAATTATTTTTTACTGAATTGCAGTATAAATTTGTTTATACTATTATTATATTTCAATTAAATTCACGGTTAATTTGTTTTTCTAAATAAATTTCGTCTTTTATGTTTTAACTTATTAATTAATTTGAGTTTTTGACATTAAAAAAATAATTTAATCTTTAACTTTGAGAGTTATAAGTTATTTGGTGTCTAAATGTTGGTTGACAGTTATAACGTTAAGAATTAAATTAATTGATAGTCATAAAATTTAAAATTTAAATTGACTGCTAGTAAATACTTAATTAATACTATAAAAAATAATTAATTAATTTTTTAAAAAATAATTTAAAGACCTAAGAAATAATTAATTAAACAAAAACTTGGTGTCTGAACTATTTAAAAAAAATATATTTAACTTTATGGGAAGCTAATGAAAAAGTGTCTAGAGGCTCAATTTAAATAGATTTAAAGGTTCAAGATCTTAATTACAAAGTTTATAAATGTAGGGACTTATTTAAAAAATTCCAAATAGTTTAGAGAGCAATACGTTACTTTAACCTTTTAAAAATCAAATTAATTAATAGATGCGGAATTAATATATTTGTAAATGGAGTATAATTTAATGATTAATTAAAAAAATTAAAGTTTTTAAACAAACAATTGAGTCCTTTTGTAAGTTGGATACTAGATGTACAAATAAATGTACAAAGTGGTCGACAACTTATTTTTGCTAAAAAAGAAAATAACCTATCATTTTCTTGATAAATATCAACGTATCCATTTTAATGAAATTGAATAAAATCTTCACGTCACAGAGTACTCGGTGACTGCAGTGATGCGTTTCACAACGAATATGATCTGAAGAGTAAACGGTATAAACTATAAAGCCAGTATAATAAATGTTTTCAATTTGAGAAATTATAATATCTGTATGGCAAGTACAATTTGAGAAATTATTAAGAGAAGTATAAGATAGAGTATGTATTTGATTTGCCATTCAATTCCGTTGAACGTGAATTGGGAGAGATGGTTTTATGTTAATGTGTTTTGAAGAGAGGGAAAGAGGCAAAACAACACTAAAAATAGTAGTTCAATTTTCCTAATAGCAAGTTTTCAAATCCTACGAAATGTGGAACAAAAATTACTAGAATTACGAATAATACAAAGGACAATTGCTGAATTCGGCATAAGTAATCTATCAAGTATATTAATTAATCAAGCAACAAAGAAATCACAGAACATGGACTAATAGAAAAGAAGAACACTATGCTCTAGTGGGTGAAATTCACAACCCCTTTTAAGACAAGTACCATTGTGCTAGTACATGCTCAAACAATAACTATGCTACTCAACAAGGCACAACATAGCAGAACACCAACAATGGCACCTGCACAATCCAACCTAGCTGAACCAGAAGACTTCTTGCCCTCAAATTCCCCTGAACTGGGTGCCGGTGCGGGCGCCTCAGCCTCAAAAGGAGCACCAGAACTCATTGGTTCGTTGGCACTTGGAGTGGGAAAAAATGAGGAAATATCTGGGGCAGTCACATAAGGCAAGACACCAGGAGAAGCTGAAATTGTTGGCTCAGCAGCTGAACTCACACCCTTTGAATTGGCAAGCAAGATAACCAAAATGGCAAGGGAAAGTAACTTGATCATAGTAGTAGCAGCCATGAGTCACTAACTCTCAGAATTTTGGCTAAACAGAAGGTTGCAGAATGCAGATAAGATAGTTATGGAGTTCAGGAATGTGTGTGTTTTAAGTAGGGGAAAGACAAAGATATACTCCCTCCGTCCCATAATTATTTTAGCTTTTCAATGTTATATTAATTACTGTTTTCCACTTATATCCCTTATAATATTAGCGATGGACAACAAAAATTATAAATAAATTAACGATAATAAAGTTAATTTTGTAAAATTGTCACTCTCTTTCATTTATTTATTAGTTTTTTTTTATCTGTGTAAAAAAAAAACCTAGAATGACAGATATTATGGGACGGAGGGAGTAATATAAGCAGTAACAATATAGCAGAGTGGCTGTTGTGACAGTTTAATTTTAGGTGCATTTGGTGAGAATCACGGGGTAAGCAAGGGCGTGTATAGTATATAATTATCTCTTTGCATATCCATATTTATTAAAACCTTTTGTTTCTCTTGATTTGTCGGTTGTCATCAGTGCAAAAGAGATTCCATTTTCCTAAGGGCAACGAGGAGATTGAAACTGTGCAGGGGACAATACACTACCATGCACTGCTGCCACGATGAGATTCATTTAACAGTTCACATGCTGAGAGGGCTTTAGATTTTTTTAATACAAGGGGCCCCAGTTTCTTTTGGCCTTTGTAGTGAACCCTACCATGTGAGTACTAGACCATGGTACACGATGAGGATATTCAACCTATCTTCATGTTTTCAAATAGAGGCACATGCATGTCTAATGTAAAATATAACAGGTAAAAATTTTAAAATTCTCTCACCATATCAAACTCTTCCACGGCACCCATAAAGTTTGACACAATTTGTAGATGGTTAAATCCCTTGAGTATGTTCACTGCACACTCTCCCACCATATCAAATTAATTAAGATTCTATGAAAGCTAAAATCAATTTGTGCATTTCAAATTTTAAAAAAGTTCTCTCATTTAACTTTTCTAATTGTTGTATAAAAGTTGAAGTGCATAAGTTGATTTTAACTTATAGAAAAAGTTTAACTCATTTTAACTTCTTATTTTATTATTCTTTAAGTGCTAATTGAAAAATTTATCCAAACAAAGCCTAAGGTACAATTTCTAGCAAAATAAAATTGTATTTTGAGAGAGGCAAAATTTACTTAAGTGATTTGTATGTCTCAAGAAGAAATAGTCTCTCATTGTTGTTTGGAATTATGCTTAAAGCAGACTCGTACATGCATGCGCACACGCACACACAAATTCTCCTACACCAACAACAATAAAATGTGGTGCAATGTTGCACTTGTTAGCTTCACCTATGAACCACTTGAAGAGGAGAAAATACTCTAGGAGTAGAGTAGGAAACGTGAATCCTTGAAGCAAAGATAACATAGTAATTGAAAAATCACTGAAACCATGTGAATCTCACATGACCAAATGGACTGCAGCATGGTCCCCACGGCATGGTACAGAGAAGTGAAAAACGCCAATTAAAAGTTAAAAGACAGCAAAGAGTATGGGTGTAAACTCGGAGGTTTTATGCTGATCATCTCACCGCTCCTATGGTCCCATTCTATTGAATTTGAATAGTCCAAGATAGTTTCAGAACAAAATATAATTTTTGTAACGATCTTAGATTGGGAATAGAATAATTACAATGTCAAAATTCTTCTTAATACCAAAGCAATTGTACCTTTTGAAGTACATGCAATATAGAAGCAACTTTCGTAATGATCCAACAATCCAAACTATTGCATCATTTCCCTACCATAAATAGTTGGTACAATATAAGGTTCCAATTCATGTGAATAAATAGGGATTACAACAAATGTGAATAAATAGAGGTTCCAATTCATGTGAATTGACGAATAGCAACACCTAAGCTAACATTATAAATTCCAAAAAATGTCAAAATTCGTTACCCTGTGAGTAAAGCTTCTCTAACTAGAGAAACCTAAGGTGTGCTATGTCATTTTGTTTGCCCACTAGTCCTCAACGCTGTCAGAACCTAAGGTGTGCTATGAATTTAAAATTTTGAAGCAGACACCTTTAAAAACTGAACCATTTATAATTCCACCTGTCTAAGTGAAGGTGCAGTAATTAGAATATTCTGGTTGGAACCTGTCAATGGTGCCCTGAATTTCATGTATACATATTCTGATCGATCCCAATTGCCTTTGGCAAGAGCATCCGAGCACTGAATCTTTTACTTCCAAAACTTGTTTGCTGTCAATTGAACCTTAGAAGAATGTGATTTCAATAATATAATATTTCTTTCTTGTTACATATATTTTGGATTTGATCAGATTAGGTTTAGATTTAAATAAATTGCCTGTTCAAAATTTGGAGTTGTGTAGGGATAACAATAAATTTATCCTAACCTGTTCCTTGCTCACCCCTAGTCAAAGGCACACTCTTAACATGGATTCAAATACAATTTGTTAAGTTAATTTTGTCAATGCATTGCAGATATGGCATGCCCTCAACCACATTTTTTTTATAAGATTCTTGTTTGAATAAATTTTCCTATAAGCACTTATAAGAAGAAGAAAAAAGAAAAATATACTTTAGTTTTTTGAAGAAATTAAATGAAAAAGCATCTATAAAAATTAAATATATAAAGCTATTTTATCTTTTTATACTTTAGTTGATTTAAACTTATTTCAATTTATTTTATCTTTTTATTTTTTCTCATATAAAGTTATTCAAGCATGACCTTATGTTGTGTTTGGTAGAGAAGAGAGAAATAGAATAGATAGAAATAAAAAAAAATGAAAATAGGTAAGAAATAAAGTAAAAAGTAAATGTGTTTGATTAAAGAGAAATAGAAAAGATGAGAGAGAAAGAGATAATAGTGAAAATAAATAAGAAATAATATAAGTGGATTTCACTAATTTTAAAATTATTTCTCACCTATATCACCTATACCAAACAACATTCACTCGTTTCCATCTTCTCAAATTATTTCTCTCTCCCAAAACAAACAGGGCGTTAATGTCACTAAAATCATAATGTGCAATTCTTATCCAGCCTACTTTGATACGTGGGGAAACACACAAAGGAGCTGACTTGATATGGTACCTTTGGTGCAATTTAAAATAGGCTTAAATACTTTTTTAATCCATGTAATTTAGCCTTTTTTTCATTTTCATCCTTGTAATTTTTTTTAAACGTTATCTAAACCGTTTTAGGGCCGAAAAACAAAACAAACATAATTTACAAAGACTAAAACAAAACAAAAAAATTTACAAGAACAAAAAACAAAAAATACACTAAATTGCAAAAACTAAAAAAATATTTAAACCTTTAAAATATTCAACATGCTTTTCATAAATCATCTTCAAGGTTAAACGAAAATTACACATGCAGCTACTATCACTTTTAATTACTCTATTTGATTACCACTTAAAATCAAATTTTATAGGCATACATAATTTTTTTTTATAATAAATCAATCCAACTAATGTTATTATTGAGAAGCTGTGACAAATTTTCCCGCTCAATGTTAGTAATTTTCTTGTGAACTAGTTAACTCTATTCCCCCTTGAGCAGTTTATTCCTGAGATTATAAAGGATTTCCTAATAAAAAGCAAATTTTCTTGAGAAAACGAGGCATCATAAACACCACATAGATAAACGGACATTTGAAAGCAATAATCACAATGCATTTTTAAGGCTCAAATTTTCGCATTACTAGGTACACCACAGGGGTAGTGTGCAAACTTCATTCTATTGTATTTAAGGTCCAATTAGTAGCTATAATGGAAATAAATAATGTACAGTAGCAGTGGTCAAGTCCCCGTTAGAATCTAGACTGCGGAGACTCCTCATACCAACCTTGTCATTTACATTACAATTGCATACAGCTTTACGCTTTTGGTAGACTAAGAAAATGCTTAGCTTAACTAACAGACTAAAGAATGGATTTATGTTATTCTAAATAAAACATAGCTCAGAAGTGAAATATCAAATTGATCAAGCCTCGTGAAGTGGTCTTCGAAGACCAGAATAAACAGCTGACCGAAAAAGAAGAGGTGCATCTTCTGTCAATACCTCTGCATCCAACTTTTCAACATGGGGCCATATCTGCCAGCAACAAAATTATCAAAATGTTATAATACCACTCTTGAGGATGGTATTAAAACAATAATTAAGAAGACTACAACAGAACTGTGCAAAACCTTCACACAAGATCTGGTTCTAACTGTGGAGGAACATGTGCAAGTTTTTGTATATGCAAAGTGTTGTTTACATGGCATTCCCTTAAAAAAAACTAGGATAATATTCAAATGCTAGCAGTGAATCGAACAATACCTCAGCAGCATACTGCCTAGAAAAGGCCTTCACATAGCCCAAAGTGGTGATACACCACTGCTCCTTTTCACCTACATTATAAGCACCACCTTTCTTCTCCCCATTTGTCTGACTGTAGAAGAGATTAGGAAATCAACATTATTATGTAGTATTAATAAGCATATTTCCACAAAGCAAGAAAAAAAAAATTATTCTTTATTATTTATCTTTATCTTGGTCCGAAGGAAAGGCACAGAAACCTGTTTTGAGGTCTCTGATTCTCGTTGTCTAATTCCATCGATGATGGCTCTTCAGGGTCCACTACCATCACCACATCAACTTGTGCAGACTTCAACTCATGCAGTGTTCTAGCTCCTTCAGGAAGGCGCTCTGTCAACACGTTTGAGAAGCTTTTGTACAACAAGAGAAACAATGCCTGTATGTACAAATAACCACCAATGCAATGAAAATATTATGAGAAACATAACTTCAAGGGCATTTAATTCAAATTAAGTAACTGTTGAGCAAGCCAGAAAGGGCCCAGGAAATGGCTTTTATAACTCCAATTTAAAGCAAATCCAACTTGCGTTAACAAAAGCCAGGAGACAAGTAGAAACTACAAAATACAAAAAGTGACTCCTAGAGTGCTATTTTAAGTGCCTTAAACATGAAAGCCGACAAAATATAAAAATGGCCGGGTAAGCTCCTCTATCTCTGTAACTTCTTGTAACTTCCTTATTTTGCTTAGGAAGTTAGGAGGATCCCTTATCCTCCTTTACTAATGTTTCCTTTTAATAGTATTTCTTTTTCTGTGCTTTTTTGTTACAATGTTGCCAATATAACCACCTTTCACATATGGAGTGTAAATTGGTCCAAATATCCCTATCATATGTCTCTTTATTGAAATATTATTATATCACCTTTCCACAGGCTATCTATGTTGAAGATAATGACCGAGTTACTGACAGAAAAGAGAGAATGAATATTTCTAAATTAAGAAATACTTTTGGCACATCCACTTTTTTCCAACACAGATTGAAAAGTTTTCTCCAACCATAACAGAAAAATGGTTGTGTTCAAAGACATTGTACCAGCACTTCAAACATATGTTTGATATGAAAAACTGTCTGCAGACAATTAACCAATACCAATTTTACATCAATTACCTCATTTTCCTCAATTGCTCGGGCAAGAAGAGCTTCCTTAGCTTCTAAAGATTCTTGAAGAGACACCACCTCCTCCTTTGTCTTTTCAGCATGTGATTTCAATCTATTCAATCTAACAGGATTGTCACCAAGAACTGGTTCACCATCCACTAGTGTAAGTTTTGACTCTGCAGCATCTAACTCTGCTTTTGCCTCCTTGGCAGCTTCTTCAGCTGATGAAATATTCTTTTTAAGAGATAATATTTCTTTCCTTAGATCAGAAATACGATTGTGTGTCTTGCTTACTGCATTTCTAAGAATCTGTTCGATGGAAAACAGGGTGAAATTTACTATATGAAAGAACAAACTAACTATGATGAAGATCAAATCAAAATCAAATACATGCTATGATTTGTAAACCATGACAATCAAACCAAAAACAAAAAATGTAAAGTCTTCAGCACTTGAAAAAATCCAAAGCTGATCACGTCAAAATACAATTGAAAGCAAAAGGCAGATGGTTTCCAACCCCTGTAGACTTAACAGAGGAGGGAATTTACAAATAATCTATCCACAAAACCAAGATTAAGTACCTCCCATGGACGATCTGATGTATGAAATTGCTCAATATTTTCTGGTGAGAAGACCCATCTCACAATAGCCAGATTTGAAACAAGTCGATAACCCATCATCCTGTCAATTGCTATTGCTGTCATTTGGGTGTTACCCTTCCAGAAAGAACTCACTTCAACTATCAGCATGACTTGCTTATCCTGGTCAGGACATACTTTTGCAAAGACTTGCCCATATCTCTCTAAGACAGTCATCAAATGAGTGAAACTCTTGGATCCAATATTGAGAAGTGTTTGTACAACCACTCTGAGGGTAACTTCTAGACCATTATTTGGAAACACACTTTCATCAATCCATGAGATTATTTCACGGACAGGTGCCTTCCCTTTAACCATGTTGTTGAGCTGTCCAGACAGTACATGTTCATTGCTTTCTTTACCATCTTCTGCACCAAAACTAAAGTTCGGCCCACCCTTTGGAGGAAGCAATTCTTCTAAACCAGGTGCATTTTCAATACTCTACAAAATATCATGAAATATACCATAAAAACATTAATATGCCAACTATATAAAACAAAAATTCAATGAATTGTGCAAGCCACTCCAAGCTCACAATTCTATGCTCCAACTCAAGATTCCACCACAACTCCACGGACGCATGATTCTGGTAGTGAGTTGCCTCGCAAGGCAACTGGAAAATCACAAAATCATGCGATTTCACAATTTAAAATGCAATTTTAACATTGAAAGCATCCATTCCTCTACATCAACAAAAACAGATAAAGAAACTTCTCTGTATCCTTTTATTTATGATTTTCCTGTATGAGATCCATAACCATAAAAAAGATCAGAGTGGCAATGCATTCTAGTGGTGTCATCTTGGGGCGATGTGCAACAAAAGTAACATTTACTATGGTTCTGACATGGATAATTACCTGCTTAACTTTGTCCCAGTATGACAAGCGAACTTCCCTCTCCAAAACCTCCTGAACAAAGACGCGTTGAGGGGCCCACCTTGGGAGGTCTAGGACATAAGCCCACTCTTCCCATGGCCAGATGAACTGGAAGTTTGATCTTCATAGCAAAAACCATCAACCAAATTGTATATGAACACACTTGATATACAACTTCGGCAGCATGACAATTTTGAATGTAAAAAAAGATGTGATAAAAAACATATTTTTATGTTAGCCATAGTCAGTAGCACTGGAATTGTTAAACCTAATTCTCAAAGAAAACAAGAGGGCATGACACAATGTTGTAAATATGGCAGGAAGAAGGTATAACAAGCTAGATCATCAACCATGTTGGGAGCATGTGAGTTAAATAGAGCATATGTGTAAAACAAGGGGGGAAAGGAGCCAAACCAAACACAATAGAACATAGTCACAGCTTATACATGTTCATCATCACAATGCACCACAATGTGCGAGCTATAAATTAGCAACTAATTCATTTAATACACTCATTAAACCAATTTTATGCACCATTATCATAAACTTTTGTGCCTCAGCAGTTAGTGCCACTTCCTTTAATATTACAAAGCCACAATTATCCCCAAAATGTATAGGATTACTCCAAACATGACACAACCACTGATTCCAGTAACAAATTATTTTATTTTTTAACTGAACAAATTGTATTAGAGAAACAAAATAAAAGGTAAAGTTGGGGAGGGCAAGATATACTTCAAGCAGAACATGCACAGTATATATTATCTTGAATGCTGCATGATGTAATGCAATTGCTAAAATTCTGAACATACAAATGGTGTGAGAACCAAAGGATCAGACGTATCCGACACTCCATATCCAAATCAGCAATCTTCTCAAAGAGAGTACGAACTGCTCCAGCCACAACTGCAGGAAAAGCTCCAGGAAGAGCCTATTGGGTAGCACATGATTAGAAAGCATCAACAAAAAATGAAATTTGAAATCTATATAAAATGTGTATTGAAACAACAATAATTCCCAAGTGACAGAAAAAAAAAGTCAGCAATGTCACATGCACTTGACAGTACCTTACAAAGGTCAATAATAACCAGTGTGTAATATACTGGTTTGAAAGGTGGTTGTGGTAGCATCAGCAGCTGCAAGAGATATAGATATAGCATTACCAAATCCGCCAATATTCTTAGTCATACACAGCCACTCATATCAAAAGTACAAACCCACAGATGTCAGCAACATCAAATTATAAAATAAAACATTTCAGTGCAATTTAAATAGCATGTTATTTAAAATAAAAAAATAAAAAAAGGAGAGACAATTTCATTAAAGCAAGCACTAAAAAATAAAAATAGTAGTTGATGGATTCACTATGCCATCTTCCAGTTTTCAATTGTTGAAATTATTCCCTTCAAACAATAAATATAAAGGAAATAAAAATATATATTTTGATATATATAGAAAATAAATAAAAGAGAAAAGAAGAAAAGAAAAAAAGAACTACCAATAAACAAAAACACCCTTCACTGCCTTCAAACAACTCTGACAGAAACACTTGCAACATTATTGATATGAATGGGTTCTTAAAAATCCATAGTTGCTATCCAATTGCTTGAAATTTAAAACAATCAAAACCATTGAGTTTAAATCAATGGTTATCAATCAACACTTCACTTCAGAGGATGTTGATTAAATTTATGACAAACAAAAAGAACTATATAAAAGATAATTTTGTCATATCTGTTAAGAAATAGTGTTTTGTTATCTGTTGTAGGCTTTATATATATCTGTCTTGGTGTTTCTAGAGTAGCAATACATAGGTACTTTCTCTCTCATGTAAAAGTTGTTATTCAAACCCTATGTTATATATATATATATATATATATATATATATATATATATATATTCTGCTGAGTGAGAATTATTCACTCAAGCATTATTCTCAAAACATCTAAATCTCAAGTTGGTATCAGAGCGGGTCGATCCCGACCCGCTCTGGCTTGTCTCTGTCCACCACCGCTCGTCACTGACGCCGCCACCGTCCGCTGCCGGTCCTGTCATCGACGGCACCTGGATCTGCTGCGTCTTCCGAAGCGCGACCCGTCCCTGGAAGTTTTGAGACCAGAAGCTTCTCCACGCGCTCACACGCGCCAGTTCTTCAAGCGATTCAGTCAGCGCATGTCTCTGATCATCGGAAAGCCATCGAACCACCACAGAAAGGGTCGCCGACGTGTCCTGGACCCATTCCAAGCATTCGTTTGTTCTATTACCCACGTTTGAGACGTGGGTCTTCTCGTTGGTTGTGCAATCTCTTCTAGTGCGTGCAGTACACGCACCACCTTCTGGTCATCAGAAAGTATTCGCGCCACTGTTATTTTGGTCGTCGGCACCTTCTGATCCCATTTCAAGTGTTACTTTTGTGTCTCCTTCTGTTTGGATACTGGACCCAATATCCATCTATCTCTTTTGGTTTTCGTGTTTTCCCTCTGTTACAGCAAAATGACTGGCTCTGGTCTGTTTTCTTCAACTTTTAACAAGAGAATGAATAGAGGAGGTCGTATTCAGTGTACATACTGCAAGAGAATAGGTCATATGCGGGAAACTTGCTACTCTTTGCATGGTTTTCCAAACAAAGGAACAAATTTCACAAATTTCTCCAAACCTAAGGGAGCTAAGCCTAAATTTTCTAGTGAAGAATATCAAGAATATCTGAGGAGTCAATCTCAGTCTTCTCTAGTCCATAGTATTTCAACAGCTTGCATCTCTCAATCTATGAACAGTCAAGGTCCGTGGGTAATTGATTCAAGTGCTTCTGATCATATTTGTGGTGATGGTTCTCTATTCACCTCTATGTCTTCCCCAAAATTTTCTCATTTGTTACCTTAGCAGATGACTCTAAGGTTGCTGCCAAGGGAGTTGGTCAGGTCTCTTTATCTCAATCCTTAAACTTGGAGTATGTTCTCTTTATTCCTAATTGTCCTTTCAATCTAATTTCTTTAAGTCAATTAACCAGGTCATTAAATTGTTCTGTAACTTTTGATGTCGATTCTTTCGTTATACAGGAATGTAGTACGGGGAAATTGATTGGTGTTGGACATGAATCCAGAGGACTCTACTATCTTGAGACCAAGCCTTCTGTGTCCTGCTTTGCAAACCCATCTCCAAAACTTCTCCATGATCGCTTGGGTCATCCAAACTTGTCAAAGTTAAAGAAAATGGTTCCTAGACTTAACAAACTTCAAGTGTTAGAGTTGAGTCATGTCAATTAGGAAAACATGTGAGGTCTTCGTTTCCAAAGAGAACTGAAACAAAATGTAGCTCAGTTTTTTCTATCATTTACTCAGACATTTGGGGTCCAAGCCGTGTCACATCTTTTGGGTTCAAATACTTTGTCACTTTCATTGATGAGTATTCTCGATGTACTTGGGTATATTTAATGAAAGATTGATCTGAACTTTTGCCCATCTTTATGTCATTCTTCAATGAGATCAAGAATCAGTTTGGAAAAATAATTAAAATCCTACGAATTGATAATACCAAAGAGTATTTTTCCTCTGATCTTTCTTCCTTTTTAACCTCACAGGGTATTTTACATCAATCCACGTGTCCTCATACACCACAACAAAATGGTATAGCAAAAAGGAAAAATAGGCATTTAGTTGAAACTACACGCACTTTATTGCTCAGTGCAAATGTTCCTATTCATCATTGCGGTGATGCCATTCTCACTGCCTGCTTTCTAATTAATAGAATGCCTTCTTCATCACTTGGAAATAAAATTCCCCATTCAATCCTTTTTCCACATGAACCCTTATATAATGTTTCTCCCCACATTTTTTATTGTACTTGTTTTGTCCATAATGTGTCTCTAGGTGTGGACAAGCTCTCTGCAAAGGCCATCAAATGTGTATTTCTTGGATATTCTTGTATTCAGAAAGGGTACAGGTGTTATTCTCCAGATACTAAACGATACTACATGTCTGCTGATGTTACCTTCTTTGAAGAGACACCTTTCTTCTCTTCTTCCATGCAAGATTTCAGTTCTATTCAACAAGTCTTATCTGTCCCTACTTTTGATTTTTTGTTGTCTCCTACCTATGGGATTCCTAATAAAGAAAATAACCAACCTCAAGAAGAAAATTAGCCTCACAGTCCAATCAACAATTCACCTGAATTATCTTCACCTCCTCACGGGACACAAAGGACTGATCCAACATTAGTTGAAGAGTCATCTGATTCATGTCCTTCTCCATCAGTTGCTCCTACAACGAACCCAAATGATGAAGTTCTGGTTGGCCTATTGCTCTTAGGAAAGGTATTCGATCAACTCGAAATCCTCATCCTATTTATTTGAGTTATCATCGTTTGTCTCCTTCCTATTTCTCCTTTGTTTCCTCGTTGTCTTCTATTACTATTCCCAAAAATATTTGTGAAGCACTTGATCACCCTAGATGGCGACAAGCCATGGTTGTTGAAATGCAGGCTCTTGAAAACAATGGTACATAGGAGTTGGTTCCTCTTCCTCCTGGAAAGAAGACAATTGATTGCAGATGGGTCTATGCCATTAAAGTTGGTCCTAATGGTGAAATTGATCATCTTAAAGCTAGATTAGTGGCCAAGGGATATACTCAGATATATGGCCTTGATTAAGTGACACTTTTTCTCCTGTGGCCAAAATTACTACCATTTGCCTCTTCCTTGCTATGGGTGCCATTCATCATTAGCCTCTACATCAGTTGGATATTAAAAATGATCTATATGGAGCAACCTCCTGGGTTTGTTGCTCAGGGGCAGTCTGGTCTTGTTTGTAAACTTCGTCGGTCTCTCTACGGGTTGAAACAATCTCCACGAGCTTGGTTTGGGAAATTTAGTCATATTGTCTAGAAATTTGGGCTAAAAAGAAGTGAAGTAGATCATTCAGTTTTTTACTGTCACACTTCTCCTAGAAAGTGTGTTTTACCTAGTGGTCTATGTGGATGACATAGTCATTACAGGAAATGATGTTGCTAAAATCTCCCAGCTAAAAGAGCACTTGTTTAGTCACTTTGAAACCAAGGATCTTGGTAGTCTAAAATACTTCCTTGGTATTGAGGTGGCTCAATCAAAGGCAGGCATTGTCATCTCTCAAAGGAAGTATGCTTTGGATATTTTGGAGAAAACGGGCATGACTAAATGTAGACCCATTTATAGTCCTATGGATCCAAATCAAAAGTTAATGCATGACCAAGGAGAATCCTATTCAGATCCTGAAAGATATAGAAGACTAGTTGGGAAACTCATTTATCTCACAATTACCAGGCCAGATATTTCTTTTGCAGTTGGGGGTGTCAGCCAGTTTATGCAAGCTCCTCATATTGATCACTGGAATGATGTAATTCGCATTCTTAGATATATCAAAAAATCTCCAAGACAGGGGTTGTTGTATTAAGATAGAGGAGATACTCAAATTTGTGGATATTGTGATGCTAATTGGGCAGGTTCTCCTATAGATAGACGCTCCACCACTGGATATTGTGTAACCATTGGTGGAAATGTCATCTCTTGGAAGAGCAGGAAACAAAATGTTGTTGCTCGGTCTAGTGCTGAGGCCGAACATAGGGCTATGGCTTTAGTCACCTGTGAACTTTTGTGGATCAAACGTCTTCAAGAGTTAAAATTTTGTGAAATCCAGCAAATGAAGCTATACTGTGACAACCAGGCAGCTCTTCATATTGCCTCTAATCCAGTGTTTCATGAGAGAACTAAACATATAGAAATTGATTGTCATTTTGTTCGTGAGAAGTTACTATCCAAGGAAATTGGTACTGAATTTATAAGCTCAAATGATCAACTTGCAGACATCTTGACAAAGTCTTTGAGAGGACCTCGGATTCAGTTTATATGTTCCAAGCTTGGTGCATATGATCTATATGCTCCAGCTTGAGGGGGAGTGTTAAGAAATAGTGTTTTGTTATCTGTTGTAGGCTTTATATATATCTGTCTTGGTGTTTCTAGAGTAGCAATACATAGGTTCTTTCTCTCTCATGTAAAAGTTGTTATTCAGACCCTATGTGTATATATATATATATATATATATATTCTGCTGAGTGAGAATTATTCACTCAAGCATTATTCTCAAAACATCTAAATCTCAAGTGTATCCTTTACCTAAATACAGTGGAAAAAAGGGAACAATTTCCTTGCATTTTCACTTTATCAATATACACTAAATCAGAATAGTCAAATAGTCAATTGCATGCTATGAAGCCAACGAAGAGTGGAGTGCGCCAGAGAAACACTACAGGGTGCCTGTCACAGCTGCTATAATGACAAATCATGACCATCACAGCCGCTATATTGAAGCAGGTAAAAATCCATCTTTACCTCCCTTTAGAGCTTCCCAGCTTTCTTATTACCATTTTTTTAATTCCACTTTATTTTTGGCATCAGAAACATAATAGGATTTGAAACCCTTCCCTGATCATTAATGCATAAAATGCTTAAAAGTTAAAAGTTGATCTCTGTTTCAACCCAACCCATGACCCAGTGCTCATGGCACCTTTTCTGTTCACCAGCCACACCCACTATTTGTCTGGCCTTTTCCAGCACACTCACGGCTTGCTGGCCTCTACTTACCCACGAGTCTGTTCACACAGGCCTCAATTCAATTTTTGTTTGTTTTGTGTTCTTCACACCCACACCCTATCTGTTCTGGGTTTTTTCTCTCATTGATTCCATCATCTTCCTTTTTTTTGTATGGTAATTGTATGTTTAGACTATGACTTGATTATAAACTACGAATATGTATTTAATTTTAAATAATTCTTTAGTTTTGTGCATTTATGTGTGAAGTATATTGTCTTGTAATCATCTGTATAGCAGCCAACCCACAATCCATTATCCTGCTATAGCACTTGAGGTTGCTCACTCTGCAACACTATCTAGGATTGATAAATATTATGCACCAAATTATAAAAGTACAGAACATCTCTGAAAATTGTCCTTGGCATCTTACTACTAAATCAACCACCATGACAACCAACCACAAGATCCACTCCTTTGTAAGGTGTTAAGGACAAATTCACACCTCACTAGAACAATGCAAAAACTTCAACCTCAACTCCAGGCACCAGAAAGTGCAAAAGCACATTGCTATCTGTTTTCTTAACAACATTTTCTTTTGGGACCATATCACCTTATTGTAATTTGCACTGGACTTTGGATTTTGGAATCTAGTTTATCCACATTTGAAACATACAAGATTCATAGGCTCGTTAAGACATCAAATGTTAAGAGAAGAGTAAAAGCTTCTTTTTCTTTTTCCACTTAATTGAATTGCCTTCACATTCCTTAGACAATAGAAGTTACTTAACATGTCCTTGGAAAGTAATATTGTTCTTAAGCTTCTAAAAGCAACTTGCTCAAGTCCATTTGGAGGCCCAAAGAAAGATTCCACAATAATGCTAATTGCTAAGGCTTTATAGTTACAGAAGAGGTAGGGGGAGATTGCAATTTTACATGTAATACCTGAGAGAATATTGTCTCAGCCATGAGGTACTCGTATCTGAAGGAAACTGGCAGGCCAACCATGAAAGAAGCACATTCCTTTCGACTAGCTTTGCATTAACCCAAAAATGACAACAGTTATAATTACATAAAAAACATTTTTATAGGAAAAAGGGTTAAAAAGAAAAGCACAGATGAAGCAGATATGAAATATAAAGAAGGACTAGAGAGATTCTAAGTAAATTCTAAATAAAATAAATGCACATACCCTAAATTTCCATTGATGTAACATATACAACTTTGAAATTTTCAAAGACACTCAACAGAATCAAAAAATAAAAATTAATAACACAAAATTGGCATGCCATAATGTGTTTTCGTAAAAAACAAAAATTATTATTCAAACTCCATCACAGGGTCATTACTACTTTTCTAGTAAAAAGAAAATGAATGGTGTATACAAACCAGCCATTTAAGAACAGAAGCACGTCTAGAAGATACTCTTCCATAACAAATCTGTCTATAGGCTGTAGATCCTGCATCCAAAAAATTTATTTCATTGAACCCACAGATATGATTGGCAAGAATGAAATCCAAATTACTGAAAACCTGAAAACGTAGCTATAACACACAAAAATGAACAGCTTTACATGCTATGAAAATAAGCAGCAGGCTCATTATGCAAAAAGGAATTTAATTAGAGAAAAGAAAGAGAGAAGTAAAAAGCAGGCAATAAGATAATATCCTTCGAAAGAAACCACAAAATACAAACAAAGAAAAACACATTTATGTGCTTCTCAACCATGAAATAGTCATCTTCTACAAAAGGATATTAGCAGGGACAAAATTGAAAAGAGGATGCATCTTAGCATATCACAGGTTAAATGTAGACTGGTAAACAAATTTAAGAATTAAAAAACCATCACCTATAACATGTATATACTTGAATTAGCCATCAAATAACAAAACAACATTATTTCATTCAAAATAATAATTTCATAGTTGTAGATTAATTTGTAATGAATGTATAACAGATTTCTTTCCATTCCAAATATAAATAATGAACATAAAGGGAAGGAAAAAAAAAAGCATTATGGACAAACATTAAAATTACTGTTTGGTGAAAATGCCATTAAACTTAATGACAATTGTATCATTGATTAATAAATACTTTCTTAAAATTCCCATAAAAATGTTTTATGATAATGTAAAAATACAAAGAACAACCAAGCCCTATACAAAAAGTTATGAGATAGTTATATAGATAGACATTTAAATTAGGAAATAATAATGGTTAGAAACTTGAACAAGGTTCTAAAAGAATTTCTTATTATCGACAGCCACAATAGCTTTTAGAAATATCCCCCAGGATGCTTCTCAAAGGTACTTGTAGCTTTTAAGCAGCATCCTCAAAATATTTTATGAGAAATATTTGCAAGTGTTGCTGGCATAGAGCACCAAAAGCAGGAGCCAAAGCAATCCCAAACAGCATAAATAATAGTACTACTCAAGAAACCAAACCATCATTTAAAAAAATGGAAAAGAATACACAATTCTTATGGTTTTCTCCAAAAGATATATATATATATATATATATGAGAAGGAATCCACTTACTCCAAGAGTAAGTATAAGAGACTTACTCTTCATCCTCACCATTCATTTTCTTGAAATCTAATGGTTAAGATTAGTTGGTCATTATAACCATTAGATTTCAAGAAAATAAATGGTGTGGATGAAGAATAAGTCTCTTATACTTACAATTGGAGTAAGTGGATCCCTCCTCTCTCTTTCTCTCTCTCTATACATATATATATATACACACACATATATATATATACACACACACACACATATATATATATATAAAGTTGCTTGAATACTTAAAGGATAGTACTCCGTTAGGCATTCTCTGTATTAAAAGCTGAGATTGCAAAATAGCCTAAAATGAAAATGGAAAATTTACAGTGATTTGACTGATTTCCATAAGAATTTCGAAGTTTTGCAGATTATGCCAAATAATGCATACCAATATGTACCAATTATTTGGCATAGTCTGCAATTAATACCGTTGATTAGTGAGAAAAGTGTTGAAAATCAAAATTCATTTTTGAATACAAAAGCCTAACATAGAAAAGGGGAGAACTGGACATCACACACAGATAAATATAATTCCATTTACATGGTAAAAATAAATAAAAGAAGTTTCCATAAAAATAGATTAAAAGAAAGGAAATCAGTGTAGAGACGAAAAAACCAATATCATATAGAACACAAATCACCTCATGTTTACTAGGAGGAAATATGTTTAGCCGGTGTATCCTTTGAGGGTATTTTAATTCTGCTTCATGCTTCTGTTTACCAATAGACACACCAGAAGGGACTGAAGGTGGGCTTGGTAAGCTGGGGCAGCTTACTGGTCCAAATTCATGAGACTTCCCAGCAACCAGCTGAGCTTCAAATGAAAGATGAGGTCTTGGAACTAACAATTGAAACAGAATATAATCAAGCAGGGAATAAAACACAAGAAAATAAACAAAGGCAAACAAAAGTGATGTGTATGACATGAAAAAATATAACAAAAGAAGGAAAAAAGATAAATGAAAGGAATAAATTATTCACTACAAGGTTTGAATAGGTATCATAAGCTTCTAGAGTTCTAGTTAACATTTAAGAGGAATGATTCTGTCATGCTCTCCTCACATCACCCTAATGTAAGAATAGAATTTGAAAGGAAAGCTTGAAAGTAACTCAATAGCATTAAAATTAAAAGTATTAAAGCAAAAGTAAAATGCCAGTGAGATATTGAGAACTGCAAGCATACACCCTCTTGCTATCTATTTTTGCTTGGCACATACAATGTATATCTATGTGAGTAAGATGTTCATTCATTATGTGAGTTTTGAGCCATTAATCCCACCCTCCAACATACTCAAAACCAGGTAAATAACAACACAAATCTTTTACATAGGAAAGGTTAGCTTTAGACTTTGGGTCAGACAGAAAGTAATATGTATTGTGGGCAAGTTCCAAGTAAATGGAATAAAACAGAAGTTTGCGGGGAACAACACGACTCCATAGGAAGTAAGCAAGGTGACACTTTCCAAATCAATACTATGACCTGACATCTTTCCAAGTCAATGTTAAAAGTTTAAACATCAAAAGCATTCTTGGGAATTTTCCCAGGTTCCTAACTACTTAAGCTTTTCAGATAGCTGGTCAATTCACAGGGAATCAAACCTCTGTCATCAAAGCAGTCAACCAGTCAAAACTTATTCATAAATGCAGTGATCATGTGTGCTATTAAAATTTGTAGAAATTAAGAGCCATAGAGACAGAGATTCAGGAAGATGCATAACATAGAAACCAGATCTCATTACTACTGTAGTCTATTCATCAGAAATTAAAATACAAAAACCATAAAATCCGTAACATGGTAATCCAAAATAACCGTGATTTTACTAAGGAAAAACTCTTATTTACATCCCGGGCAATTCCTATTAATCAATATCAAATCATTAAAACCTAACAAAAAATTGCAAAAAAAAGGAGAATCAGGGATCCTTCAAAGCATTTTGGAAAAAACTTAAAATAACCAAAAAACAAAGACAAACAACACATCAGTTAGGAAGGACTATCTTGTCCCTTTGGAGTTTGGATGTCTTACAAGGAACCCATCCATTCCCCAAAAAAATTAAGAGCTCAGAAAAACAAGCCTGCCTCAGATAGATGCAAATATCTCTAGATGAAGATTCCCACATAACACACTCACGAGTCACGAGATAAAATAAGTTCAATGATTTTAGTGGAAGTTATGTACGTGTACATAAACTATCTGCTCCAAATATGTATGAAGGGCAAGAAAAACATCATGTTCCATGCATTGCATACACTGATACACCAAAACGAAAACATTTATAGCAGGTAGAACATCACAAAAGGGAAAAAAGGAATTCATCACTCAAGTAAGACTATATATTATACAAAAATGCAAGAGTTGGATTGCCCAATCAAAATAGTTCATTCTAAATCAGATACATATTCTAAAGTAACATAATCCACATATCAATAATGCATTGGAAGAAGTGTATTCCTCTATATAGCTAATGATTGTATACTTGATTAAAAACACTAGCACATACTGATAGAATTTGCAGATGACTGGCAGAGAATAATGGGTGTAGAGAGGGATGGCAATGGTGATTACAATTTTTCATGGGTATACAAAATATGAACATGTAATATTAGGACAAAATGCCCTGAAATTACAGGACGAAAAAAAGAGTGAACAACAGTGTAAAGGATTTTAATTTTTGATAAAGGTATAGTAGCATAACCTATTATGCATTCCACATAGAAAAGAGAAAATTACCACTTTCAACTTTCCATCCGTTGCTTGATAAAACCTGTATTCTATCCCATAAATCTTCCAAAAAATCCTGGAAAATAGAAATGAAATGTTACAAAAATAAACCTTTTCAAGCACCCTCTAAACAATTATTGAAAGGGAGTAGAAATACAGACAAACACAATAGGATATAAAAAAATCCTCAAGTAATAAGAAAAATGGGCTTTGAGTTGCCAGTGTTATTCCTTGGATCTATTCCCAACTGTCTAAAGAAAAAATCCTTCATTAATTTTGGAGTTTAAATAATTGAAACCCTAGTGTTCTGAGAGCACAGAAATGAGATACAAGATCAACCAAAAATAAATGTTTATCCCACAAGGAGGGGTTCTCTTCAACATGCAACAAAATTTGAAATGACACATTGGGATTTGAAGTGTTACGTATTTGACGCATGTGTCTGACAATTATACATTTATAACCAGACAATTATATAATAGAATGGTAGACTTCTAAAGTACAGTTCAGCCTTCATTAAATGCACCACCATAAGACCCAAATCAGATAAATAAATAAACCAAAATATTCAGGAGAAACATTGATACATTGCTCAAAGGACAGACAAAGAAAGTGTAAATTGTAATTAAGTATTAGCTAAACAGGAGCCAACCTTGTCACTGAGACCTTTCCCATTTTCATCATCATTCTCGAAAAAGGATAAACCAGTATCAGATGTATGCTTTCTGATGCTCAAGTAAGCTTCTACTCCAACCATCACTCTCTCAATATCTTCAGGAACTTGCTGTGAACAGACATGACATTCCATTAAATGGAAAAGGAATTCAGTGATAATGAAATCCATATTTGTAAAAGCAAAATGAATTCTGTATTTATTGTACGAATCCGTACAGGTTATTGGTTCTATTTAAAGTACAGTAGAAGTACACAAAAAAGGAAAGAAAATTCTAATAAATGTGCTGCTAATCAGCATAAATACTTTCCTAAAAAAACAGATTAAATAAGTAAAAGATTCCTTTCCAATCATTCCCTTTAGTTGGGATTGTATGAAAACACATTTTTAACAATATTGTAACCTGAACAGACATGCATATATTAAAAAAAAAGAAAACAAAAGTGCCAAGAACTGCTAGCATAGCTGTTGTATCATTTGCTGCAATGTTTATAACTTCTCAACATAATGAAAGTTTGTGACATGTGCATCAAATTCTTTATTCATTGTTGCCTAATATGAGCAGCTCACACCTCAATTGCCATATCACTGCAAGGCATCGATCAATGCTACCAACTGATACCCACCCACAAATGGAAGATACAGTGACTCTCTAATCACAGTCAACATCTACATTTTAATACAGATAACTCCAACCATAGAATGGAAATATAAGTGAAATTTTCTTTATTCAGATATGAAAAACAAACTAAAAGAGACCAATACTGTTGTTTTTGAATAAACAATTAAACAGTCAAATTTATAATAGCTCATATTACTTTAAGACATTAGATAAAAATAACAGTAATATAAAAAAAAGATAAAAATAACAGTAATATAAAAATAAAATAAAAAGATAAAAATAACAGTAAATTCAGAAATTTAATAATCAGATAGAGAAACAGTTAGAAAATGAACAAAGGAATAATTTAAATTACAAGGTCATAACGCAGACAGTAAAGTCATTCCAACAACTTAAATAAAGTTGAAAATTTTACCAAATTTATAAATAATAAGCATCAAATAGTTACCTCAATAAGTTCTGCTCCGCCCCATGGAAGGCATGATAAAATGCAAGTTATGTAAAAGTCAGCACATGGTTGCCATAAGGGATTTCCTTTTTCCTCATCTACTGTTGTGGCAGCTGATGATAAAAATGTTTCAAAGACAGCCACCAAAGAGCTTGGTTGAAGAACCTTACTGCTCATCTAAAGAATTTACAAGAAAGCAACAAATAAAAAACTTGCATTCAGTTACAGAAATACTCCACAACACATGAAGTCATGAACATACAAGGACAAGAATAGGAAGATAAAATGTGAACATATTTAGAACTAGAAGGGGTTGGGAATATAAATAAGCGTGTTTGGATTAGCTAAGGAAAAAAAAAAACCTTATTTCAATAATCAATTAATATCTTTATAATGGACTATAGGAAATAAGTTTCATGTTTGGATATGTTCGGTAAAGTGATTATAAGATAATCTATTTTGTTTGGATTGTACAAAATAATCACGGTGAAAACTTGAAGGATTTCCTATCTACCTCATACTGCCAATAATATATCAGTCAACAGTTTAAATGTTAATAATGCTACACAATTTTTCTGCAAAAGACAATGGCAATACATACCATAACAGTCAAAAGCCGCATTAGAATACGAACCCCGTTGCAGTTTCCAGAATCTAAGGCATCCTAAATTAAAAATACAAAAAAGAAATGAGACATACAAGAATAAAATTATAGGGATTAGGGAATAAATCAAAGGAAGTCGGCAGAAGCACTAAAAGATCAAATTAAAATAAGTTCTTACATTCAAAATTTTGCAGCAAATTAAAGAAATATATAATGACATTTATTTTGAATGAACAAAACAAATTCAAATTGAGAGTGTGTATTGAAAAGCCATTAGTAAGAATCAGTAGATAGGCAAGTATTGTTGCATCTTGCATCAAATCAAACAAACCTTAACCATAAAAAATTATTGTCAATGTTTTTCTTTATAAAAATTTATCAGAAATATGTTTCACCGACAATTAAATATTTCAACCTGATTTATATAATTATAATCACAACAGGATCACCCCACTACAATGAAGGTAAAATTAATGGTGTGTCATGTGATAACACGACACTTCTGGTAAAGCTTGTGTTTATCTAGTGGTCAATATAGTATTTCATTCAGTTTCTTTGTCAAAGTCTAATCAACCTTTAACATAAGCAATCACCATAAACAAAATTCCTCATAATATGATATTGTTCGTGAAACAGTGCTTTCATTTATCAATCCATTATGGCAGTCAATGGCAGCAGGCCAAAAAATCACCAGTTTAATGGCAAGTGGTACGGCAGCCAAAGCTAGATGAAAGACAGACACATTGAAGAAAATGTTTTTTTTCCAAAATAAAAAATAAATAAAATAAACATAATAGTATTTAATCAACACACTTATAGAAAGTAAATAAAAAGACTTAATAATTTACAGCAAGAAAAATAAACAAAATAGTATTTTCAACCAAAAATTAACTCATTTTTATTTATTCTTTTTCTAGTTCAATCCTCATCTTTGTTTTGTTTGTTTTTATTATAAATAAATATCACAGTCATTAATTTGGGATAAGGTCTGATTTTCAATGGCTCATAGCCTCATATCAAAGAAAAGAAATTTAAAATAAAGAGGTTAAAGTTGTGTTTTAAGTGAGAATTTCTTATACTATTCTCCCATTCTCTGCCTCCTTTCATGAGTTTCAGCACAACCATAAGTGGAAATGTGGAAGGATTTCAGTGAAAACTGTACAGGAAAAAAAAAGGTTTTGGGTGAGGCTTGTAGCTTATTTTGAGTGAAGTTATAGCTTGATGGAGTTGGGAACCCACTTTATTCCATCATTACAACCTCAGTATCAAAGAGGCAATTAGTGTTTTTGGAGGAATCAAACTGTTTTTAAACCAGACATGACCAAAAGGCAAATGAGATTCCACTTTTGCACATGGTTGGTAGCATGATGCCAGTGGTGCCACCATAATCAACCAACCACACTAACACCTGGATATTTTTATGGCAAGAAGCATCAAACTTTCCATGTCATTCCACAATGACCAGCTTTGACAATACTAGCTTAAATGGAGACAATGTCTGCTCCCATCTCAAATAATGGTTTGATTTTTTACAATTGTGTGAATATTGTACTGAGAGCAGTCTACTGCTGCATCTCTTGGGTGTTAGTATAGGAAAGCCAGTTAGCTAGGCAACTGTCAACTGACAGCTGTCTTAAGCTTAGAGTTAGTTAGTGCAGTTATAACTAACCTCTCTGTATAAATACCTAACTGTTGTACAGTTACATTTGGGAATGAAATCATTTTTCTGCTTTCAGTATTCTTCTCTACATTTTCTCTGAACCATTAACAACAATCAAGCATCCACATACATGAAACTCAATATTTGATTTCTATAGGGAAAAATTCCTAGTTTCAGATCCATATACCTAATAATCCTACATAGCAAGCAGTCAACATTGCTGTGAAAACTAATTACATTAAATTTAACATTCTAATCTACACCATTAGATGTTAGAATTATTAATCAATACTCAACTAATATAGACAGCTTAGTCACATGGAAATAGTACTACCCTTAATTGCACGTCCAGCTAATGAACTAATGTTAATTAAAGGAATGAAGACTGTGAAAATACAACACCAAGAAACCAACCTAGCAGCTTCAGAGGCTTAATTGCTTACCTGAAATTTAGTTTGAGTTTTCTCCACTAGTTGTTTCACAAAGTCCTCATTTTCCAAGTTAATTAAGCCAATCTGAAATGAAATGCATACATAGGAAATACAGGAAGCTCAGAAACTTCAATTTGGAAACTACACAAGCAAATGAAATTTCACAATACATAAATTGAGTGGTAATTAGCTACACAATTACAGCATACTGATACACATAATTGACATTTGATGTAAAATGCAGCAAATAAATTAATAATAGAATAATGTAACAGCAGAAGGGAGCAGACATGTCAGACTAGGTTAATTATATTGCTTGTTTTACTATTGAAAGT